>CM060955.1:164342429-164942429 GCA_030765055.1 Mantis religiosa | reverse complement strand
AAAATGTCTGCATTCTCTGTATGCCATATTATATTAGCAAGTACAAAGCTGAAAGGCTTTTCAAAACTAAGAATTTAGAATGTGCATTTTAACTTAGAGTACCTAATATAGGCTTAATACACAAGTTACATTTCTGAAAGCTTAGAATTTTCAGCTGTACATTGCCTTAAGAAAGATAGCAGTAACAGTTCTTTCAACAGGGTTATTAATGAGAACGTAAGCTTTCACGGCTGGAGTCAATATTGTAATTAGTTATTTCTGGGCTGTTTTGCTGTGGTCTGTTGGCGTAAGAATGTCAGCTATCTATATCTAATTATTTTGCGTGGAACGTTTATGTAATGAAATCTGTTCTGATTTTTTGCAATTTGCACTGAAGGTTTTTTTAATGATGCAAAAAGCATTAAGTTTAAAAAATAGGTTTCTTTTGTTTCTCTAAATTCCTGGGTAATATGAAGGAGAGGATTAATGGATCCTAAATTCATATGGGTGTCCTGTAAGAGAATTAAGGTGAAAATGACCACCTTCATTTGTTTTATGATTCATTTATTTTTATTTCCACTATGAAATACAAGTTAAGTCAAAGCATTAAATCATTAGTTCAATTATTTTTAGAGTCTGTTTTGTTTTTAATCTAGGTTACCAAACAGTTCATTGTTTATAACTGTGGACAGTTAATAAAATCATAGAACCATCGTTATTCAGTAAGTGATTTTCAGAGAGTTAAATTAAACTTTGAGATGGATGTACGTCTTCAACCGTACAGGTTACATGAAGATGAATATCTGTTGCGGTTAATGCAGTACACAAATCAGAGAATGCAATTGTGTTGTACACCAAAAATACGAAACTGGAGATGCAGTTTATTAATATGTAAGATGCTTGTGCAATTTTTCTTTCTGGTTTGATTTATTGTTTAATGAAATTGGTTATAGTACTTAAGAGGAAAGCATATTTCACAAACAAGTGTTATTTTGCACATTATTTTCATAAAGGCACTATATTGTTTGTTAAGCAGGTGTTACAAGCTCACCGTCACCATTAAAAAACATTCTATTCTTTTATTTCATAGACTTCCGTAGTGTGCATTATTGCAAATGGATTGTATTTCTAGTAATCCTGTTTTTGCATTATGGTTTCTGCAAAAACATAAATTCTGATAAGAATTTAAATTTTGCTCTTAAATGTGGTGCTGTGATTTATACTGTGTGTGTTCTCTGTATACACTTTCAGTACATAGGTGTTAGTTTTCTGTGCTTATATCTTAATTGCTAGAGGTTTTAGTCCCAGCTAGGCTACTGACCTCTTTTGTTTTTACTTAGTTTGGCCACAATAAATGTTTGAAAACAGGAATATTACAATGCATGTGTGTTATGGTGATTCCGTCATAAGTGTACCTAGTCGTACCATAAGTTCTGTCACAGCTTCAAGAAGTAATTTGAGGGCAAAATGAGATCATTTTTTAGGTTATGATATATCATTTATACTGGTCGCCAAACTAGAATGTGATTGACAGTTAGTATGCACATGGAAGAACACTTTAAATAAATGGGAAGGGATGGGTATGTCATAACGGTTGTCATAGTTATGATTAAAAGGATCAATTAGAGTCGAGATGTTTCCATGATGTTAGACGCTAAACCTTGTTTGCCAATATTCTAACATGTGCTTAGCATGACCTGCGGGCGAGTGAGTTACGCAAATGCTGCAATAAACGCAATACCTTGGTGTTTATTTCTCTTCTGATAACACTGCGTAAACAGAATGCCTTCACGTATATGTTGCAGTTCCTACTTTTTATACAACAATTACAGATCCTGTACTGGCAAGTTCCTTTGCATTTTATTTGTGGTAATTTACCTTGGTTTATGTGTGTCCGAGTCGTCTATCTGTGCGTGTTGTGATCAT
Organism: Mantis religiosa; assembly: GCA_030765055.1. Lineage (NCBI taxonomy): Eukaryota > Metazoa > Arthropoda > Insecta > Mantodea > Mantidae > Mantis > Mantis religiosa. The sequence goes on along the minus strand of CM060955.1, from coordinate 164,940,524 downwards.
TTGCAAGTTTGTTTTAATGAATGTTTATGTCTAAAAATAGTGACAAGCGAAAACCTGAACATGCTCGGAAACCAAATAAAACTATATTTAGTAAAGGTAAAGGTATTCCAATTAAAGGACAGGCATGGGAAATATTCTCTGTGTCACAGGTATGCCTCTTTTGTTACGATCTTTACATTGATGTGTTCTAGCATGTTCTAGCATTTGCATGTAAATCCACGACTTTACTATTGTCTTTGTGTATAGTATTATAAATACTACTACTACTACTACTAATAATAATAATAATAATAATAATAATAATAATAATAATAATAATAATAATACCCATTGCAGTTGCAACTGAATTACCTTCGCACGCGTAATCGTATCACACTCTCCATGTGGCAGCAATAAGCGGCGTCACCTCTCTCTTCATATGGAATGTCAATCACATCCTAGATTGGCGACCAGTATAATAAAACAGAATCTGATGAACACTTTAAACTATATTTCACTCAAAATGTCCACCTTTAGTCTTCACACAAGCCTTTAAATGCCTTGGCTAGTCATCTATAGCGGTACATATGACATTTATGTCTAAATCTTCCACTGCTCACTGCAGGGATTTTTTTAGGCTTTCAAGACTACTGTGTCTTGAAGAGCTGGTCTTGGCCTCCAAAGTGTCCCACAGTTTGTAATGCAGCGGATTCAGGTCTGGACTGGCCAATGGCCAGTCCATATGGCTAATGAACTCTGGGATGTTGTCCTTGAGCCACTGCTGACACTTCCTAGCTTTGTGAGCTGGAGCACTGTCCTGTTGGAAGATCCAGTGCTTACCGTTGAACATTGTCTGGTTAAGAGGTTTCACAACTTTCTCCAGAACTTCCTCTAAGTACAAATTTGCATTAGTTTTTACCCCATTCCCACAGAAATGAATACCCGCCTTGGTAGCGTAGGGTGAGTTACCTGGATAAGGTTTTTCCAGGGTTTTCACTTATCCTGAAAGACGAATGTTGGGTAACTCTAAGCTCCATGGACCCCGGACTCATTGGAGCATCATTTCACCCATTCCATTCATCGTCTGGTATGGCTAAATTTTGGAGGACTTAAATCTTTAAAAAAAAAAAAAAAAAAAAAAAAAAAAAAAAAAAAAAAAAAAAAAAAAAACCTCGGTAGCCCCTTGGTATGAAACTCCCAACCAAATCCATCACTGATGCTGGATGATGGCCATGTAAACCTCGAGGAGCAACCTGACGGGATTCTTTACAGATCCGAGCATACACTCTATTGTTCTGCCTGTTGAATTTCTCCTCAGTTGTGAATTTTTTTTTTTTTTTTTTTTTTTTTTTTTTTTTTTTTTTTGGTCGGAAGAAAGGATTCTGCAATGTTGGTTTTTGGCATGTCATCTAAGGAGGTTACTTGAGCTTTCTAGTCTAATCTTCTTCAGATGGGTGTTAAGCAGATGTCCTGTTAATTGATCGTAAGCTGTAGGTCCTAGGTCTTGATTTATTAGCCTAAAGACACTCATTCTTGACATTTGAAGCTATTGCACCATTATTTTTTGTTTCCTAACAGGATTTCTCCTGATATGATGCCAATCTTTCATGACTGCATGCAGTGTTCAAACTGAGCACGACTGGCCAGATCTGTGTTTGTCATCAACACTAGAAAAGTGAATCCTTTAATGGTCCAGTAAACAAATCTGAGAGAGATTCCAAGTGGTTTTAACAAATTGAAAATTGCCTTTGGATCCTTCTTACACTTGTGTAATGCTATGACAATTATACGATTCTCTTTCACTGATCATTCCATTATGAGATAAAGAGCAATACTGAAAGTCGAATGCGTAAACATTTCCAGGAAGGATGCTGACACAAGACAAAATTGCCCAAGGTGCTGCACAGTTGCATCAGTCCAGGAGGATAAGAGGAAAGTTAATGAGAGTATTTATATTAGGACTAGGTACACTTGCAGATAAAAGATGATCACTAGAGTGAGTGTTTTTTATTACCGAATGTTTAGCTAATTGAGCAGTTTGTTGTGGTATAGCAGTGACGAGTAGAGATGACAGGGTTGTCCTGCAGGTTAACATGGTACTCCTGCTATGAAAGTTTTGCATTTGCAACAGCCAGTTGGAAATAGTTCACATCATTATGACCTAAGTATACTACTTACTATGTGTTACTCAATATACAAAACATGCTCCGTTTGCATTCCTGTTTATTTAATTTACAGGTTATTTGTGCTTTTTGTATATATTTAAGTGAAATACATTAATGTTGTAGCTAGTGCGTTTGTGTTTGAATATTTAGTGAACAAACAGTTTGAATTTAGTAGCAAATATGTTTATGTTTGTCATGTTCCATTAATGAATGAAATATGCCTTCCATAGCTTCGTGAAACATGCAGTCATTGTTGGAGTTTGACCCCTGTCTTCCTGGCAGTACTAACCAATAAACTTCCAAGCCCATTTGGGAACAAAAAATGCTCCCTCTAATGATCCCAAAGGCAAAGGATTTGAACTTGCTGTAGGTTTATTTTTCTGGAATCCAATATATTTGCCATTAACACAACAGGTTTACCAGTAAGATATGCAGAAACCTCATTTATCTGAAACTAAGGTGGGCTGAAGGAAATGCAGATCATCTAAAATCCAGATAATGTAAAACTTAAAACTTTCGCAATGAACATTATTAATTAAAGCTTCACGGGTGATCGGCTGTGTCAAAGTTATTTATATCAAGCTTTTGGCCATTCCAAGCTCCATGACCATCTTCAGGAACTGAAGTAACTAATTTATTAATCCAGTTAATTCTTTAGTACAAAGAAGTACAATCAGTTACACAAATAAAAATATTTGGCACTTAGGCTACACTTATCTTAAGAAATTGGTGTTGATACTTCTTTTCAAATGGAAATCGATTTGACAAACAAATCGCTTGCGTCCTCAGTTCACAGATAAACTCCGTTGTCAAGGATAATGGTTACCATGCCTTTCTTATGTTTTTTTAGTACCACCAACATCTGAAAACCAAACAAACCTAAAAAGAGATTCAACTGTTGGTATTTCGAAATTCATTACGCTATGTTTATTTTTTAAAATAAATATCTTTTCCCACACTATTAAATCTATCAGACCGTTTAATTGTTTTAATAATTTCACTTCAGGATTTATTTCATGGTTAAATGACCAAAAATGATCTGCTACGGCCGATTTATCAGTTTGTTTATACTTAATGTTACTAAAATGTTCTTTCGTTCTGGTTTCCAATTTACGTTTCGTCTTTCCAATATAAACCTGATCACAATCTAAACAATTAAATTGATAAATACCAGATTTTTTTGTTATTAGGAATTTTATCTTTTTTTAGAAAAATGTAGTAAATTTTTAATACTATATTTATTTTGAGGAATTTAAGTTATACCAATTTCTTTTTAAAAATGTTGAAAATGTCTATTAAACCAAGGATGGTAAGTAAATTTTTTAAAATTATAATCATCTTTTATTTTTTTAAGGGTAGAAACATTATTAACAGTATATCGAGATTTAACTGTATTGGAACACCACAGTGAGGCGAAAAATTATTAATTTTTAGATGAGTCGTATTTATTACACATCTGCTTCACTTTCGTACCTATTTTGAGGACATGTTTCGCAAATCATTGTTTGTATCTACGGCTCTTATGCGACTCTAAAATTTCAGCAGCTAATTGTTCTCTACTGTTATTAAATTTTACTATTTTTCTTACAAATTTCGGAGAAATGTTTTGTTTTAGGCAATTGTTGATAAATTTTATGTCCGCTGATATTAGCCTTCTTTTTGCCTTTAGTTTCAAATATTGTTTTATTTCTTTCTTGTTGCCGAAATGTTCGTTGAAATTTTCAAATGTGAACGTTCTTACCTCCATGTTGTCCGGTTTTTAAAAATTGGCTGGATCTAACTTTCGCGTGTTCCTCTTGACTTGACGTCACTTCAATATATCAAGATTTAACTATATTGGAACACCACAGTGAAGCGAAAAATTAATAATTATTAACAGTTTTTTTATATTAAAATTTTTCAATCTTCTTTTGTATATCTTTATTAAAACCATTAATTAAAGCAGTATTAATAATATGTTTATATTTTTTTATTAAATTCTTCTTTATTCAGAGGTATATTTATTAATCTATAAATCAAACTATTAAAATAAGCAAATTTATGTGAAAAATAGTTAAATTACTAAATTTACAAGATAAAGCTATAAAATTCACATTAGAAACTGAAATTAACGGATTTCTTCCTTTTCTAGATTTGAAGATATTAAGAAATAATAACAAATTAGATTTTGGTATTTATAGGAAATCTACTCATATTAATAATTACATGAAAAATAAAAGTTTTAACCCTTTTCCACATAAATTTGCTGTTTTTAATAGTTTGATTTATAGATTAATAAATATACCCCTGAATAAAGAGTGTGTAGTAGTGTAGTGTTTTAGGGCCCGTCCACAACAAGGTCATTTGGGCTGAATAAAGAGGAATTTAATAAAGAATATAAACATATTATTAATACTGCTTTAATTAATGGTTTTAATAAAGATTTTATATAAAAGATGATTGAAAAATTTAAACATAAAAAAACTATTAATGATGTTTCTGCCCTTAAAAAAATAAAAGATGATTATAATTTTGAAAAAATTTACTTATCATCCTTGGTTTAATAAACATTTTAAATTTTTTTTTTAAAGAAGTTGGTATAACTTAAGTTCCTCAAAATAAATATAGTATTAAAAATTTACTACATTTTTCTAGAAAAGATAACATTCCTAATAATATAAAATCTGGTATTTATAAATTTAATTGTTTAGATTGTGATCAGGTTTATATTGGAAAGACGAAGCGTAATTTGGAAACCAGAATGAAAGAACATTTTCGTAACATTAAGTATAAACAAACTGATAAATCGGCCGTAGCAGATCATTTTTGGTCATTTAACGATGAAATAAATCCTGAAGTGAAATTATTAAAACAATTAAACAGTCCGATAGATTTAACCGCTTCACCGATGGCCATTTAAACTCTTCAGGGGCCGGAAATGGATACCCAATAAACAGAACAAGACATTTAAATTGTTAAATTCTGTAAAAATGCATCATAAATACAATTCCATATCTTCGGTATTTATTAAGTTATTTAAACGAAACAAAAACTGGTTTAAAATCCATTAAAAGCAGTATACATCTACAGTAACAAAAAAGTGGAGACTACAGTAATAAATCGTTCAAATTTCACTTCTTTGTTTCACTGTAGCAAAAGCCATTCTTTGTGCCGAACGCGCCTAATATTTGAATTATTTTGTTTTGTGTGTATACGAACCAATGTATGTATAGCTGCGCAAGTGACTTCTCCAGTTCAAGTTTAGTTTATGCTATACCAAGCGATAGTCATACGAGTATATGTTGCATTACACTGGAAAGAAAACTCCCTGTCAGCATCTGTTATTACAGTGTTTCTCAACCAAAGTTTCTGGTAGCCTTATGCTGCTGTTTTCGCTAAGTATTTTAGTTATTTATACTCTCTCTGTGTTCAGAGTGATTTCTTATAGCTATCAAGAGCTAACTGAACGGCACATTTCAAATTGTTAAATTTTAATGTTAACCATGGCTTATCCCCGTAATGTAGCAAATAAATTACCTTGCATATGATGTATACAGGCTTCTGATATTACTGTAGAAAATCTGGAATATTTGTTGTGCGATTATGAAGATGTTTAGGATATAGGTAGCAGTGACATGTACTGGTCTACAGATGGCATGTTAGCTACTCCATTTTTTGGGGGAAGTGGCGGGTCAAATATGGGTGATATGGATCAGCTATTACTAGCTATCCCTCTTTACGAAAAACAGTTAAATGGTAAAAAAAGTATTTTTATACCACTGGATGTAACCATGCACAATTGTTTAGTAATTTTCAGAGCTGTAAATTCATGCAAGACATTCACCTACCTGTACTTGTGCATATAAATAGCTCGTAACCTAATTGAGTATTATAATACTCAGAGGCCTCTTTATACTGGGTGTAAGAAATTCACCACGACATCACACCTCATACTTGAGAGAAAACACTTTCCTAAAAGTATACCACCCACAACCAAAAAAGTCGCAACAATTTTGAAAATGTCTAGTGTGTTGCGAAAAAGTAGTTTGCAAGTAAACCAATATTATTTGGTGTGAATCTGCAGATGTGCCCTTGGGTGTTTATCGAGGTTTGGAGGTGTACAATTAAAAAACAAACCTTTAAGGGTACGTTTACATCCCTTATAGAACTAATTTAAATTTATTGCAAAATAGGAAGATTAAAATATTTGGCATTAAATGCATGTATGCGCAGGACGTCTATACACGTCCATATCGGTTTGGGGCATTTTAACGTGGACGTCATATGACGTCCATATCGGTGAAAGGGTTAATGGTGTAGGCAAAAATATTTATTTTAAAAAATAAACATCGCGTAATGAATTTCGAAATACCAATAGTTGATTCTATTTTTAGGTTTGTTTTGTTTTCAGATGTTGGTAATACTAAAAAAAAACATAAGAAAGGCATGGTAACTATTATCCTTAACAACGGAGTTTATCTGTGGACTGAGGATGCAATCAATTTGTTTGCAAAATCGATTTCCATTTGAAAAGAAGTATCAACACCAATTTGTTAAGCTAAGTGAAGTCTAAGTGGCAAATATTTTTATTTGTGTAATATTTATTGCTTCACTGTAGCTAGCTTCATTTTCTACGTAATAAGTACAATCAATGTTGGACACGTCAAATGATACATAAAAAATTTAATAACAATAATGATGATGATTATGGTGATGGTGAGGTGACGATGATAATGATAATTAAGCTGAAGGAATACTGTGTTTTGATTTAACTAGAAATAAAATTTTTATGGATTTACAAGAATAAAATGATTTACAGAAATAATAATGATAATGATAATGTATAAAATTAAAAAAGCTGGCTAACCATTCCCATATATATAGCCTTCCTCATGTGGGTAGGGCTTGTGTAACCCCATTGCGTAGCTTTCTGCCATTGGTCTGGCTGGTTCACAGAAAGGATGAACTCACTAGATGATGGACTGTGCAGGAAACTATAACTATAAAAGACTGTTAGTTGGAGAGAGGTTGAAGATTGAGGCAATGGCTTTCGAAACTAGTCCCTCGATAATATAAAAACATTAGTGACGAAGTGTCAATAAACTGACTACAAATAATATAAAATTATTTGTGGTTGGTTTATTGACACTCGTCACTTACTTTTTCATATATTTATGAGAGACTAGTTTCAAAGGCCCTGGCCTCCATTTTCAATCTCTTCCCAACTGGCAACTGTTATCTGCTCTCTCTGGTGGTGGAACTATGAACTTTTTTGTCAAATTATCTGCTGGCGGGATTTCAAAGTTCATTACGCGATCCTTATTTTTCCAGATGAATATGTTCTCCCATGTTGTCAATCTATTTTGGTTTATCACTCCTTTTAATAATTTTGGATTTGGATCAATGTCATGGTTTTCATTCCAAAAATGAAATGCTACTGCTGACTTGTCTTCTTGTTTCAATCTGATGTTTCTAAAGTGTTCTTTGACTCTGGTTTTTAAATTTCTTTTTGTTTGACCTATGTAGCATTTTTCACAATTCTTGCAATTTATTTGGTATATTCCAGATTTGTTACCTGAAGGAATTTCATCTTTTGTTTTTGAATTTAGTAATTTTAAAATTGAGTATCTATTAGTAGGTGCCAAGATGATATTTTGTTCCTTGAATATCTTTTTAAATTTATTAAATGTTTTTGGATGATATGTGAATGAACTGAATATGCTGTTGCTTTCTTTTCCTTTAATAAATGTGGTTGTTTCCTTAATGGTTTTCTTTAGTTTAGATTTTCTAATTTTCTTCAACACCAAACTTTTGTTGTATCCGTTTTCTTCTGCTATGTGTATTATTGCTTTTTGTTCCTTGAAATATTCTTCTTTTTCCATGGGTATGTTGACTAGTCTGTGTGTAAGGCTGTTTATTATTGCATGTTTATGTGTAATTGGGTTGTGGCTATTATTTTTTATATAATTTTCTGAATGTGTTGGCTTCCTGTAAATTCCAAATTTTATTTTTGTATCATTCCTGATGATATTTAGATCCAAGAAAGGTAGTTGTCCATTGATTTCCTTTTCTATTGTGAATTTGATAGTCCTTTCTTGCAGATTGAGTAATTTTAATGCATCATCTAAATGTTTACTTGGTACAATTGCAAAGATGTCGTCAACATATCTATACCAAATCTTGAAGATCAATGGGAAGGACTTTTTAATTTGTGTTTCAAATGCACTCATAAATAAGTTAGCCAAAAAAGGTGAAAGTGGATTGCCCATTGATAGTCCTGATTTCTGCTTGTAGTGTTTTCCATTAAAGCTAAAGAAGTTTTGTTCAATGCATATTTTTGTTAGAGAAATATATTCTTCTGCTTCTATTGCTTCCATATCAATTGTAGCTAGCCATTTTTTTAACACCGTCTGCAATTTTTCTGTTGGTATGCTTGGAAATAAAGATGTGACATCAAATGAAACCAGTCTGTCATTTTTGTCCAAATTTATATCTTTGATTTTTTCTACTAAATCTAAAGAGTTTCTTAAATTTGCACTTTCAAATTTTGGAAAACTATTAAATTTACTTAGTAACCATTTGGCCAAATTATATGTGGGGGCATTTATGCTACTAGTAATAGGTCTCATGCCTTTCCCTGTTTTATGAATTTTTGGCAGCCCATATACTCTTGGTAATGTTGGATTATCTACTTTAATTTTGTGCAATTCTTTTTTGTTGATTATTTTGCTCTCTTTTAGCGTTTTATTTGTGGTTTCAATGCAGTACTTTAATGGATTAGTTTCTACTTTTTGGTAATTACTGTCTTCTAACAAATCTTCCATCCTCTTTGTGTATTCTTCTTTTTCCAGAAGCCATTCTGGAAAAAGAAGAATACACAAAGAGGATGGAAGATTTGTTAGAAGACAGTAATTACCAAAAAGTAGAAACTAATCCATTAAAGTACTGCATTGAAACCACAAATAAAACGCTAAAAGAGAGCAAAATAATCAACAAAAAAGAATTGCACAAAATTAAAGTAGATAATCCAACATTACCAAGAGTATATGGGCTGCCAAAAATTCATAAAACAGGGAAAGGCATGAGACCTATTACTAGTAGCATAAATGCCCCCACATATAATTTGGCCAAATGGTTACTAAGTAAATTTAATAGTTTTCCAAAATTTGAAAGTGCAAATTTAAGAAACTCTTTAGATTTAGTAGAAAAAATCAAAGATATAAATTTGGACAAAAATGACAGACTGGTTTCATTTGATGTCACATCTTTATTTCCAAGCATACCAACAGAAAAATTGCAGACGGTGTTAAAAAAATGGCTAGCTACAATTGATATGGAAGCAATAGAAGCAGAAGAATATATTTCTCTAACAAAAATATGCATTGAACAAAACTTCTTTAGCTTTAATGGAAAACACTACAAGCAGAAATCAGGACTATCAATGGGCAATCCACTTTCACCTTTTTTGGCTAACTTATTTATGAGTGCATTTGAAACACAAATTAAAAAGTCCTTCCCATTGATCTTCAAGATTTGGTATAGATATGTTGACGACATCTTTGCAATTGTACCAAGTAAACATTTAGATGATGCATTAAAATTACTCAATCTGCAAGAAAGGACTATCAAATTCACAATAGAAAAGGAAATCAATGGACAACTACCTTTCTTGGATCTAAATATCATCAGGAATGATACAAAAATAAAATTTGGAATTTACAGGAAGCCAACACATTCAGAAAATTATATAAAAAATAATAGCCACAACCCAATTACACATAAACATGCAATAATAAACAGCCTTACACACAGACTAGTCAACATACCCATGGAAAAAGAAGAATATTTCAAGGAACAAAAAGCAATAATACACATAGCAGAAGAAAACGGATACAACAAAAGTTTGGTGTTGAAGAAAATTAGAAAATCTAAACTAAAGAAAACCATTAAGGAAACAACCACATTTATTAAAGGAAAAGAAAGCAACAGCATATTCAGTTCATTCACATATCATCCAAAAACATTTAATAAATTTAAAAAGATATTCAAGGAACAAAATATCATCTTGGCACCTACTAATAGATACTCAATTTTAAAATTACTAAATTCAAAAACAAAAGATGAAATTCCTTCAGGTAACAAATCTGGAATATACCAAATAAATTGCAAGAATTGTGAAAAATGCTACATAGGTCAAACAAAAAGAAATTTAAAAACCAGAGTCAAAGAACACTTTAGAAACATCAGATTGAAACAAGAAGACAAGTCAGCAGTAGCATTTCATTTTTGGAATGAAAACCATGACATTGATCCAAATCCAAAATTATTAAAAGGAGTGATAAACCAAAATAGATTGACAACATGGGAGAACATATTCATCTGGAAAAATAAGGATCGCGTAATGAACTTTGAAATCCCGCCAGCAGATAATTTGACAAAAAAGTTCATAGTTCCACCACCAGAGAGAGCAGATAACAGTTGCCAGTTGGGAAGAGATTGAAAATGGAGGCCAGGGCCTTTGAAACTAGTCTCTCATAAATATATGAAAAAGTAAGTGACGAGTGTCAATAAACCAACCACAAATAATTTTATATTAATTTTGACGTCACTGTTACTAAATTCCTCCAAACACACATTGACTACAAATAGTTTTTCCAATTAATTTTGACTTCACTGTTACTAAATTCCTCTAATCACACATATTTAAACTACATACTTATTTTTTAATAATTTCCATTGAAAAACTGTGCAGCTTGTACCCAAAACAGAAAATGGGTTAATGAGCGGATTTGAACTGCAAAGGTGGGGGGTGGGGGATCTAGTTGGAATGTAGGATCACAGTGTGATCAGTAACAATCTTCATTTTCCTCTTGATGTTAACCATCATTTCAAGAGGTCAAAGGTTAGAGAATGCCTACTAGGTAGGAGAAAATGAGTGGGAGGAAATGTGAATGAAGTTATCATGAGGTTTCAAGGAACAAGATGGTATGAAATTTTAATCCATTTTTTATTCATTTCTAAAACTAGCTTTTGTCTTAAGATATTGTGACTTTATGGGTTCGTAAAATTAAAAGTCTTGTTGGCAGAAAATTAAAATACTCCTTATTTCGGTAAAAATACGCTTTGTGCACACCTTACAGCAGCGAAATACCGTCACATGCGCATTGCAGTCTTCAAGGTCATCTGTCATGTAAAAAAATGAAAGAAATTACTGTGGTACACTCACAAATGTCCACACAGCTGCACACTCAATTAACAACTGACTCACAACTTGCGAGGCTTTTTATACCCCAGCCATTGTTCCTCGAAAGTTGCCGAGGTTTCAAGGCCTTTCACAGCGGCAAGAGAAGGAAAGAATTATCCAGACATCACTTTGTCTCTTTCTCTCCACGCTTCTGTCTCTAACTCGGCAAGCGCCCAGCGCTGCGCGGCACCAACCAACAATTCTATCAGCAACAATATAATAACAATAGGTTGTTATTTAGTAGAGGTTTAGGATGGTTTAAAACAAGTTGGGTCACTGGGTGCTAGGTTAATAACTATCAGTGCTTAATTATGTTTCATTAAAATATTGAACACAATACTATTCATAACTCTTAAATATCATTGCGAGTACTGTTATGAATTACTCTACTAATTTATTACTTTGTGCTCGTACCCTTTCCAGAATTCAAATGTTTGTTCATTCTTAACACATTTTGCGGGGGTTTAACTACATTAATGTTACTTCCTAAATGGTCCCTCTTTTCTTTTTCTCTTGAAATGTTAAATGTTGATTTTCTACCTTTTATCTCCAGCAATGGAAGACCCAATGATGTCGGAAGTCACCAGCTCAGCAGCAAGTAGTCCTGTGGGCTCACGAACCAGTCAAAAAATAGGTCAAGGAGTACGACGTAGTCGAGGAGATTCTCCAGCTTCTGCAGGAAGCAGGGGAAAGAAAATGACTGTTGACCTTTCCAGTCCAACATTTCGCAAACCACTTGAGCTGGGTAAGTAATCTTTGCTTGCTTCAGAACACATTGTTTTTCTTTTTAAGTATATCATACTAATTACTTAATGTGTGGATAGGTTGGAAACGGGAATTGGTATATAGGAACACAAGTGAGTCATCAACTAAGAAAATGGCAGACATTTACTATTACACACCCTCAGGGAAGAAAGTGAGGTCAAATCGAGAAGTTCTGGAGCACTGTAAGTGCTTTTCACCTATTTCGTAGTATTTCTCTGGCATAAGATTTGAATAAGCTTTTTAAATGCTTCAAATGAACTTTTTTGTTTGTTTGCTTGTTTGTTAGGACTCAAGTTTTAATTTACAGCATATAACAGATTTATATTTGTATTATTTACAGCATATAAATCAAATGAATGCATTTATTTTCAGTAACTGGAGAGGACCTTACTCTTGATAACTTTACATTTTTCAAAGAGCCACTGGGAATTGATGACCCAGCAAAGGAAATAATTAGAGATGCAAAGAAAATAACTATCAAAGTAAGTGTCTGATTTATCTTTTAATATAAGGAAAAGTATACCATTTTAATTATATTGTTCTGAATGTTTGTAAGGACTAAACTGCATGAAAGAAGTATTTTTTTTCCTGGTTGTTATACTGCCTAGTAGTTCCTCTCCTATTATTTTAACACATTCTGCCCATGTTCTAGATAGCACCAATCACCAATGTGAACTGAAGGTATTTTCATGTAGAAGCAAATCCAGTTGACATCATTATAGGGCCAGATACTTATTTATGAGCTCTTTAAAAAAGACTAAAATGACCAAAAGATGTTAAGTATTCTTAATTGTGCATTCTTATAAATAGGAATTTTCTCTTCAATTCATATATACTGTGACTTTGTGGGTTCGTAAGTTTAAAAGTCCAGGTTGCAGAAATTCAGAACGTTCTTTATTTCCGTAGAAATACACTTGGTACACTTATGATTACAGCAGAATTACGTAACATACACAAATACAATCTTCCAAGGTCATTGACAACAAACAAAGAGCTCACTCAACTTCCAGTTCAATTACCACTCTCTCATTACGACTCTGTTTACAACTCTGTCTACGACTGCCTCTTGGCGAGTCGCAGCTTCCTTATATATATCACTACTCATATTACTAGACATTTCTGGAATATTCTGTAACAAACAAGAAATCGAATTTTAGTTAATTGATGGAAAGTTATCATTTCTTCACACTAGCCATATATAGACTAAGGTTTTTGATAGAGTCAACATGAAAAATTCAATGCCATGGCCAGGATTTGAACCACGGATCTCCTGGTTTCCGTGGTTCAAATCCCGGCCATGGCATTGAACTTTTCATTTTGATTCTATCAAAGAAATCAAATGTTCTGTAAGACAAACAAGATGTCACTAGAATTTTCCTTTTTATCTAACTTTATCTGTTTTGGCATGCCTTTTATCTCCGCGCTATGTTTATCTGCTTAGGCAAGTTCTTTAACTCTGCCCAGCACTATCTGTCACTTATCTCTCCACGCCAAACCTTTTGTGTGCACTGCTGCCGTTGCAACAATACGAGGGTTGTAACAAAAATAGTGGCAACTATTTATTACTGGTGTGCAAGTGATACATATATGAAATGTCTACAGTCCTTCAATGTAATATCCAGCATTGTCTACAACACGCTGCCAACAATGTGGAAGTCATAGTATCCCTGTAGCAGCTCCTATTCCATTGATATTTCTGATGGATTACACTAATGCCTACAGAATCTCGGGAACAGTTCAGAATCGAACATCACGAAGTGATTCCTTGGTTTAAGTCCAATGAATGTGGTGGATGGAAAAGCACTTCCCACTCTCAGTGACAGAACAGATCAACTACAGGATGTGCTATGTGCATTCAAGCATTATCCTGTAAAATGATGGGAGGTATTTGCAAAACATGTGGGCATTTTCTTTGCAATACTGGTCTCAGGTTATGCTCCAAAAAATAGCGGAAATACTGTGTAGGGATACCAGTAGGGATACTACACACCACTGTTTTGTGGGGTGACCCATGGTGACACCGAAGCTCATTGGATTGGCGCTTAAGTAGGGGTTCATGTGATATGGCCCATGTTTCCTCAATTGCAATAATGCGCCGCAAGAAGGTGTCTCCATCATGATCATAATGCTTCAGGTGAATTTGAGCAGAGTCGTATCGTAGCCATCGCTGTACCTCCTTCAAATCCCAGTGGATCCACTGAGAAGCAATTTTTTGTATTCTCAGATGATTCTTGAGAATACGAAGCACAGTCATATGTGATAGTCCTATTTCTAGGGTTAATTCATGTACTCTCTGTCAACTTATCAGTGTCTAGCATTGCGCAAACAGATTGCACATCTTTTTCACTAAAACTTGCACGACCCATCTGAGGCATGTGTTCCGTGTGGTTAAGTAAACACATATCATTGCAGAGCACTGTTTCTCTCTCTTTGTTTTTTTTTTCTCTGTTATATGCACCAACTTATGTTGCTAGTAGTTTCATGACACACAAGGTTTTGCTGATAGTCCTTTTTACACAGCTCTGTTTGCTGACAACTCTGATATTCACTGGTCAATTAATGACTACTCCTCTGCACTGCACACACTCTCTGCTGCAGACTCATTCATTATTACTGAAATAGACTGTATGGCGCTCCTAGTAGACTTGTCTCACAACTACAGTAGAACCTTGTTTACCCAGATCAACTGGGACCAGGGCCGATCAAACAAAAATCCGGATTATCCAGAGAATGACGAAAAAAATTATATTATTCTGTAATAGCCATGTATTTACACTGTACACAATATTACTCCAATTAGTTGGTAGTAAAAAAGACAGTGAGCTTCTGCCATCTCAGTTTAATGTATCGCTTACAAGCAGCGCCATCTTGCATCCGCTTTAACATTAGAACTTTATTTGTTTTGGCTTGATTCTCAAAGTAAAACATTAATTTCTCTATGTTTGTTACTGCTTGTGCATCGGTCATAACCATAACCGGTTCATCAACACTTTCTGAATCTCACTAGTCTTCATTTTCATTTTCAGTAACATTGCATGATGCAGTAATGCCTTCCTCTGTAATCAGCTTATAACCTCTCTCATTGCTCACTTTCTTCTCGGGCAGCCAGCCAGGTGAAAAGACGATTAGATATCAACATTTTGGGAGTGTGCATCTCTCCCATCATCAGGATATTTATAACATATAACAAGTTATATCCAGTGATTCATTTGTAGTTATAACATTTTCTTCAGTCTTGTTTTCTGGCAAGTGACACACACCAGGGCACAACTTTTTCCATAACTTAATCAAAGTTTCTCAGCCTGATGCCAAGCAGGTGGGGTGAGTGCAATTTGTCTGCTGGTAAGAGAATATGAGTAATGTATCTACTGTATACCCACAACAGGAAGGCTAGAGGGATATGAAGGGCAGAGGAGCTTGAACTTTTTATCTGTTCCGGTAGTGGATCTGTTTACTAGGAAATGAGTATATGAGAGTGCAGATGAGTCACTCATGCTGCCAAATCTAATGTTTTTTTTGCAGTGATAGGTATTATGTATAGGTGAGCTATGTGACAACACTTGTGTATTTTAAACGACCCCTCCATCCTTGTCATACTCGGAAGGCGAGCATACACCTCGAGGAGACAGCAAATGTGATTACGTTGCACATTCCTCTAGCTTGCCTTCTTGTCTTATGCAATCAGTACTCAGAATAGCAATTTATTTTCTGTAAAACAAATCTTCATTTCAATTACTTTCTTGGAAGTGTTGAAAACAGTGTTGTTATGATAAATTAACTTTAAAGAGAGTCGATTAAAGACACTAAGTAAGTGTTATCTAGTGTCTTTAATCGACTCTCTTTAAAGTTAATAAATCTTCATTTACTACACTAAACGACATAATACTGTTTTTCAAAACTGGTTGTCCAGACATCCAGGTTAAATAAAGAGGTCTGGGTCAGTGAAGTTTTACTGTACTCAGCAGTTTGCAGAAAAGATGTTTCCAGAAACCAAAATTTATTGAATTGAAGGAATGGAACATTATCAAAGGCAAATCCTCTAACTCTGCCAAAATTGAATGATCTGGTGCAACATCCAGTATATAACAGTGAGGCTCACATTTCTGGCTTCATGACATCAGCTGTGTCTGTTCTTGGATGTTCTATTTTTTGCTTCTCTAGACAGCAAACAACAAAAACATTGGAATAAAGGGACTCACACTTAATCATTGCTGGCACCGTGACAGTACATAAATCACTAAAGGTCTCCTGTATCACATCTCTCTTTGTGGCAAGATAGAAAAGTGCTTACATAAATGGGGCTTTATATGAACTGTACCTTATTGTAAAAGCTTATTACTGTCATCCACCAGATCAGAAAATTGGCATACAATTCTTATCATGCTGATATCATTTCTGGATACTTAAAAGGGTAACTTGTTTCCCCCTTCCAGATTTTCATTGTTTTTCCTTGGCATGGCAGAGTTGTAGATTGCTTCTTATATAGAACTGCCAGTAAGCACAACTATGTCGCCCTGTTGAAGATAGAATTAAAATGAATGTGGAAATGATTCCCATGGGGGAGGGATTCCGATCCCAGGCACTGCGGATCCCTAGCACTAGTGGACATTACAAGAAGTAAGCCAGATTTATCATGCCTTTTTATAGGGTGGGCTTATGACTTCTTCAGCTGCTGTGGTGCAAGCACTGCAAACCCCCAGTACTCGTGGTACTTCTGATGTTACTAGAAATATGTTGGGCCCAACATTCGAGCCCTCCCAAATGGAAGTGATTCGGATTGACAGGACAGTGTTTCCCAACACCCATGTGTATTGGGTACATCTGGCTGGCTTGGGCGCCCGGACGGAGTTGAGGGACACCTAAATACTGATACTAGCCTATAGAGCTAGTAGGGGTTGACACATGTAAGTGGTATATCCACTTCCACCCAAAAGGGGGAGCATTTTTAAGTAATAAGATATTGCCCTAATAGAAAAACCCCATGGAAACAATAGTTGCCCTGGTCTAGAGGAAGCCACAATTCTGGATTGCCCTCGCTCTCAAACTATGGTTATGCAAAGGGATACCTTAAATGTGAGGGGACTTAATGCAAACAGGTCATGCTTGATTTCGTTTGTTCTACTCACATAGTAATTCCAGAAATCCAGATTAAAACCACTGAAATGGCAACCTGTAGCACTTACCACCAAGTTGGTGATTATTATTTTGGTGTTATTGTTACATCACTGTTTTTTTTTTTTTTGAACATTTCTTTAGTCACTTAATCATTAAATTTTCTCTTCTATAAGGATCCAACATTAACTCCAGTAAAGAAAACACCAAAAAGCAAAACATCACCAACTGCAAAGATGCAACAAGAAACTGTCACTACATCACCAACAACAACAGAAATACCTGCGGGAGAGGACTCCAAGAACCAGGAAAAGCCTCCAGAAACTCAGGAACCTTCGCCACCAAAATCAACCCCAGCAGCGGCTTCAACTATGCCTACAGATTCCAAAATTGTGACGAAGATAAAAGTAAGTAATTTGCATTAACGTATTTGTGTTGTATTGCTGCATGAAAAACAAGTTCTGCACAGAATTCAGACTACCTCAATAAAGCTCCAGATCGTTCCAACTTGTTTAAGGGAGCATATTTTATGATAGTACCATGTAAACTATTAAGCATAATTCTTGGAATTGTTAGCTGGTATTTTCCTTTTATATAAACTGTCATTCTGTAGTCTATAAACCTACTTATTTCTATATAAAATGTACCCCTCCTTTGTATATTCTGCAGATATTTTCTGTTTAAAATCAACAATAATATCAAATTTTTCACCTTAGTTTTCTGGACTCTTCTTTCTAATATGCAACGAGGCGATTTTTTTTAAATTCCTTCACACTTTTTGATGTTTTTATATACAACCATAATTTTTAATGTAATTTCTTTACCTTTTAGTGCAATTTTGTGTTGGAGGGCATTATTTTAACGTTATTAATTGTTGTTTATTTACTTACTACGTAATGAAGCCATATTGAAGAATTCAGTGCAGCCAAACTATGCTTGTTTCTCCACTAAAAGCAATGCTGCCAACAGTCTTACTTCTCCCGAAATTACACTATATCGCCCGGTCAAATTTTGTTACACATGCACTGCTTTGTACATAAACAATCCTACGACATGACGATAATGGAGTGCTCCGTTGGAAATACATGTATGAGTTCACGAACTGTATTGGACTGGTTCGGCTACTGCCGCAAAGTGTGCATGATGTCAAATGACACCAAGTATACTGCAAGGGGGAAAGTTGGCGGTCCCGGTCACGTCATTCAAATCGACAAATGAAAAATAGGACGATGCAAGTTTCATCGTGGGTGCTGCAATTAGACTGTAGAGCATATTTGCATACCTCCTGTTAGGGCATATCGTCATCCGCACCTCATTCGTTTCCACGTCGATCATTCCCAAGATCCAGTTGCCCTCTACGACGCGCCCATGATGCAACTTGCGTCGTCCTATTTTGCAATTGTCTATTTGAACGATGTGGCCAGGACCGCCAATTTCCCCCCTTGCAGTATACTTGGTATCATTTGACATCATGCACACTTAGTGGCAGTAGCCGAACCAGTCCGATACAGTCCGTGAGCTCATACATGTATTTCCTACGGAGCACTCCATTGTTGTCGTGTCGTAGGATTGTTTATGTGCAAAGCAGTGCAGGAGTAACAAAATTTGACCAGGCGATAATTTCGCCTGCTCAAACCATGTTCCTTTACACATGGACTGAGTCACCTAAGTCTGGGGCATTTTTTGCAGAGGTTGGCTACAAGTTTTACATATCTTTCTCATGTTGACTGCAACATGAGAACCAGCTGGTCGTCTGCTTGCACATGCGTATACGTGCACCTTGGGCTTAGAAAATATTCTTGCGTCACACAAAAGAAAGTTTCTCCATTTTCTGTAACTTGAAATTGATTGCCATAGTACGAGGGCAGTTCAATAAGTAATGCAGCACATTTTTTTTTTTTCCGAAACAGGGGTTGTGTTATTTAGCATTCAAATTCACAATGTTATTCCCCAATCTTTTAGCTACACAATATTATTTTTCAACGTAATCTTCGTTCAACGCTACGGCTTTACGCCACCATGCAAGGAGGGCCTGTATGCCTGCATGGTACCATTCCACTGGTCAATGTCGGAGCCAACGTTATACTATCGTACTTCAATAACTTCATCATCCGCGTAGTGCGTTCCATGGATTGCATCCTTCATTGGGCCAAACATATATAAATCCGATGATGCTAGATCGGGGCTGTAGGGAAGATGCGGAAGAATAGTCCATTGAAGTTTTGTGAGCTCCTCTCGGGTGCAGACTTGTGTGAGGTCTTGCGTTGTCATGGAGAAGAAGTTCATTCGGACTTTTGTACCTATGAACATGCTGAAGTCGTTTCTTTAATTTTCTAAGAGTAGCACAATACACTTCAGAGTTGATCTTTTGACCATGGGGAAGGACATCGAACAGAATAATCCCTTCAGCGTTCCAGAAGACTGTAGCCATGACTTTACCGGCTGAGGGTATGGCTTTAAACTTTTTCTTGTTAGGGGAGTGGGTGTAGCGCCCCTCCATTCATTTCCGTTTTGTTTTGGGTTCGAAGTGATGAACCCATGTTTCATCACAGGTAACAATATTTGACAAAATTCTGTCACCATCAGCCTCATGACGAGCAAGGAATTCTACACAGATGGTTCTCCTTTGCTCTTTATGATCTTTGGTTAGACATCCAGGGACCGAGTGGGAACAAACCTTTGAATATCCCAACTGGTGAACAATTGTGACAGCACTACCAACAGAGATGTCAAGTTGAGCATTGAGGTGTTTTGATTGAGATCCGGTGATCATCTCGAATGAGAACGTTCGCACGCTCCAATGTTGCAGGAGTCACAGCGGTACACGGCCGTCCAGCACGCGGGAGATCAGACGGTTTTGCTTGACCTTGCAGTGATGATGACACATGCTTTGCTCAACGACTCACTGTGCTTTTGTCCACTGCCAGATCACCATAGACATTCTGCAAGCGCCTATGGATATCTGAGATGCCCTAGTTTTCCGCCAAAAGAAACTCAATCACTGACCATTGTTTGGAACACACCTCCGTTACAGATGCCATTTTAAAAGTTCCATATAGCGCTGTCACCTATCAGACGTCAATGAAACTTTACAAGATGAAGTGGAAATGTTTGAAAATTTTCCACAAGGAATGTCAGGTTTACCCAACCAAAATTGGCCGAAAAAACATGTGTTGCATTACCTATTGAACTCCCCTCATAGTTGTGCATTTTGTCAGAGAGTTTAGTTTTCATTTCCTTATTTTGAAGACAAATATCAGATAAAGGTAATACAAATTAATAGATTATCTGTGTTATACTGTGTTGAAACACCTTTTTATTTAAGCCCCAAACATAATTATTGTTTATTTATGTTATTTTAAATTTGTATTAAAAATGTTTAAAAGAAAAATTGTTATAAAATGTTAAAATATGTATGTGATGAATGAGAAAGATCAGTAAGTGAAAGAAAGATACATAATAGTGATGACCATGGATGTTTAAATATGTACAGAGGATGTTTAAATATGTGTAAGAAATACGACTCATCTAAAATTTAATAATGTACAGAGGCATTTCTTGCTAAGGCAACAATGTTCAATAGCCTTGTTCTTGTGAAAAACTGATGCCAAAGGAACAAGATATGTTTTTTTAAGTGCTAGTGAAAGAATGAGAAGTCTTATTTAAATGTGTACATATTGTTCTATTTAATCAAGAAATGTAAAGATTATGTAAATGAAGAATAATATGAATGGTGTAACCAGATTATACATTCGCAGCAGATTAGGATGCACGTTGACAGTTTCGAAGACCCAGGTCGGGAAGCCAGATATAACAGGGTTACTTCGCTGTAGTTTGAATTGTTTCTTGATGATTGTGTTTGATTAAATAAGAGTCCTGAGATCTCTAGTTTTCAGGTGTGGTTTCGAGTGACAAATAAAATGTTAGATAAGTCCAATTTCATAACATAATTTAATTGTATATTCTGGATTACATTTTACTCGAACTTTCTTTCCTAGTCAATCATTGCAGGTTACCTCCAGCATATCGATAAATCCTTACTTCCTTAATACATAGTTTCCGTTAATTACATAAAATTCCTCACTCCTGCACGTCCACTCATCACCATCAAGATTACAGAATATCTCTTCTTGAAGATTATTGATTTTCCGTTACTAAACTTTTATATTCACCGCAACCTTTTTATCCTCATGAAACAAGATTACAGAACATATATCTATAAAGGTTAATCTGTGTGTGAGACTGTTGATTAGCAAATCTACCCCTCAGCCAGCAAGAATATCAAAACGAATACCATCAAATCTTAAAAACTGCAATTAAAAATGGATATGGAAAAAACCTTGTAGATAAAAAACTAAAATCATTCAAACTTCAAAAGAGATTAAAACAGATCACAACTCTCACACCAATAAAACAAGAAATTAGATTTGCTAAATTTACTTACCACCCCTGGGCCACAAAAAAGTTCCAAAAAGTATTCAAGAAATACAATATAACATTGGCACCAAAAAACAATTACAACATTAAAAACCTACTTCACAGTAATAATACTGATAAGATAAAACCAGAGGAAAAGTCAGGCATTTACAAAATTAAGTGTAAAGACTGTGAAAAAATTTACATAGGAAGGACAAAAAGGAACATAGGCACTAGAAAGAAAGAACACTTCAGGCACTTAAGATACAAAAATATTGATAAGTCCGCAATAGCAGCTCATTTCTGGTCTGAAAATCATGAAATTGAAGATAGCACCGAATTACTAAACTACGTACAAAAACCTAGTGAACTCGTCATATGGGAGAGAATATACATAGAAAAACATAAAAACCAACTAATGAACTTTGAAATCCCGCCAGAAGGGAATCCCACATTTAAGTTCATCACTAAATCAACAGATGGCAGCAGCAACTCCAGAATTACCCACACCACTGGATCAAGCTTTAGTCGCATAAGAGCCGAAGATGCAAACGATGATTTGCAAAACATGTCCTTAGAATAGGTACGAAAGTGAAGCAGATGTGTAATAAATACGACTCATCTAAAAATTAATAACAACTACAAATAGTTTTTGAGAAGTGTATGCTTGTGTATGCATACGTGCATGCGTGCATCTCTCTCAGTGTGTGTCTTTTTTATGTATTTCTTAGCTTCTAATTTGATGTATATAAAATCTTTATCATCTTGGCTGTTAAAATTTGCATATGTATGTTCCATATAGGTGCATATTGTGACTTTGTAGGTTCGTAAAATTAAAAGTCCAGGTTGCAGAGAAAGATATTTGGGGAAAGATATTTATTTTAGAAAATAAACATTGCATAGTGAATTTTCAAATACCAGTAGTTGATTCTGTTTTTAGGTTTGTTTCATTTTCAGATTTTGGTAATAAAATCTGGTATTCATCAATTTAATTGTTTAGATTGTGTTCAGCTTTATATTGGAAAGATAAAACGTAATTTGGAAACGAGAACGAAAGAACATTTTCGTAACATTAAGTGTAAACAAACTGATAAATTGGCCGTAGCAGATCATTTTTGGTCAGTTAACCATGAAATAAATCCTGAAGTTAAATTATTAAAACAATTAAATGGTCCGATAGATTTAATGGTTTGGGAAAAGATATTTATTTTAAAAAATAAACATCGCGTAATGAATTTTGAAATACCAGCAGTTGATACTGTTTTTAGGTTTGTTACATTTTCAGATTTTGGTAATACTGAAAAAACAGAATAACATGGTAACCAAAATCCTTGACTACGAAGTTTATTGATGGACTGACGGTGCAGGCAATCTGTTTGTGAAATCGTTCTCAATTAGAAAGAAGAATTAACATCATTTTCTTAAGATAAGTGAAGTCTTTTGTTACAAATATTTATATTTGTGTAATATTCATTGCTTCACTGTAGCTAGCTTCATTTTCTACGTAATCTTTACAATATCCTCTGCAGAAAATGTTGCCGCCAATGATTTCAAATGAGCATTGACGCTTTGAAGATGCACCCATTGTTGTAATTGTCGTTTTGTTTCCGGTGTCGTCTTGATCCAAGTTTATCTTCAGTAATAATTGATTTCAAAAATTTCTCTGCTTCATCGTGATAATGGTCAGCTGAATTTCCTTAACCATTATTGCAATGAAAGAGAGAACTTCTTTAAATCACTAATTATTTTATTTGCTTCATTCTTCCTGTTTTCTGGCTTGTTGTGGACCAGCCTTAACTGCCTTGTGATATTATGAAAACTCAGTAACCTGATTTTATTGCTTCTGTGCTAGGGATCAAATTCCAAAGCAAAGAAATCGCCATACAGCAGAACTGCACCAAAAGGCTCAAAGGAATCTGCAAAGAGTGGAGAATCAGAAATGGGGATGTTACCGCCTTGGTGGAGTCCAAAGAAATCTGGTGATGGCGGTAGTAGTAGTAGTCTCAGCCTAACGAGCAGCAAGCCTGAGTCAGAAAAGTGGTCAGAAAAGTGAGTAATATTAGTATCTATTTTGGTGTGTTGATATGTTATTTCAAGTTATATCTGTTATTATAATTTTGAGTTGAACTAATACTCAATGCTCCAATTATTGCTAGTATTTACCTAGAACGCGTTTCATTAGGATCTACCTAACATCATCAGCTGTTGTCAACTAATGGACGTTGGTTTGGGGAACTCATTGGAGGTGACAGGTGCATCTCTGTCAGTATCTTGATGAACTTGAACTTTGGGTTTTCTTCAAAAGTAGTGTCGAAATTAAACAATTTTCTTTCATATTTCTTTATGAAGATTTTTTCCCACGTGGTTAATGCAGCTGGATCTTGGACACTTTTTAATGAGTGGATTTCTCATTCTATATCATGTTTCTCCTTCCAAAAATGGTACACTACCGCCGATTTATCTATTTCTTTGTTCCTGATGTTCCTAAAATGCTCTTTAAGCCTAATGTTCAAGTTCCTTTTTGTTTTTCCAATGTAAAAGTTGTCACAGTCTTTGCAGTTTATCCGGTACACACCTGATTTTTTGTCTGTGGGTATCTACTTTGTATTATGTGATTTCAAAAGGTGTTGTACACTAAATTTATTCTGTGGGGCCAAAGTAATGTTGTGCTCTTTGAAGACTTTTTGGAAAAGGTGTGTAGCTCTGGGATGATATGTAAATTTTCTGTATGAAGTTTCATTGCTGATTGGGGAAAGAGTAGTTACTTGTTTGCATCTTTGTTGTTTTTTTAATTTCTCAATTTTCTTTTTGACCAATTCAGCACTGAATCCATTGTATTCTGCAATGTGAATGATATTATTATTGTAAATCGGTTATCTATTTCTTTGTTCCTGATGTTCCTAAAATGCTCTTTAAGCCTAATGTTCAAGTTCCTTTTTGTTTTTCCAATGTAAAAGTTGTCACAGTCTTTGCAGTTTATCCGGTACACACCTGATTTTTTGTCTGTGGGTATCTACTTTGTATTATGTGATTTCAAAAGGTGTTGTACACTAAATTTATTCTGTGGGGCCAAAGTAATGTTGTGCTCTTTGAAGACTTTTTGGAAAAGGTGTGTAGCTCTGGGATGATATGTAAATTTTCTGTATGAAGTTTCATTGCTGATTGGGGAAAGAGTAGTTACTTGTTTGCATCTTTGTTGTTTTTTTAATTTCTCAATTTTCTTTTTGACCAATTCAGCACTGAATCCATTGTATTCTGCAATGTGAATGATATTATTATTGTAAATCGGTGGTAGCGTACCATTTTTGGAAGGAGAATCATGATATAGAACGAGAAATGTACTTATTAAAAAGTGTCCAAGATCCAGCTACATTAACCATGTGGGAAAAAATCTTCATAAAGAAATATGAAAGAAAATTGTTTAATTTTGACACTACCTTTGAAGTAAACCCAAACTTCAAGTTCATCAAGATACCGACAGAGACGCACCTGTCGCCTCCAATGAGTTTTCCAAACCAACGTCCATTAGTCGACAACAGCTGATAATGTTAGGAAGATCCTAACGAAACGAGTTCTAGGTAAATACTAGCAATAAGTGGAGCATTGAGTGTTAGTTCGACTCAAAATTATAATAATTTTGTGCTTCATTGTATCATAGTCCTTACACATTGGATTATATCTGTTAATTTGTTTGGGAAGAAGGATAAGTAGAAGAGGAAAGTTAATATTTTTTATTAATAGAATCAAGGACAAATAGAATCAATTTGTTTAGATTATTGTATCAGAAACAATTATTGAAATCTCAATATTACAATGCTAGGTAGAAATTCAGTTTTGCTAGTAGTTTCCTGGCATGATAAATTCTATTTATCTGACTTTTGATAGCCATAAAACCTTTCAGTATTTTAAGCCCTCCTAAAATTAGGTATTATTTGTAGTCTGGATAGTGTGCTATTGTAAGATTTCTATAAACTAGTTGCTCATTACACATTCCTGCAACATTATTAAGTTGCATTCAATGAAGTAAAAGAAGGCCATTGATAGATACATACGAGGGGCACTATTTATATTTTGAGCCTTGGCAACCCTGAATGTTGTAGGTGTCATTTGTCATTTCCAGTGGAAAGTTTTGACATTGTTGACCATAATCTACGAGGGCTATCCAGAAAGTAGATTACGTTTTCGTCTGTTTCCGCTAGGGGCGGGGCTAGTGCGGCCATCTTGGGGTCAGAGCGTTGCGCAGCTCAGTCGGCATCTAGCCGTGCTAGTGAGAGGTTCGTGATGTGCTCCGTTCAGATACTGTAACGGTTTGAAATGTCTGCGTTAATTGAAAATCCCGCGAGCTGCGTGCAGTAATAAGGTTTCTGACTGCAAAAAACTGTAAACCGATAAAAATCTATCGGCAGCTTTGTGAAGTGTATGGGGACAACATTATCACTGAAGGTGGAGTGCATCAGTGGGTCATCAGATTTAAAAATGGCCGAACCAATGTTCACGACGAAGATCGAACTGGGAGACCCAGCATAGTGACTGCCGAACTTGTCGAAAAAGTCGATGCTAAAGTCCGTGAAAATCGAAGGTTCACAATAACGGAACTTTCTTTGAGTTTTCCACAAATTTCGCGAAGTTTGTTGCACGAAATCATCAGTTTTCCACTCGTGAAGTTCTTGAATCTTTTAAGTGGGAGTTGTTTCCTCATGCGCCGTACAGTCCCGACCTGGCACCGAGCGACTTCCACCTATTCCCAGCAATGAAGAAGTGGCTGGCTATGCAGCGTTTTGATGACGACGCACAGCTGCAAGAAGAGGTAACGAAGTGGTTGAAGGCGCAGGCGGCCGAATTTTTCGACGAAGGAATTTCCAAGCTCGTACATCGCTACGATAAATGCCTTAATTTGAATGGTGACTATGTCGAAAAGTAGTATTTGAGTGTGGCTTTCATCTGTATATAATAACATTTGTTTCCTATACTTTGTTTACTTTTTATTCCAAAACGTAATCTACTTTCTGGATAGCCCTCGTACTTCAGACATTTTGTCAATAGAGTGTCATTTGTTTTGTTGACATTAACTTGAAAATTGTATCTCATCAGAAAGGTGGAATTAACTCGTGGAAAGGTTTGTGCAATGATTTATTACAACTTTTGACGTGGATTATCAAGACCAGAGTGCATCGATCAAGTAACTTCCACATTTGGTGAAGAAACTCCATCCTATGCCACCTCTCACCAAGGCAGCCCGAGTTCGATCCCAGGCGACCGCAAAGTGAGATTTGTGGTGGACAACACGGCGCTGGGCGGGTTTTCTCCGGGACCTCGGGTTTCCCCCACCATCTCATTCCACCGGTGCTGCATCTTCATCTCATGTAACATCTGTGTCACCGGCTACGGTGCCATATGTAGTAAAAGCAGGTGTTAAACACTACACATTTTCATTTGCCACGGTGAAATGCTGGTATAACGAATTTAATCGTGGTCGCCATTTGCTCTATGATGAAGTTCCTGAAGGTTTTCCAAATACAGTTGTAACAGAAAACATTGATGTTGTGCAAAAAGTAATAATGGAAGATCGTCATGCAACAAATCGTGAGATTGAGGCAACCGTAGTTAAATCAACGTATATAAACTATTGCATGATTGTATAGCCATGAGAAAGGTTTGCTCTCGTTGGATCCCACATAATTTGACGCAATCTCAAAAAGAATCTTATGTCGATTGGTGTTAAAAAATGCTCAAGAAATACAATGGGGATGCCTTAAAAGACCTGTATAAGATTGCACTATACACAACTTCTGGGCTTGTAAGCCATGGTCCAGTTTGCTTTACTTCCGACGTTTCGCCGAAAACTGCGTTCGGCATCTTCAGGGTAAAGATGCTTGTGAGCTCTTGAGTCCAAAGACTGAAGCGCAGTCCTCTAGTGCACTATATACAGCAGTGCATAGAGGAAAGGCATGGCCTGTTGCAGGGTAGAGCATGCCTGCTATTGGCTGCCTTCTATGAGTGGGACGTCTCTGATTCTGGTATAAAAGAGAGGGCTGCACATTCCTCTAGTTTTCTTCCTACTCTTACCAGAGCTGGGATCCAAGCTTGGCTTATCTGTTGCCTCTCTTCCTTGCGATTGAAAGCGTTTTTATGTTTGATAATTTCTATTGCTTCTCAAGTCATGCGAGCCTGGTAAGTGCCTTGTCGTCGAGAGCACCATCGTGTCTCTGTAATTAATATCATGTCCAAATAATGAGCGTTCAGCCACTGCTGATTTGTCTGTAAAGCAAACTGGACCACGGCCTACAAGCTCGGAAGTTGTGTATAATGCACTTGACGATGCCGGCCGGGAAAGCCTCAGCACCTGTATAAGATTGTAACAGGTGATGGATGAATCATGGTTCTCTGCATATGAGCCAGAACGTAAACAGCAGTCGACTGTATGGTTCTTTTAAGATGAAGCAAATCCAAGAAAAGTTGTTTGCACTCGAAGCACTTTGAAGCTAATGGTCGCCTACTTTTTCAGCAAAACTGACTATGTGGTAGCAGTTCCTTTAGAGGAACGTAAAATGGTCAATGCCGAATGGTACACAACCATTTGTTTGCCGGAAGTCTTTGGTGAAGTAAGAAAACCAACAAGAGCCATGGGATTGTTCTTCATCAAGACAGTGCGAGCGCATACACATACTGTCTAACAACAGAGTATTTGAAGGTTCAAAAAATCAAACTGATTGATCATCTGCCATACAGTCCTGATTTGGCACCCCATGACTTTTTTTTGTTCCTGAACATCAAGAATAAGTTGCTGGATAACAATTTCCGTTGGCAGAAGAAGCCGTTGATGCCTTCAAAAACCATGTTTTGGAAATGTCTCAAGAAGACCAGATTAAATGCTTTGACAAATGGTTCAAATGAATGCAAAAGTGTATTGATCATAAAGGAGAATAATATAAAGTATTAACCAGGCTTGTGGGCTGTGGTCTACTGGGCTCCTTCATCTTACCAGACGTTTCGCCTGCGGCCGCGGCAGACATCTTCAGTGGCAGTTTGATCGGAGTGTCCTGGTGGAAGTCTCAACAGCAACTGTGCTGTTTGCTCTTTTTGTCACAGCATATATACTGGAGGCTGGCTGGAGAGCTGCCTGTGATTGGATGGGGTTGGTGGTGGGCTGGATCTGAGAGTGGGTGGTGACGTCTGATTGGTGTGGGTGGAATCCTTGTTTTAGCTTTTGTTTATGTTGTTGTCCATATCTTGTTTAGTTTTAGGCCTTCTTCTTTATGGTTCATGTTCATGTTCACACTATCATTCTCGTCTATACCGTGAAACCATTGAAATATACAAACACGAAAATAACATGAACCGTATAAAAGAAGGCCTAAAACTAAACAAGATATGGACAACAACGTTAACAAACGCTAAAACCAAGGATTCCACCTGCACCAATCAGACGTCAACAGGACGAAGCACTGCCCACTCTCAGATCCAGCCCACTACCAACCCGATCCAATCACAGGCAGCTCTCCAGCCAGCCTCCAGTACATATACTGCGACCCAAAGAGCAAACAGCACACAACGCGCGACCTGTATGCATGTGCGAGTGAGTGTGTGTGAAGGGAAAAAACTAAAGTGAGAAACCGAAAACAAAAACCAGGGGCACCAGGTTTATGTAGCCAATATGGTACAAAAATAAATCAGCACAGTTGCTGTTGAGACTTCCACCAGGACACTCCAATCGCACTGCCACTGAAGATGTCTGCCGCAGCTGCAGACGAAACATCTGGGAAGATGAAGAAGGAGCCCAGTAGACCACGGCCCACAAGCCTGGTTAATACTTTATATTATACTGACACCGGCCATGAAAGCTTACAAATTTTAATAAAGGAGAATGTTTTGAGAAACTTTAAAGCAGTTTTCAATCATAAATTACTTTGTTTTAATTATTAGGCTCAAAATATAAATAGTATGCCGTGTAAAAGTACTCAAAATTGGATCTGCTGCTTCTCATTATATTAGTTTTGTTTATTGGTATTTTGATGTTCTTTCTACTTGTAAGTTCAACAAACACAACACTAGCTTGATTAAGGCTTCATGGGTGATCAGCCACGTCAAATTTAAGATCAAGCTTTTGGTTCCTGATGAAGACCATAGAGTGTAAAATGGCCGAAAGCTTGATCTTCTTAAATTTGACGTGGCTGTTCACCCGTGAAGCCTTAATGAATAACACTCGCCGCAAAAGCTTCAAGTCTTACACAACACTCGCTTTTTAGCAATATATAGTCGTTCAGTGGTGTTAACATTTTCATTCAGAAGTACAGGTCTCTCCATACTGTAATGTTTTGTGTTCTGCATTTTCATATTCTTGACTTGTGAAAATTGTTCAGGGGAGTGGCAGTGAAACATAAAGTACAGAGCAGTGATCAGTGTAAAGCAATACATATACAATGGACCTGTGCATAATGAGGTTGCTAATGAAACTTAACTGATAGAACAGTGAAAGGTGTAAAGCCAGTGGCGTGCATTCAGTAGAGGCAACCGAAGCTTTGTTACAACAAACATTTATTCCCAATAATAAGCAGAGAAAAATCTATGGGCATACACATCTAAATTTCTTAGAAACCTATCAAAATAATAGTTTCAGTGCGTCATGATTATGCCTACC
Organism: Mantis religiosa; assembly: GCA_030765055.1. Taxonomy (NCBI): domain Eukaryota; kingdom Metazoa; phylum Arthropoda; class Insecta; order Mantodea; family Mantidae; genus Mantis; species Mantis religiosa. The sequence continues at coordinate 164,910,226 of CM060955.1, read as the reverse complement.
AGCAGTATACCACTGCATTCCGAAGACTCAAGTGAGTACATAAGTACTGGGCTGGCTGTACTGTGGAGATTCAATGTTTATGTTAATACACAGCTGAACCTGTGCAAAATATTCATTGGTTCGGCCACCGAGTGAGACTTCTGAGCTCTTCTGAAGGCTTCTGACAGAAATCTACTGCCATTATGCTTCTTACAAAGCATGCTTCGAATTATTCAATCTGTTTATGTTAAGGGGGCAAGTTGCTGAACTATTGTGTGTAAAGTGAATTTATAATAGTGGCGTGTTACTCAGTTTGAAGTTTTATAGTTTGTAGGAATGGGTAAGTGAAGTTTATTTGCCTGAACATAGAGTTATTATACAACTATGTCTGTCTAAATGTATCACAAAAAAAAAAACTTCTGTATAACCCATTTTCTATATGTTCATACTCAGATAAATTGTATGAGGGATGTTCAATAAGTAATGCAGCACTTTTTTTCTCTGCCAATTTTGGTTGGAAAAAAAATTGAAATTTTGGGGAGGACATCTTTAAATATCCCGCTTGACCTCATGTAGTTTCATTAATTTCCAATAGTTGGCAGCACTATAATTAGCCTTCAAAATTGCTTCTGTAATGCAAATGTGTGCCATACAGAGAACATCACTGTCGCTATCATCTGTGATGGCAAGGACATTTTCATCAGCCTTGCTGAGGTACTTGAGCCTGTTCTTCTGCAGAATGTCTACAGAGACCTGGCAGTGGACAAAAGCACAGTGAGTCATTGGGCGAGGTGTCTGTCATCATCACAACAAGGTCGAGCAAATCTGTGTGATGTTCTGTATGCCTACCGGCTGCATACAGCTGTGACTTCTATAATGTTGGAATGTGCAGACTCTGTTATTCTAATCAAACACCTCACCTCGTGGCATTTCCATTGGTAGTGCTGACACTAATCCACTAGTTGGGGTACTCAAAAGGTTTGTTCTTGCTGGGTTCCTCTACGCCTAACTGATGACCATAAAGATCACAAAAGGACCATTTATGCAGAGTTACTCGCTTGTTATGAGACTGAGGGTGACAGTTTTATGTCAAATGTCACAGGAGATGAAACATGGGCAAAACAGCAATCCATGGGGTGGACCACACCAACTCTACTTCCAAGAAAAAGTTTAAAGCCGTACATACGCTCAGCTGGTAAAATCATGGCTACGGTTTTCTGGGACTCCAATGGGGTCATTCTGTTCATTGTCTTCCCTCATGGTGAAACGATCAACTCAGAAGTGTACTGTGCTACTCTTAAGGAATTGGAAAAAAAGATTTCAGAGTGTTGGTATCCAGAAAATTGCAGAATGAGAAATTCATTTGCATGATAATGCAAGGCCTCACACAAGTCTGTATATCCAAGAGGAACGCACAAATTTTTCCTCATCCACTGTACAGCACAGATCTGGCATCTTCCAACTTCCACCTGTTTGGTCCAATGAAGGATGCACTCTGCGGGAAGCACTACATGGATGATATGGAGACGTGATGAAACAGAAAATTCTTTTAAACAAGATAATTATATTAAATTGTTAAAGTACACTGCAGAATATGACCCTTTTAAGGAGAGCATAAGTAGGAGAATCTTCAAAGAAAAGAAATATAAACTATAAACATGTTTATTGCAAAGTGTTTGACATTACTAAAATGGAAATGAGTTTTCTAGATTATATTAAACTGAGATGTTTAAATTTACTGGCAATTATGAAAACTATGTGTAGTATACTAGATCTAAAACTAAAAATAATTTGAATCTGCTAAGATTCAAGAAGGATCTGCTTAGAATTTCAAGAAAAGGTGCTATAGTGACAATGTAACCTGGAAATCAAATTTCTGGGAGAAATTTGGAGAACGAGAGAAAACAGTATTAAGGGTTTTTGGAAGAAATTTGGAGAAGATTTGAAGACATGGAAATATTGTGGCAAATGCATTGTTGCGGTGAAGCGGCACGAGGGACAAGTTCAAAGGGATGGACAGTACAGTGCAGAGATTAAAGCGTACTGAAACGTTGGGGGAAAGGAAATGGATTTCTGGAGAGATTGTCTTTCTTCTAACGCCGTGCTGATTGTTTGAGAACATTCCACGAATTTCTGGAATAGTGAGTAACTATAAAAGGAGCCACTGTCCGCCATTGTCAGTCAATCAGTAATTGGACATGTATGTGTGAACAGCTGTGAAAGTGAACGCTTTAGTAGTCGATGACGTTGCAAGTTGTATTGCGTATGTGACGTTATTCTGCTGTCAGGTTGAACAAAATGTGTTTCTACGGAAATAAAGAGCAAATTTTAGTGTTTGTAACCTTGACTTTTAATTTCACGAACCCATAAAGTCACAATTTAAACACTCTGCTGATATAGTTAGAAAAAAGATTGTTAAAATCGTGCATTACAATAAAAAGTATATGGGAAAGAGAAGAATATGTAGACAAACTAAGTAAAGTGCAATGAGAAGATATAGCGGGTTATGGAGACTGAAAGGGATGAGTAAAGGTTTTCCACAAAAAACAGTGCCCAATATGCGGAGAAGAGAAGATACAGAGCACATAATATTTGAGTGTGAAGGGACGATTTATGGAGAAAAGACTGTATAAATGAGAAATGGCTCAAAATAGATAGAAATATTGAATTAATTAAAATGTTTGGTAAAGAGTCTATAAAAGCTGAAGAGTTTTTAAATAAAGTTAAAAAGAAATGGAATTTGTCTTAAAAAGAGAAGTTAACAAGGAATAATGTAAGTTAACAGCTTGAGCTGAATACTTAAACCATACTCCTTGTATTTTATTTGTAAAAAGTTAAGTACAAATAAATAAAATATTAAAGAGTTCCTCGAAAGCTGCTTTCAAAGTCCGTTAGCTACTTACAGAAAATTTTTCGATGCCATTTGGTTGAAAAATGAGCTGATTGTAGTATACATTCTTGAAGAATTTCAAAATAAATCCATGAATGAACTGACAAAACTTTTAAAATCCCAAAACAAAAATCAACAAAAAATAATTCAAAAAGAAATAAAAATCATTAAACAGATTAAAAATGGCAACTTATCATGTGTTAATAACATTTTCTGTCAGTACTTTAGTAAAGCAGAACTAAATGCAGCTATCAACAGAATTAAATGCAATAAAGCTCCTGGTTCAGATAATGTACATACTGAGTTTATAAAGCAATTAGGTATGAAAGCCAGAAATAAATTGCTCAGTTTTTATAACCATGTATGGAACACTTCAGTCCCAGCAAACTGTAAAACAGCTATTGTAGTACCTGTATTAAAACCTGGAAAAGCTGCAGAAAATACAAACCATTACAGACCAATATCACTGACGTGTCACTTAGACAAAATTATGAAAAGAATGATTGCTGAAAGATTAAATGGTTTTTGGAAACACACACCTATTATCCAAATCACAAGCAGGATTCAGAAAGCACCATTCAACCAGTGAACTAATTATTTTATAGAGTGAGAATATAAAGGAATCATTCAACAAACAAGATGATACAACAGTATTTATAGATTTCGAGTCAGCTTATGATAGCATTTGGAGATGTAAACTAATACAAAAACTACAACTAGGTATCAAGGACAACATGTTAAGTGGATTTCTGAGTTTATAACTCAAAGTTGTATTGCAACAAAATATGGCACACAACCTCCAGATACAAACAAAATCAACTTGAAATATGAGCTGAATCTTTCCTGGTGGCATATATATTCTAGACGTTCTCGGGCTTAGAGCCGGGTAAGAAGACGTTCTGACAGTGACATTTTGGGAGCGTACTTCTCTCCCAACTTCAGGATGCTGAATGACTATGGGAAGGGGACAACCCATATATATACCGGTCGCCAAGGTAAGTGATGCGGACCAATCAGTGTTTTTTCTGAGTGAACGGAGTCCCACTTTGTTGGAGGGCACAGTGGTGACTGTAGGGCTTGCCTGTCCTTGGCTGGCATCTCGCTTAAGAATGACTCTCTCTGTCAAGATAGCCAAACCCTCCTTGACTCTGCACTCCCAGTAGCCACTGCATTTTGCCACAATAGTGGTGAGAACGAAGCTAGCCCTATGGTCTTGCTGGAAGCAATGTTCTGCCAGCCCAGACTTTTCAGGTTGCAACAGTCTGATGCTTCTCTCATGTTCTTTAATTCTAGTAGCTGTGGTCCTGCCAGTTCGTTTGATGTACGGAACCCTACATTCACATGGAATGCAGTACACCTCCGAAACATTGAGTTGCAATTGGTCTTTGACTGGTCTCATCAAGTGTTTGATTTTTGCAGGCGGCTTGTGAATGGTCTTTATGTTGTGTTTTGCCAGTATTCTGCTGATTTTTCCAGAAAGGTTGGTGAATGGGATGCAGGCTATAGTAGTGGGCTTTTCAGTGGAACTTTGTGTGATCTGGCTCTTTTGGCTTCTGCGAGAGCCATCTTGACATCGGATTCAGAGTAGCCGTTCTGACAAAAAGTTTGTCGCAAGTTCCTGAGACAAGTGTTGAGGGTCCAAGATGGCCACCACTCTGTGGACTAATGTGTCGAGCATCCCCATATGTTGGGATTTGTGGTGGCAGCTGTGTGCATTTAGATATAGATCGGTGTGAGTGGGTTTCCGATAAACTGCATGCCCTAGGGTACCGTTCTTGTTTTTTAATATCAGAATGTGTAGAAAAGGCAGGCAGTACCCCATTCTCCTCCATCTCCATAGTGAATTGAATCTGAGGTCTGCATCCGTTCAGATGTGTGAGGAAATCAGTATATCTCGTCCATGTGGCCAGATTACAAATTTGTTGTCCACATATCTGAAGATGTGTGATGGCTTCAGGTGTGCCATGGCTAGAATCTTATGCTTCAAATGCTCCATGTAGAAGTTTGCCACTGCTGGTGATAATGGTGACCCCATGGCTACCCTGTTCACTTGTCTACTAGAGTACCCTGTCAACACCATTGCTAGCCTGCTCACTGATTGTTGTCCCCCTCCCTTAGTCATTCAGCATCCTGAAGATGAGAGAGATGCACGCTCCCGAAACATCAATGTCACATTATCTTATCTGGCTCAAAGCTCGAGAACCTGTAGAGCAAAATTGAATTACCTCAAGGAGCTGTCTTAAGTACAGTCTTGTTTAACATATATGTGAAATACCTACCAAGTACCAAGTAAGTTATATACTGGCAACTTTATTTGGAAATAAAAAAAAAAATCAAATAAAATTAAAAATGCAAGAATGCCATACAGACATCACTGGAAAAACTTGGGAAATGGTGTTCAAAAATTCTAATGACAGTGAATCCAGAAAAAGCATATTCTCCACATTTTTCCTTGGAGGAAAAAAGGCAAAAGCAATTAAACTGTGTTATAATGGCAATTAAAAAAATAAAACTTTCAAAATATTTAGGAGTGTATTTTGATAAAAGACTCACAGGGCTATCTCAAGTAGAATCTGTTACAAGGAAAAAAAATAATTTGTGTAAAATATTAAAAAGACTAGCAAGAGCTAAATAGGGTAGCTCTAGAAAAAACTAAACATGACATATGACACATACATTAAACTGATCTTGGAATACTGTGGTGAAGTGTTAATAACAGCATCTGAGTTCTGTAAAAAGGAATTAGAAAAAGCTCAGAACCAAGCAATTTCTTAATAGCAGGTGCAGGTAAATCCCTCCCAATAGAAACATTTCTCTTTGCAACTTCTAATAAGCCATAAACTAAGAACTTGAAGAACAAGCTCTAATAACTTACGAAAAACTTATAAGAATTCCAAATTTTAATAAAGTAGACAAACACCAGGACTCGAGATATACACTAAAAACCCAAAAAGGATTTGCGCAAGAAGTAAAATTAAAAGAAGAATTAAACATACCTGTTGCAAAAGAAAATCTATTACATTCTAGAAATCTTTTAAATAGAATATCATTTAGACCTCATGTTTTAAGAATATCACGTTTTAGACCTCTTGAAATTATTCCAGAAATCCCACGTAAAGTTGCAGTAGCAAATTTTAGATTACTTACGGAACATGAGTATTTGGCCAAACACTTACACAGAATAGGAATTAATACAAGTCCAAACTGTCCTCTGTGCAACAACGAAGAGGAAATGACTGAAGAACATCTTCTAAACTGTGAAGCCCTACCTGCCGGACCCACTACACAGAAATATTGGAGAGCAAGAGAGCTAATGGCTTCATTGCCAAAGCCTAGCATTTGACAACAAAGAAGAGGAAATGACTGAAGAACATCTTCCAACCTGTGAAGCCCTAACTCCCGGACCCACTACACAGCAATATTGGAGAGCAAGAGAGCTAATGGCTTCATTGCCAAAGCCTAGCATTTGACAACAAAGAAGAGGAAATGACTGAAGAACATCTAACCTGTGAAGTCCTAACTGCCGGACCCACTACACAGAAATATTGGAGAGCAAGAGAGCTAATGGCTTCATTGCCAAAGCCTAGCATTTGACAACAAAGAAGAGGAAATGACTGAAGAACATCTTCTAACATGTGAAGTCCTACCTGCCGGACCCACTACACAGAAATATTGGAGAGCAAGAGAGCTAATGGCTTCATTGCCAAAGCCTAGCATTTGACAACAAAGAAGAGGAAATGACTGAAGAACATCTAACCTGTGAAGTCCTAACTGCCGGACCCACTACACAGAAATATTGGAGAGCAAGAGAGCTAATGGCTTCATTGCCAAAGCCTAGCATTTGACAACAAAGAAGAGGAAATGACTGAAGAACATCTTCTAACCTGTGAAGTCCTACCTGCCGGACCCAGTACACAGCAATATTGGAGAACAAGAGAGCTAGCTAATGGCTTCATTGCCAAAGCCTAGCATTTGACAACAAAGAAGAGGAAATAACTGAAGAACATCTTCTAACCTGTGAAGTCCTACCTGCCAGACCCACTACACAGAAATATTGGAGAGCAAGAGAGCTAATGGCTTCATTGCCAAAGCCTAGCATTTGATAACAAAGAAGAGCAAATGACTGAAGAACAACTTCTAACCTGTGAAGCCTTAACTGCCGGACCCACTACACAGAAATATTGAGAGCAAGAGAGCTAATGGCTTCATTGCCAAAGCCTAGCATTTGACAACAAAGAAGAGGAAATAACTGAAGAACATCTTCTAACCTGTGAAGTCCTACCTGCCAGACCCTCTACACAGAAATATTGGAGAGCAAGAGAGCTAATGGCTTCATTGCCAAAGCCTAGCATTTGATAACAAAGAAGAGCAAATGACTGAAGAACAACTTCTAACCTGTGAAGCCTTAACTGCTGGACCCACTACACAGAAATATTGGAGAGCAAGAGAGCTAATGGCTTCATTGCCAAAGCCTAGCATTTGAAATCAACAACATAATTTAGACCTCTGTGAAATCTTCAAGAAACAAAAAAAAGCACAGATATTGCAAAACTGATAGCAGTAGAAACATTACGAACCAAATAAACTGAAGAAGAAATGTCACGTAGATATACAGCTGGAGCTGGAGCAGGTGGCACATGTCAGTCTTTCTCCTTTTACAAAAATATGGAAAAAAAACACTACAAATTTTGATGGAGAAATTGATGCAATTTGCACTTTACTAAAATATTTGTTTGATTACAAAAATGTAAAACATTGTTCTTTTAACAGATTCTAGAGCGGCAATCCAAGCAATAGCTTTAACTCAGAATCCAAAAGAAGAAAATAGAAGAAAAATGCATTGTTTGGTTAAACAGATACAAGTTTAAGTAAGAATATAGTCTTCCAGTGGATTCCTGTTCATCTAACAGTGAGAAGGCAGACATCATTGGAAAAAAAGAAAAAAGTTATAGTCAAAAGTATAACTAGAACAGTTAAACGTATTATCAAGAGCAAAGTGAATAATGATTATAAAACTAATTCCTGAACTATCCCAAAAAACAGGCATTGCAATGTTCAGACTTACCACTAGACATGACTGTCTCAGCAAACACCTACACAAAATTGGATTCACACTAGCCGTAGATAGGCTAAGGTATATGATAGAATCAACATGAAAAATTCAATGCCATGGCCAGGATTTGAACCCCAGATATCGGGGTTCCCGTCCAGTCGCTCTAACCCATTGAGCTACCATGGCCAACTTGCTGTCATGACATTAAATTCTCCCCGGTAAACCACTAGGGGCTCTCATATTCAAGATAAACCAACTTACTATCATAAGTACTTGAGTCCCAGGCTTCATAATTTAATTCTTATTATTTTAATACAAAATTGAATAGAATTTGTTACATTCCTCAAAAATCTATCATATATATATATATATATATACCTGATTTTTGTTCTGGTGTTGTTATTTTAAAGGATTATTTAAATAGCTTCTTCAGTGAAAATGTATTTTGTGGTGCTAGTTTGTAATCTTCAAATATTTATTCAAACATAGGAAATGCCCCTGGGTGGAATGTAAATTTTTTTTCTTTCTTTTTTTAATGGAATTGTTTCAATCCTTTTTCACATAAATTAGCAGATCTAGGAAACTTAATTCATAGACTAACCAGTATAGCTCTAATTTTTTTTAAAGAGGAATTTAAATATTTGATATTTTATTTGTACATAAGAAAATACTTTACAATTACATTACAGAGAACCTTATTATTTACATACTATTGTTCCTTAACCTATGTACAATAATTGAGCGACTACCTTCTTTCACCCCTCAGCCAGGTTGGCATAACAACCTTATGCTTCACATAACCTGTATCCCTTACTTTTCCCTACAAAATTCTTGCTCCGGCCCTACTTCCTTCCCCTCTTCATAACTTTTGCTTCTAACTATCCTCAACCATTTATCTTTCATTTTACCAAGAAATCTTCCTACATTTTTATTCCTATTCCGTTGCTTCCCTGTTAGCATTCTTATTGTTATATTTTGCCCTCAACTTTATCCCATTTTTTCTTCCATGCCTCCTTCCTCCACTTCTCAACTTCTTCACATCTTACTACATAATGTTCTACACTTTCTTCCCCCCCCCACATAATTCACATATTCCCACCTCACTCCACCTTAATCCTTTCATAAATATTGCACCTGTTCTTATCCATGCTAATCCCTCCCTTTCAATCCTACTACAGTTGTCTATATAACCTTCTCTTCCCCAGTCCCTTTTCAAAATCCTATAAAACTTCAATGAACAATTTAAATATATATTAAATACAACATAGAAAAATGCTTTTATCAGGACTTTAGATATAAGAAATTAAAACAGTTCACTACTTTAAGTTAATTGATGGAAATTAATCATATCTTCACACTAGTCATATACAGGCTAATATTTTGGATTGATAGAGTCGACATGAAAAATTCAATGCCATGGCCGGAATTTGAACCATGGATCTACTGGTTTCCATCCGTGGTTCAAATCCCAGCTGTGGCATTGATTTTTTCATGTTAATCTATCAATCCAAAATCTTAGCCTGTATATGACTAGTGTAAAGATATGATTAATTTCCATCAATTAACTTAAATAAATAAGAGTTAAATGATGAAGCCTGGGACTCAAGTACTTACAACAGTAAGTCGCCACAAATGGTGTATCTCGAATGTGATAGCCCCTAGTGATTTACCAGGGAAATATGAGTCAATTGGAGAATTTAATGTCATGACGGCAAATTGGCCATGGTAGCTCAATGGGTAAGAGCGACTGGACAGAAACCAGTAGATTCATGGTTCAAATCCCAGCCGTGGCATTGAATTTTTAATGTCGACGCTATCAATACAGTTCACTACTCTTCAAAAGACAAATAAAAATTGGGAATAAAAAAGTTTACATTCCACCCTTGGGCATTTCCTAAGTTTGAATGAATATTTGAAGATTATACATCAAACTAGCACCACAAAACACATTTTCATTGAAGAAGCTGTTAAATAATTCTATAAAAAACACAACAGCACCAGAACGAAAATCAGGTTTATACAGAATAGATTGTGAGGTTTGTGATAAATTCTATATTGGATTAACAAAAAAGAATTAAAACCTAGATTAACAGAACACTGAAGGAACATAAACTATAAACAAATAGAAAAATCTGCAGTTGCTTTTCATTTCTGAAATGAGAACCACCACATTGGAGAGAAGATTAAATTACTGAAACTGTTAAAAACGAAACTTGAACTTTCAACATGGGAAAAGATCTTACTGTAAGGAACATTCCACATATTTTAAATTTTTATTTGCCATCGGCGAGTGGTCTAATGCATTTATTTAGGAAATATTCTGATTGAGAGAGCCAATTACAAGTGGTCCACATGACAAACATTTGTGAAAATTGGTAAGTTGCCAATCAGCTGAGGATGGAACTAGGACGGCCCCGAAAATGTTCCTGGTTTTAATAGTTGATGGGACAAAAAGTTTTATGTAATAAAGTATGACTCAATAAGTCTTTTCATAAGGTTCATCCATTTATAATTTATTATGCTTCGACTGCCTGGTCAATCACTGCACGTCACTGTGTAAAGCGATATGCATAAATGGATCCATGCATGAGGAGAGTGATAATGTAACTTACATCATAGAACATAGACGTAAATAATTTGTACACATGGGCCACATGAATAAAGAGAGCAGCAGTGAAACTTGCATCATAGAACAGTGATAGGTGTAAAGCAATAAGTATGCATAAAGTTGAAATTTTGACTTACGTTATTTTTTAAGTGAATCTTTAAGGTTGTACTTGTTCACTGATACAGCAAACTTTCCCTGGACTTTTTTCTGGTGCAGAATTGAAAATGCCACATTGTAATTTATGCTTGCATGCATAATACTTGTATTTTACCTGCATCCGATACAGATTTTGATAAATCGTGTGCCAAAATGGCTGAGGAAATTCATTCAAAGTACTTTCTCACTCTTCCTCAGTAATTCCTTGTGCTGTTATATAAGTTACCAATCCCAAGCGATAAAGCTAGAAAACAAAACATCACAAATGCTTTACAACAAATTCGAGGAAATGCGAGGCGTATACGTAAAATAAGGTCTCCAATTTTATTTAATATAGAAAACATGCTTATTGCCAATGAATGTTACACTGATGGAGAGGCGGAACTTACAGCTATTTTTCAACGGAATCACCATTGCGATCGATGCACTGTTGCATGCGCTGCAGCAGGTTTTGTATATCCTTGTTATAGCACTCTCCCGGCACTCTCCAACCTCGTTTTTCAAATCATTGTCGGTCTGGAAATGTGTTCCACCCAGGTGATAATCCACAGATGATAATCACTAGGTGCTAAGTCTGGACTGTAGGGGGGGATGGGTGAGGATGTCACATCCGAACTTGATCAGAGAGATCAGAGATCAGGGACTCACCTTGCACACACCTTGCGATAATGCAAATGTTGGGTCAAAATCTTGACTTCAGGAATAAGTTCGCACAGCTCGCGAATTGTCTCACGCCGATCTTTAAGCATTCCTTGCTCCACTTTTGCAATTGTTTTGGCTGAAACCGAAGGCCAACCAGAAGGTTGAACTCTCTGACCCACTTTCACACTTTTTTGACATCCATACACTGTGGCCCATAGACTTCGCAAAACTGACGATGAATTTCATTGGGGATAAGGCCCTTGACACTCAAAAAAACGGATCATTATACGCAACTCGCACTTGGCGGCAGAAGTGATAGGAAGCTCCATTGCAAACAGCTTCCCAGCCAAGACTAATGGTTGCAATGGATTCGTTGTGGGGATTTGAAGGTGTGAAACCAAGCTACATGCAAGTGTTGCCGGATCTCGCGTAATAGCGTTCCTCACGGCTCCAGCGCCTTGGAGACCTTATTTTATGGACAGGCCTCGTAGTAGGGCAAACATTTTTGCCGCAACAAATTCAACAAGGGATCTAGAGTATAGATATAGAACGGGGAAAAAGTGATTGTTATGCAACTGGAAATTAATAAATTAAGCTAAAAATAGAAAAAAAAATTTCATAAACTGCTAAAAGGAGGCGAGATACAGCAATCTCCAGCAAGATACCTGGTGGGAGATAACCATCTTTAGAAACTATTTGCACTTTTTTTTAGTTCTCATTGAGGATAGCGTAAGGTGAAAAAAAAAGAAAGATAGTTTTGTGCAAACATTTTCTGGACTTTGGTTTTTTAAAATTCAAGATTGGTCTCCTTAATGGATTGATTATATCACAGTTCTTAAAAACAGTTTTCATCTTTAAGCATTGTAGTAATATCCTTAAACAAATAGAAAACAAAAATGCAAAATTTGTACTCCTTAATGGTATTATATGAGGCCAATAATATATGACAGTAATATACAGGGCCTTTATAAAGAATTAAAAGTTATGCCCAATAAATTACAAATAAAAGTATGCATTGCTTTTCAAGATTGGCCTTTCACATACCAACAGAATTGCATTTTACCTGCCATCCATACACTTGGGCAACTTATATTTTAAATAAAATGTTCATAAATTTATTCATTATCTGGTTCTTCATCAGTAATGTCATTCACATGTTGCCAAGCCATTTATTATAAAAAGACCACCACTCAGAAGTACCTTTTTCATTTACTAATAAAATAAAGTTCATCATTTTCTTATTCATGTTTTCTGATTTGCAGAGGTGAATGCAGTAAAAATGGCACCACTGAGGGACCATTAGTATTTTAAATGCGATTAACATTATCTCATAGAGTTGCCATTTCAAATTGTTCAGGTTCCATTTACTTGTAATAAGACTAGACAGAAAATCTATTGAAATGTGCGTGTATGTGCATGCTGAGTGCTTAGAAAAAGGTGTTATTACTCTCATGAGAGCAGTAATGTCTACCTTATTTCCATGAAAGTGATGCACAACCATGTCTAACCATTATGCGGAGGGCATCTTAATTAAGTTCAAACCTTTAAATTATGTTTGTTACAAGTATTGCACAAATAAAATTAATATGTAAGACCAGGCAAGTGTTATTAATCAGAGTTTCATGAGTGATCAGCCATGTCAAAGTTAATAATGTTGAGCTTTCGACCATTCCATGCTCCATGGTCTTCTTCAGGAACTGAATAAAAAAGCTGGACAACTGTCCTGTAGGGGAGGGGATCCGTCTCCTTCAGCTGCTGTGGTTGCGAGCACTGCAGACCCTTAGCACTCGTGGTACCTCTGACATTACCAGAGGAACTTTGGGCCGAACATTTGAGCCCCTCCCTGAATGGGAGTTGTTCGGATTGGGTAGGACTCATGGGGGCAGTGTGTTCCCGCATGAGATCGGGTACCTCTGGCCAGGTTTCGGCTGTCCGGAGGGAGCAGAGGGTTGCCTAAAAAGTCCCGAGTACTAGCCTGCAGAGCTAGTAGAAGGTGTGCTAGATCACCAGACGGCCCCACTGAGGTTATTCGGTAGTCTTCCCTGCAGGGTTGACGCGTGTAAGTGGTGCATCCACTTCCACCTGTCTTGAGATGGGGGAGGGGGTGCTTTATAGACTCATGGTATTGCCCGAAGGAAAGAGCCCCGGAACTATCCATCGTTCCCGGGTATGCAGAGGCCGGAGTCCTCGGACTCTCGGGTAGACCTCAGTTGAACATTTGTCCCCACATCTACAGCCTTCATCTTGTGGGTATGGCTTGTATCACCCCACTGCATAGCAGTCTGCCATTGGTCCAGCTGATTCACAGGAAGGATGAGCTCACATTGTTTTAAGGTCCCAGGGATGTATAAGATTCCTTGTGAATGCTGAAGGATATATGTTGACAAATGGTACGTACAGTTGAGAAGAGGTGTAAAGAAAATCGTCACATCAGACTCCTTCAACCAGAGAAGTAGCTCAACTTTGTCTAGAATATGTTCACAAAATTAATTTTAATGACTCCTCAGTTCTGGAACATTCGGAAAAGCATTTTGATAGACTTATTAAAGAAGTCATCCAGATTAAACTCCATCCATGGAATTTCAATAGGGATTCGGGACTTATGTTGAGTACAGCTTGGGCTCCAGCCATAAAATTACTTGCAATAGAAACCCTGACCAGATAATGGACCACGCAGAAAAATCAAAACGGGAGAACCCCAATGTGGATGAAGGTCCGTGAAGAAAACTATAAAGCAACATGGGGTCAATGTCCTTGTGAACCAGCCGCATCAGTGGCAGACTGCTGTACAGTGGGGTGACACAAGCCCTAAACACATGATGAAGGCTGGCCAGCTTTTTCATTCAGTTCCTGAAGAAGGCCATGGAACTGGAATGTCCGAAAATTTGACATTATTAACTTTGATATGGCTGATCAACTGTGAAGTTTTGATTAAAATTAAATATGCTTTACAAAATAATATTTATTGTAAAAATAATAATAAAATGTTAATCTTATGTTCTGTTGCTTAAAAACAAATAGTTATCAGATCACACTATTATTAGAAAATAATTAAATTCTGAGAAAAAAAAACTAATCTAAAAATAAGTTAAAACTGCTTCTGTTATACACAAACAATTTCCTGCAAACACGTTAATGACAGCTTAAAGATGTTTGTGCATATTGAGTAATAAGAATGCATAATTATGTTTGCTCTACTGCAGGACAAAAATAAGTGGTCAATCTGACTGATGTCCAAGGATTTCTTTAACTTCATGGTATTAGGTATACCTCATATTAGTGTGATAACAAAATTACTTACACTGGTAAATTGTTTACAGTGTAGCTGTCATGATGAAGTTAATGCCTTGAAGTCTGTTCATAAGCAATGACATTTTCAGGTATTAAGAACAAACAAAAAAGTAAAAAAAAAAAAAAAAAAAAAAAAAAAAAAAAAAAAAAAAAAGTTCTTTGTTTTGGAGTTGATTATCATATCTTTATTTCCATGCAATGCAAATCAAGATATTTGGTACAGTTGAATTTTAGACTAAATAATTGTGTACCTAAAATATATGTACTAATTATTATCCATTAACCCTTATAGTTCCTTTCCATAAATTTACACATATTCAGGTAATAAGATTTTTAAAAAAAAGTCACAACTAACTCTATAGTGTTCCTTCTATATGTGTGTATACAACTAATAATCATTGTAGAAGTAAATAACTATTTATAAAAGAAGGGCGAGAAATATTTTAAGGGATAGGCAGTATTATTGTGCATGCCAGGACCAGTGATTAGCTTTTATTTACAGTACTACTTTAGTTTAGTCCTTTAAAAGCTTTAACAAACAGTTTTAATCATTTAGTTTAATTCATATTATTTATTTTTGTTATTTTAAGTTAATGTTGAAGTTGTATGTGAGTTGTTTATGCAATCTCCCGTACCCTGCCCTACCTGGTAGATCACGTCTAAACTTCAGTCAAAGATAACTTAGCCCTCTGCAGAATACCTTTTAGAACTCTGATTATTGTTGAGAAGTGACATTGTTCACCTCAGCTGCTTAAACTGGATTAATGGCATTAGTTTATCCCCAGATAATGTGTATAGTAAAGCTCCAAGCACCTTTTTCTGAGTGCATATTTAGCAAGCATATTATACATAAAAAAATAGACGGTTGATTTGGATTAACCCTTACGTATTTTAAAATATTCTCTCTCAGAAGTTAATATTTTCAAGCAAGTTAACACTAAAAGAAACCAGAAATCAAAGCAAACTGGTTTTAGAAAACTGGCACTCACTACTTTAAAATCATGATCCATTTATCATATGATCATGCAAGAATAATTTATGTACAGGTACAAGCATTAATTCTGAGTTCCAACAATGTACGTAATGCTACATACCATTGCTGTTACCCAAAATTATTTAAGCCTTCCTGTCCTGCTCCACTCCTGTTTCCATGTTTTACCTTCACCATGCACACGTTACAGTACTTCCAAGAAGAGCGCCATGGAGCCTTGTTCCATCAATTGCGTTGGTATGATGGGACTCATACCATCACTACAATGTCGCCTTTGTCTCTGTCTTTATCATCCTGAATGTGTGGGTCTGGGTCCAGTCACCGGAACAGTTCACAGCTATGTCTGTAAGGTATGTATGTGCTTTTTTTGCTTTTGAAGTGCTATTATTTTTGCCTTTCTATTTAATTGAGATTGCATTTTGTTTTATAGTATTTCAAATACTTTGTTGTCATTATTTTTTAGTTTTACAGCAAACAAAATGTGCAACATAATTTGAAATTGCTGCTATTGCATTTTGTCAGTAAACTCTTAAGAGTGCTTATTTGGCATGCTAATTGTATGGAAGAAATAATGTGTTTGTTTTCACTGTTCATACATAATAAATAAAGCATTGAAATTCTTAATGTATAAGATAGACCTTTATCATAAAACATACAGCCCAATTTTTATTATGCAGTACAGTGAAAACAGATGTAATTTTTCTGTTATTCTATAAACAAGTGTAAGTAGCATATTTACAAGTTTGCTGATATTTTGTAAATTAATGCTTAATGAATAATACATGTATACTTTGTAACTTAGTATAAAAACCATACATAATTCTGTAGAATGTATTCTCTGAGTTCGTAGACTGTCAATGAGCTGTCACCTGACATTTCGCCCATGACTTCATTGGTAATCTTCAGAGGAATTGACTCCATGCTAATTAACAACTGTGGTGCTTTGTAGAACAACCAAATTACATATAGACAGGAGGAATTGCACATGATTTGTCTGCTTGTTTTTTGAGCTTTTGGTGTGTCTTATCTTGCACAGCATTCAGGCTTTGTATATAGCCCTACTTCCTGTTTTCTATTTAAATTGTTTTTATGCTCACAAATCTCAATAGCTTCTTAGTACAGCCATGCATGGTAATGGTCTCAAAAAGCAACTGGATGAATAATAGGGCAGGTTTCTCAGCTACACAGGGATGGTGGATGAATGACCAGTAGGAGATATAGAGGAGGTTGCTTCTTCTTGTATATAGTTCAGCCATTCCACCAAACACCACTTGTTGTTGACCAACATAGAGTCAATTCCTCTGAAGATGCCTGATAGAGTCACAGGTGAGGTGACAGCTTATCTACTGGGTCACGACCCAGAAACTGTATTCTAATGGATTAATGTTGACCATGAAAGCCTAAGCATGTATACCAACATAAAGTTTAGGTAAATGCAACTGATACACTTTTAGTTCTGAATCAGATTTCAGTGTGCTAGTGAAAGCTTTTAGAGTTGATATATACTGAAATATTCTCTTGATGGTCATATTAATAACTTTCGTCTCAAAAAGTCAGTTAATTGTATAATTACTCTTCTTTGCTGTTCCATTGTTTTCCCATTCATCAGATCACAAAGTTCATAATTATATGCTGAACTATTTTGGGTTGATACAAGAAAAGTTAGAAAAACAGAATTTGGAGAGTCACAAGTTTTGGTAACTTAAAAATTACAAGAGCAAGAAAAAATGGTTGATCTGCCAGTAATAATTTGCTGGAATATCCTAATTTTGTTACATCTTGGCAAACTAATTCCTACAGCATACTAGTTGTATGTTTGTTTATATCTTTAAAACCCTTACCTGTGCATTTAGGTTTCACTATCAGAATGAGGAAGAATCATTTGGAACAATTTCATAATTCATTCTGTGGGCTCCAGAAAGAGAATGATACTTTGATTATATGGCCAGAAATACAATTAAGGGCAAAACAGGATTTCCTGCAACACTGTCATTGGTTGTTGCTCACAAACGAGTCCAAGGACTTGTTTGTCAAGTAGGCAAACTTATGAGATATTTAATTCCTTTCTGCACCTAAAAGAATGGTTACTTAATAGCCACTTGCCATTATTTTGAAAATTTGCATGCTGTCATTTATTTCTGGGCCATACAAATTGTCTTCATCACCAGTAATCATATCAGAACCCTTTAAGAGTTGGTGTGTATCAAATCTGCTCAGATTTCTTCACATTATTCAATGCAGATGCATTATTTTGTAGCTGTTATGGTTTTGGAAGAAACTTTCTTGATTTAGAATGTAATGTACTAGTAGGGTAACTTCCAGTGAGTGGAATTAGGGTTAGGCATAAAGAGTTGATTATTTCAGCAAAAGTATTAGCGTTGTCATCGTTACCATTCCTAACCAATGTCCATTGTGTCTTTTGTTCTTACCATTCTCTGGCCAGCAACTTTATTCACATACATCAATGCATTTTGTGTACTTTTGGACCTCTAAAAAGACTAGGATTCTCTGGAAGGTAGATAGTTTTCATTCCATCCATTCATGGGGCAAAGTCATGTTTGTCCTCATAATTTAGGAGTTCATTAGAGAGGGGGTATATGAGATATCAGTGGGCTTGTTTTTATCATGTGTTTTTACTGTGAAGAATGGAGTAACACAGAGTGTGATAGTGTCATACTTTTCATTGCTGCCATCAAGCTTATGATGAAGTGCTTCACCTTGAGTTTTGTATTCTTTGCTCTTGGATAATTTTGCTCTTGATGATTTTAGTTCCTAAAAGACTGGACTCTTACAATGCCAAGTATATTGGTGTCTTGATTATCTCTATATGTAAAATATTAAAAATGGCTGTAACTTCTCTGAGAAAACCATCTGTTTAGATTTATCATGCTAGAAGATGTTCCCTTTTCCTTTTCTACATATCAGGCCAGATCTTCCTTATGCAAATGAGATATAGTTTTTAGGATTGTTTTTAGATGAGATAAAGTTTTTAGGATTGTTTTTTGACAAAAAAACTTTACTGTATGTATGCAGTTAATGCTTAGGTATTTAGCAACAAAGCCATTCTCCTTCTTGCCTCCCAATATTTTGAGACAAGTCTGGATAGTTTTCAAGGTGTTCACAGATAGATGTTCCAAATTCATTTCCGCATCCTTGCTGCATATCAAACAATTTGGAGATGATGATAATCTAATTTTATGCAGGTCATTTCATATATTCTACTTAAAAGAGAAGTATGGACATCCTCTTAATCTTTTACTTGTTTTAAATGGCATAACCTAGGAACTGATCATACATTCTTTAAAAGACTTCATCACTTACTATTCTGAACAATACTTGATTATGGGTACATTATGTATACCTGGTTCTACCTTCCATTTTAAGCTGCCTAAATTCTGACTTAATGGCAAGACATTCTTTTATCTATGTCTTAGCCTATACATCATCATATACTTTGTTTTCTGATGATTCATTGAACCACTGGTATGTATCAAGCATCTTGGCTTTATTCACGCGGACACTCATACTTTATATATACAATATAAAACTTTTGCTTGCAGCTTTTCCCAGAGAACTTATTTTCCTCCATAGCTTGGAAAAACTTGAAATGGAGTTTGATTTATGGACACTATAGTTGCTGTGGTTCCTAGCATCCCATTCTATATTGGGCACGAATGACCGCTTAATTTTGTTAAAAGGCCTTTTACCAGACACTGGCTTTTTAAAGTGCTGCAAATCTACAACGTGGTACTACCAACTTCGATCCAAAGAAACCATGGCTTGGAGACTCGCCTTGATCTAGGCTTGACGTCCATGCCAAAATCTATAAAGTCCAGTTTGGTTTGAAGCAAATATTTTAAAAAACAGTTGTTAATTTACTCCGGTTACTGTACAAATACTTTTTCGTACAAGTGTTTTTTTTTTCAAGTAAATTTTTTCTTCTTATTCAACAATTTTTTGGTATCCTATATATGTATTTCTCACATTTTATGATGGAATTCAAATTTAAATACAAATATAATAAATGTGAACAAAATAATATAAAATAATAAATCATTACTTTTAAAGTAAAGTAAATTTCAAATTTTATATATCTGTTTCAGGTTTAATAAATCATTTTATGACGTAAAAAGGCCATTTTCTTTATTCTGATGCTTCAAAGAACAATCAAGGAGTAGATCTGTAACTCTTGGCCAACAGAGTTTTGATTTGCCTTCTATATGACTTTGATTTTTATTGATGAGCTTTTCAATATTCTGATTTGAATGCTCACTAAAAAGAGTTACATCAGTGTGATATTTACTCTGATTCCTTTGAGTATACTCCATACCTTTAATAACTGTACAGTTACCATTCTGTTGCTCAGTGCATTCAGTTCTTCCCTCTTTTCTTGGCCAACTCCCAACAACACATTACTGCTCCTTTCTCCAAGTCGTGTGACATTTTTTTTAAAATAAATATTTTTTTCTTCACTAATCTGCCTCAGGATTAAGCAATTGGTCTAATGATAATCCTACCATTCTTGGCGCTAACTTTCTCAAATTTCCCACCATTGCCCCTAAGCAGCAGATTAATTGTGATACTAGCGCCCCTGGTGGCAGGTATGTTGTTAATCCAGTTGGCTTAATCCGGTGTTATTACTACTTATCTCCCTCACAAAACTGCATAAGCTCATCTCTAATGTGGGTATTATTGTCATGTCCATTTGCCAGGACATGAGGCTGCTGAAGTCACACTAAAGCTGCTGAAGCTGCAATTTTATCTCCCAGATGTCTAGTTCCGTAATAGAGAAAGAGTCAAAATGCAGAAATTATTTGGTATGCAGATGATATGGTGATAGGATCAACAGCGAAAGAAGATGTACAGAAGGCAATACAAAAACTGGAAACTTGGGCAATGGAAAATGACCTACGTATAAATCAAGATAAGACAGCTCAATTGATATACAGGAAGGGAGGAAGAACATCACCCAAAGACAGTACAATGCTATACAATGAACCATTACAAATAGTAGGCAAGTATAAATATCTGGGAATTACATTACAAACAAGAGCAACATCTTTTGGTATACATATCCAGGAAGCCATCAAAGCATCATTCAATATTCCAAACATAACTAATCTTTCCCAAATCACTAGTAGACAAAAAAGTGAACTTAGCAAATAAGAAGAAACTACTAAAGGAAACCACAACCCTCTCAGCTACAGAAACTAAAATGATCTTCAAAAAATTCACTTACCATCCATGGGCCTTTGATAAATTCAAAAAAGTCTTCAAAAAACAAAACATTCAACTAGCTGCAGTGAACCATTACTCCTTAAAAAACCTAATTTGCTCAAACATCAAAGATGCCATTCCATCTAACAAAAACTCTGGTATATATCAAATTGAATGCTGTGACTGTAGTCAAATTTATATTGGAAAAACCAAAAGAAATTTAGAAACAAGAGCAAAGGAACACTTTAGGGACATAAAATACAAACAATTAGAAAAATCAGCAGTTGCCACGCATTTTTGGGAAAAAACCACAACTTAAATCCAGAACCAAAATTACTAAAACATACAACAGGAAAAGAAGAACTTTCCATATGGGAACACATCTTTATTTCAAAAAATAGGAACAAAGTATTCAATTTCGACATCCCCCAGAAAGATCTGTTCAGCAAGTTCCTCGAACCACCACCAGAGGAGACCGATGACAAAATATTGCCAGCTACACCAATGAGAACCAGTCGATGTCCGGCTGAAGATAGAGGGAAGGCCTTTGAAACTAGTTCCGGAAAATTTAAAAGTAAGTGTTGTTTAGTGTCATTAATTGACTCCCAATTAATTTAATTTATACAACACTGTTTTCAACACTTCCATGAAAGGATTTATAACTAATCTGTCAACAAACACAGCGATGACACTATTCAAAGTAGCAGTGGCACCAGATATATGGAATAGAGATCATATGGAAAAAGCTTAAAATCGACGACCTAAAAAGAATAGAAAAAATTAAGACAATGTTCATGAAATGGAACCTAGGAGTGGGAAAAATAGCGCCATCTCGACTGATGTATGAAATGTTGAAAGAGACTTATTTCAAAGAAGACATCAAACTACAACATTGCCTACCATCAACAGGACCATCCCAGGAACTGATCAACATAATGGACCGAAAAAAGGAGATAAACCTGGATTTCTACAACACACCAGCCATGATGGATGACAGCTGGACCAGAGAATACAGAAACCAGAGACATGTGACAACAAGACTTTCAATATACGGCTTTCACCTAAGATATATATTATCAAAAACTTTCACGAACCGAATGTGGATTGTAAATGTGTGTCATGTGATCAACAATGCAAAAAATATATGATAGAATGTAAAAAAAAAACAAAATTTATAACAGACTATAGCAAGGACTAAAAATACTTGTATATTAATGCTCAATCTGAGAGCACTTCTCTCATTATTATTATTATTATTATTATTATTATTATTATTATTATTATTATTATTATTATTATTATTATTATTATTATTATTATTATTATTATTATTATTTAGTTCCTGCGTTCCTTCTAGCAACTTTCACTCTTATTTTATGTTCTATACTATTAAATTGCTGCAGTGAATGTAATGGTATTTGAGGGAATAATAGTATATATAATATATAATCAGTATCCACATAGTTTGCCCGTTTTTCAATGAACGCAGTCCTGAAGTGTTTTGCAACTTTTTTTTTCCTGCCAGTGTACTTATTTGAAGACATGTCGACTCCCAAGATGGATGCAGCTTTAATTTCAGTTGCAGAGAAACATTTTCAAACTGCCTCAATAATGAAGCTTGATTCACATTTCTGTGGATCAGCTTTAAGAGCTCTGTGATGTATAAATGAAGCAAACTTCATGCGTGAGCAACAGCTAAAAAGCATCTGACAATCACAGATTGTTTTGCCTTGCAATTGCAGGGAACAGTTACATATGCTTAGGGTTCACACACCCAATATTGTATTTATTTTATGTGTTTTAATTTCAAAACTGCTTATTTACACATATAATTTTTAGTTATTTAACACTAGTGCTAATAGAATTATATTTTTGTGTGCATAGGTAGGTCCATAATTTAAAATGTGAAAGTTATGCAATAATGTAATATTATGTTCCATACGTCCAGTCATAAAATTAACAAAGATTAAAAACAATTATATATATGACAAGCAATGTTAGAATTGAACTAGAAACTTAGGAGTGGAAACAATGCTGTTTTAACCTCTCAGCCACCGTAACATTATTCTGTGTTCTGCTTTCTATACACATGAGTTAACTATTGCGCTGTCAGTTACAGGCCATTTTACAGTTCTTTATATACGTTGTGAACACAACCTTTACGGAGATAACAAAGCCTTTCAATTCTCACTTAGAATCTGGTGATGGCTCATTTTTAGTGTGCCCGCCTCAGTAGCGTAGATGGTAGCATGTCTGCCTCACGTTCAAGAGGTCCCAAGTTCGAATCTCGGTAAGGGTGAGTGGATAAGGTTTTTTCGGGGTTTTCCCTTATCCTTCAAGACGAATGTTGGTTAACTCTAAGCTCCATGGATCCTGGACTCATTTGAGCATCATTTCACCCAATTCATTCACCGTCCGATATGACAACGTTGGAGGACGTAAATTACAATAATAATAATAATAATAATAATAATAATAATAATAATAATAATAATAATAATAATAATAATAATAATAATAATAATAATAATAATTTTAGTGTCAACGGATGTGCACACTAGTACACCTGCAGGTACACTTCAAATTTTACAAGGCTTTTTCTCTACACTAGCCAGTGATGGTAGATAGAAATAAAAGAAAAAATAAGCAGCTCTCTCCAGAGTAAAGGGAAAATGTACCTGGATGAAACCAATTAAGATAAGTTGAGTAAACAGTATTGTCGTGAACCCATTATTTACGATAGAGCGCCGCAGAGAGATACGGGACAGATAGTGCCGGGTGAAGATAAACAGCTTGCCTAAGCAGATAAACATAGCGCGGAGATTAAGGGCATACCAAAACAGATAAATGGAACATTCTAGTGACATCTTGATTGATAGAGAACATTTGATTTCTTGTTTGTTCCAGAAATATCTAGTAATGTGAGTAGTGGTATAAGGAAGCCGAGACTCGCAAAGACAGTTGTAAACAGAGTAGCAGTCATAAACAGTTGTAAACAGAGTTGTAATGAGAGAGTGGTAATTGAACTGGAACTTGAGTGAGGTTCTTGTTTGTGGTCAACGACCTTGGAAGATTGTATTTGTGTATGTTATGTAACTCTGCTGTAATCTGCAAGTGTACCGAGTGTATTTCTATGGAAATAAAGAACTTTTTGAATTTCTGCAACTTGGACTCGTAATTCTACGAGCCCACAATTCCATTCTAGCTTTTCACCTCTGTATGAAAAATAAATTGGAGAACTAAGATAAAAATCTCAGTGCAAACATTAAAACAAAGATTACCAAAGAAATTCATTTGAGGACTTGCAACCCTCCTGCAGAGAATGCACTTGCAAAGGATCCTCGCACCCTCTCTAAAAGAGTGTTATGAAGTTTTCCACAAGCATACAAGATGCATGTTAGTTTCTGCTCATCAGCATTAACAGAGGATTTGTTTATGAGGCTCTTAAGATTTCCCCATAAAAAATAATAGGGATTGAGTTGGCCATCTCTTCCATTTACTACTCAGAAGCATATCATTAAGATAATCTCATATTTTCATGCTGAAATTGGGAGGAAGTTCATCATGCTGTAACCACATATGGCCTTGGATGTTGAGAAGGATATATTTTAAAATTTTAGACAAAATTGAAGATAAACATGATCATATAAGTAGATGCAGTCCAATCATTTGTTTGGAGAAGATGCTTGTTCACACATTGATGCCAGAACCAGTCTCCAGCACAGCATTGGTGCTCATACTAACTGCTTCTATGGTTCAGATGTAGCCCATTTCTTGTGAACATGGTCCTTGGTGAAGAGAACTTAGGAGAAGAAGAATATTGTCTCTCCAGGTCTATGTACAGAAATTTAGTCTGGGATTGAGTGCCACAGACCTACTGCCTGCACATTAAGTAGATGATAGGGATAGAGTTGTTTTTGTAGAATCTGAAGCATGCTGGACTCATGGCTCTACAGTTGGGTTGCCCGTTCTCCGGCTCTGACATTTCTCGAGAGGGGGAAGCGGGCTGTTGCCAGTTCTTTAGCGGGAATTTCAAGCAGAGCAACATGTGTATTTTAAATATGTTAGGCATTTACATATTTCACGAACCAGTGGCCATATTATTATAATAGTGATAATAATAGGATTTACGGACACTAAAAATTGGAATTCACGCATGCTCAAAATAGAAAAGAAACTTCACCAGCACAAGCACTGTAGCCATGTGGTCCAAACATAATTAAACTGGCAACACAGTGTTGGATACGGAAGCCATGCTTAGTAGCGACAATGCTGATTGGCGCTAGCAGACAGTTTTAACTTCCTGACCACGACACCGGATGTAGAGACTCCCAGTATTACCAACAGAAGTAGTTAGCAGGCATAAAACTTGTCAAAGAAGTATTCGAATAGAGTGGTGTTGTAATGAATATACAAACTCAAAAATTTACATGAGTGCTGGGAGATTCCACCCAACCCTACAGGCACCTCTTTTCTTCCATTGTAGCATGATGCCTTAGTTTGCACTGGATCAAGTTTCCCGTAAACATGAACGTTTTGAAATGTCATGTGGTAAAGATGGTGTCTGCTTGGAAATCTATTCCTGTACACCTATCCAGGTACAAATAGATCATGCACTCTTGCTTTCCCATAAAGCAAATACATTTCAGCAAGCTTGGCAAATGAAAATCATAGCCATATTTCAAAACTCAGGTCTGTTGCATTTGATAACAGAGCAGAAAATGGCTCAGTAACTACTATGCTGGCTGCCTTGTGCATGTGCAGTTAACCTCATAGGTCTCTGTAAATTCAGTGCATCAAATGCACTTTGTAACTCAATAAAACACTGATTTAAAATAAAATGAAGTATGACATGTATTTATAAATTGTAGATGAGTCGTATTTATTACACATAGGCTTCACTTACATACCTAAAGTTTTTTTTTTTTTCCAATATATAAAAATTTAACTGTATTGGAACACCACAGTGAAGCGAAATAATTATAAATTAAATTATGGCATTAGGTAATTAGTCTTATAAGTCGCATTAGAGCCGACAAAGCGAATGATGGTTCATGAAATATGTCCTCAATATAGGTACATAAGTGAAGCCGATGTGTAATAAATACGACTCATCTATAATTTATAATTATTTCGCTTCATTGTGGTGTTCCAATACAGTTAAATTTCGATCTCAGATGTAGTTTCTAGTAGGTTATGGGATGTAGATGTGCCTTTCAGAAAAATTGTACTTTAAAGAACCTGTGCAGTTGCCTCGATAACTAGTTACTTGCTACCACTACTACTAATTAAATCTAGGTAGCTTTCTTTCTTCTTTGGTAAAGTCATATTTTCTGAAAAGTTTACTGTCTAGCTTTCAGTGACTGAGTGGTTAGAGTGCTTGACTCTCACCAAGGTGGCCCAGGTTCAATTCCAGCAACTGCAAAGTGAGATTTGTGGTGGACAACATGGTATTGGGGCAGGTTTTCTCTGGGAACTTCAGTTTCCCCTGCCATCTCATTCCACCGGTGCTCCATCTTCATCTCATGCATCATCAGTGTCACTGCCTGGGGTACCACATGTAGTAAAAGCACTACATTTCTAGCTTTTGAAGTTTAAACTATTTTCTTAACTTGTCATTTGCAAACACAGGAACAACAAAAAAATTTTAAAAATTGCAGTGTGTAGGACAAGGTTTGAAAAGATTGTGTCAGAATGAAAAGTTCAATGCCATATCCGGGATTTGAGCCATGGATCTTCTGGTCTCCATCCGGTTGCTCTAAAAGTGCAATGCCTCAGCCAGTATTTGAATCACAAATCTGTAAGCTTCCAAGGCAACTTGCCTTGATAATATTAACCCTTTTAGACCCAAATTATTTTGCTATTTATGCTGGTATTGCTCTAATTCGAAACTGGTTTTCTTGAGGCGTTCTGGGACAGTTTCAACCAACTGATTTGAATAGCCATGATATTACTGCGACATGTAGTGCACTGCCATGCAGTCAAAGCTGGAGGTAGCATGTTTAAGTCTTGGCAACTGCAGTCAAATGTGCCTATGGTAAAGGATGGGGGAGGGCCTAAGTAAATCGGTGTGATGGTACGCTTAGATACTGATGGGGTATCATTTGACTGTGAAAAAATATTTTTTACAATTCAGAACAATTAAAATGTATATGTTTAATTGGCTAAGGAAAGTGTAACAAGAATATAGCAGAAAAAAACCCACTGAAACCATTAAAAATAGGAGAGAAAGCTAATGTCCATTGCATCGGACGCCGGGACTGAAAGGGTTAAATTCGTAATGGCGTCTTACGATATGGTAAGTTCTTTAAGACCCGGGACTTCTTTTTTCCAATTTTTACATTAGGTGTTCGTCCCTCTTACTCTTATTCTTTTCTCTCTCTGTATGTCTCTCTCTCACTCACCCTCTCTCTGAAGTAAAAGATCTTTTTCATATGTTAGTTTCTATTCCTATCCTTAAATTTATTGTCTATGCCTCTCAAGAATTTCATCTCAGCTGCTTCAATTTTTCCTTCTTTATCTTTGCTTAATGTCAAAAACTTTGCACCCAACATCAATAAGCTGACAACTATCACCTTAGACAACTTTAATTTTCTAGCATTCTTCATGTATAGTTTTAGTGCTCTATATACACTTTTAAATTCTGCTCTGTGGTAGAGTGGCTGGAGTACAGAGCTCTGGTTCTCAGCCACAGAAGTGCCAGGAATTGGTGCCAACTTGGAGGTGCTGATTTTGTCGCGAGACTTTTATTCTGCTACACATGCGATGATTGAAGATGATGATCTAGAAACCCTGCATTGTGAAAATCATGTTGAAACAGGAGTTTTGGATGCAAGGGGAATGGTGCGATGTTGAAGATGCTATGATGATGCCCCACGTTGTGGCGACATTTTCTTATTCTCATACACATATTGAAGAAGTATTTGTTATTATTACTCGCTGCAATTCACAAACATCCATCTTACACGATTTCTTCAATTTTCAGAAAATAAAGTTTCTGTTAAACTTCTGTTTTGGTCCGTTCGCTTCGATAATTGCAAATGCAAAACACATTTGTTCACTTTGCGGTCACCATCGATAGACGCTTTCTTTCGTAGATCTTTCTCCAAGATTATTGACTTTTTCTTCACTCATTAGCATCACTACTACTCAAACTCAATTCTCACTAGATCACGTCACACATTACGCAATCTCATTCTTAAAACTACCAATAAAAAAAAATTAACATAATTTTATTTACATGTAGCGTCATCTCATGACCTTCTGAATTTTAACAATTTTTCTTGTTTATTCTAACATTCCATATTGATTCCTAAAGCACATATTTAAACATATTTAAATATTTTTCAATTCTCAGGGCCCGAACCAAAACAACTGTTACAATTTTAAAAGCCAGGTTTAGGTTGGGTGCCCATTTATCATTATAAGCAAACTGAGGAGCTTTAATGAGTAGCGATTCTGCCAGTAAAGCCAACATACGGCTGGGTGATGTGTGATACTAGCCCTATCACTTCCCTGTATCACTTGGATGATCAGCCACCTCTGACCTGGTATATGGGCATGAGGCTGGCAGTTGGGTTGGCCCATCAGGATTGTAGCAGCACAGAAGTATTTTTATATATTGCAAATTGTTTAATCACATCTGGTTGTTTGATTTGTCATTCTGTCAGTTTCCTTCTAAAAACTCTTTGCTGTTATTGCCCGAGATTCCCTCAAATTGTTTGTATATTCTGTATAATTAGACTGTAGTTATTATACGAGGTACGTCCAGAAAGTAAGTTCTGTTTGGTAATAAAATTAAATTGTGTACAGATACAGAAAAATTATTTATTGCATAAAATTCTACAACCCTTAAACTACTTTTCCACATAATTGCCAAAATTTTGCAGGCATTTGTCATAGCGAGGCACAAGTTTTGTATACCTTCTTTATAGAAGTTTGCCGCCTGTTCTTCAACCAGTTGGAAACATTTTCTTTCAGCTCTTCGTCAGTGTTGAAGTGTTGACCGCCAAGGAAAGATTTGAGATGCAAAAACAGATGAAAGTTGCTAGGAGCGAGGTCAGGGCTGTACAGGGTGTGGTCAAACACGTCCCAGCCAAATCCCTGTGGGATGTTTTTCGTCGCATTTGCAGTGTGTGATCGTGGTTGTCGTGAAGAAACACAACACCTTTGACATCGCAAATTTACCGATAAATTTCAATTGGTTTCACTTAACTGGCATTCAGAAAACAAATCACAGATCTGATTTTACAAATGGCGGGATTTTCAATCAGCACCGACATTGTAAACAAGCACAACAAAGTGTATGTGGCTGACAGCGATCTCACAATGGTGCACGTTTCTTGTCCTTGGTACAGAGCATCTACTACGCATGTGCAGAACTGTGATCGCAGCGCTGCAGCGGAGATAAATTGAAACAGAACTTACTTTCTGGACGCCCCTAGTATATTGGAATTGAGCTCCCTAAATATTTTTTGCATGATTTCAAAATAGATTTTTAAAAAGCTCTTAATTTCTTTGTAATAGTGATTAGATTCCATATTGTTATAAAATCTTTTAGTACGTTATGAACTTAATGATTTTAATTGTTATGCAATAAAAATAAAAACTAATGGGCTTTATGCTTTTTAAAAATAATATTTAGTAAACTATGCATACTGGCACTGCATGTTCTTTACTTTATTGGGGAGGGGAACTTATATAGTCCATTTTCAGGCTGCTTATTTTAAGTAGTAGTAGTAGTAGTAGTAGTTTTATTCATCCGTTAAGTCAATACAATGACATTGGATACGTCAATACAAATATTTAGAACAATACAAATAATATAAATATAAAAATAAAAAAAAAATAAGTTGCATCAAGTGTAATTAATAAGATCTAAGCATGAACTCATAAATATATATAGTTGCATGGCTCTACAACTACACAGCATTTAAAATGCATCACAAATATATACAATTATATGGCCAGCTACAGTGTATCTAGAAATTCACCTATATCATAATATGAATCACTTAATAAAATTTCTTTCAACGATAGTTTGAAACACCTCATGGATTTTATGTTTTTCAGATTGGCCGGTAGTTTATTATACAGAGTGACTGCTGAATATCTAACTCCTTTGGAATAAAGTGTAGTTCTATGTGTTATTGTTCTTAAGTCTGTTTTACCTCTGGTGTTATGATGATGTATTTGATTATTTGTGGTGAAATTTTCAAGGTTTTGTTTTGTATAACATAGCAAACAGTATATATACAGACTGGGCAGAGTCAAGATTTTCAACTCCTTAAAGAAGTTCCTGCAGGAGTCATATTTTTTTCCTGACATTAGGCATCTAACAATCCTTTTTTGTACTTTAAAAACCAAGTGACTGTCTTTACTATCCCCCCAAAACATAATGCCATACCTCATTAGACTTTCTGCATATGCAAAATATAAGGTTCTCATGTCACTTGCATACAACTCATTTTTTATTACTCTTAATGAGAAGTAGAATTTATTTAACTTTATTACTAGATATTTTATGTGTGCTTCCCAGTCTAAATGCTGATCTATCCATACTCCCAGAAAATTTGCTTCTGTCTTATAAGAAACACATGCACCATACAACTTGATGTCAGGTTTGTCAACATTTTTATTTTGTTTGTGACGAAATGATATTGCTGAAGATTTGTTTGTATTAATAATCAATTTGTTTTCAGCAAACCAAGTTTCAATTTTACTGGTTATGTGTTTTGCATTTTCATTTCCCTTTATTATAACATTTGTGTCGTCAGCAAACATAGTTACTCGAGTTGGATTTAAATAATTTGGGAAGTCGTTTATGAATATTAAAAAGAGGACGGGTCCTAGTATGGATCCCTGGGGAACTCCATATTTAATTTTTTCCATTTTTGAATAGTGATTACGTACGACATTCCGCTCATCGACATTTGTGATTTCCACCATCTGTTTCCGATTTTTTAAATATGATTGGAACCAATCCCATACTATTCCCCTTATCCCATAATAGTACAGCTTTTGTAACAGAATTTCATGATGAATCATGTCGAATGCCTTGGTTAGATCTATTAGTAAGCCTGTACAGTTATTATCATTGTCAATAGCCTCCAATATATGATCTGTAAACTCAAAAATTGCTGATGTTGTGGATTTTCCTTTACAGAACCCATTTTGTGCAGGGTTAACTACATTATGCTTCTCCAAAAACGAACTAAATCTTACTAGCATAGCTTTTTCTACAATTTTGGATAAGGCTGGTAAAATCGATATAGGCCTGTAGTTTCGACTTTTTCTCTATCACCTTTTTTGAAAACTGGTTTTACTTTGGCAATTTTAAGTATATCTGGAAATTGTCCGGCTTCAAAAGATTTATTAATTAAATAACTTAGTACTTTATCCAAAACACTACTGCAGTATTTGAACACTGTTATAGGTACCTGATCATGTCCTTCACTTGGTTTATTTTTTAGAGATTTCAGTGTTGTATTAATTTCTGCCTCTGTCACCGGTGTTAGAAACATACACATTCCAACTGAGTTTATGTGCTCAATATTTAAATTACAAGGCTGATTCCCAACTAATCTCTCCACCATCTCGCTATAGTAAGTTTGAAATACGTTGGCTATTACTTGAGGATCTTCAGGCAGTGAACCATTTGGTAATCTAATAGATATGTTCTTAATCCCATTACTTTGCTTTAAATGCTTTTTAGTTATACTCCACATGGCTTTTTGTTTATTCTCAGCATTATTGATAAATTCACTATTATACTGCTTTTTTGCTTGTATTAAAACTTTATTATATATCTCTTTATATTTCTTAAAGTATTGTTCTAAGCCCGGATCAGTACCCCTTTTCCTTAAAGAATTCAAAAATCTTAACCTTGTCCCAGATTTCAAAATACCCTTTGTTACCCAGTTCTTTTTATGTTCCCCTAGCTTTCGCAGTTTCATTGGCATTACTATATCCATGTGGTATTTCAATCTATTTATGAATGATTCATACATAACATTGATATCATTTGTTGCATATATAGGGCTCCAATTTTCTGTTTCAAGTCTGGCCTTTAGATCTGCTAAGCTATGCTTATTTATATTTCTACTATATTGTTTTAACAAAGGCTGTTTAGTGTTTCTGTTTATGGTAGTATAATCATTTAAGGTAGCTGATAATGCATAGTGATCAGAAAAACCTGTATCAATAACTTGTATGACAGTATTAGTAAAATCATTGGGTATTAAAATCTGGTCTAAAATTGTGGCTGAATGTATTGTTACTCTAGTTGGTTTACTCACGGTAGGATGAAGGGAACATAGCGTCAGTAAATCTGTTAATCGACTATCTAATTTTTTACCAAAATCAAAATTTAAGTCCCCTATTATGACGATTTTCTTGCTCGACCCAATGGCTTGTACTACTTCCTCTAAACTTTGCACAAAATAATTGATATCCCCTATAGTAGATCGATATATGCAAACTAACACACACTGATATGTAGGTAATTCAACTATACTTGCTTCAAAATCTAACTCCTTATTTAAGTGATTAAATCGATGGATTTGTTTCGACTTGGTATGTTTGCTCACAAAGACCCAAGTTCCTCCATGTTGATACTTTTTACGGCAGAAACTGGCTACTAGGCTAAACCCTTCAATTCGAATAGTCTCTAATTCTTGCTCATGCAACCAATGTTCACAAAAACAAATCACTTGTACCTTTTTAAAGTATGTATCAACTAATGCTTCACATGCTAGTACCTTATTTCCCAGACTCTGTACATTCTGATAAAATATTTCTAGGGGCTGTATACTCTTATTTGTTGATTTAGTGGTTGAGTTACTGCTAGGTGTGTCCACATCCCCACTCACATCCTGTTTAACATTTCCATTTAACATTATTTTTTCATCACCTAGGTCTGTTTTTAGTTTCCCTTACTTATGCATATATTTATAGTATTTTCTATTAATTTACATAATAAAAAGGATCCCTTTCTATTCAAATGAAGGCCATCCCTTCCCAGACAACTATCATCTAAAAATTTGTTTACATCTACAAAAACAGCCTTAAGTGTGTCACATGCCCAGCGTATCCCCTCATTTATATCATCAATATATGCTGTACTTTCATCTCTTCTTCTCACTATACCATTTATAACTACAGTTGCCAGTGGGAAATACTTTTTAGCATATCTTATTACATTATACACCTCTGCCATAACGTCATCTGGTCCTAGTGATTTGTGAATGTCATTTGTTCCTATGTGTAGCACTAATGTTTTTATTTTGTCCTTGCTTCCTTCCTGGTCTAGTTGATTTGGCAGATATTGTGCCTTCATACCCCTGAACACTTTCACTGTTGTATCACCTCTGTTTAGCACTACGTTTTTTAACATGGAGTCACCACACACTAGAACACTTTTTCTTTCTTCTTTGTTCTCTTGTCTTCTCTCTTCTTTCCCCGCATTTTATCTCCTGCTGTATCTTTGCCTGTTTGTTGTTTATCCATTTATACCGCGAATTTTTTCCGGCATTTCCTTTCTTTATTTGGTTTTCAACATTTTCTGATGGCTTTCCATCCTCCTCTTCTTCTTTCTCTTGATTTCTTAACCTTTCGTAACGGTTTTCCAAGGTGATGTAGTTCTGGTTTGCTTCCCGGAATTTTGTGCGCTTCTTCTGCACTATTTCAATGTATGCGCTTTCATTGTTTTCCGTCGCTGCACATATTTGGGTTTTCAGTGCTTCGTTTTCCTTTTTCAGTGAGTTTACCTCATCCCTTGCTTTTTTCAGATCATTATTTAGTATATTTATTACCAGCTGGAGTGACGCTATAATCTCAGCATCACATGTTTCTCGCCTCCCGTTTGACGATTCCTCTCCGTGAAGTTTCGTTTTTTCAATTTCTGCATGGATTGCCGTGCTGCTTTCATTTTCACGGCTTTTCCTGTAATCATTTTTCACGTTTTCATTCCTGTTTTTGTGTTCTCTTATGTCATAACCCGTATTTTCCTGTTTTTTCTGCACCTTACTTCTCGTTAACACACAACACGCCGCCATCTTACACAAGTCTTAAATACACAAGTCTTAAATACATCCATAAATGAAATGATATCTAAATCGCTCTGCATGTTTTAAAATGTATATTCCATTTTAGCTGCTGTTAGATTATGCTATCGTTAGTATACAAATTGTGTAGTAATGATGAAAGGTGTACATATCTCACTCCTTTTTTTGCAGTTTGTATTCTATTAAGACATTTTTTAAATATGTCAATTGTATTAAATTATAGATGAGTCGTATTTTTTACACATCAGCTTCACTTACGTACCTATATTGAGGACATGTTTTACGAACTATTATTTGCATCATCAGCTCTATTGTGACTAAAGCTTGATCCAGTGGTGTGGGTAGTTCTGGAGTTGTTGCTGCTTCACTGTGGTATTCCAATAGAGTAAAATTTTGATATGTCAGTTGTAATTTTAATCTCCATGTGCATACTTTCTATTATCCTTGTTAAGTGTTATTTACTCGTAACAAGAAAATTGGTAATATGCTTACATATACATGAGTGATAAAAAGGTATGTCAAAACTTCGGAAAAACATTTCTTACATATAGATGATAAAAAATGTTAAATGAAGATAGGTCCGAAAATTGTTTTATTTCCATGGTAGATCTGCTTTTCTACAATTCTGCTTACACAGTGAGATGTGTCATACAAGGGGCATCCACAAAGTAAGTTCTGTTTCAATTTATCTCCGCTGCAGCGCTGCGATTGCAGTTCCACACATGCACAGTAGATGCTGTGTATCAAGGAGAAAAAACGTATGCCATTGTGAGATCACTGTCAGCC
Source organism: Mantis religiosa (assembly GCA_030765055.1). Classification (NCBI taxonomy): domain Eukaryota; kingdom Metazoa; phylum Arthropoda; class Insecta; order Mantodea; family Mantidae; genus Mantis; species Mantis religiosa. The sequence continues at coordinate 164,875,549 of CM060955.1, read as the reverse complement.
ACGTACGCTTTGTTGTGCTTTTTTTTTCAACTTGAATTATTCTTTTTTATCAAAAAGCAGTGGAGAAAAAAGTAATTCAAGTTGACGATTGAAAAATTTAAATATCAAAAAACTGTTAATGATATTTGTACCCTTAAAAAAGTAAAAGACAATTATAATTTTAAAAAATTTACTTACCATCCTTGGAAAAATTATTTATTTGTGTAATATTCATTGCTTCATTGTAGCTAGCTTGATTTTCTATGTAACCACTAAATGTTTGTTTATGGGGACATTTGAAATCTTGTTTATGCAACTCCAGTTCCAGATGTAGAGACTCTAGACAATATGAAATTCTCCAGGCCTAAGTCAGCGCATTTGGGAGTCCATGCGGGTTGATCTATGCATTGTCGCTAATGGAGGCCATTTTCAATATGTGCTATGATTTCCTGTTTTCGCACCGTTCTGTCATTAAGTACTGTCGTATGGAGTTCAGCTGTAGAAAAATTGTTCTAAAAAGGAAATAAACAATTTCTGGACCTAACATTTTTTGTCATCTATCCACAAGAAATGTTTTCTCAAATTTTTGACATACCTTTATGTTACAACCTGTAGTATCCACACTGCAAGTACAGTACATCTTGCATGTTCTTAATGTAAGAGTGTTGTACTCCAGGGTCAAGGGGTAGCATGCTAGCATTTGGTTCCCGAGATCAGAGGTTCAGACCCGGTGGAGGGCGATGTGTCTTTTCAGGCACAAAAGTACCTTAGCATGGCTTCCTTCAAAAGGGAAGTAAAACCAGTGGTTCCATGTCATAGATTCAGAGCACGTAAAATAACCACAAGCCTGATAAAGATTTCTTGGAACAAAATTTGGTGATCTTTCATGTCCAGTATACAATGGAACATTGAGAACCATAGCACTTAAAAGGCATCTATAAATAAAACCTTAACTTCAATATAAGATTAGTATTAGGTAATTAAGCATTCATATGTTATCTGTGAATGCAGATGTGTTCTTATTTAACAGGTGTGCATGTTATAGGTATTGTTTTTCCTTTGTACAGAACTGCCAACAAGAAGTTAAGGAAGGAAAATCCAACAGTGATAACAGCAACACACCAAAAAAAGTAACTAATACAACAGTGCCTCCTCCACTAACACCAATCAGTTCTCTTGGAACAGGAAGCAAAGTTCCTGCAAAAGATAGCACAGCAAATGGTCAGTCTTCTCCTACTTCAACCTCTCCCCCGAAACTTCAACGTTTACCACGTGTAACAGAGGCGAATAGTAATGCAAAGTTCATTACTGTGCCACGCTTGGTGAAACTTGGAGCAGCACAGGAATCTCTGCTTAAGAAAGCAGGAGCATCAGCCAAAAAGAACAGCATTGTCGGTGCAGTGACCACATGGCTGCCTCCCTCTTCCACGATTCAGGTAAATTCTGGAACACCTAAGACAACTTCTGGTCCAGCAACTTCCTCTGCGAGCGCAGCAGGACCTGTCACATCTACAGCAGCAGTAAGTGATCCTCTTGCCCCTGCTCCGAGTCCTGCTAATGTGCAAGCTATTGCTCGAATGGCTGGCAAGAAGTACATTGTGGTACCCAAGCATAATGTACTTTCAGTTTCACCAGCAGTGGCAGCATCTGCTACAACACCAACCTCCAAATCTTCAGTTCAAGTTACAGACTCTTCTCCACTTGGAGAGAAAGCTCCAGTTTCTCTTGCTTCTTCTGTAGTAGTATCAGGATCCGTAGGCAGTACTACGGCAGCCACACAGGGATTTGCAGGGCAACAACAATTCCTAATAACAACGTCGACAGCTCGCACTGGTGGAGATAATTTAACCCTTATAAAGACAAACACTGCTCCAATCCTTCCTACAGCCTCTGCATTTCTTCTTAGCGGAGGTCCCCAGAATCCTCCAGGTGTGTTGCTGGTACCATTAATTGGATCTGGAATTCCAACATCTACTGTACAAAATGGAACTGCAGGCAAAGTCACTCCACAGCAACAGCAGTATCTCATATTGAACGGACCTCACAACAATTTACAATCTACAAATATTGTCCTGGGCAGTACACATGAACCGAAGACAAGTGTTACAACACCGAGTACACAAAACAGGTTAGTTAAAGAGTGCATGTTTCTGAAAAATAAAGAGGCACATCACTTTTTGGTATCATTGACATCTCAATCCTTAAAAAGTTATGTGCTTCTTTCTTTTATTTAGTCATGTTAATTTATTTGTTTTGTTTGTTTGCAGATAATCATATCATGTAGGTGTGCTGATTTTCCCTACATATCCCTTCCATTACCCTTATTATCCACCTATCGTCTTGATTTAATATTACAGGAAAATTACTAATTTTGTACTGTACAGGAATACTCCCCAGCACATACAAGCACATTTTATAGGCATAAAGATTTTATTTTTACAGGTTTATTTTATTTGCTTTGCAAATGCATTTCACCCTTTGCACAGTGATTTTGTGGGTTTAAAGGTTTTAAATTGAACACCCGTAATAAATCGCAATTTCAAGATATGTATTAAATTGCATCTGCAAATGCTAACATACAGATTTTAGACACAGTAGAAAAAAAGAAAGTAGTAAATAAGTAAAATCTGTTTCAAGAAAAAGGAAAGAAAAACAGGAAGATCTCGGGAAGTATTCCTTTCTGAAAAACTGCACTACGTACAAAAGGAGAAAATACATAATGTGTAAGGGAAACAAGTGGAAAAGAAAAAAAATGTATGGAAAGATAGAGTCAGACTGAAAAATTCAATGCCATAGCCAGGATTTGAACCACGGATCTTCTGGTTGCCGTCCAACCGCTCTAATATAGCCCTTGAGCTACTATAACCAACGTGTTGACATGACATTAAATTCTCCAACTGACTCGTATTTTTCCCAGTAAACCACTTAGGAGTTCTCATAAACACATGAGACAGCTACCTTAATGGCGACTTAAAATGTGTAAGTACTTTAAGGTCCAAGCTTTATAGTTAACCACTATTAGGTCAAGTGAGAATTTAATGTCATTTCGGCATGTTGGCCATAGTAGCTCAAGGATTAGAGCGGCTGGACGGCAACCATGAGATCCGTGGTTCAAATCCTGGCTATGGCATTGAATTTTTCAGTCTGACTATCTTTCCATACTTTAGCATACACACACGGTCAGTGTGAAAGAACAATTAATTAAAAAAATATATATTTTTGGTTTCTAACAAATAATATTTTGGTAACAAAATAATAAAAGTTCTGTGAGTAAAAGCATTTATGAAAAGATTTTTCCACCTCAGAGTAAATTAAAATAGAAGAATAAGAAAATATCTTAAGGTACTGTTTGTTTATGGATATTTTATGCATACGTGCAAGTAGAGAAATAATTAAGTGGAAAAGCAGTGAAAGAAAGAAAAAGGTACAGAGTGGAATTGGAGAGTAGATGAACTTCTTAAAAAATGTGACAACTTTTAAAACACAGATGTAACAGGAGAAATATTAAATCATTGAGTTTCCAAGCAACATAGTGAATGAAGGAAATGTCCTATAAGTTTAATTATTTAATTATTATTTGATTGATGAATCATATACAATCCATCAGTTATCAGTATCCTGAATAACACTTGCGATAGGAATATCAAATTTTTGACAAGTTTAACTTAAAAGCTAGAAGAGCTACATAATAAAAACACTTTTGAAGAGTTTTTAAGCTTTATACTGCTGTGGAATGTGTGGACACAAACAATTTATAATTTTGAAGTAATTCTTTTGTGCAGGTTAACAGTTAGCTTATGGCATATATCATCATAGTACAGTACGGACGATGGTTCTGTGCTGGTGGAGACCGTGTGCGCAGTCGTTTAGAATCCAGTTGCTGAACCTACACTCTCGGTCATGCGCAGTACACTGAAATGGCCAGTATCGTGGAGAGGTTTGATCGGGTAACTTCTAAAGCTTTGATGCTGTCACGTTAAGATTTTAAAGTTTTAGAAACTGTGATTATTAATCGCACTGGTGATTAGCGTTTTGTTTGTGTGTATGTGTGTGTGCATTTATATATTTTCTTATTTAGATTAAAATGCCTCCAATTCAAAGCAAACTTGCTGAAAAAACACTTCACAGCCAAACCGCAAAGTTATTAATAATGTCAATCTGTTCTGAAACGGGAAGCAGTTTCTGGCAATATGCTAATAAAATGCAAGGGAGGGTGAGTGCAGCAACAAAAGTATCTGAGAGAAAATTTCGTAAAATAATTAAAGAAGGGGAGAAATATGAAGCACTAAGAGACTTCCTTTGAAACATCTGGAAAGTACATCATGCACCACAATCACTGTCATTGATAAGTGTGTAATTAGCCAAACAATTTATAGTTTGTATATTCAGGAGAAACTGTGCCCGCTGTCAAAATTTGGGACTCCTGAAGCATCAAGATTCCAGTAACTTTAAAGGGGGGAGCACTAGTTTAAAGACTATCTTATGTGGCATAGGTTTTAAGTAGAAGAAAACAAGGAACAACAGGGTCTTGTTATAGGAAGGGTTAATAAGAAATTGGCGCGTGTCATATTTACATGCCATAAAAAGGCTTAGAGATGAAGGAAGGTCGGTTATCTATGAAGATGAAACAAATCTTCATACAAGAATTGGCTAACTCACTTCCATGCGCTACAAGCCACAAAGGCATCACCCCAGATTTTTATTTTTCTGTAAATTAAAACATCTGTGAAAGCAAAGAAGTAAAACAGTATAGAAGATCTGTTGTTTCTCAGTGGCTAAGATGAGGAAGTGCTCATATATCTTAAGGTATGCGTTTTAGTAAAGACCAGTCTGTGAAATGTGGCCTTGCTGCATTGTTTTCCATCTTCTAGCGCTAGCAAAAGATGCAAGTGATGCTTGGTCATAGACTCTCTCCAGTGTGCGAAGAAAGTACGTCACCAGCACAGAACTATTGTCGCTACTGTACTAGGCAACATTTTAACAAACACTCATTTTGAATTGCTCTGTTACTGCTATCATATTTATCATCATGTACAAGGATGACTCAAATATTAAAGGTAATTCAATTAATTATATTTGCTTCAATATTTTACTTTTAAATACACAGTACTGCCGTAAGTTCTGTCAGTACTTCCAATACATATAACTACTAAATGAAACATTGCATATTCATTGATATACATATATTCTGAAAGAACACAGAAAATACTACAAATTGGTTCAACTTTTATTCAAAATGATCACCCTGTGCGGCAACACAGCGATGAAGACATTCAGGCCCCTCTTAAATAGCTGCACGGATCGTGTCCAGTGGAATTTTTTTCACAGCCGACCTGATTGATTTTTTTAACATCTCAATATTACGGTGCCTTTTTTTTTTTTACATGCTATTGCCTTGAGCTTCTGCCATAGAGAATAATCCAATGGATTGAGGACTGGATTTCCACTAGGCCAGTCAGCAGCTGTGATGAACCTTGGAACATTGGCTGCCAACCACTGTTGCATGGTTTTGCTTTGTGTGCAGGAGCGCTGTCCTGCTGAAAAATCCACCTTTTCCAACATCGCCTGGTAGACAGCTGCAGTAGTCTTCACTCCACTTTCACAAAAATGCACCTTTGAAGCTCCCCGCCAGGAAACTGCCCACCATACCATGACAGAAGCGGGGTGATGTCCTCACTGCACACTTGGAACTTTGTCTCTTGCTTCCTTAGAGGACCATACATACACACGATCATTTTGCTTGTTAAACGACTCTTCCATGGTGAACATTGTTTCATCTGTGAAAAGGATGTCATGAAACTGACTCTTCCCGTACGTCATCAACAAAGCCTGGGATCGAACCCGGCGTATCTCCTTGAATTTTTCGGTTAATAAATGCCAAGTGTACCTTTTATGAGCACGAACATGTAAATCATCCTTCAAAATGCTAACATAGTTTGTAGAGAAATATATCAGGAGACAAATTTGTTTACGAAAAGGCTTGCGTTGAATCCTTGCATGAACAGCATTCACAACTTCTTTTGTCCGTACACACCTAGGACGGCCCGATCTGACATGATCATCAGTTTGACCCGTTTAAACCATGCTATTATCCTAAGCACAAATCATTCATTAATACCGAGTAGTTTCAGCATGGAAAAAATTTCCTTACTCCCTTTCCACAACGAAATAATGCCAATACAGCGATACAGTCCTCATATACTCCCCAATTCATCTTTCTCTCGTGCTTCCTGCTGGCACACTGCAACTTGGTTACTCATCATGCTTTAGTGAAGGTCACATTATAGATGACTATATACAGTGTTGCCATGCTTCTTCACTCACAATTACAGTTCTAGAGCGAGTCTAGATTTTACTGACAGAACTTTTGACAGAACTGTGTAGAAATATTTCCATACATTTATTTATTAATCATATGTACATATGACACCAGTTTTTTCCTAAATAGCCTTCTTCATGTTCTACATTTGCCAACAAATTACAAGCTTCAATATTTCCTGTTCAAAAAATGTTTGAGGATGCATTGTCAACCAATTGCACACATGCTCTTCATGCCTTTTTTCATAGGCGCGAACACAATCTAGTCATGAAGGGACATATCTACGAAGGGTTTCCCAGTGCATGTCCTCCAGTATGTTCCTTGTCAAATTCACATTGTGAGTCAAGTGCTGTCCTGGAGAACAATTTCTCTGATGCGCATATGATCTCTCTTTTGGTAGGCAGTTTTTGCTGATTTTAGCAACCAGCTGTAGTAAGCTGCATTCACCATGCATCGAACATGAAGACAACCAATGAGTAAAATTCCTCTGTAGTCTGAAAAACAACATTGCAAGAATTTTCTGGCTGAGAGGTTGGTTTTAGCCTTTACTTTGTCCTTTCTTCGCCACTCCTTATTCACCATTTTTTATTCCAGAGTGTAATAGCAGATGTATGTCTCGTCATATATAATGATGTGCCTGTAAAAATCCTCCCCTTCTTGTTGGAATCAATTTAGAAGTCTCTCACAAATCTCCAACTTGACCTGCTTTTGCTGTTTGCTTAGGAGTGTCAGAGTCCATCAAGTGCTCATTCTTCTAAAGCGTAGATGTTCTCTGATAATGTTATGATCACTCCCAATACCCACTTCTGACATGATTTATTCAATAGTGCGCTGGTGATCACCTTTGATAAGTTCTGGAGCAACACAGATGTTATCTTCAGACTTACCTTGACCATCGAGCATGACCTTTGTTTTCTACTCTTTCTTTTTTTTTTCTTCTGCCCCTAAATTGTTTGGCCCAAGTAAATACCTTGATTCTGTGTTAGTATAGTTCCTCTAAACTGTGCCTTCAACAAATTAAAATTTCTGAGGGTGAAAAACCTTAAACTAAAATGTTGTGTATCAGACAAAGGAACCTCTTGTTCACTCATAGTTGTACTAAAACCAGAATTGAGAGAAGCAGCTAGCCAAGCTGGTTCACCTGCCTAAAACACAAACATGTAATTCCCCACTCTTCCTTCCCAGTTAGAACTACAGTACGCTCAAGATAAGATGAGCGCTGGATTTACGGTGTGGTGCGGGCAGAGGGAAGAAGCGAGAACTTAAGGCTCTTTTGTTTCTCAGTGTGGTCAACCTTGAAAAACACAGTTCAGCAAAATAGCGTGTAAGATAAGCGAAGATATCACAAGTAACATTGCATTCTCTGAAAACATTCCTACAGCTCAATTGCATTCAGATCACAGTTATATGGAGGTAAACGAATAATAATGTGTCTCCTTTCGAGAGCCATAACATCCACAAATGTTCATACAAATATAAATCATTTTCAAGTAAATGCTGATGTACATTAGCACCACACTCGTAACAAGGATAAACTGGCAATTCGAGCGCACCAAACGAGACTTTATGAAGGAAGCTTTAACTACAAAGGGATAATGTTATATAATAAACTTCCAAATTCATTTAAACAAACTGCATCACTTTAAGAATAAGGTTAAGAAATTTTTGCATGCACATTGTTTTTATATGGTTAATGAATTTTTAGAACTATAACCATGTAAATGAGCACTGGGAGCATAGTACATTCACAAACCTGTAATATTTATATTATGACATTTCTTGTAGTAAATTAGTGTATGCAAATACCACATGAAACCATAGAAAAGCTGCTTACTGTGTATATTGTATGTAATCAATTTGACTTTATGTATATACTGTATTTATACATTTTGAGATGTCTCATAACATGTATATGTTGGTAAGGACGAACTTAAAGTCCAATTCTAACATATGATTGTTGTAAACTGGTTAGCTAATTAACCTCGAAATGATCAAAACGAAATATGGCAGACATGATAAAGCTTAGCATATTAGCCACTAGATGTCAGTATATAAAGCATTTCAAATTTCAAAGTTATCATCTATGTTTACGGAGTTAAACGAAACTTACCGAATTAGGACTTGGAACCCGATCACTCTTCTTATCGCGCACATATAGTACTTGCTCAATACATTGATTCAGTTACTATTTATATTGCAAGGATTGAATGAAAAGTAATGCCTCTATCTTCATAACTCCTCAACAGATGGCAGCAGTGTTATACAACAGGTACTGAATTGTTCAATAGACTCTCTTCTCACGTTCCAGTAGTGGGAAGCTTTAGCATTGCACAGATGTATAGTTATAGTGCCAAGTATGAAACCCTGTTCCAACAGTCAGTAATTGTAATTTAAGCACAGCGCAGCCATTGAATTCTTGACAACAGAAGGTGTCACTCTAAAGAAGATTCATCAGAGAATGCAAGCTGTTTATGATGATTGTGTTGTGAGTATTGTCCGTTGTTGGACAAGTAAGTTTAAAGGTGTTGTGGCAGGAACATCTGACTTGCGTGACAAAGAGTTGGATGTCCTGTAACAGCAACCATCGAGTTTCAAAAGCAAAAAGTTGGCAGATTGATTCAGGATGGTCGTCATATCACTCAGAGGGAAATTGCAAATATAATCTGCATTTTACAAGAACGTTTGGGTCACATTATTGCTTTACTTGGCTGTGGGAAGATCTATGCATGATAGGTGGCCAGAATGCTGACACCTGAAATGAAAGCACACAGGCTTGAAATTTGCCAGGAACTGCTCTCACGTTACAAGAATGAAGTTGACACCTTTCTCCATTCAATTGTGACAGGAGGTGAAACACGTGTACCCCATTATGACCTCGAGACCAAGCAGTCTATGGAATATTGACAAATCCCCCAGTTTCTTGACATCATATCGTAACGCTATCAGTTGACTTAGTGCATTGTAGGTAATGAGGTGCTGAATGTTGTAAAAAGTACAACATGCGCAATCTCGTGTGACAGATACATACACTCTTAATTTATGGTTGTGCCACATTCAAGAATATCAACATGGATAACACCATCTGCATCGCAGAACACTGTTGCTATGTTTTTACCAGCTGAGGGCGGTGTCTTGCATTTCTTTTTCTGCAGAGAGCAGTCTATGAAATTCAGTTAACGACATTTATTTCACATACTTTGCATTTCCTTTGACCTTTTTCAGGAAATGTTTTTTACAGATAATCCTGTCATATTGAGCACAAGTTACATTTTTCATGTTTTACATTATGATCAACATTAACTTTACATTTTCGGCAGTGAGCTTATTTCGCTCATCTGTCCACTGAATATTTAGCAGAGAAAATATTCTCTCTAGAGCTGCATTATGTGCAGGTATGGTAAAATAGTACTGTAGTCCTTTCAATAGTTCTATACACTCAACATTATTACTCATGTATTGGTACCATTTCTTGGCAGCACTTTTCCCTACCAATGTTGCAGAGTTAATTTTGTGGTAAGTTCTTAAAGCACTTATTTTATCGAAGAGTATAGAGTCATTAGTAGCTATGTTAACACTTAAAAATAACACCGTTTTTTTTTTTTTTTTTTCCACCACTTGACACTCTGGTTCTTTACCCAGCATACAATACTTTTTGCGAACAATACTTTTTGTTGAAGTAATGAGTTGGTATTCAAACACAACATCACTTAAAATATCCTTACTTGAACAATTGTTTCGGAGACCGGCTCGTCCCCATCATCAGCAACTATCCAACTGGTTGGATCCGTGGTTTCTTGAAGTGAGCTGGTTGTTTGAGGTGACATCTGTTGATTGTGAGATGAACTTCCAAAGAGAGTGATGTTGTGTTTGAATACCAACTCATTACTTCAATTGTTATATACATCACTGTTTCTAACCTTTTGCTTCAAATAATACTTTTTGTATATAACAGGAATATAACCTCCATAAATTCCGATGTCCACACATATGAAACAAGGGGAAAGAATAACTATATAGTTAAAGGTCACAAGTTAAAACTTTTTGAACATAAGCCCCAATACTTTGGTCCAAAACTACTTAATAAGCTTTCAGAGAGCCTAAAACATACTGTGTCAGCTGCTAAGTTTAAATCTAAACTGACTAAATTCTTGTTAAGCAGAACCTATTACGTATAGATGAATATTTTGATGACAACTTTGATGATTTTGAATAATTATGTTTTGTATGTGTGTGTGTGTGTGTGTGTGTGCGTGCGTGCGTGCGTGCGTGCGTGTGTGTGTGTGAGAGAGAGAAGATGAATGACAATTTTTTTGACATTTCTAAACGTTTACTTTTAAGAGAGAGTATGTATTACAAATGACATGGCTTAATTGTGTTCAAACACTGTATTAAGTTGCAATAAATATGAATATATGAATATGAAATGCAGACGTACCACTGTATTGGCTCATCCACTTATAAATATAATTATAACTAGCAGTAGAAAAAGTATGTATACATATCACTTTGAAACAAGATTTCTATTCGGCCACACGTTCGGGTGCCATATGCAGCAGTATTTCTTTGTTGTATCCACAATTCTTTCCCATCTCGTGTCAATTTGTGCGGCTATCAGTTTCTTCTGGTCATCAATTGTATCGTTTGGATTTTAAAGCAGGCTTTCTTTTGTCATCACAAATATGTGCAATGTATATAAATAGTTAATAATAATTACTTAGAAATATCAGATAAGCTGATGCAATTGCGATAAATATATGATTTGATTGTGTATAATCTTGATTGAATTTTACTCGACGGGCTTTCCCAGTCAGTCATTGCAGGTTACCTCCAGCATATCGATAAATCCTTACTTCCTTAATAGTTTCCGTTAATTACATAAAATTCCTCACTCCTGCATGTCCACTCATCACCATCAAGATTACAGAATATCTCTTTCTGAAGATAATTGATTTTTCTGTTACAAAACTTTTATATTCTCCGCAACATTTTTCTTTTCCTCATGAAACAAGATTACAGAACATATAAGTTTATTGATTTTCTTTTCTTAGCAACCGTTCATCATTTTATTTTTATATTGTCATTACATGGCCCACTAATAGATAAGAAAACAAAACTCATTTCAAACAAAAACTGTCGTTACAACTTTCAAGGACTTTAGCTAAATTCCCATCATCACATTTACAAATAATGCCCTTTACTTTGAAAGGAGAACTAAAAAAACGGATGCTTTCGCAAAATATTGGAAAACTGAATGGGAGGTCGGAGAAGGGTCTCAAAATCGGGTAGGCAGCGCCGTGGCTCAGTGGTTAGACCGCTTGGCTCTCACCAAGGCGGCCCGGGTTCGATCCCAGACGACCGCAAAGTGAGATTTGTGGTGGACAACACGGCGCTGGGACGGGTTTTCTCCGGGACCTCCGGTTTCCCCCGCCATCTCATTCCACCGGTGCTCCATCTTCATCTCATGTATCATCAGTGTCACCGCCGGCGGTGCCGTATGTAGTAAAAGCGGGCGTTAAACACTACACATTTCACATTTCAAAATCGGGTGGCCCCCCAGTAAAAACGGGTAAGCCTAAGAACGGTCGAGTAATAATAATAATAATAATAATAATAATAATAATAATAATAATAATAATAATAATAATAATAATAATATTTATTGAGGTACTAAGCTTTTACAATTTTTGGACTGCCCTCTGTCATGGCCCAGGCCACTGCTACACAGGATACTCCATTAAGTATATTGACAGACGTGTTACAATATGTATTATTACAGAATAGTTCCTTCTTTTTACAGTCCATGTCCACTTGTTTTTTACCTTACTTAAAAACTGCCTTATGTTTTTATAATTTTTGTTTAAAACCTTGATTAAGCTGATTTTCTTATTCATCTTTGGTATTTGACATTCTTTCCTCCACAACTCCGTTTCCTTACAATCAAACAGTATATGTTCTACATCCGCTTTGTCCCTCTACAATGAGCACTCGTCTTGCGAGTATCCATTTCCGGTCTAGTAGGTATCAACAATGGAATACATCGCGCCGGCAACGTAATAACTCAAGGTTAAAACATAATAAACAGTAAATACTACAGACGTACCTTTTAAAACGGTGCGCCTGCCGGAATGTGTGTTAAAGCTTCACGGGTGATATAGCCATGTCAAATTTACTAATGTCGAGCGTTCGGCCATTCCAGCTCCGTGGCCTTCTTCAGAAAGTGAATGAAAAAGCTGGCGGACTGTCCCCTTATACGAGGTTTGATACTTAAGTAGTGGCAGCACTGCTGCGGAGACGCAACGTAGTTATTGTCGCTGATATCACACGTTGGCATACCTACCTTACCTCAGAGCAAATGGACTCTCCCTTCCCACATCACCTGCGTGCGCACAATCGAGAGAAGCGTTACTTGTGAGCTAGCGGCCTCGCGTAATTTTGTCATTATGGTTTCGAAACGAGAAAAGCGGAGTCGGGTCAAAATTGAAAGTGCCAGAAGCTGTACAGTACGACAGTGTCATCAAGATCTTCAACAGGCTTGCGGGTAATGTGCATTGCATTACAGAACAGTGGCTTGTTAGTTAAAAGTCTTCCAACGATGGTTGGCAAACTGTGGCAGACATTCATCGGGCAGGTCGTCCTACCAGCGTCAGTGAAGAAGCCGCGTTACTAGGCAGTAATAGATTAGCGCATGCGACTGTGCTTCACATCCTGAAGGAACGCCTGGGCATGCGAAACATTGCATCACGATGGGTTCCGCATGATTTGACGGAAATGCAGAAATGGCTGCGTTACGACGCTCCTAAGACGCACTTGGAGCGCTATGTGCGCGGAGAGACTTTCTTACGCCGTATCATAACCCTGGATGAGACATAGGCTAAATCGTATAAGCCGAAACTAACGCCAATCGAACGAATGGCGTCATTATGGGTTACCGCGAAAGTTGAAAGTTGGTCAGAGTCCCAGAAAGTTGTGATTCTCGTGTACGCCTGTGATGGTGTTGTCATAAAGCATTACATTCCTCCATGGCAGACCGTCAATGCACAGTATTACTGTTCGTTTTTGGAGCACCACCTGTGACCAGCATTGAGGAAGAAGTGGCAACACTTGCTGCGGAAACCACCCATCATTTTGCACGATAATGCTCGGGTGTATAAAGCTCAAGCTATGGCTGATTTGTTCGGTCGATGTGACTGGGAAGTACTGTACCATCACCATACTCCCTAAACTTAAGTCCTTGTGACTTTGATTTGATTCTGAAAATGAAGGAGCCAGATTGCGGCATTCACTTCAGAACTGTTCCAGATATTTGACAGGCAGTAGACTGCTCCATTCGTAACATAAACAAAACAGACTGCTAAAGGTATACTATGACTTCCTGGCAGTGAGTTATACACAACACTGGTGACTACATTGAAGGCAGTAAAGCTTGCTAATATGTAACTCTTTTGTATCAGTTGTAAATAAATGATGCCGCTATTTAAGTTCTAACCCTGTATATACATTATGTGCAAGATAAGTTGAACACTGGATTTACGGTGTGTTGCGGGCAGAGGGGAAGAAGCGAAAGCTAATGCTCTTTTGTTTCTGCAGTGTGGTCAACTTGAAAAACACAGTTCACCAAAATAGCGTGTAAGATAAGTGAAGCTTTAATTAACTCATTTGCATCATATGACGAGGTGCACTCATATGAATGATGCTTTATGGTATTTAAATCGTAGACAAACGTAACTTGTATATGCACACTGTTGTACATAAATGCACAGAGATCAAATTGTAAGCAATAGATGACTCTAAAGTGTATTCTATGGCAATCTATATACCAGGATGCTTGATATATATTTTTTCCATGCATTTCATGTGGTATTTTCTTGCCAACAAATGTTTATCTGTTTCACACAGTGTTGTGTATCTCAGTAAGTAACATGGCGAAGAGAGCAGTGTACAGTAATGATGATGAGGGTTTACAAGAGCTTGTTGTTAGTGTTTTGTTCAGTGATAATGAACTGAGTGGTTTCAGATTCTAAAGAACCCCAAGCTTTGTAGTGATACAAGTGATGAAAGCAGTGATCATGGAATGAATGATTTTTTTGTAAATTAGTCAAATGCAAATTTTAATTGGCCAGGCAACAATTTAACAATGAGGAGTTCAGTTTTTAGCAATATATATGCCAAATTGCATGCATGTATCTTTACTGGTTGATTTTATATAATTATTTTAAAATTATCATGCTCTCAATACTACTGGTTGGTTATTTAAATCCAATTTTTCAACAACTAGTAAGGTTACGTAGAAAATGAAGCTAGTTACAGTGAAGCAATGAATATTAAACGAATATAAATCTTTGTAACAAAAACTTCACTTATCTTAAGAAAAATGGTGTCAAATTTTTCTTATTAATGGAGATCGATTTCACAAACAAAGCCCTTGTATCATCAGTCCAAAACACTTTGTTGTCAAGGATACCGGTTACCATGTTATTATGTTTTTTCAGTATTGCCAAAATCTGAAAATGAAACAAACCTAAAAACAGAATCAGCTGCTGGTATTTCAAAATTCATTACACAATGTTTATTTTTTAAAATAAATATATTTTCCCAAACCATTAAATCTATCAGACCATTTAATTGTTTTAATAATTTAACTTCAGGATTTATTTCATAGTTAAATGACCAAAAATGATCTGCTGCGGCCGATTTATCAGTTTGTTTATATTTAATGTTACAAAAAAGTTCTTTCGTTCTGGTTTCCAAATTACGTTTTGTCTTTCCAGTATAACCTTATCACAATCTAAACAATTAAATTGATAAATACCAGATTTTTTTTATTATTTAGGAATATTATCTTTTTTAGAGAAAGTATGAGGGCTGTTCAATAAAGAATGATCACTTTTTTTTTTTTAACAATGTACCTTTACTCATCATCATAATTTTGATGCTCCTTCTCAAAATAGTCTCTCCTGAATGTGATGCACTTGTCCCAGCATTTCTGCCAGTCTTCAAAGACATGCTGGAAACCATTTTTGAGAGATCCTTCAAAGTCCCCTCCGCAACCTTCACCACTGCTTCTGATGATGGATAATGCCTCCCAGGAAGGCGTTTCTTCAAGTTAGGGAATAGAAGGGTCACTTGGGGCTAAACCCAGACTATAGGGAGGGTGAGGGATGCGCTTCACGTTGATTTTTACAAGATATTCAGCAACAACATTGGCAATATGCGGCCACGCATTAACGTGGTGCAGCATTCAGCCTGCTTCATGGAAGTGTGGTCTTTTGCGCCTGATATAGACTTACAATGTTTTCAGGACATCCCTGTGGTATTGTCCAGTTACTGATGTGTGTGCAGGTATAACATGCTGATAAACCATTCCATGAATATCAAAGAATGAGATGACCATAACTTTCCCAACAGAAGCAACCACTTTTGCTTTTTTGGGGGGTTGGTGATGAAGGAGATTTCCACACTGAGCTTTGCTGTTTGCTCTCAGGATCAAAATGATCTAGCCAAGTTTCATCAGCAGTAATTACATTTGAAAGAAACTCCGGATCTTCCTCTAACATCAACTTCAACTGCATGTTACCTCCATTGCAGCGGTAGGCGATACTGAACATGTCTGAACTTGCCTGGTTCTCACAGGCAGGAACCAGGAGTACCAACAATGAAACTATTACGGTGTGTTTGTTTCACATTAAGCTAACAGAATATAATAAGATTGAATTTTAATGTGAAAAATTATGACCGCAAAAAAAGTATGACCATTCTTTATTGAACAACCCTTGTAGTAAATTTCTGATACTATATTTTGAGGAACTACAGTTATACCAAATTCTTTAAAAGAATTTTAAAATGTTTATTAACCCAGGATAGTAAGTAAATTTTTTAAAATTATAATCGTCTTTTATTTTTTAAGGGTAGAAATATCATAAATAGTTAGATATTTCTACCCTTAAAAAAAATAAAATATTCATTATAGCAAGTTTATTTTCAGAAGGTTTACTACTTTTATAATCTTAAAACTTTATTTCCTTTACACTCCACATGAATACTGTGTGGCATGCTAGTAAACGTAAATCAAACTGTACAGCATTTCATGAATTATTTGTGTCATCATCGCATTAGTTGTTTGCTTTTCACTACTGTAGCAGAATTGCACTCTCCTTGGCCAGGTTGTTTTCTAGTGAAACAAACCAGCATTTTCCATACAATTAAAAAGAAGGAAGAATAAGAAAATGAATAGATTAATTTCTTTAAAATGTTTGGAATTCTTTTGTATGCAAGAGATCTTCATTGCCAAACTCCACAGAATGTGGTGACATGGTTAGCTTTCACTTTCTATACCAGATGCAGAGATTTCACCAGAAATAAATGCTTTAAAGCCCATGGAACAAGGTCAGCTTATAGCATAATATTTTACTGTTAGTTTACCCATTGTTATTTAAAATGAAGGTGTAATGAAACTATACTTGTACAGGTTTATATTGATTTCAGTTTTGTAATGTCAGTCCTCTGTAAAAATAAAAAAGCCTTTACATTTATATTTCTCATCTATTTAAATAAAAAATTAAATGAGACATGAAATAAAATCAGAATGTTCCATCTATAACATCCCCTTCCCTCTAATACTGTTTACCCTTCTTTCCCATTTCCATTTATTTATGTTTGCCAACTTTTTTCTTTTTCTTTTTGTCTATTCCAATTGATTTCGGAATGGAATGTCTCTGATATAATTTGCTTTTCTTAGATCATTTTGTTGCTTAGAAATGTCTTTATATACTGCCATTTTTGTTTCCTTTTGTCTTAAGAAATTTTAGGACTAATTGAATAAAATGAAAGAAATTCCTATTGGTTTTGCTTAGGAATAAATAAAATTTAAAAAAAAATTTGATTGAAATATACGTTATTAATAGAACCAAGGAATGAGTCCAGAAATAACTTGCTATTTGTACTGGTCCATTCAGTTATCAGTACACCTGCATGTGGATGCTGTTTGGCTTAGTTGGTATGTTTGCAGCAGGCTGGATAATGTGAGAGCTATTTTAGAAATGCTAGGATGACTTGACAGTAAATTCTGAATCCTAGAAGGTTATATACCTGCACAGATCCTAATAGAACTGCTTTGCCTTTATTTTCCACACATTCCTCACATTTGCTTAAAAAATTTATATTAATTATGTTAGTTCTCTTTAAAACACTGAGGCATGTTGTCCCTATGTATATGAAAAGCACGTAGATTTGTATGTTTTCATAGAGATTAATCATAGAAGTTAAATTGAAATTGTGTGAAACATACATAGTTATTGATGACTCTATCATCAGCTCTTTGCAAATTGCCTGCATGTAAACTTTGGCTCTATGAGACCTACTGAAAAAATGTTAATACAGCAAAACAAGATTAGAAAGTGATTTTCACATATCAGTCTTAATATGCTGTGTAACTTCCTTGAAGTTTTACACTTCTGTATGATAGTCCTTCACTCTAGGCATTCGCTGATCAGTTTCTCATTCATTTTTTATTTGCATATTTTTGAAATCTGATTACATTATCCTTCCGTCTATTTTTAGGTCTGCCTCTTGTTCTAGATTCTTAAGTCACCACAAATGGTGTATCTCAAATGCGAGAGCCCCTAGTGGTCTACCAGGGAAGTATACGAGGCAAATGGAGAATTTAATGTCATGATGGCAAGTTGGCCATTGTAGCTCAATGGGTTAGAGCAACTGGACAGAAACCAGGAGATACGTGTTTCAAATCCCGGCCATGGCATTGAATTTTTCTTGTTGACTCTATATATCAAAATCCTTAGCCTACATATGGCTAGTGTGAAGAAATGATTAATTTCCATCAATTAACTAAAATAATAAGAGTTAAATGATGAAGCCTGGGACTCAATTACTTACAATAGTAAGTTGCCGCAAACAGTGTATCTTGAATGCGAGAGCCTCTAGTGGTTTACCAGGGAAATATACGAGTCAAATGGAGAATTTAATGTTATGACGGCAAATTGGCCATGGTAGCTCAATGGGTTAGAGTGACTGGATAGAAACCAGGAGATCCTTGGTTCAAATCCCGGCCATAGCATTGAATTTTTTATGTTGACTATCTGTCAATTATAAAAATGTCTATTATATTCTTTAGAAAATACATGCTCCACTGTATTACATTCTTATGAAAAAAGCTTCCATTGGAAAATATTTTGCTTTTTGGGAACATATCAGCATAAGGAAAACCAAGCCTTATCCAAAAGAATAGTAAGATTAAAATTGGAGTAAAATGTCATGCACTTTATTCTGAATTCAAAGAGGCCCCATTGGGTACATCTGATTTAAACTATGTAGAGTAGCTGTACTTCCATTAAATCCATGCATTTAAGGTAGCTAAGCTGAGAAGCAACTGCCATCCAGCTCAGTGGGACTGGTAGGAGTGTGGTGGTTCGCTATTCTAATGTGATTGGAGAAGCTCTGTGATGCCATTCAAATCATTGTCTGCTTTTCTCATGTAAAGAACAATAATAATCTCACGTAATAATTTCTGTTTATGCAAGCATTGCCACACGTCATCAGCTTATCCCCTTTAACTGACTTCCTCGCATTCTGCAACCACACAGCTTGGTCCTGTACAGTGTTTACTTGTCTATAACCAATAAGTAACCAGGTTTGCACATGTTTGCTCACCTAGTGGGATCGCTGCCATTGCAGAGATTTATGGAATTACGGCGATGCTACCACACAGACTTTATAAGCTCTTGTACAGAATATAAGAAAATCCTGTTTAAGATGTTAACAAAATATTTTAGATAAATTTTCAAATATTTACTTGATGTCATTAAGAACTGTTAGTGAACACTATATGTTGCCTTCCTTGCTTCTCATGTGGCACTTCATATTTTCAGAAACTATGAATTGCAGCATGACTTTTGAATGTATATTACTCAGAAGGTTCTCTTGAAACAAAGTGATAGAGCAAACAGATGCAGTGTGGACATAGGAATCATATATGTGCACTTATTGAGGAGTGGCATAATTAGGATCATTATTTGCCTTTTTATGTAAGACTTGTCTTTAGTAGATACATTCAAGACCTTTTGTTCTGTGGAAACCACATTTTCAGGTGAATTGTCAATGTAGAGCCACCAGGCTTGAGTGCATATATGTCAACAGAAGTGTTGCTGCTTAAATGTAGGATTACCCAGTGCATTATGTTACTTTAACATAATAGTGTGGGGGAGGGAGAAGTACATAGGGGTGTGTAATAAGCTAGGGGAGGATTTGCTTGGGCGAGAACAGGAGTTGGAAATTTGGAAGGTTTTAGATATGATAAGGAAAAGGAAAATGGCCAATGTATGGAGATGATGATATGGACTGGCATGGTATAATATATTGTAAACAAACAAAGGTATGGAGAGAAAAAAATTTGGCAACAAAAGTGGAACAATTTTAAGAAAGGCGGAGAGATACTATTAATCAGGAAAATATTGTCTGCAAAAGGAGAAAATAATGTAAGAAATGTAGGTGATTATTTGGGGAAAGTCAGAAAGAAATCGTTAATTATTATTATTATTATTATTATTATTATTATTATTATTATTATTATTATTATTATTATTATTATTATTATTATTATTATTAATTTACATCCTTTAACTTTTTAAGTCATATCGGATGATGAATGGAATGGGTGAAATGATGCTCAAATGGGCCCTGGGTCCATGGAGGTTGAGTTATCTGACATTCGTCTTTTAGGATAAGGGAAAACCCTCGAAAAAACCTTATCCAGGTAACTCACCCTGACCGAAATTCGAACTCGGGACCTCTTGAACGTGAGGCAGACATGCTACCATCTACGCTACCGAGGCAGGCAAGATATGATTAAGATTAACTAACAGTTAAGATTAAGGAAATGGGAACTAGGAATGAAAGAGAATAGAGGGTCATCAATACACGAAAAACCAAGGATTGTATGTATTGAGACCGAAATTTAGGGCGAGCAGGTAGGAAGGGTATATTGGATGTGAACAAGATGTCTGTCATATGCTAGGTTTGCATAAATGGTATTGCATTAATGAATGTATGTATAAGGAAAGATGAGGGAAATAAATATTCTATTCTATATATACAAATATAATAATTTGTAACTTAAAACTTCACTTATAGAAATGATGACACTTTTCTTATAAATTGTTCAGGATCGCGATTTCATGGAAATTTTTCCACATCGTCAGCCAGAACCACAAACAAAACTGTCGTCATTGTTACAAACGCTAGATGTTAATATGTTCTTGTTAGTATTACCAAAATCTGAAAATGAAACAAATTTAAAATCAGAATCGACTGCCGGTATTTCAAAATTCATTACGTGATGTTTGTTTTTTAAAATAAATATATTTTCCCAAATCATTAAATCTATTGGACCATTTAAGTGTTTTAATAATTTAGCTTCTGGATTTATTTCGTGGTTAAATGACCAAAAATGATCTACTACGGCCAATTTATCAGTCTGTTTATACTTAATAGCAATAATAATAACCCATGGCATAACAGCCCTTACAGGGCCAAGGCCTACCAACCCAACTGCCGGCCTCACGCCCACTTACGCACGGCAGAGGTGGACGATCATCCAACCACATCCAACCAATCGGGGAGGAGATGTGGTCAGGATCTCGGCATTCCCCAGTCGGAGTGTTGGCTTCCGTAACCAGGGCTACTTACCTAGCATAAGTTCCTCACTTTCCTCACGATGCTGAGTAGGTACCGGTCCTATACCTGGGACCTAAAATCTGTACCCCATGGATGCGATCGAACCCGGGCCGCTAAGCCATGGCGCAGGACCTGTTTATACTTAATGTTACAAAAATGTTCTTTTGTTCTGGTTTCTATATTATGTTTTTTGTCTTTCTAATATAAACTTTATCACAATCTAAACAATTAAATTGATAAATACCAGATTTTTTATTATTAGGAATTTTATCCTTTTTAGAGAAATGCAATAAATTTTAATACTATATATATTTTGAGGAACTAAAGTTATACCAAACTCTTTAAAAAGTGATTGAAAATGTTTATTAACCCAAGTGTGGTAAGTAAATTGTTTAAAATTATAATCGTCTTTTATTTTTCTAAGGGTAGAAATATCATTAACAGTTTTCTGATATTTAAATTTTTCAGTTTTTTTATTTATAAAGTCTTTATTAAAATCATTAATTAAAGCAGTATCAATAATATGTTTATATTCTTTTATCAAATTAATCTTTATTCAGGGGTATACTTATTAATCTGTAAATCAAACTATTGAAAACATCAAATTTATATGAAAAAAGGTTAAAACTTTTATTTTTTATGTAATTATCAATATGATGATGGCCGGTTGAGGATAGAGGCAAAGTCTCTGAAACATGTTCCAGAAAAATTTAAAAGTAAGTGTTGTTTAGTGTCATTAATCAACCCCCTTTAAATTTAATTTATCACAACACTGTTTTCAACACTTCCAAGAAAGGAATTGCAAAGTCGATTCTGTTTTTAAATTTGTTTCATTTTCAGATTTTGGTAGTACTAACAAGAACATATTAACATCTAGCGTTTGTAATGATGACAACAGTTTTGTTTGTGGTACCTGCTGACAGTGGGGAAGAATTTCCTTGAAATTGCGATCCCGAACAATTTATAAGAAAAGTGTCATCATTTCTTATAAGATAAGTGAAGTTTTAAGTTACAATTTGTTATATTTGTATATATCTGTTTGCTTCACTGTTAATAGCTTCATACTTTAGGTATTCTATACTTTTACATATTGAATAGAAAAGAAAAAAACCTTTATTTCAGCAGGAAATAATTAAAAAATTAAAAAATATCTTTTGTATTAGATACAGTTTAATCCGTGTCTGTGGGCAATGTTCTACTGGGCTCCTTCTTCCCAGATGTTTCGCCTGCAACTGTGACAGACATCTTCAGTGGCATTGGTGAGGTCAAAGTACTCTGGTGGAGGTTAGTGGTGGAGCGACTGTTGAAACTTCCCTTATAGTACTGCCACTAAAGATGTCTGCCGCAGTAGCAGACTAAATGTCTGGGAAGAAGAAGGAGGAGTTCAGTAGACCATGCCCACAAGCATGGATTATACTGTATCTAGTGTTGACATTGGCCGTGAAAGCTTTAGAACTTTTTATATTATCTTCCATACTTACCTAATAGCAACTGACCATTAATTGTATACATTCTATTTAAAGTTCCATTATGAATACAGTGCCATCATGTCAACTTTTTCTTTTTGTTTGTTTTGCATATGCTTAATGTGCATTCTTTATTTTTGAGGATAAATTAGGCTTCATTTAATAGGGTGTTCTGAATTTTGCATTTGTTATAATTAAAATATGTCATTTGAATTAAATAGCAACATGGCCATTTTAATACCTTAAAGTTGAATAAAAAATTGCACCTTTATTGGCTAATCATTAATCCCTTGCTTCTTTGTAAGGTAGTTCACACCATTAGTTATGAATTGGAGTATTTCAGTACCTTTTCAGTCCCACAAGAGCTCTGCAGCTTATGATCAGATGGACATCAAGGCAAGGTTAGGCATTTGCTGTGTTATGCACAGCACAGTATAATGCAATAGTTGCAAGTAGAGAACCTAATTCTGGATCAATTGTGGAACTGATATAAATCTGTAAGTATGTCATAAGTGCAGGACTCTAGTTATACATTTATGCACACAATTTTGGAGGAGTTAGGTTCAAATCATTTATCCATAGATGGAACAAATATTACATGTACGGTGTGCCGTACAACAATAAATGGAAGAAAGCCACATTATATAAATGAACACAGCAAGAAGGTTAAAAGAAATGTCTGTTAATATTAATGAGTATCTGTCATACGAGCAAAGAGGGCAAAGAAAGTGATCGAAGAAATAAGCAAGGAAACAAATTTGTGGATAATGCGTGAGTGGAAGAGAAACAATGTGACTTAATTGACATAAGACAATGCAACAACAACCAAACGGCATGAGGTGAGGGACTGTATTGCAATGTCAGCAGAAAATGAAATGGTCAGGGCAACAAACTGCAAGTATAGCAACTTCTTAATAATACGATAGAGTCAACATGAAAAATTCAATGCCATGGCCAGGATTTAAACCATGGATCTCCTGGTTTCTGTCCAGTTGCTCTTACCCATTGAGCTACCATGGCCAACGTGCTGTCCTGACATTAAATTCTCCAGTTGACTCATATATTCCCGATAAACCACTAAGGGCTCTCATATCTGAGATACACCATTTGTGGCGACTTACTATCGTAAGTACTTATTCCCAGGCTTCAATATATCTATACAAATATCTATTTAAGAAGCATTTTTACAGCATTTAACAATTTAAATATCTTGTTTTTTATTGGGTATCAGTTACCGGCCCTTGCAGAGTTTAAATGACCATCGCTGAAGCGCTGAAGGTTGAAGGAAGATTCAATAATATTTTATACCATGTTCATTTCCATTAAAACAGTTTTGTTATATTTAATGTAAAAATATTTGAATGCAACAGTTTTAAAGTTATTTTTGTAGTATTAATTTTTATTTGTTTGGCTTGGTTTTAGGTACAAAATATATTAAAAATGGTTTCATATGCTTTGTTTTCATTCAGTACTATTATCATCAATGTTGCTGGTCAGTGTTTTTAAGCTATATATATTTGTACTCTTTTAAAATGAACAGAAATTTAGTAAAGAGAAACCTGTTGTGAACAGCATTGTTAAATTATATAATAGTGTATTATCACAGTTTACTATATTCAGTTTTGAAGCTTATACTTAGAGAAAATGTATTTTTTTAAAAACTATCTCTTCTAATGTCAAGTTACTGGAATCATCTCAGAAGACAACAAAATTGTTTATTATAGTACTGTTTTGGAAAAATAAACCTGTTTCTTATATTATTTCAGTAAAAACAATTTGAAAATGTAAATTTGGTATATAAAACTGTGAAGTAATCTAATAATTAAAACTATACTGAGTCGACTGAGACACTCCAAGATTTTCCTTCATTCTGAAAGATGAATGTCTGGTAATGCTAGGCTCTATGGATCCTGGGCTCTTTTGAGCATCATTTCACCTATTTCATTCATCGTCTGATATGACTTGATGTTGGACATATATTAAAAAAAGAAAAGAAAAAGGCAAGTTGTTTACAGTACGCGTAAGATAAGAAGAGCACTGGATATACGGTGTGGTGCGGGCAGAGGGGAAGAAGTTTCTGCAGTGTGGTCAACCTTGAAAAACACAGTTCAGCAAAATAGCGTGTAAGATAAGCGAAGATATCACAAGCAATGTTGCATCCTCTGAAAACATTTCTTAGTTTTGCCCACGCTAGCTCAATTGCATTCAGATCACAGCTATACGGAGGTAGACAAATAATAATGCGTCCCCTTTTGAGAGCCATAACATCCACAAATGTTCATACAAATATAAATCATTTTCGAGTAAATGCTGATGTACATTGCCACCACACTCGTAACAAGGATAAACTGGCAATTCGAGCGCACCAAACGAGCCTTTATGAAGGAAGCTCGCCGATATGACCATTGCAGTTAAAGGCGGAGTATAAATGGAACAAATGGAATGAAGGAAGCTTTAACTACAAAGGGATAATATAATATAATAAACTTCCAAATTCATTTAAACAAGCTGCATCATTAAAACACTTTAAGAATAAGGTTAAGAAATTTTTACACGCACACTGTTTTTATATGGTTAATGAATTTTGAGAACTATAACCATGTAAATGAGTACTGGGAGCATAGTACATTCACAAATGTGTAATATTTATATTATGACATTTCTTGTAGTAAATTAGTCTATGCAAATACCACATGAAACCATAGAAAAGTTGCTTACTGTGTATATTGTATGTAATCAATTTGACTTTATGTATATACTGTATTTATACATTTTGACGTGTCTCATAGCATGTATATGTTGCCAAGGATTAATTAAAAGTCTAATTCTAACATACGATTTTTGTTAACTGGTTAGCTAATGAACCTCGAAATTGATCAAAACGAAATACAGCAGACATGATAAAGCTTAGCGTATTAGCTAGATGTCAGTATATAGCGCATTTCAAATTTCAAAGTTGTCATCTATGTTTACGGAATTAAACGAAACTTACCGAATGAGGACTTGGAGCCTGATCGCTCTTCTTATCACACACATATAGTACATGTAATAAGTATCATATTTTTCATTGTAAAATACATATTTTGTAAATAAGTAAATAATTTTAGCATTTCCTCATTTTATTTACAACATAAAACTTTATCTTGTGACTTATGAGAGCCATAACAATTTATCAGTCATGCCTTTTGATATCTGTTGTTTCAGTTAGATGTACAAGTGGGAGGAAGTACAGAATTGTATCCCAAGATTACATCCTACATGTTTGTTAAACTTGGCTAAGCAGTGACGTAATATACAGAGTTTGGTATGTTTTGTACCCTGTTACAATAAGATCACATGAAAGCAGATGGGTGCGTTAGTGTGAATTAAGTGGAATGAAATGGAATCAAGTGTTCATGAATACTTGCATCAATATTTACTAGAGTTTAAAAACACTTTTACACTGATGGGAAAATACTATTTTGCCAGCTATGTAAAAAATTCCTTATTGACGATGCTATGAATTGCTTTGTAACCTTTTAAGCAGATAATACATGAATGAATGAATTGTGGATGAACATTTCCAGGTAGTACAACATTTTGTCACTTTGTTTACACTCACCTTCACTTTCTAAAATTGTAACATTGGAATGTTTTCAAGATTGTTTGATCTCATCCTCAGCTGTAGGATGCCTGATGATACTTTGTTCCTCCTCCACTACTCTGCTGCTCCGATCCCCCGTCTACAAACAGGAACTGGAAATATAGAAAATTCACCTACCATCCATGCATTTTTAGGAAATTTGAACAAATCTTCAAAAAACTAAACTTATAACTGGTACCCCAAAACAAATTCAGTCTGAAGAACCTACGAAACAAGCTACCAAAAAATACAATCCCCAAAACTTTGAAATCCAGAATTTATCAGATATGCTGTGATACCTATGATAAATGCTACATAAGAAAATCTAAAAAAACTTGGTAACCAGACTAAAACACTAAACGAACGTAAAATTGAAACAAAAGAAATGTC
Source organism: Mantis religiosa (assembly GCA_030765055.1). Classification (NCBI taxonomy): domain Eukaryota; kingdom Metazoa; phylum Arthropoda; class Insecta; order Mantodea; family Mantidae; genus Mantis; species Mantis religiosa. The sequence continues at coordinate 164,849,088 of CM060955.1, read as the reverse complement.
TGTAGTGTCATATTACTTTTGGACAGAAAATTACAACATTAGTCATAACATAAAACTGTCAAAATCACTTAGTTCACCATTAGAATTGAATATCTGGAAAAAAAATATACATAATAAAAAACAATAATAAATTTTGAAATCCCAGCATTAACCCTTGATTTGGCAAATGATTTTGCTACTTATGCCGTTCTTGCTATACTTGCTAAACCGGTTCTCATATGGCTATCTATATATCCATCCCATCCTCCTCTATTTTACTAACCCTAGCTTTTTCTGTCATATCGCTCTCACACTGACTGCTTCTTCGCTTTTCGTAAACTCCAGTATGCTACATTCCCCCCACTATATTTACAACCCTTCCCTCCTTAACTCACATTTTTCCTTCTTTTCATTATTTTGTATGATCTCTGTAGATTGATTGATTGATTGTGTGGGGTTTTAGGGCCCATCGACAGCGAGGTCATTTGGGCCCGCCTCTCTGTAGATAAAAGTGATTTCACATATATTAGTTTTGTATATCTGGCAGACTTAAGTACATCTAAACTGCAACACAAAATGAAGTATCCACAGAATAAATTCTTGTGTTATAATGTCTTTAAAGGATATTTTGAAACCAGAGTGAAAGAGCACATGAAGTTTAAGCAAAAAAAAAAAAAAAGAATCAATACAGTAGAAGCCCGAAATAGTGCACCGAAATACCAGATTTGGATTTAATGCGGGTGAAAGCATGTCCCTGTTAAAAACTATTGTAGTTAATTATTTTACTTTTTTTTTCTGGAAAGTTATGATAAAAATATTCCGCAAACACAGCTTCTGCAGTATAGTTTTCACCACCACCCTCGTTCATTGATACTGACCGCTGCATTCCAGGAAAGTAATGATAACACTGTTCTTGGTCCCTGGCCTTGACTGTAAGTCCTATAGGAGAATCCATATTTGTTGTCTCTTTCATCAGCTCATATGTATAATACTGCTGAATGAAATCATGCCCTGGAGGTGGAGAGGGAAAGGGGAAGGCAATGATGTCATCAGTACCTGAGGCACAGTCCTTACAAGTTCACAGTTCCTTTTTTTCTCACAATCATCATTGCATAAATTAATTACGCCATCAGTATACTTTGTCAGTTAGGATCCAGAACATTACGCAATGAGAGTCAAGAAATTGTTTCAAATTATTATAACTTTGAGTCAAACTAATACTCAATGCTCCACTTATTGCTAGTATTTACCTAGAACACGTTTCGTGAGGATCTTCCTAACATCATCAGCTGTTCTTGACTAATGGACATTGGTTTGGTGAACTCATTGGAGGTGACAGGTACGTCTCTGTCGGTATCTTGATGAACTTGAACTTTGGGTTTTCTTCAAAGGTAGTGTCGAAATTAAACAATTTTCTTTCATATTTCTTTATGAAGATTTTTCCCCACCACGTAGGATACCGACAGATGCACCTGTCACCTCCGAGGAGTTCACCAAACTGACCTCCATTAGTCGACAACAGCTGATGATAGGAAGATCCTAATGAAACGCGTTCTAGGTAAATACTAGCAATAAGTGGAGCATTGAGTATTAGTTTGACTCAAAGTTATATTAATTTTGTGCTTCATTGTATCCTAGTCTTTACACAATGGAATTGTTTCAAATGTTTAAGAATCCATGAAGAAATAAGCTAAAAGCAAAGAACTGGTTACATCAAGATTTTTTTCAAAAAGATTTAAAAAGTTAAAGTACATTCAGATGTAATGGGAGTATCTAAAAGAATAGTGAAAAGAATTGTTAAAGAATGCAAACAAAATGTAAATCAGAGCACATTTTTGGTATTCCAGGTAAAAAGCACAGCGTAATAACTCTAGATGACTGACAAATGTGTTGTTAGAAAAAGGATTGAAAATGTTTATGTTCAGGACAAAGGTGCTCCTACAATAGCTAAATTACTAATTATTTTAAGAGAAGGCATTAACATTCAGGGCAGTAACTTATCCTTGAACATAATAATGAAAGAACTGGGTTTTAGGTGGAAAAACATGAAAACAAATGGAACATTTTTATAGAAAAGCACAACATTTGTTGTAAACTTCCCCGGTGAAGACAGTCTATCTGGTATTGAACAACTTGAATAAATTAATTTTCAGTATCAGCAATTATGCTTTTCATTAATATGAACAGATTTCCACAACTAATTCAGCCAGGTAAATTGTGTGGACATTCAAAGTATAAAATTTAAAGAAGTGTAGAGACAGTGAAGCACAATGTAGCACAAAAATGAATCGAGAAGATATTGACACACTGCTTCACTCACACTGTTTTTTCACAGGTCATGTTTCAAGAGCTTTTGCTCTTATCAGCTGGAACTTGACTAGTGCAAATTGTAGTGGTTTCCCCTTTCTCCGTATTGTTGATAGATGGCATGATATACTTGTCAAAGATGTCCGATGGTGGAGTTTCAAAATTCATGACTCTTATGACGATTTTTGTTAATGAAGATTTTTTCCCATACAGAAAAGTCTATGGGGTGATTAACGTATTTTATTAAAGATGTTTCCAAGTTGATGTCATACTAGACATGACATCATTAACAAAAATCGTTATAAATCATGAATTTTGAAACTCCACCACCGGACATCTTTGACAAGTACATCATGCCATCTATCAACGATACGGAGAAAGAGGAAACCACTACAATTTGCACTAGTCGAGTTCCAGCTGATGATAAGAGCAAAAGCTCTTGAAATATGTCATGTGAAAAAACAGTGTGAGTGAAGCAGTGTGTCAATATCTTCTCGATTCATTTTTATGTGTGGACATTTTTCTGCAAGGGCTGTACTGCTTTACTAACAAGTATATTATCTGAGTAGCACAACAATTTGCTTAATGCTGTCCACAACAAGAATCACAATGAAGAACAAGAGATGGTGAAGGTGATAGTGGTGAAAATGATATGGAGGCAGAGGAGAACATTCCGAATGTTAGTGATGTGTAACTCATTTAAACAATGTGATTCTGTGGATGGGCAGGCAAAATGAATCAAACAGCATTCATCTCTTCTTCCATCTTGCCGCTAAACTTACCTAATTAGGTAGGTGTAAAATTTGTATAGTGGAATATAAATAAAGATCGGTTACGGGCTGGAAAACATCTCCCTGCATAACCGGTGAGTAATTTTAAAAGTATTGTAATATATTTACCTTGTGTACGAGAGTTTAGTGTACTGTAATTTATTATTACATGTATGTTTCCCTCCTCCAATTGCACAGGATTAATTTTTTCTCTCTTCTAGTGTTACATCCCTATATACTGCGGTAAGGTTATAATGCAGGGTAAAGGATGTCCCCCAATAACCGCATTATTTCGGGCTTCTACTGTAGTTTCACATCATTCCAGTCTTTGTACTGCAAGGTGACATAATATGTTAATGTACAAAGTTAATGTGTAGTACTGAACATAAACATCCAAACAAAATTGTTCAAATCATCTTTTTTATCTTATTTATCTTTTTTTTTTTTTTTCTAGGGATAGCCAACCACCAGCTAAACGCCTTAAAACAGCAACCACACAGGAAGAACAGCATTTCATGCAGCACTTCATGACGAACTTGTGTGCAGGGTACTCTTCTATGCTACATGTTTTCCAGTATCTAAAAGTACAGGAACTGTTACGAGCAGCACGTGTTTGTCGTATGTGGCGTGACTTAGCAGCTCATCCCTCATTGGTAAAATACCTTAAATTTTATGAAGTAATTTCTTGTAATATGTTTTGTGCTAAATATAGCTATTTCAAAGTGTCTATATACAATGTCTCCTTTGCTTAAGTTTTAAACTATACTGGTCACCAAACTAGAAGGTGATTGACAGTTAGTAAGCACATGGAAGAACGCTATAAATAAATGGGAGGGGATGAGTACATCATAATGGTTGTCATAGTAACCATTAATTAGAGTCGAGACGTTTCAATGACAATGTTAGACTCTAAACCTTGTTACCAATATTCTAACACATGCTTAGTATGACCTGCGAGAGCGAGTTATGCAAACGCTGCACTAAACACAATACCTTGGTTTTTGTTTCTCTTCTGATAACGCTGCCTAAACAGAATGCCTTCATGTATATGTTGCTGTTATTTTATATAAGGCTACAGTAGTTAGAGATCGTGTACTGGCAAGTTCCTTTGTGTTTTGTGACAATTTTCCTTGGTTTGTGTATGTGAGTTCGTGTATCTGTGTGTGTGCTGTGATCATTTGCAATTATGTTTTAATGAATGTTTAATTATGTCTAAAATAGTGACAAGCGAAAATTGAACGTGCACGGGAACCAAATAAAACTATATTTGGTAAAGGTATTCCAATTAAAGGACAGACACGATAAATAATATGCTCTGTGAGAGAAATTGAAAGGGGAGCCTGCTATTCCAGTCTCTAAGGTGCTTGATAGGACTTCACATGCTCTAGGTATTAGTAAAAACACTGTGGTTAAGATTGGGAAAGAAAAGTATTTTAGAGAAGAAAGTCAGGCATCAGGTCAAAATTAGAAACTCGCGGAAAAAAGTATGTAGGCGGCATTTCCCCACTTCAATAAGCATCAAAATGTCACAGGTATGCCTTTTATGTTACGATGGTCTTTACATTGATGTGTTCTTGCATGTTCTAGCGTTTGCATGTAGATTCACGACTTTTCTATTGTCTTTGTGTACAGTATTATAAATGATAATAATAAATACCCATTGCAGTTGCAACTGAATCACCTATGCATGCGTAATCCTATTGCGCTCTCCATGTGGCAGCAATAAACGGCAATATCGCTTCTCTCTCCATACGAAATATCAATCACTTTCTAGATTGGTGACCAGTATAATCATAGTCTCCTTATGTTCATCACCTTCTTTCATACTTGCACATATTTGACAGTTTTTGCAGTTTTCCAATAAAATGTAAGTCAGCGGAGTACTTTTTATGACTTATGGTAAAGGAAGATTTTTTTTTTTTTTTTTCTCTCTCTTTGTGAGCAGATTCAAAATTTTACGTATTTTCATCACAGACATGATAAAGTATTAAATTCTATTCCATTTAATTGTAGCTTGCAGAGTACTAAACACATTGTTGTAGGCCAGAGCTCATCTGTTGGTCTGTCCTTTATTATAATCATGTCCCCCTTCATTGTGCCGTAACAAAAAGCACAGCATGTAGATTTAACATTTTATTGTGTAACTGGTGACTGCTACAGTTTGGCCACCTGTTCTCCGGCTCTGACATTTCTCAAGAGGGGGAAGCGGGCTGTTGCCAGTTCTTTAGCGGGAATTTCAAGCAGAGAAAGATGCGTGTTTTAAATATTTCACGCATTTACATATTTCATGAACCAGTGGCCATATTATTATAATAGCGATAATAATAGGACTTATGGACACTAAAAATCGGAATTCACACATGCACAAAATAGAAAAGAAACTTCACCAGCGCAAGCAGCTAAAGTCACGTGGTCCAAACAAAATTAAATTGGCAACACGGCGTTGGATACGGAAGCCACGCTTAGCAGCAACAATGCTGATTGGCGCTAGCAGACAGTTTTAACTTCCTGACCATGACACCGGATGTAGACACTCCCAGTACTACCAACAAAAGCAGTTAGCGGGCGTAAAAGTTGTCAAAGAAATATTCGAATAGAGGACGTAATGAATATCTTGCATGATAATGAAATTGCAAGTTGGACTTCAATGTTTTAAAGCTAATATAGTCCTATATTTTCATTCTAAAGATAATTTTGTGGGTATGTTTTCAATTGCTCATTACTGTATGTAGGTACTATTAACCTTCGCCCTCTGCCTCCTGCAATCGCAAAACATCAGAGCCGGAGATACAGCGGCTGTAATGTAGTAAGTAGCAATAGATGGACACAAACATAAACGGTTTTTGGTATCTATTATGAAACATAAAACATGGACTGGGAACCTGGATATAGCCTAGGAAGTAGTGTTCTTTGCTTTAATATAATTATTGTGGTAACAGCAGTATTACCATGTCTTCAAGGCTTCTTATAAAATGAAATCCCCATTTATTGTACATGCAGTGTTTCTACACTTACTGCAGTGAAATTTTACCTATTTTAAATTTTATGCCATTGGAAAATTAGTTTATTATGCTGGCCAAGGAAAAGTTTTATGAGTTTCAGTTCAAGAAAGTTGGAAAGTATGTATCATAAAGCACATGTTCTCTCCTAGCTTAAGTATTTAAATGTGGCAATCTCAAGTCAGTTTATTTTGTGGAAATACTCCTTATGGGACAAAATTCCAGTAAACTAATTTGACCCTGGTAGTTGCTAGCATTATTAAATAAACTTAGCAGTATAACTAACTCATTCATGAAGTATGTAGAGTCAAACTGAAAAAATTCATTGCCATGGCCGGGATTTGAACCACAGTTCTCCTGGTTTCCGTCCAGTCACTCTTACCCATGAGCTACCATGGTCAACATGCCGTCATGACATTAAATTCTTCAACTGACTCATATATTTTCCCGGTAAATCACAAGGGGCTCTTGTATTCGGATACACCATTTGTGGCAAGTTACTATTGTAAGTACTTGAATCCCAAGCTTCATCATTTAACTCTTATTATTTTAGTTAATTGAAAGAAATTAATCGCTCCTTCACACTAGCCGTGTATGTGCTAAGTTTTTGAATAGATAGAGTCAAACTGAAAAATTCAATGCCATGGCTAGCAGTACGAGAGCCCCTAGTGGTTTACTGGGAAAGAATATGAGTCAATTGGAGAATTTAATGTCAGGATAGCATGTTGGCCATGGTAGCTCAATGGTTAGAGCGACTGGATGGAAACCAGGAGATCCATGGTTCAAATCCCGGCTATGGCATTGAATTTTTCACTTTGACTCTATCCAAAACCTTCGCCCATACACGGCTAGTGTGAAGGAGCAATTAATTTTCATCAATTAACTTAAATCATTCATGAAGTGTCAGAGATTTATTGCTCAAATTTCAAGCATGATTCAAATTGTTCAAATTAAGATGTTCAAAGTAATATTGATAATTTTGCATTCCATGCCTAAGGAACTGAACTCTGAATAAAAACAGGAAATTTTTAAAATTATTTGAAGGTTACAGTGAAATTTTTGTATCATTTGCATTTTAAAAATGTTTTCATTACCTGTATTACTGTCTTCATAAATAATATTCCCAATCTTATTTGAAAGATGTGTTTAAACTATTTTTAGTATTTTAGTTAATTGATGGAAATTAATAATTTTCTTCACATTAGCTGTATATATATATATATAGGCTAAGATCTTTAATAGATAGAGTCAACATGAAAAATTCAATGCCATGGCTGGGATTTGAACCACTGATCTCCTGGTTGCCATCCAGTAGCTCAATGGGTTAGAGCGACTGGACGAAAACCAAGAGATCCATTGACTTGCAATAGAAAGTCATCACAAACGGTGTATCTCGGATGCGAGAGCCCCTAGTGGTCTACCAGGGAAATACATGAGTCAAATGGAGAATTTAATGTCATAACGGCAAGTTGGCCATGGTAACTCAATGGGTTAGAGCAACTGGATGGAAACTAGGAGATCCGTGGTTCAAATCTCGGCCATGCCATTGAATTTTTCATGTTGACTCTATTTTTAGTATTTTTTAATGTAATTCTATTTTTAGTTTTGTAAAGAACATTGTCGGTGCTAGCTTTCTTAGCATAAGAATGTGATACTGCAAGACATTTCAGATATCCAGAAACATAATGGTTCAGAAGTAAATCAGTACAAATTTAATACAGAAATGTAAGATTTTTGTGGCAGTCTGAAAACCTGATGGATCAATAATTTTTCTTTTTTCGTTTCTTTTTGGTACAGTGGCAAACAGTGCGTATGAAGAATTCTCAGGTTGTTGACTGGAAAGGTTTTGCAGAAAGTCTCCAAAGAAGGGGTACCCAGCACCTAGATCTTCGCAAAATGTTGGTCCCTGGAGATGACACAGAGCATATGTGGGATGAGTTCCGTCGCCACATAGGTCAAGTGACAAGTCTGAAAACACTAGATCTTTGTCGCTGTCCTTCCCGTGTTGTTGAAAGCATTGCTACAACATGTCCGCAGCTTAAAGTTATTAATGCTTTGGCTATAAAGTAAGTTCATTTTTTTATGCATGCGCAGTTTTCGAACTTAAATAGAAGTAATATATTATTATTTATTGTTCTACAAGAACCTACACAGTTTTCTTCTCTCCCTCACTGTGTGCATGTGTATGCGAGAGAGAGAGAGAGAGAAATACTGAGAAAAAAAGTACTTTTCATGTAAATTCTAAACTTGTAATGATCTTTAGCTGAGTCAGGCGTAAATACATAAACTTCACTAAATGCTATTAAAATTAGACAAATGAGTGAAACTTGTATACATTTTTCTCCACTTACAAGTTTTATATTGTGACTTTGTGGGTTCGTGAAATAAAAAGTCCAATTACACCACTCAACAATGTCCTTTATTTCTACCGACTTACAGTTTAACACTTGCCAATTACGCAAAATTGCGTACTACACACAATTACAATACACCAGTTCGTCCGTTACAATTTCCTTGTACTCGCGATTACATCAACTCCGATACTCATACACGGTTACGTACAGTCTTCCGTTGCACAATCCTTTCGTTCATTAACACGTCACTGACGAACACTGCCTTCTTACACCAAGAACTGTCCTCACTCACACACTAACCAACTGACTGACTGACTGACTAGCTGCAGCCCCTTTTATAGGCATCTCGCCGTCTTCTAGACGTTTCCAGATGATGAAAGATCCCGTAATTTCTGGAACCAGGTGGAAGAGAAACAGACCGCACAATTATGTTTCTTTCCCCAGTCGTCCCTGTCACCACTATAAGACAAACGAGGGGAGGGCGTAGCTAACATTGACCTCCCTCGTCTCCCGCTCTCAGCCTCTTTCATAGGGTGTTCCAACGCCCGCGTTACACTGCTCCCTCCTCAAAGCTGTTTGCCCCGAACAGCCCCATCGTAGCGTGCGAGGCGGTCCAGGTGTACCACCAGCATCTGCTCGGAGTCTCAGCCAGAAGTAGCGCTGCCGTAGTTTGTGAATCATTCGGTTCGCTCCCAGGTGTCCTCCTGAAGTACCGACGTGCACTTCCTCCAAGACTTCCGGGACCTTACTCCGGGGAAGTACCAACTGTCCTCTCTGCGCCTTCCCATCGGGTGACTCCCATACCCGGAACAGCACGCCCACTCTGGTCTTCAACGAGTCCCATTGGGCCCAGTGCGACTTGTAGGTGGCGCTCCTCGGTGCGTTGTCCTCCCAGGTTGGTCTCGTCCCTGCATCCACTTCCCTCAAGAGTGGCCCCAAGTCTGCGTCCGCCAGCTGCTCCCTCCTCAGGCCTGCGCTATCCCAGCCTTCAGCAGGCACTGCCACAACTACTCGGACTGCTGCGGCACGCTCCTTCTCTTCCACTCTTGTGCGCTCATGGCCGTCCTGGATCTGCGATAGGACACCTCCAATGTGATGGTCGCTAGCGTCGGTGTCCACAATGAAGGCGCCACCCGGTTGTGGGAAACCCAAAATTGGAGCACTGCACAGGGTCCCCTTCGGGTGCTGGAAAGCGTCTCCGGCATCCTCCGTCCACACATAAGGCCGGTTTTTCTCCGTCAGGCGGGTGAGGGGTTTTGCGATGTTGTCGGCCTTTTCCTCTAAATCATTAAGGCGGTCGTCTACTTGGCCCATCCGCTTGCCCAGCTCCGTCACGTCATCCCTCACGCCGGCCAACTGTTCTTGAAATTTGGCGGCAAGAGCCTCGTTCGCCACCTTCATTTCCGTGGTCAGTTCGGCCATCTTTGAGGTCATTGTCGTGGCCAAGTTGTTGTTAGCCGTTTCTATTTTTGCAGCGAGGTTTTCATTTTCCGTCTTCATTTGTTTCAACTCGGCGGTGAGGTTGTCGTTGGCCGTCTTCATTTCCATCATTTTCTCCAAAATCTTTTCCAATGCCGCGTCCATGGTTGTAATGTTCGGTGATGTTTTCCCGCTTCCTGACACCAGTGTGACTTTGTGGGTTCGTGAAATAAAAAGTCCAATTACACCACTCAACAATGTCCTTTATTTCTACCGACTTACAGTTTAACACTTGCCAATTACGCAAAATTGCGTACTACACACAATTACAATACACCAGTTCGTCCGTTACAATTTCCTTGTACTCGCGATTACATCAACTCCGATACTCATACACGGTTACGTACAGTCTTCCGTTGCACAATCCTTTCGTTCATTAACACGTCACTGACGAACACTGCCTTCTTACACCAAGAACTGTCCTCACTCACACACTAACCAACTGACTGACTGACTGACTAGCTGCAGCCCCTTTTATAGGCATCTCGCCGTCTTCTAGACGTTTCCAGATGATGAAAGATCCCGTAATATCTGGAACCAGGTGGAAGAGAAACAGACCGCACAATTATGTTTCTTTCCCCAGTCGTCCCTGTCACCACTATAAGACAAACGAGGGGAGGGCGTAGCTAACATTGACCTCCCTCGTCTCCCGCTCTCAGCTGCTTTCATAGGGTGTTCCAACGCCCGCGTTACAATATAAAGATTAGTTTCTGGGAACTTCTTCCCTATCCTCAGTTCTGTGGTTGACTGATGGTGCAACCGGTTGCACAGAAAAAAAAAATTGTGTTCTTAAGACTACACAACAAAAGTGAAAACTTAAAACTTATTCATTATAAAATTATTCTTAAAAATTATTTTGGTTGATTTTCTTTGTTTAATGGCAACGAAACATTTTCAGCAATATTTGAATTTTCAATCATCGTGTATAACAAGAGGAATGTTCATGTTTGTGGATGTTCAAGCAATCTGAGAATCATGGACCATAGTTCTTTGATTTTCACGTGTAAAAAGAGGAATATCCAAATTCGTAGATGTTCCGGCGATCTGAGAGTTATGAATTGTAATTTGTTGATTTTTTATTACGAGCGGTGGATTTCCATGCATAGGTCTGGGAGTTCGTGAATCATGAACCACACCATGAACAGACTGTAGTGCATTGAGACATTTCTTCTCACGATATATTCTCAAACGTTTCTTTGCCATTGCTTTTATCCATTCTGCAATTTTTTTTTTTTTTTTTTTGAACTCGCATGCTTTCCATTTCCTCATTAGGGTCATCCTGCATCAAAGAATTCACTTGCTGAGATTCCATTCGTTTCCTTTTACAATATTTTTTCGTGCGCGCATGGTCAGTTGCATTTTCCGTTGCAATTTGTCATTGATTTGATTTTATTCATCCATTTTCTATAACATAAAATACTTATAAATTCGTATATAATAAGACGTTAATTAGTAAAAGGGCCGTACTTACAAACATTGGTCATCCTGCTGTCAACTTGGCTAAGAATTATTTTCGTCCGTTAGTGTTAGGGCTGCGAACTAAATAATATATATTTAAATCTTTTTTTCTATAAAAATTCAAATTTATATATCAAATCTTTTGACCCTCGGTCGGTCTTTCAGTTTGTGGAAAAACATAACCTATAAGTTGTAAATGAAAAAAATGCAAAACGTCATTTTAATAGTGATAATTTTATTATTTACGTGTTATTACATTTAATTTTTTGATATTTTACGTTTTACTACTCACAATAAAGAGAAATTGTCAATAAAAATAACCAGTTCTTAAATGAAACATCTCTTTCATGAATTCCTAACAGTTTTATTTCCTTAACAAACGTAGGCTTTCACGGCCGGCATCTTGTTCAGTAGAAGATTCCGAGCTGCAAGGCCGTGGTCCACTGGGGGTTTCTTCATCTCTCCCAGACGTTTCGCTTACAACTGCGGCAAGCATCATCGGTGGTGTAGAAAACTGCAACACCTGGACCACGTTCTCAGAATGGTTATACAGATAAAGATATTAAGAGAGCCTTACACCCAAGGAGAAAACCTGCAAGAAAACTGGCTGAACCATCTTCCAAGAAGGCAGGCACAGTTTTCCTTCCTTACTTGAAACACGTTACAGACCGTATCTCCCAACTTTTAAAGGCCCCTAATGTAGATACAGTATTCACTCTGACCAAAAAGATTCACTGTTATCTCCATTCAGTCAAAGATCCCAGAGACTCCCAGATACCGTGCTCATGTGGATTAGTGTACGTGGGCACTACACAATGCAGCATCAACACCAGACTTAAGGAACACCGTAGACACTGCCGCCTGGGCCAAATGGATAAATCTGCCGTGGCACAACATGCTGTGGAAGCACCCGGGGAACATGTCATCCGCTATGATGAAACAGATATCCTTGCCACAACTTCAGTACCATGCCCGTCTATATCGGGAAGCAATAGAGATTTACAAACACAAACACAATTTTAATAAGAAAGAAGTAGTAAAACTACACAAAACCTGTTACCCAGCTTTAGAAAATACATCCATAACTAAATCACACGCTTTAATCATAAAAGGCCACGCCCCTTCGAGCCCAGGCCCGGACCAATCAGACAATGGGAGGGCGCTACCTCCCAGTATATATAAGCCAGTTCCCACTGCCGACAATTCAGTAGTTACGAAGAGTACAAAGAGGACTTTTCTACGCCACCGATGATGCTTGCCGCAATTGTAAGCGAAATGTCTGGGTGAGAGATGAAGAAACCCAGTGGACCACAGCCTTACAGCCCGGAACCTTCTACTGAACATCTATTTCCAATTAGCACACTCGTTTTATTTTTCGTTAATTATTCAAATACCGAACTTCAGTGATATTATCTGTTCCTTTTGACTATTATTATTGTTTAAAGTGGAATTTGACATGTCAACTTCTTAAATGACAGAAAGTTATCTGACCAGGTCGGTTACCGGCACTTGACAGATGTTTGTAAGAACAGCCCTAAGACATTTATTTTTTTAATGAAACTCCTGTAGGTTTTCTGAATTTTTCATAGTATTTGAAATATGTTAAAACATACCTGGATGCGTGTTGTGGATATGCTGTTGACTGTGACAGAAAATCTACGGTGTATAGCGGTATGAACAACAAGACTAAAATAACGAATGAGAAGGGGGGGGGGGGTTAATTTGGATTGAGCCGAATTCACCCAAATGAGCGTCACATATTCCAGCATGATGGCTCAGTTTAATTCACTACCCACAAAAAGAGCTAAATGCACCTAAAGAAGTTTTCACTTCAAAAAAGTATTCCTTTCTAAATTATACCATGTTAATGGAGAACATTTAACCTTTTTCCCTCCGTTTTTGTTTTGTATTCAGTTTTCATAACATTTCTTACTTATTCTAATATTCCTTGTTTTTCACCTGTAACAATGTAGGATTGTCTAATATAACAATACAATAATAATGTTCTTTTTGCAGGTGTGATTTAATTAATCTGTCAGTGCTGGGCAGTTTGAAGAACCTGCAGGAACTGCGGCTCAAAAGCTTGTGTGGCATTGTTCTCACCTCTAGCCTTCTTCCACTGAAACATCTTACTGGTCTTAAACATTTGGTAAGTAACATTTACTTTCCATTTATCAACTATTCTATGTGAATGTGATACCTGATATATTTTGTTTTTTTCCATAAGAGTCTGAATCATATTTTTCTAAGGACTTATGATCATTATATTAATATTATAAATGTGAGAGTTTGTGTTCAAATACAAAGTATTTGTGTTAATGGCTTTGTGTCCGGAGAATCTTGAGAAACCACTCAATTGACTTGGATAGCTCAATGAGAAGCACTGTTGTTCCTCATGAACAGAGGCTGCAAAATACTTCAAGCTATTTTAAAATATAAGTTCTGGGAAACATTATAAAAAGTTACAAACAACAATGAAGAATGCAATTATAATATTGGAACAATGGACTAAGCATAACAATATGGAGATAAACACAGAAAAAACCCAATATCAACTGTTCACAATGCAACACAAAACAGAAAATATGTCTGCAAATCGATAACAAAAATTTACAAGAAGCATCCACAACAACATATCTAGGAATAGAACTAGACCGGAAACTATCAATGAAAGAACATGTAAACAATGTAACAAATAAGATCAACAAAAAGAGCATCTTAAAACCCCTAGCAGGAAAAAAATGGGGTGGAAATATGGACCTCCTTAATAACACATAAAACATACATAAAATCAAATTTAAAGGGAGTCGATTAATGACACTAAACAACACTTACTTTTAAGTGTTGTTTAGTGTCATTAATCGACTCCCTTTAAATTTAATTTATCATAACAACACTGTTTTTACCTCTTCCAAGAAAGGAATTACTACATAAAACCCAACCTACTATTTGGAGGAGAACTGTTGGAAACAGTAAACAAGATACTCAAAAGGAAAATAGAAACTTCACAAAACAAGTCACTAAGAATAATAACAGGAGCTGTAAAAACAACACCAATTGCCATACTACAAAGCTTCAGAAAAAATATGACCATAGAACTGGAACATGAACTAAAGGCAATTACCCTAGCACAAAAACTTGAAGTTAACAGAAATAAACACAAGTGGTATCATACAGTGGATAATATAAGCAATCTAAAAACCCAAACAAGCTTCAGAACATACATCAATAACTCAAAACACAAGAACATAATAGCAACAAATATAATAACAATAGAGGAAATGAGCCCAACAGAATATATTGATATACGTTATAAGATGCAATACATAAGCAAAACAATTCATCAGATGAAATGACAACAATAGCAATAGCCACAGAAAATGAAAGATATCCAGATAAAGAATAGCTCCGAATATATACAGATGGATCATTTCTTAACAAACAAGATGCTGGTGCAGGAGTATACTGCAAATATTTCACACAGTATCTAACACTAGACGAAACTTCAAACCATTACAGCCATTAAACAGCATTGCAGAACGTCCTGTACAGACCGTACATAAAGCAAAGCATAGTTATCTTAATAGATTCAAAATCAGCCATAGATGGGATTGTAAATTATAAAAACAAAACAACAAGAAACATCAAAGAAATAAGAAGTTTAATTGAAGCTGTTGAATCAAGAAATTGTGTCACCCTGCAATGGACCCCAGCCCATGTTGGACTTTTAGGTAATGAACATGCTGACCAACTAGCAAAAAAAAAAAAAAAAAACGTGCAATTCAAAATATAAAACCTGTAAGACAAATTGAAATTAATAAAAAATTAAACAACATTAAGCTACATTTTAAAAGACAGCAGAGACTCGATGAAGAAGATAAACTAAAAGACAAGGATTATAAGAACATTGGAGACGAAACTGACATACAAAAATTACCAAGAAAAACTGCAGTGGCCATATTTAGAATGGAAACTGGCCATGATTGTCTTGCACAACACCTTTATGAAATACACTGCGTACCTACACCCAAGTGTACTATCTGTAAAGAGGATGTCATCATGAACAAACACCATTTGGACAAATGTATGGTCTCAAAAGTGAGAACCTACAGGCTTTATATTGGGAAGCCAGGAGGAAAATGATGCAAACCAACTAATCCCCAATGCCATTAGTCATCAACAACAACCTTTTAAAATTAGGGTATTGTTTGACGGGGGAGATGTATGTCATTCATAATATAAGGGGCATTCAAAAGGAAACAAGCCGGAGTCTGGTATCTACAAACCGGTGACCGGATGGTAATATTGTGGCATGTGTAATGAAGTGTTGTTCCGACCAGAGCATGGAAGTTCACAGCCCGTCGCTAGAGGACACATGTGCACATTACATTACTGTATAAAGTTAGCAACATGCATCAATCGTCCAATGCTGCCAGTCACATTGCAAACAGTGAAATAGAAGTGTTAAAAGAAGAGCAAAGAGGTGTTGTTCATTTTCTGACAGTGGAAGGAGTAGGGGGAACGGACATTCATCGCTGAATGCCACAAGTGTATGGCAAACACTGCATGTCCCTTGCAAGAGTTAAAACGTGGCACAAGTGCTTCAGGGGAGGATGGGTGTTGTTAGCCGATGATGCACGATCTGGAGCACCACACTGGATTACCGATGACATCGTCCAGCTGGTTGATGCACTCATTACCCAGGACTGCTGAATGACAGTAAAAGTCATAGCATCAGAAGTGTTCACACCAGTCTTTCACTGGTCTCAAACAGGACTTCCAAGTTCCAGGAGTGAACCACATTCCCTGTGAATGTGCAACACCATATATAGGACAAACCAGAAGGACCATCACTACCAGAATAAACGAACATGAACAGAGCATTCGTTTAATGCAACCTGAGAAGTCTGGACTGGTAGAGCATTGCTTTGATAACGATCATAGAGTCAACTTTCAGGAGACGACCATCTTGGCAAAATGCAACAGTTACTGGAAGCGGAGAGTTAAGGAGGCTTGGCCATTTCCTCCGAGAGGATTATGCTTAATCGTGATGCTGGATTTCAGTTCAGCTCCTCTTGGAAACTGGCCTTAAAAATGGAAATCCGTCGACTTAAAAAGCACAGATCTATACAGCTTGATAATCAAGTTAAGTAGTTATGTTTCTTTGACCCAATAAATTTTCTATACTCACGCCATCTCCTGACCTGGCATTTAATTTACTGAAAAGTCTTTTGTTCAGTAATGCAAATTTTGATAGTGTTTTGTCTTTGTTTATATTTGTGTTATATCCAGTGATTCATTTGTAGTTATAACATTTAATAAATATCCTGATGATGGGAGAGATGCACACTCCCGAAACAACGATTTGTAATTGTCTTTTCACCTGGCTTGCTTCCCGAGAACAACTTGAGCATATTCGTCACCAGGAAAGCTTCAGGTCTTATTTGAACTTGTCTGTTGTGTAATCTTATTGTACGGTGTTGGTTATTATTAACATTGATTGTTCTTTGCAGGTTAATCTGTCAGAAGTTAATTTAATATTAGATTTATGATCCATATTTAATGATTAAATGATTATTGAGAGTTCACATCTAAAAAGGAGATTGTAAATAATACCTTTAAATTTATTAATACTTCTTCCCTTTTTCTCTATTTTATTAATTATATTTGTGTTTCTTATAGTCTGAGTGAGGAAATTGAGCAAAGGTTCTGTGTTAAGAAGTAATGTTGTATCACATAAAAAAATTATTTTCCTGCTAAGTGATGATACAAATATTTGTACTTAATTTAATACAGGTGTTTTTTCTGTTTTTGACAGTCTTTGACTACATTTAAAGACCTGGGAAAAAAAGATCCCTCAGTCCTGGGTTCACTAAAAAATTTGGAATCTCTTGAACTTGGAGAATGTTGTGACATGCCAGAGAAATTTGGTCCAGATGCCTTGTCACAGCTGAAAAAATTAGAGAGACTGCGTTTGGAAAAGGGCCAGGGTAAAGCATGTCCAACGTTCGCCATTTTACGTGGAGTATGTATGTTGCCTAAACTTACACATTTGGAGCTTATAAACTTTGATGTAAAGCCAGGCTTTGATGAGGCATTGGCTCAGTGCACCAACATTCGACGTCTACTTATTATCCCTACATATGTCACTCAGGTGAGTAACCACTCATATAAAAACAATAATGAACTTACAGTGAAACCAACATAAATTAAATAAGGATGAAGTCAACTGGACTTGCATATGGTTTCACTCAATATTTTGCAAAATATGTACTCCATAAAAGCCTGGTGAAATGAAGCCATATGAGTATTCAAGTCCACTTTATCCTGTTTAATCAGTCATACACTCCATTGTTTTTTCTTTGTCTAGCAACTTTAACAAAGGCAGCAAACAGCCAGTGGTAAAAAGCTTATCAGGTACTAGTCGGGAGAAGAAATATGGGCTTTATTCATGCACATTCTTAGAAAAGAATTTTGGGGATGATGATGATGGTGTTTAAGGGCGCTCTACTACTAGGTCTTTGGGGATGAGGACAAGTCCTCTAACTAGTTAGATAAATTGGGTGATGAATGAATAAAATGATTGAATTGATGCTCAAATAGGTCTGAAATCTCTAGAGCTTAAATTAAATTTAAAGGGAATCGATTAATGACACTAAACAACACTTATTTTTAAATTTTCCCGGAACATATTTCAGAGACTATTTGCCTCCATCGTCAACCAGACATCGACTGGTTCTTAGTGGTGTAGCTGGCGATATTTTGTCTTAGGTCTCCTCTGGTGGTGGTTCAAGGAACTTGCTGTTGCTGAACAAATCTTTCTGGGGGATGTCGTTTTTTTTTTTTTTTTTTTTTTTTTTTTTTTTTAAATGAAGATTTGTTCCCATGTGGACAGTTCTTTTTTTCCTGATGTATGATTTAGTAGTTTTCGTTCTGGATTTATGTTGTGGTTTCTTTTTTCCCAAAAAATGCATGGTAACTGCTGATTTTTCTAGTTGTTTATATTTTATGTTCCTGAAGTGTTCCTTTGCTCTTGTTTCTAAATTTCTTTTGGTTTTTCCAATATAAATTTGACTACAGTCACAACATTCAATTTCATATGTTCCAGATTTTTTGTTAGATGGAATGGCATCTCTGATGTTTGAGCATATTAGGTTTTTTAAGGAGTAATGGTTGACTGGTGCTAGTTGAATGTTTTGTTTTTTGAAGACTATTTTGAATTTATCAAAGGCCCCTGGATGAGCCCGCCTCAGTAGCGTGTCTGTCTCATATTCTAGAGGTCCCAAGTTCGAATCTCAGTCAGGGTGAGTTAGCTGGATAAGGTTTCTTCCGGGGTTTTGCCTTATCCTAAAAGACGAATGTCAGGTAACTCTAAGCTCTATGGACCTCGGACTCATTTGAGCATCACTTCACCCATTCCATTCATCGTCCGATATGACTTAACATTGGAGGACGTTAAAAAAAAAAAGGCCCATGGATGGTAAGTGAATTTTTTGAAAATCATATTAATTTCTGTAGCTGAGAGGGTTGTGGTTTCGTTTATTAGCTTCTTCTTGTTTGCTAAGTTCACTACTAATGATTTGGGAAAGTCATTTTTTTGTGACGATGGAGGCAAAGTCTCAGAAACATGTTCCGGGGAAATTTAAAAGTAAGTATTAATTTTTAGATGTGTAATAAATATGACTCATCTAAAAATTAATAATTATTACGCTTCACTGTGGTGTTCCAATACAGTTAAATCTCGATATATTAAAAGTAAGTGTTGTTTAGTGTCATTAATCGACTCCCTTTAAATTTAATTTATTACAACACTGTTTTTAACACCTCCATGAAAGGAACTCTATAGAGCTTAGCTTTACCCAACATTGTCTCCTAGAATAAGGGAAAGCCCCCCAAAAAAGCCTTAACCTGATAACTCACCATAACCCAGACTCAAACATGGAACTTCTAAATGTGAGGCAGACATCCACCACCACTGTTTCTTGAAAATTGTTCCAATTAAAGACCTTCAGAGATTAGTGGTCTAGGCCTTTTATATTCATAAACTCTTAGTTAACCCACTTAATAAATGCTTGCCAGTCAAACTGTGTGAATAATTCATATATCATTGATAATTATCTAAATAGGCATTTGTCATTCTCGCTCAGTCCAAGCCAATAAAAGTTTTTGGGGAGTAGTAAATTGACAACAGAGAACAGGCGTGCAGCAGAGTTGCTCCTGTGGAAGTGAGGAAAAAAGACATGACAACTGCAAAGCAGATGGGAGAAGTTTAAAAAAATAATGGTTTAGTTACAAGTTATATGTAACATCCAAAGTTTTATTTGTTTACTAGAAAACATAAACTCAGTGGTAGGCCAGTCAAATCGATGTTTATTGTTAATCAGTTCACTTTTACTTCCGAGTACAAGTTCTCCCATCCAAGTGTTTAAGTCACATTAGAATGGTATGTACAATTATAATATACTTTTCCAAATGCTATGTTGTCACGCAGTCTTCTGTCCGACAATACGTTTTTATAAATTGAGAAAGATTGCTCAACTTTGTAAGAAGTCAATGGTGCATATTTATATATATATATTTATTTATTTATTTATTTATTTTTTTGTGTGTGTAATTTACATCCTCCAACGTTAAGTCGTATTGGATGATCAATGAAATGGGTGAAATGCTGCTCAAATGAATCCGGAGTCCATGAAGCTTCGAGCTACCTGACATTCGTCTTTCAGGATAATGGAAAACCCCAGAAAAACCTTATCCAGGTAACTCACCCTAACTGAGATTCGAACTCGGAACCTATTGAACGTGAGGCAGACATGCTATCATCTACATTACCAAGATGGGCTTATTTATACGAAGCCTGCTCAATAAAGAATGATCATAATTTTTTTACGGTCATAATTTTTAGCACTAAAATTAATCTTATTTTATTCTGTTAGCTTAATGTGAAACAAACATGCCGTAGTAGTTTCATTGTTGGTACTCCTAGTTTCCACCTGTGAGAACCAGGTAAGTTCAGACATGTTCAGTATCGCCTCTGCTGCAATGGAGGTAACATGCAGTTAAAGTTGATGTTAGAGGAAGATCCGGAGTTTCTTTCAAACGTAATCACTGCTGATGAAACTTGGCTTCATCATTTTGAACCTGAGAGCAAACAGCAAAGCTCAGTGTGGAAATCTCCTTCATCACCAACTCCCATAAAAGCAAAAGTGGTTGCTTCCGCTGGGAAAGTTATGGTCATCTCATTCTTTGATATTCATAGAATGGTTTATCAGCATGCTGTACCTGCACACACATCAGTAACTAGACAAAACTACAGGGATGTCCTGAAAACACTGCAAGTCCATTACAGGCGCTAAAGACCACATCTCTGTGAAGCTGGCTGGATGCTGCACCACAATAATGTACAGTCGCATATTGCCAATGTTGTTGCTGAATATCTTGCAAAAATCAACGTGAAGTGCATCCCTCACCCTCCCTATAGTCCAGATTTAGTCCCATGTGACTTCTTTCTATTCCCTAACTGAAGAAACGCCTTCGTGGGAGGCACTATCCATCATCAGAAGCAGTAGTGAAGGCTGCAGAGACGATTTTGAAGGATCTCTCAATAGTTTCCAGCATGTCTATGAAGACTGGGACAAGTGCATCACATTCAGGGGAGACTATTTTGAGAACGACCATTAAAATTATGAGAATGAGTAAAGGTACGTTGTCAAAAAAAATTATGATCGTTCTTTATTGAACAGCCCTTGTACAAAGGGATTGTGCCAGAAATAACATTATCAGGAGTTCTATATTTTCACTATTACATAAGTGAGACAAAATAACAAAATTTGAATATCCGGGATTCTTATTCAGCACAGATTGCAGTTTAGTGGAAACTACACCACTCACTTCACTGGGCACAACACCTTCTGAACTGCATTTTCCATTATTCCTCACAGCTTCTTGAAGAGGCATATCTGAAGTTTCCAGTTTCTTGATACTGTCGGGAAGCCAGCTGAAGTGACTTGCAATGTATGAAATTGAACTGAGTGCTTCAGCAGTCTCTCTGCACCGGTGATGGACAGATGTCTGATGCATTTTTGCAGAGTTTGGCTACAAATGTTACACATGTTTCTCATGTTGGCTGCAATGCAAGAACCTGCTGATTGCTTGTGCATGCGTATACTCGCACCTTGGGACTTAGAAAATATTCTCACATCACGCAAGAGAAAGTTTCTCCAAAAACACTTAAGGATACTACCCACAACTAAAAGGGTCACGACCATTTCGAAAATGTCTAGGGTGTCACAAAAAAGAAGTTCGCAAGGAAAGCTTTATTTGCTGTGAATGTGAAGATGTGCCCTTGTGTGTTTATCCAGGTTTTAAAGTGTACCATTCAAAGAGAAACTTTTAAGAGTAAGTTTTCATCTCGTATAGAACTAATTTAAATTTATTGTAAAGTAGAAAGATTGAAATAATAGGCGTTAAATAAGCATTAAATGCATGTATGCAGAGGATGTCTATACACGTCCATTTCGGTGAAAGTGTTAATAAGTTACTGAAATCTGGTAATAATATTTTTAAATTACAAAAAAAGAGTATATGTTTAAAAGGAAAGTTGAAAATTTCTCTTTCATGCTTAGCGTCACATACTTAGGACTGTTTCCAATGTACTGTCATATCTGCCATGAAGGAGTTGAGCAGGAGTAGAAGAATTGCTCCACCTTGACTGGAGGAAGGTCACTAGGCCAAAGCAGAACTGTTTGTTAACACAGAAAAGACTGTCCAAGATTGTAATTCAGGGTTGTTTGTGTGTGTTTTGAGCTTCAAGTATTAGTTGACAAATACAACTCCATGGTGAGGAGTCAGCATAGTGGAGCAGTTTATGAATGAGTCAATTGTTCAGTCAAGTTGTGTAAGTTGACAGAGCAGTGCAGAGAAATGTGTTACATTCCAAGCTCTGTGATAAGGAGTCAGAGGACTGTGGAACGGTGCAGGAAGCAGTTCACAAATTAATAAGTGCAGCTACATGGTGAAGAATCGGCAGACAATGGAACAGGCAATGAAGCAGTTAACGAGCAAATATGAGAGTTCTTGTGTTCAGAGTCAGCATGCAGCTCCATGTGAGAAGTAAACTGTTACGTACGTCAGAGAGATTACAAGCACTACAAGTTGGTACATGCAACAAAGACATAAACATTAAAGAGATGTGTCATAGTTGTGTATTTAAGTAAAAGAGAAGGTAATTGTACATTAGCATTGCGCTAACAATTTTGGGACAGTAAAAGAGTTTAAGAAGATCTGCTGTTCATCTCGTCTTTTGTTACAGTACTTTGCTTTGTGGTGATACAGTACCACACACAATCTTTCATAAATACTGCAGTAGTTTGGAAAGCTGGGTCCACTAGAAGTATTGTTGCAAATGCATTGTTGAGGCGAGGCGGCATGGTCGACGAGTTCAAAAAGACGGGCAGTGCAGTGCGGAGATATAAGCTCGCTGAAACAGTGGGGGGAGGAGACAGATATCTGGAGAGTTCGTCTTTTTTCTAGTGCCATCTTGATTGAGAACATTCCATGAATTTCTGGAATAGTGAGTAAGCTATAAAAGGAGCCACCGCCCGCCACTGGAATTTACGTCCTCCAACATTAAGTCATATCGGACGGTGAATGAATTGGATGAAATGATGCTCAAATGAGTACAGGGTTAATTGAACTCGTATGCGTGAACAGCTGTGTGAACTTTGTGGTCGATGACCTTGCAATTGTATTGTATATGTGACGTAATTCTGCTACTGTCAGGTTGACTAAAGTGTGTTTCTGTGGAAATAAAGAGCAATTTTTAGTGTTTGTAACCTGGACTTTTTATTTCACGAACCCACAAAGTCACAGTATTGAATGAATGTACCTTTATTTCTGTCTTGCATAATTTACAATAGTTCTATTGCCAACTTTATCCGAATTACAAATTGTGGTCTAGCCATTTATTCTCTCCTTGTCTCGTCTGGTTGCTTGGCTCCGTGTCCTCGAGGTGCCCTTCCTCTGCTTGATCTCTACTCTCTCCCTTCCTTCTCTCCTCCCATCTCTATTATCTTCTGCTCCTCTTTTTTTCTCCTTCTCCACTTCTATTTAATCTTCTTTAAAACTCCCCCATGTTCTTAAGCTACCTTTCCCCCTTTCCTGTCAGCATATTCATGACTACTATTCTTTTGTCCATTTTCCTCCCATGTCTTATTTCTCCACTCCACTATTTCCATGCACTCTGTCATATAATGCTCCATGCTCTCTTCTCTCCCACATTTCTCACACTTCCCTTTTATCTCCCCCCTTAGTCCCTTCAGAAATGATGTCCCTGTCCTATTCATGCCGGCTCTTCTCTGTCTCCCTTATTGCAATGATCCACATATTCCTTCCTCTCTTCCCCACTCTCTTTTTATTGTTCTATAGAATCCCAGTGATTTTTTTTAACTTTCTAAGTTCTCCATATCTCTTTTATTCCTGTTTCCTTTCTCCTATCTCTCACCATCTTTCAAAATCCTCCGTTTCCCCCTTCCTTCTCCCAAATGTCTCCCATTTCTGTTTCATTTTATCTTCTACCCCTCTCCACCAACTGCTCTTAATTTTCATATCTTTTTGCTGGTCTACGCATAAATGTAATATCTCCTGCTATTTTATCAAACATCTATACCAAATATATTGAGATTTAACTGTATTGGAACACCACAGTGAAGCGAAAAATTATTAATTTTTAGATGAGTCGTATTTTTTACACATCTGCTTCACTTTCGTACCTATTTTGAGGACATGTTTCGCAAATCATCGTTTGCCAACGTGCCATCCTGAAATTGTGGTTTACTGGGGAAATACACAAGTCAAATGAAGAATTGAATGTCAGGACGGCACGTTGGCCATGGTAGCTCAATGGGTTAGAGCGACTGGAGGAAACCAGGAGATCCGTGGTTCAAATACCGGCCATGGCATTGAATTTTTCATGTTGACTCAATCTATCAAAATAATGTGGATTCTATTCCAGCAAAACAATTTTAAATTCTAATACAATTTTAAATTATGTGAATGCTGACTTTTAACATACAATGGTTGTTGCATTGATGAACTATTTCTCTCTTGCACACGTTATTACTGCAACATAAATGCATTCACACAAAATGGTTTCTGCACACTCTCGTAGTGACACAAATACACGTCTTAATCCTATGAAAGCCGCTTGCAGAAGAACCCTAATTCCAATTGATTCTCTCCTCCATTTTTACATTGCTATAGCTACCAGTTAATTTATCTTTTATTGGTCCACGTCACCATATTACATAATAACATTCTTAAAACTGCCAGTCCACATCTAACTTGTGTTGTATCATTCCGTGGCCTACCTAATTTCAAATTTTTGTTTTTGTACAAATTACTCTTTCCATAACAATTCAAAATACATTCTTAAGAATTTAAAAACATGAAATAACCGCCATAGATCTGTGGGTGAGCCTGAGAATTTTTCAGATCACCCTGGTATTATGTTATGTTTGCAGTTTCCTCTTTGCCTGGAAAAGATAAAAGTGTTTTTAGGAGCTACATACTGCTCGAAGTAGTTGTATAGAAAATGTGCTACCTGTTTTTAATTGGTTGAATCCACCAAAGCTTGATAACTGAGAAATACTGTCACTTTGTATGACATATTACATTATGTTCTAGTTAACTTATTTAAAAGCTTTGTAACAGTGAAGCCAATGTTAATTTGTAGTTAAATTTGGGACACACGTGCTTTAATGAGTAGAGTCAGACTGAAAAATTCAATACCATAGCCAGAATTTGAACCACGAAGAGCGGGAGATCTGTGGTTCAAATCCCGGCTATGGCATTGAATTTTTCAGTCTGGCTGTACTCATTCAAACATTAGCGTACACACGGCTAGTGTGGAAGAAATGATTATTTCCATCAATTTACCTGACTAACATAGTGGTTTAACTATGAAGCTGGGACTTAAGTACTTACAGCATAATAAGTTGCCACAAAAGGAACGTGTCTCACAACATATGAGAACCCCTAGTGGTCTACCGGGAAAAATATGAGTCAGTTGGAGAATTTAATGTCATGTCGGCATGTTGGCTTTAGTAGCTCAGTGGTTTAGAGCAACCGCACGGAGACCGGGAGATCCGTGGTTCAAATCCTGGCTATAGCATTGAATTTTTCAGTCTGGCTCTACTCATTCAAACCTTAGCCTACACACGGCTAGTGTGGAAGAAATGATTATTTCCAACACTTGCTTTACTTACTCTGTTATTACACAGGACATAGAAACTTTCACTTTCATCTTCAGTTTTAGATGGGTAGCACTGGTGCCATCTTGTCTATGGTATCTGGTGTAGATATTTTGAATATCTACAGGATTTCATAGTTCATAGGTCATAGGGTGAAATCAATTTAAGCATATAAATGTCAAAAAAAACTTCACTCTTTTCCAAGAAAATATTTATAAAGTGTGTTGGGATAACAGAGTGATAGAAGCAGATCTGTCCAAATTTAACTGCATATGGTTAAGTAATTGGTTAAATTATTAAATTATAGATGAGTCGTATTTATTACACATCAGCTTCACTTATATACCTATATTGAGGACATGTTTCGTGAACTATCATTTGCATCATCGGCTCTAATGCGAGAGTTGATGTGCATTCTTATATGTGTTATAAATATGACTCATCTATAATTTAATAATTATTTTGCTTCACTGAGCAGTTCCAATATATATAAGCTCGAGGGTATCTACCAGGGCAATCCACACAAAGTGAAGACGACCTCCCCTCTAATGACCAGGGAGTTATTGAGATGTCCCAAAAGGGCGCCCAGCACCTCCGTGGGGCTTTCCATAGGGCAAGACCTAGAGACTAAAAAGCCCCTCCATCTGGTCCTGTGGACTCAAGACAGGAAGGAAGTGGATACGCCACTTACGGGCGCCAACCCCAAAGGGGAAGGCTGCCGATTAACCTTGGTAGGGCCGCCTGGTGATCTAGCACACCTTCTACTAGCTATGCAGACTAGTACGCGGGAATGTATGGCTTCCCTCAACCCCATCCGGAGACGTACCCGATCTCCCATGGGTATCAGGAACCACTGCCTCCTCGAGTCCAACCCAATCCGAACAACTCCAATCAGGGAGGGGCTCGAATGTTTGGTCCAAGGTTCCTCTAGTAACGTCAGAGGTACCACAAGTGCTAGGGGTCCGCAGCGCCCGCACCATGGCAGCTGAAGGGGACCGATCTCCTCCCCTATGGAGGATGTTCCAATACAGTTACATTTCAATATAATTGGTTAAAGTTTTGTAAGCATGTATCTTATAAGAAATTTGTTGCTCTTCATTAATACTTTTAGTAGTGCCCAATAGCATATGTAGGAAATCTTGTATCAGCTTTAAGTTATCTAAATGCACTTTTAACATTTCCTTATTATAATATTTTTGTTTTCAAATTGTTACAGTCGGCAACTACCAATCATATGGTTTTGAATGGCGTGAATCAACTTCGCAACACGCTGACACACTTTGTATGGGGTATCACACATGAATTACTCCGTGTTACTGAGCTCTTTGTTGACCAGTGCGAAGGACAAAAGGATAAGACCACTTCTGGGACATCCGGCAAAGGAAGTAAGAAGTTCCAAGGTGGAGATAGCATTCCGATTTTAAAACCAGCTGAAGGCAGCTTGTTGTTTGTTAGCCCCAAGGATGATGCAGGAGAGGATCCTTCAGGAGAAAGTAAATCAGCAGGAGAT
Organism: Mantis religiosa; assembly: GCA_030765055.1. Taxonomy (NCBI): domain Eukaryota; kingdom Metazoa; phylum Arthropoda; class Insecta; order Mantodea; family Mantidae; genus Mantis; species Mantis religiosa. The sequence goes on along the minus strand of CM060955.1, from coordinate 164,821,983 downwards.
GGTAATACTGGAGCTGATGAATCCAAAGAGGATACAGATGAGAAATCAAAGGCTCCACAAGTGGAAATTCTTCCATTACCAAAATTACAAAAATTCCTCACAAGTTCACTTCCAAAAACAAAGGTGCAGATATTAAAGATCCCTTTCCATGCCACATGGCGGCAAAACATTTCAGAGACCACGTCCTAAGATCCTTTTATTTTCTGCATCTCATACTATTTTGAAAATGAATAGATTAATAATAGACCAATATTCATTTCAGATGAGAAATGAAATTGAATTGATTTTTGTACCAGCATTCTTATAAGTGTGCATAGAGACAGAAATTTGAGTACAAATAAATGAACTCAGAAAAGGGACCCACATTCAACTGTGAAACTATGCTAGATTAGACTAAATGTAAAGTTTACTTACTATCATGTGTGTGGTCTTTTCATTTGAAATAGAAGGTAGCTTACACAGATAGCAAGAAGAAACAAAGCTGTGTTGAGCTGTGTACAGTGATAGAGTAAGTTGAATGAGAACTGTATGGACAATAGTTAACAAACAATAGCAAATTTTTATAGATGTAATTTAGCACATTTTCCATTGCATTGAATGTTGCAATGGATTTTGCTTGTACTATGTTTTATCATTCACTATTGGTTTTGATGATATAGAAGAAACACAAGAGGTTAATCAAAGAGACAATTTTTGTAGAAACAGCACTGGGAGGGCGGAATGCAGTGCACTAATTGTGATTCCTTAATTGAATTAAGGCTTGACTTTCACTACATGATGTAAGCAATAGCACATTGACAAGTATGGATATCTTTGTTAAAAGGTCCTTGTCAACACGTTCAAATGTTTTTCATAATACGTTACAGATGTAGAAAAGAAATGGTGCCAAAAGTGGTACCAGCAATGGTTACAGCATTGCACACCCTCCTTTATTTTACAACCACCTCAGATGGCATTGTTTGCTTATTTTTATTAAATGGGCATCATTGTCAGTTCTTATACGTCATAGAAGCAGATTATACCCTTGCTTGTATCATACTTTTCGCAACAATGCCTTATTTTTACCATTGGATAGACTGATGACAAGAAATACAGAAGTCATGAATTACGGTTCTTATTTACATGGACCTGTTCAGTACAATCACCGATGTAATTTTTTTAAATGTATACAGAAATGTATGCTTCTCTCTTGTGTTTAAGTACCGAATATATCTATATATCTATATCAGGCTGGTTTTGTGCTCTGTGAGTTTGGCCAATTCTGTAAGAGATATATTGTTAATATTCTTTTCATTTCTGCTGAGAGCTACTCCTTTGGTCTTCGTAAACATAACAAAGTTGTTAAACTTGGTTACAAATTTATGAGATAAATAAAGGTATTTCTCTGAATAGCAATTTCCAAACAAGTGTAGTTAAGTATTTATCCATGAATAATGTGAACAAGGAATACCAACTTTTCTTTAGTAAAAGGAACAAACAGAAAGAAAAACAATATCTTGTACCTCCATGTTATTTCCAGTATGTTCCTATACCATTTCAACAGTGAGACATTGTTATATTTAAACAAGTACTGTATGCCCACGATAAGTTGAGCGCTGGATTTACGGTGTGGTGCGGACAGAGGGGAAGAAGCGAGAGCTAATGCTCTTTTGTTTTATGCAGTGTGGTCAACCTTGAAAAACACAGTTTAGCAAAATAGTGTGACTTCGTGGGTTCGTAAAATTAATAGTCCGAGTTGCAGATATTCCAAATGTTCTTTATTTCCGTAGAAATACACTGTTCAATTCTCACGTAACAACATTACGTCACATACACAACACAACTACCAAGGTCGATGACCACACAAACAGCGTTCTGATTACATCTGTTTACAACACTCCTATTATGTCTCTCTGTTTTACGACTCCCTCTTTGCGAGTCATTGCCTTCTTAAATACCTCACTGATAAATTCGAGAGATTTCTGGAACAAACAAGAAATGGACTGTTCTATCGCCTTCCAGAAGCATAACTTAATCTGTGCCATAAATTCGAGAAATTTCTGGAACAAACAAGAAATGGACTAAAAATAAAACTATAATAGAAGTATTTATAAACAGTGGAGCTTCATCAATCAAAAACACTTTTTAAACCAATTCTCGAACTGTATAAACACTTAAGCTCCACTTACTTTTTAAATTAGGACAAGTTTCAAGGACACCGCGTCCCCATCCTCAGCTGATGTTCTACTGGTTCTTCAGGTGACCGCCTCCCTCTCCTGGCGCTGTTCAATGAGTTGAATGACGTCATCTACTACTGGAATTTCGAAGTTCATTGCTCTCTTTTTGTTCTTCAAAATGTGTATATATATATATATATATATATATATATATATATATATATATATATATATATATATACATATATACACATTTTGAAGAACAAAAAGAGAGCAATGAACTTCGAAATTCCAGTAGTAGATGACGTCATTCAACTCATTGAACAGCGCCAGGAGAGGGAGGCGGTCACCTGAAGAACCAGTAGAACATCAGCTGAGGATGGGGACGCGGTGTCCTTGAAACTTGTCCTAATTTAAAAAGTAAGTGGAGCTTAAGTGTTTATACAGTTCGAGAATTGGTTTAAAAAGTGTTTTTGAAGAAATGGACTGTTCTATCGCCTTCTAGAAGCATAACTTAATCTGTGCCGGCAAGTCCTTTATCTCCAACGCTATGTTTATCTGCTTATGCAAGCTCTTTATTTCCATGAAACACTATCCGTCTGTTATTTATTTGCACCGAACCTTTTATGCCCGTCGCCGCGACAATAGCGTGTAAGAAAGCTAAGATATGCACCACAGGTGTGAGATATGTGGACAAATAGTAAATTGAACTCAATTCAATAAGTTGTATATGTATACACTTACTATTTATATAACATAAAAATAGAAAATAAATATTATGACAGTTATAGATACTCATACACCTTGTGATTCTTCGAGTCCAGTGCATCACTTTCATCGCTAGTATCCTCTGATGTGTTGACGATAATTTCATCAATTGTATTTTCTATTACACCATCGTTTCTGCAATATTTCACTCCCAGCTCTTGGACCTTCTTGCAGTCCGTTGCGGTTACGGAAGATAATGCTTCTATAACCAGTTTCCGCAGATTTGGAGCTGACATATCACCAGTAACGTTGCATACTCTGAAAACATTCCTTAGGTTTGCCCACACCAGCTCAGTTGCATTCAGATCAGTTATACGGAGGTAGACGAATAATAATGTGTCCCCTTTTGAGAGCCATAACACCCACAACATACCTTTGTTGTAAACTGGTTAGCTAATTAACCTACAAATTGATCAAAACAAAATATGGCGGACATTATAAAGCTTAGCGTATTAGCCACTATATGTCAGTGTATAGTGCATTTCAAATTTCAAAGCTGTCATCTGTGTTTATGGAGTTAAACGAACCCGAGCGCTCAACTTATCGTGCGCATATAGTAAAATCTAATGTCCATTCCAAACCATCTTCTACTGATGTAAACAAAAGCATGTACTTCTGTTGGTCATGAATAGTGTTAAGAAATATATGCAAATGCATACTACACAAATGTAACTATTTGTAATAAAAACTTCACTTATCTTAAGAAAAGGATGTAAATTTTTCTTATTAATTGATGAATAATTAATTAATTGGAAGTTGTTTGATGACTGAAGATGTAAACAAGGGTTTAGGAAATTGATCTCGTCAATTAATAAGAAAAATGTACATCATTTTCTTAAGATAAGTTAAGTTTTTGTTGCAAATAGTTATATTTATGTAGTATTTGTTGCTTTATTTTTTTACGTAATGCAAAGGCATGTTTTTATTGAAAGATCATATCTCAATGAAACTTGGCAGTTATCCATTTCATGTCGAATTAAGGAGATTTCAACATGGCTGTTTTTGTATATTTGTGCTTATTTTGTGCATATTTCGTAGCTTTGTCTAAAATTTATCCATTTTTGTATCAGGTAACCTGGATAATAGCGTTCTTGAAAGGCATATCTCTTTCTCCAACCCTCTGTAATTTATTATACTTGGAAACTTTAGGTTTGACATTGTGAACAGCTTTCAATCTGTTTCCACCCTGTTCCCGTAATTGTAAAGAGAGAGAATATTACAGGGTAAACCCGCTTTTTGCTTCTTAACATTCTTGGAAACAGCTAGTTTCTGTCACTAAATGCAAAAGCTCAATGCAAAGAGCTTTAAACCTGTTTTCGTCTTTGTAAAGAAAGAGATAACTAGAGAGTAAATGCTTGTGTCTCTTTCTTTTTGTTTCCTAACATTCTTGGGAAAGGCAGTTTCTATTCCATCTCATTGATATATTGACTTTGGAGTCAATAGCTTTCCATTTAAACCTATGCCTGTCATCGTAAAGAAAGAGGTAACTACAGCGTAAACGTTTCTCTTTCTTTTCTCTGAAACTGACTAATGTTAAGGCTTTTTTTTTTAACTTTCCTTCCTCAAAAGTTAAATTATATCGGATGATGAATGAAATGATGTTCAAATGAGTCCAGGGTCCATAGAGGTTAGAGTTAGCAGACATTCATCTTTCAGGATTAGGGAAAGCTCCAGAAAAAACCTTATTCAGATAACATGACTGAGATTAGAATTCAGAACCTCTTGAATGTGAGGTAGACACTCCCTCCTATGCCACCGAGACAGGCAATGTGTTTTATGCTGGCAACATCTCCAAGCATATTGTCACCATATGGCATTGTTGTGCGGCCTCCGCAAGCTGGAGCTGGACACATGGATAGGAGAGAAAGAGACAGAGAGAGGCTCCAGAGTGTTCGGTCCATTGTTGTTGCCGATAAATTTCTCGGTAGGTCTGCAGCATTCTATAAACGAAGCAGCAGTTGTGTGTTGGTTATTGCGACAGTCAATGATTGAAGTGTACCACAGTGATTTCTTTCATTTTTTTTTCTTGTAACAAAACACTGAGTCAGCCTTGAAGACAGCTGATTGTCAATTTCACGTCTTTACTGCAGCAAAAGTTGTTTTAAATTTCTGCAAACCAGATTTCTGAATCTATGTAACCCACGCAGTCACAATATATTCTATTTAATGGTTGCACAGTGTCAAGGTGTGCTGTCTTGCTTCTGTTTTGTGCAGTGATGTATTGCGCAGCACACTGCCCAGTTTATATCTCACTGTTTTGTGGTTCCTGTAACAATGTTTAGAAGATGCTGGTTTACCAGGGAAAATAAGTGTTATTTGGAGAATTTAATGTCATGCTGGCAAGATGCCATGGTAGCTCAGCAGTTAGAGCAACCATACAGAAACTGGGCTATGGCATTGAATTTTTCAATCTGACTATCCAAAAACGTAGGACTATTAAAATTATGGACTACTAAATGTAGGACTGCACATTATTTGTGAACTAGAAGTTTTTTCCTCTTCTTGTAATGTGAAGAGGCCTTTTCTCTTTACATATATGCTTTTACTGAAAGGAGAAATATATTACTGCCAGAAAATATAAAAAGAAATAATTGTTTCATATTGTTTCTTAATGGAAGAAGAGAAACACTGTAAATAGATTAAAATATTTTCACACATTACCTAATACTGTTGCAATTGCAATCATTTTTGTAATTTTACATCCTCCAACATTAAGTCATATCAGATGGGGAATGAGATGGGTGAAATTAAGCTCAAATGAGTCCATGGAGCTTAGAGTTACCTGACATTCGTCTTTAAGGATAAGGGAAACCCCGGAAAAAACCTTATCCAGGTAGCTCACCCTGACCGAGATTCGAACTTGAGACCTCTTGAACGTGAGGCAGACATGCTACCATCTATGCTACGGAGACAGGCGTTGCAATCAATGTGCATAGATTTACAGTAATTTGAACAGCTTTTATTACCCTTGATTAATCATCACCAGAATTCAACATTTGATAGTGCATATTTTGGTTATTTATGCATATTTACATGCATATTTTGGCAGTTTTAGTGCATATTTGCATGCATGTTTTCAGGTTTTTAGTGCATATATTTCTCAACACTAGTCATGAACCTAAGGAAACATTCTTACGGCAATGTAAATATTTTTGAGTTTGAGTGTAAACATAGTGACTCATAAATCAAACTCAAAAATGAAGTATACTTTACTGCCAATAATGCTTCTGCTTTTAATATTTATAATGTAAATATTTCCTTATAAATATATTGTATCATGAAATATTGAGGTAGGTCAGGTGTAGTAGTGCACATTCTATTGCAATCATAAGAACATATTGCTAAAAGTAATGGTATGCACTAACTGTTAAGTTGCTACAACGTATAATTTTGTTAATGATATTGCACTAACAGCGAAGAGTATCTTGCTTGTGAATTACCAAATTTAGTAATTAATTCTCCAAAGTGCACTGAATAAACACTTTGCATAACACAGGAAATGTGATAAGTGAAGTCATTCATAATATGCTAGTATATATATGCTAATCTCAGTTCAAATTTTGTGATTTAGTCAGTTCTAATGGCCAAGGAAGGTGCTTGTTAACTATTACAACATAAAAGCGAAAAACCGTTAAGTGGTGAAAAACAAATAATGTTAATGTGTTCAGCTGACTATTAGAATAATATCCTTTGCTTGCAGTGTGCATATTACAAAAATAGCATTCAAGTTTACAGGCATTTCAGTGAAAATGGTAACCAAAATGTGCGGTAATATAAACAGAATGATTGCACAATGCCATCTGAGACATCTTCAATGGATCCGGATTTGGGAGTTACACCTTTGCTTGAGAATTATGATTAATGTAAGTACATTTTACATGTAAGCAAATGTACATGGTTATAACATCAGTTGTTACTTCAGGTTGTATTTTGAACTATGATTTTCACACAGGGTGCCTTTTTGAAGATAAAACAACGTCCATTTGCAGATTATACACAGTGTTCATTTTTGTCTGTAATTTTACTGCACAAAATTTGACGTCATCAATAGCATCGCTGATGGAGCGAGTATATATACAATTCCCCTAGCGTCTTGCGATCGGTTTTGATGTACTGACAGCAGCTTTGAGGCCTTCCTCTACCGCCAGGTAAAACTATTTGAGAGGTGGGTCTACCCGCATAATATTGTGACTTTGTGGGTTCGTGAAATGAAAAGTCCAATTACACCACTCAAAAATGTTCTTTATTTCCACCGACTTACAGTTAAACTCTTGCCAATTACACAGAATTTCGTAGTGCACACAATTACGATTCACCAGTTCGTCCGTTACAATTTCACTTGCACTCATAATTACGTACAATCTTCCGATGCTCTCACACAGTCTTCTCGTCGTACACTAGCACTGCATTCTTACACCAAGAACTGACTGACTGACTCACTAACTAACTCCTCTTGCACGACGTGTAGCTTATATAGGGTCCGCTTGCCGATCTGGAAGGTTCTCCATTAGATGAAATATCCCGTAAGTTCGAGAACACAGGTGGAACAGAAAGAGAAGGCGCAGTGATGTTTTTTGTCCCAGCCATCCCTTCTTAACGCTATAAGACAAACGAGGGGGCGGGGCAAACTCCGACCCGTCTGCTGCTTGCCCAGTCTACAGGGTGTTCCGACGCTCGGGTGACAATATAAAGGTGCGTAATTTCGCCTAGTGCGTAGATACGATAACTGTTTATAAAAACTATATACTGCAATACAGTGCACTGGAAAGCTTAAGTATGCAGCCATAAAAGTAGCCCATGCAGAATATACGAAATGCCAAGTCAATGAACACTTATTTCACAATGAACATCTGTTTTTCTGTTATAGTAGACAATATGAATATTGCAAACTTGTCACATAAAATAGAAATATTTCAATTTGATCTCAGTTCTTTTCTATCACCCCACAGTTGCCTCACAATGTAACTTCATTACAAACCAGAAAATTAGCAGAACATGTTCTAGGAATGAAAAATAAATTAGTGTTACAATATGTACAAAGCTTTTATCCAAGTCTAAACAAGAAAATACCTCTAGTACATAGTCTTATGTGTCCATTTTCTTATATTTCATTTTTCTCTTCCCCTTAAACACTGTCTGTATTGCGAGAAGGTATGCTTGAGGCCTTTCTGTCATAACATTATTTATTGCTTCTAGATTGGGACCAGTCACTATAGCGTCTAGTGTCTCTCTTTTTGCGAGTAACTGATCCTGTATCTTGGAAATGTTTGATGCATCTATTGGTGTTAAAAGACATAAGGATAGCAACATTAAGAAACATTTTAATTAAGTGTGAGAATAACCAAAAATTTATATCATATATTGATAAAACGTAAGACGTTTATGTTGCAAACAAAAGTCTGTCAATGTGACGGTACCTGGACACTTTTGACAACATTACGCTCCAAAGGACTTGTCTGAATGCTGGATAGCTTTGCATAAACTCCTCTATGCAGCGGTTTAAGTTATATTTATATTTCAGACCAATTTTAATGCCGGTGCGAAAATAGCATTCATCCATGAAGACACAGTGCTCTGTGTTCATATCCAGAGGAAGCTGGTTGTATTAGGAGCACAACCACACTGAGAGCGCTGTAATTTTCCTACTGTTCCACAAAAATTACTGCTTCTTCTCCATAGAGGGCACTATGATTTCAAGATGGACTCACCAGTCAACTGTGACATCATTCTTGCTCAATCGGAGGGAGGGAAAAACGAATAAAAATAAACACTGTGTATATGACAAGCACATGGTATAAAAGTAACATGCAGCTGTTAGGGCCAGGTTTTACGAGCTACTTTATTTTCATTTTTAATGTCAGTGAGTGATGATAATACTTGATTGACATCAAACTCTGAGAACATTTTGGACACCGTGGTGTTCAACATTGCATGCTCCACCTCTTCATCGGAACAAAATTTCTTTCCTCCCATTGGCTCTTTGAGCAGTCGGAACATGTAATCACTTGGGGCAAGTTCTGGTAAGGGTGGCAGATAACTCTCTACTCCACTGATGTACTTACTGCAGTATAAATGTGCATAACCTTATCCCGCTCCTTCATTTACTAAGTGGGATGACTCAGGCGGTTTCATCTGTGGCCCTCATTTGGGAGGTACAGTTTCAATTCCCATGGCTGACCTGTCTGACCCATGGCTTTTTTTGGGAGTTTTCCCATGTTGCCAGACAAATGGTGGGTAGGTTAATTTTATCCCCTGAATTTCCTGTCCCACCATTTGATCTCCATTATCATTTCACATCATCTCTCATCTGGTAGTGTGTTTCTGTAGAAGTGTTGGCAGGTGTCTCAGCGTTGCATGGCAGGATGATATGCTCCTGGTAGAACGGTCTCCTGGTTGGCCGTTCTACTCACAGGCTGTTCACAGTAGCCTGCTGAGGAATTTCCAGCTGGTAAAGTGTAGAGACTCTGCACTTGGGATGGCTGCCCTTTGTCTCCTCTCACCTCATCCTTCCTTCTGGGTGTGCCCCATTTGAGCATAAGTACAATGGACCAAGTTTGGACCATTGCCAAATTCCCTCCATAGCGTATTCCTGTCCTCTTTCATTATCCGATGGATTTCAATAGACTTTGTGCTTTTACTGCAAAGAAAACATGTGAGAGAACATTGTTTATTATTGGTGTGTGTTACAAACGGAAGCCATTTTAAACTGGTATTGAGACAGTGTTCCATTTGTCTCAGTATGATGCACCTGTTGAACATTCTTTAAAGTATTGGTAACAGCACGGACAACTAACAATAGCACAAAAATTCACATGTTTATTACATTTTTTAAGGTTTTCATTTGACTTCCCCTCATAATTAGAAATGAATAGTGATGTTGTAGTTCAACCCAGGGTACTTGGGTTGTCTGATAAGTCCCAAACCTCACATAGAGATGGCGTCACTGGGCCATTTTGACGGGTAGCACCATATAGTTAAAACGTCAGACTAGCTTGTTACTAGCTAGTTACAGGTCAATAGCTTGTTGGTTTTGAATGACAGCATTTTAAACAAGACAAGTGTAGAGGTTTCACGAAAATGGAGGATTTAGAAAAATGAGCTGTGATTAAATACTTCCATTTGAAAGGTTTAACACCTAAAGAAATCAAGGAGGAAATGGATACTACATTGAGACTCTGTCCCTTCATATACAATAATTAAAAGGTTGGCTGTAGAGTTTAAAATGGGACGTACGAGTACTAGTGATGAGCCTCGCTCTGTCCCTTCATATACAATGATTAAAAGGTTGGTTGTAGAGTTTAAAATGGGATTTATGAGCACTAGTGATGAGCCTCGCTCTGGACGCCCTGTGGAAGTCACAACTCCAGAGGTCATTGAAAAAGTTCATTGTTTAGTACTGGAAGACCCCAGAGTTAACTTGTTTGAGATAGCAGAGGCTGTAAATATATCAAAATAACATGCAGGTAATACGAGGTACGTCCAGAAAGTAAGTTCTGTTTGGTAATAAAATTAAATTGTGTACAGATACAGAAAAATTATTTATTGCACAAAATTCTACAACTCAAACTACTTTTCCGCATAACTGCCGAAATTTTGCAGGCATTTGTCATAGCGAGGCACAAGTTTCTGTATACCTTCTTCGTAGAAGTTTGCCACCTGTGTCTTCAACCAGTTGGAAACATTTTCATTCAGCTCTTCGTCACTGTTGAAGTATTGACCGCCAAAGAAAGATTCGAGATGCAAAAACAGATGAAAGGAGTGAGGTCAGGGCTGTACGGGAGGTGGTCAAATACGTCCCAGCCAAATCCCTGTAGTATGTTTTTCGTCGCATTTGCAGTGTGTGGTCGTGCGTTGTCATGAAGAAACACAACACCTTTTGACATCGCAAATTTGCCGATAAATTTCAATTGGTTTCACTTTCCTAGCATTCAGAAAATGAATCACAGATCTGATTTCACAAGCGGCGGGATTTTCAGTGAACACCGACATTGTAAACAAGCACAACAAAGCGTACGTGGCTGACAGCGATCTCACAATGGCGCACGTTCCTTCTCCTTGATACAGAGCGTCTACCGCGCATATGCGGAACTGCAATCGCAGTTCTGCAGCGGAGATAGATTGAAACAGAATTTACTTTCTGGATGTCCCTTGTATTTTAAGTAAGTTTATTGATTTGGTCGTTGCTATGGTGATTCAACAGTTTTTCATTGGTTCACACTATCTTCAGTGACCAACGTATCCACACCATATTAGGTAATTTACATAATATTTTCATTACAACTCACATTTAAACAACTTCAAACTCAGTGAACATTGCTTCATAATTTTAGATGTCTATTATAGTTGTTAAACACATTAACATTGTTCATTTTCCTTATTTTACTACCCACTCAATCACACGTTTACCTTCAATTTTTCTTAAGCTTGTTCACTTTCTACTAAAATTTTAAAAATTTCTGACGAATTCTTTTCTTAATAAATTGATATATTAACAATGTTTAGTGTTTATGACTTAAAATAACGGTCTCACATAGAAAGACCTCCTGATGTTCACATCACTATAGAACAGAGAGAAGTGACGCATAATCGCGTAAGTAGTAAATAGGACATTTACATGAAAGATAAAATTCTCTGTAGACTTAGGTCAAAAGTCAAAATTTTGCTTCCCTGTGTTTTATTTTTACTATGTCTTCCGGTGTAGGCGTGTCATATACCTATTAAAAGTAATGCATACCGGCCGTGGAAGCCTTCGTAAACATTTCATGTGTTCTAATGGCGATAAACATGGTCAGAAAGAGTATTGGTAGATTAGTTCGTGCATGTGGAAACATTAAAGTACTTAAGCACCTTAAGTTGATAATTTGCAACGTTTTGTGGTAACTCTATAGCTGTTCGAGAAAGAAGTTGACTAAACGCCAGTCGATGTGCACTGAAAGAAAGTCATGATACTAGTAAAGGTGTGCATATTGCATCATATATCGCATTATCAACCCCGGCTCATTGAACATCATTTTACCCATTTCATTCAGTCCCCGCCATCTCATTCCACCGGTGCTCCATTTTCATCTCGTATCATCAGTGTCACCGCCTGAGGTGCCGCATGTAGTAAAAGCAGTGTTAAACACTGTACATCAGGGACGGCCGGTGAGGTATTTATTGTATTGATGATGCCATAAATAAATAAGGGTTGTTAAAATATAAATGTGTACCAATTACGAACGATTTAGGTAATCTTATCAATAATCCATCCTGTTTGATAATATATTTTACCAAACAGAACGTACATGGAAACGGAAACAGATATTTATTACATCCGTACTCTTGTTATGCACAGGTGTAACGAGTACAGTAAAAGTTTGATAATACAGTTCATGGAGAATGTGATACGAAGCGTTCGTGTACGATTTCGCGACAGAAAGACAGTTATTGCTTTAGCCATATTTTTTTCTCGCGCAGAAATTAAACGTAACAACTCGAGAAAACTTTGCCTCACACTCACAAACACATTCGAGCGGGCGCGCGCACATGCACACGCACGCACACACACAAGACGCAATTTTTCACTGCAAAATGAGTAATCTGAATTTTTAAAAATGGGTTTAACGAAAGTACTAGCTTTTAAAAATTAAAAGCATTGTACTCACCGAAAGCAGCAATTCCATGAGTTTATGATGACAGCTTCAAATGAATTAGTAGGAACGGTATTGAAAATCCATTCATCGCTCCTTCTTGTTGGCAAATAAATCTATCACCTTTGAATTGAAATTGTCAATTTTGCACACGAATAGCTTTTCACAGGATAGCATTCCTAAGGCACTCAATCGTTCTTCTTTCATTGCGTTTCGTAGAAAAGTTTTAATCTTCTTGAGCATCGAAAAGCACCGCTCAGCTTGTGATGTCGAGATAGGCATAGTGATTAACAATTTCAAAACTTTAACAGTCTCTTCAAAAGTAGCACAGAGTTCATCCTCTAGAATCAGCGAAAGAAACGGAACCTCACCGGAAACTGCTCTCAACTCAGGCCTAGCATAGAACACTTGAAGCTCTCCCTTCAACTTTCTTTTCTCCAGCAATGTACCTATATGTATCCGTAATTTCAAGATATTTGTCTGGAAAATGTGTTACATATTTGTCAAACTGGCTTACATCAAATAAGTTGGTTGGAATAAGGTGCCCAGTGAACTGGAAAGTGATTTTATTTCAGAAATGATGGCATTACACACCTCCAAAGCATCTTGCTTTTTGTTATCATCAATCCTTGGTCTCTTGTAAGGCATTGTTTCGTCAATTTCAAAACTAACCTGACTGATGATGGAGTCAATGTCATCTCTGATGTTTTGCATTATTGTTTCAAAGTTCTGAATGTCTTATTTTACCTTGGTTCAGTTGTCTTCTTTTGAAATTGATTAAAAAGTATGAAAGTATGTTCACATGAGGCATTATCTTATAGAAAAACGATAGCCAGAAAATGAAGTGTCTATCTTGCAGTCTTTGTATGAACCAGCTTGTTCAATAGTAGAGGGTAATTTTATGTGCTCACTCGTTTCAGTTGTTTCCATGACAGTAATAAGCTCCTTCCTGTTTTCATAAATATTCTTTACTACTAATGGTAATTCCATCTTGTGAGAGACACACGGGGTAAGCTTTTCTGAATTATGCTATGCAACACTTTCGATTGTTGTAGCGAATTTGAAAAGAAAGAAGAAAAGCCTGAAAGATGTGCAAAGACGATGCGGGCTTTGCGATTGATTGAGGCTGCAGTAGACATTATAAGGTTGAACTGCTGCGCATAGCAATGAATGTAGTGCGCATTTGGGTATTTGTCTTTTACTAATTTCTGTACTCCGTTTGACTCACCACTCATAACGTTTGCACCATCGTAACTCTGAGCTATTAGTTTTGCTCGGTAATCTCCAATTAAGGGTTCGATTTCTTTCAGAATACACTCCGAGATAGACTGAGCGTTCTGACCTTCTGGATTAACAAAATTCCAAAATCTTTCAACGGGGGTTCCATAAACAATGTATCGCAAAACAATAACCAACTGAAATTCGCAAGACACGTCAGTGGTCTCATTACCGATTATTACAACATAATCCGCACGCTTTATTTCTTTGCGAACTTCCTCGTGATATATTCCCAACATGCATTGCAGGAGTTCGTTTTGAACAGTCTTAGAAATGCCTTTGAATACTGATGACTGGCTGAGATGTACTTGTTCTTTATTCAACTCCGCACTTAACTGAATGAGCTCACGAAAAACCCCCTTATTTTGAGAGGCGTCAGATTCATCGTGTCCCCTAAGAGCCAGCTCCAAAGCACCACAGTGCCGAATACAGTTTATAATTAAGTTCAATATATACCTGTTCTTGTCTACTTGTTTGTTATGGCTGTTGACTGTTTGTCTACACTGCAAATCTAATTTGTCCTGAATGTTGGTTTTGCCTAGAAATGAAAGACTCAGAACCCATGTATCGCTTCGATGTTTCATGTATTTTCATTTTAGACCATAAACGCCTAATATCAGTTATTCCAGTCTTACACCAATGGACATCTCCCCCAAATAACACACAAGGGAAACAAAAAACTGCATTGTTTTCATCACAGCCGCAAACACATTTGTTCTTTTGATAAATATCCGGATTAAACTTACGGCATCGATTTTTTGTTTGCTGCTGCAGATTCAGATTTGGGAGTGGCCTACGCATTGTTTTTATCTGAATTGTTTCACTTAGAGTTCTGTTACTAAATGGAGTTTTCAGTAATTCACTCACCTTGTTCATGTTCGTAACTTTACTGTGAATTTTAACTTAAAGAAAAAACACTGAACATTGTTTTAAAAATCCGTGCTCACGATGAACTACAGCATTACAGGAGCACATACAGAACTACTCTACCATTGTTTTGAAAACATGTGTCCAACACATGCTGCACTCGAGGGTTTTATGCTGTACCTGTGTGCTGTACCAACAAACCTGCTGCTGTGAAATATGCACATGTTGAAATACTGTCTCTTAATTTTAAAATCTTATACTATATTAACATTGAAACCCAATTACTTTTATTTATAAGGATATCTATGTGTTGTGTTTCTACAACTGATTTCATTAAGCATTCATTTGCGTTTAGAAGTTCCTCAGCATTAACTTGCAGTAGGATGGTAATACTGCATTAAAGGAAGGTATAGCACGAAATGTATTCTTACCATTGTCTTTCGCTAGGTGGCAGGATCGTGGTTCTCTGAAGTCCCGTGCTTTACTGCATTCTAACGGACAACGCGTAAGTTACGCGCCAGAGAAATCCCTGCACTCCTCTGACCTTCTTCCATAAGAAGCTGTGTATAAGCAAACATCCTAGCCCTTAACACAGGCGCTTATGAGCGTAGATGGTGCCGTTCTGGAATCGGCACCAAGCTACGGAAAACAGCCAAGACACAGAGCGCTTACATTTAACGTGCCTATTCAAACGAGGGAGCAACTACTCATAAACAATTCTTTTTGCGCAATTCTTATACACTTCTCTTTCTTTCGTTTTCATACAGATGGTGCCATGGCACAGCTGCACTACCTCAGAAGCCGTCCCTGCTATACATTTAACTTTTTACCAGATAAATGTATAGTAATAATAATAATAATAATAATAATAATAATAATAATAATAATAATAATAATAATAATAATAATAATAATAATAATAATAATAATAATAATAATAATAATAATAATAATAATAATAATAATAATAATAATAATAATAATAATAATAATAATAATAATAATAATAATAATAATAATAATAATAATAATAATAATAATAATAATAATAATAATAATAATAATAGTAATAATACTAATAATAATAATAATGATAATGATAATAATAATGATAATAATAATGATGATGATAATAATAATGATGATGATAATAATAATAATGATGATGATGATAATAATCATAATAATGATAATAATAATAATAATAATAATAATAATAATAATAATAATAATAATAATAATAATAATAATAATAATAATAATAATAATAATAATAATAATAATAATAATAATAATAATAATAATAATAATAATAATAATAATAATAATAATAATAATAATAATAATAATAATAATAATAATAATAATAATAATAATAATAATAATAATAATAATAATAATAATAATAATAATAATAATAATAATAATAATAATAATAATAATAATAATAATAATAATAATAATAATAATAATAATAATAATAATAATAATAATAATAATAATAATAATAATAATAATAATAATAATAATAATAATAATAATAATAATAATAATATTAATAATAATAATAATAATATTAATAATAATAATAATAATAATATTAATAATAATGATGATGATGATGATGATGATGATGATGATGATGATGATGATGATGATGATGATAATAATAATCATAATCATAATAATCATAATCATAATAATCATAATCATAATCATCATAATCATAATCATAATAATCATAATCATAATAATCATAATCATAATAATAATAATAATAATAATAATAATAATAATAATAATAATAATAATAATAATAATAATAATAATAATAATAATAATAATAATAATAATAATAATAATAATAATAATAATAATAATAATAATAATAATAATAATAATAATAATAATAATAATAATAATAATAATAATAATAATAATAATAATAATAATAATAATAATAATAATAATAATAATAATAATAATAATAATAATAATAATAATAATAATAATAATAATAATAATAATAATAATAATAATAATAATAATAATAATAATAATAATAATAATAATAATAATAATAATAATAATAATAATAAAAATAATAATAATAATAATAATAATAATAATAATAATAATAATAATAATAATAATAATAATAATAATAATAATAATAATAATAATAATAATAATAATAATAATAATAATAATAATAATAATAATAATAATAATAATAATAATAATAATAATAATAATAATAATAATAATAATAATAATAATAATAATAATAATAATAATAATAATAATAATAATAATAATAATAATAATAATAATAATAATAATAATAATAATAATAATAATAAGAATAAGAATAAGAATAAGAATAAGAATAATAATAATAATAATAATAATAATAATAATAATAATAATAATAATAATAATAATAATAATAATAATAATAATAATAATAATAATAATAATAATAATAATAATAATAATAATAATAATAATAATAATAATAATAATAATAATAATAATAATAATAATAATAATAATAATAATAATAATAATAATAATAATAATAATAATAATAATAATAATAATAATAATAATAATAATAATAATAATAATAATAATAATAATAATAATAATAATAATAATAATAATAATAATAATAATAATAATAATAATAATAATAATAATAATAATAATAATAATAATAATAATAATAATAATAATAATAATAATAATAATAATAATAATAATAATAATAATAATAATAATAATAATAATAATAATAATAATAATAATAATAATAATAATAATAATAATAATAATAATAATAATAATAATAATAATAATAATAATAATAATAATAATAATAATAATAATAATAATAATAATAATAATAATAATAATAATAATAATAATAATAATAATAATAATAATAATAATAATAATAATAATAATAATAATAATAATAATAATAATAATAATAATAATAATAATAATAATAATAATAATAATAATAATAATAATAATAATAATAATAATAATAATAATAATAATAATAATAATAATAATAATAATAATAATAATAATAATAATAATAATAATAATAATAATAATAATAATAATAATAATAATAATAATAATAATAATAATAATAATAATAATAATAATAATAATAATAATAATAATAATAATAATAATAATAATAATAATAATAATAATAATAATAATAATAATAATAATAATAATAATAATAATAATAATAATAATAATAATAATAATAATAATAATAATAATAATAATAATAATAATAATAATGTAACGCGAGCGCTGGAACACCCTGTGGAAGCAGCTGGGAGCGGAAGACAGGGGAGGTTCGTGTTAGCCACACCTCCCCCTCGTTTGTCTTATAGTGGTGACAGGCGGTGGTCGGGAGGAAAACATGACTGTGCCGTCTGTTTCTCTTACACCTGGTTCTCGATCATTCTTTTACTGGAACATTCCTGTGGACACTGGAAGACGGCGATATTCCTATATAAAGGGGGGTTGCAGACAGACGGAGTTAGTCAGTCAGTTGGTTAGTGAGTGTGAGTGAGGAGACAGTCGCAGTTCTTGGTGTAAGAGTTAGTCAGTGACGTGTTAATGAACGAGAAGATTGTGCAACGGAAGACTTTACGTAACTGGTATGTGCATCGGAGTTTATGTAATCGCGAGTACAAGTGAAATTGTAACGGACGAACTGGTAAATTGTAACTGTGTGCAGCACGTAATTTTGTGTAATTGGCAAGTGTCAAACTGTAAGTCGGTGGAAATAAAGAACATTTTTGAGTGGTGAAACTGGACTTTTCATTTCACGAACCTACAAAGTCACAATAATAATAATAATAATAATAATAATAATAATAATAATAATAATAATAATAATAATAATAATAATAATAATAATAATAATAATAATAATAATAATAATAATAATAATAATAATAATAATAATAATAATAATAATAATAATAATAATAATAATAATAATAATAATAATAATAATAATAATAATAATAATAATAATAATAATAATAATAATAATAATAATAATAATAATAATAATAATAATAATAATAATAATAATAATAATAATAATAATAATAATAATAATAATAATAATAATAATAATAATAATAATAATAATAATAATAATAATAATAATAATAATAATAATAATAATAATAATAATAATAATAATAATAATAATAGTAATAGTAATAATAATAGTAATAGTAATAGTAATAATAATAGTAATAGTAATAGTAATAGTAATAGTAATAGTAATAGTAATAGTAATAGTAATAGTAATAGTAATAGTAATAGTAATAGTAATAGTAATAGTAATAGTAATAGTAATAGTAATAGTAATAGTAATAGTAATAGTAATAGTAATAGTAATAGTAATAGTAATAGTAATAGTAATAGTAATAGTAATAGTAATAGTAATAGTAATAGTAATAATAATAATAATAATAATAATAATAATAATAATAATAATAATAATAATAATAATAATAATAATAATAATAATAATAATAATAATAATAATAATAATAATAATAATAATAATAATAATAATAATAATAATAATAATAATAATAATAATAATAATAATAATAATAATAATAATAATAATAATAATAATAATTAATAACAACAATAATGATAACAATAACAATAATAATATTAATAATGGTTTATTCACTTATAGACATGACATACATGTTTCAAGTTCCGTCGAAAAGGTTTACATATTACAATATTTAGTTACATACATCAAGATTTACCAATTTTACAGAGCATATACAGGGATTAATAATGTAACTTTCTTTATGGTAAAAAAAAAAAAAAAAAAAAAAAAAAAAAAAAAAAAAAAAAAAAAACCAATCTTCGGTTTTCCCTTTCTTTGAGGAGGGTCTCGCGGTTCTTCCTGTCCATTGGTCATAAGGTGAAGATCTCAGTAATATGAAACAGAAGATGTAATAAACTGTATTAGTATTTTCTTATTTGTTATATAATGATTGAACATAAATAATAATAGTAATAATAAGAATAATAATTCATAAATATGTACTTATTTACTGATTTCAGAAATATATTTGAAAGATTATACTCACTTGTTGAAATTACTAGACAGATTGACAGTTTGATCTCCCATTTATACCCTCATTGAAATATTTACAAATTACATGTCAGAAAAAAAACTTTAGAAAAAAACTGTCAAATTTGTTTTCGCAATTTGTAAGTATACTCCATCAGAGGTCCTTTTTTTTTTTTTTGTAATTTTGCGTCCTCCAACGTTAAGTCATATCGGACGGTGAATGAAATGGGTGAAATGGTGCTCAAATGTGTCCGGGGTCCATGGAGCTTAGAGTTACCCGACATTCGTCTTTCAGGATAAGGGAAAACCCCGGAACTCACCCTGACCGAGATTCAAACTCGGGACCTCTTGAACGTAAGGCAGACATGCTACCATCTACGCTACCGAGGCGGGCATCAGAGGTACGCCTTTATATAATTTACTAAGAATACTATGTAAAATATTACGTAAATGTTATGAATGATGTTTGTACTGAACCTACTGAACTTACAGCCGAGTACATTATAACACAGAATATATACTGTCGACAATCTGATTTCATTGGTACTTCCTGGTACTTCGGGTGCAGGACCATTATGGTTACCACCTGTTGAAGGTCTTTCATACAATCAGTTCAAGCATCTTTTTATTATCTAGGATTGGCTACAATGCCCTTGTCATGTTGACGATGTTGACAACGTAGGAGGTTGCGGGTGGGGTTAGGTTAGAAGTTTCATTTTGAAAAATTAAAAAAGTTAGTTTAACGCCAAGCGTTTAGCTAATTTTGATAATGATTTCATCAGTAAGTGACATAGAATATCATTAAAATCAACCTACTTGTTCGTGATTAACATGCTTGAAAACAAGGAAAGAATTAAGTTGTTTGCCGGTTTGCCAAACGAAATGATGATGAAAAGGAGAGCATTATTGAGCATAGTTGCAATTATAATCATAATATGGTATGCAAGTTTAAGAAGTAGAGGTGAGTATTATATTTTTTATTTGTAAATCAAGTGAATTTGTGGCTGAAAGTGTTGAAGGTGACTACTGTTAATGCGTACATTATTAAACTGGTGCCCATGTTCTGCAATTATAACCTTAAGGGGCTATCCTGTATAATAACAATGGTAAATTGTTTGAAAACAATATGGCAATACTCAGAGAAGGCTAAATAACGTCATCCCGATCCATGACTTGTTCATTGTGATAAGATTAACCATTAAATTTTCCTATGCTGCACCATGTTATTACTATTCCCAACAGGAACATACCACTTACTGATTCATACATAGTTTCATATTACAGTAATAGGTCTCCAATATTGAAATTCTTCCCCCTCCCTTCTTGATGATTTAAACTGCTCTGATGGACAGTGTCAGAGTTATTCATTATCCATACATGTGCCATTCTGCTATATAAGTCTTTCAACCATGAAATTTACTTCACTTTTAACAATACATTTATTTATATCTATTTAAATTATAAATAGGGTTGCCAGAATGGCCTGGAGACCAATCAGAATGACCTGGAGGCAGGTCTGGACACCAACCAATTGGCTATGGAAAAAAAAAAAACTATCAAATAATAGGTATTGCACCAAATATATATAGGCTTATCAACCTATATGGTCTTAATCAGATGCAATATTTTCATCTGTTTATTGAATACGTGGCTACAGAAGGGCCTGAAAACATGCAGATATAACTTATTATCACAATCTTGAAAATTGTAAGAATGGTAATGTTTCCCACCATGAAAAGTCAAAGTTAACTCTGTTGCAGTGGTTTTGTCGTCTTCTGCAGAAAATTGTTTTGGCAAGAACTTAAGAAGAGATTGATTTTTCTTTTGTATAATATTTGTGCTGTATCTTTCTGATTATAAATGTTTATTCATGGCCCTCACGCCATCATATTTAACAGTAAAAGAGTTACCACATATTCTGCACATAGAAAATATACACATCACTGTCAACTTTTTGTAACCACTCTTTATAATTTTCATTCCGTAACCATTCTTCACGGAAGGAACTTTGATATCGTCTCTTCACTTCACCATTATTACAATTTTGAATTATGAAAACTAGTGTTTTCACACATGATCAGAGTGTTCCCAGTAAACTGAATCAGTTGATAACTGAAATGAATGAACAAACGAACACAAAAATGGATATATACAAAAATAATAATTTGTAACTTAAGAAACTTCACTTATCTTATAAGAAATGATGACCGTATTTCTTACTAATTGACTAGGATCATGATGTTGTGAATAACTCATTCACATCATCAGCTCAAACCATCAAAAATAGATGTTGCCAGTAGTAACCTTGATGTGACTTTCCAGAATTCATTGTGTGAGCCGAATATTACACGTGCAACAGTAAAACTTTGTCGAATAGGAATAGAAAAGCAGCGTTTTGTTACTGTAAGAAATTAACAATTGAACATTATCATTCAAGGTTTGAGTCCTAGGATCCATTCCGTCCCCATCCATATCTCTCCTACTCTTTTGAATGAGTAGAGCCAGACAGAAAAATTCAATGCCATAGCCAGGATTTGAACCATTTGAACCAACATGACATTAAATTCTCCAATTGAGTTGTGTGTTTCCTGGTAGAACACTAGGGGTTCTCATATGCTGTGAGACATGCACCTTTTGTGGCGACTTACTATGCTGTAAGTACTTTAATGTCATGTCGGCATGTTGGCCATAGTAGCTCAGTGGTTTAGAGCAACCATGCGAGAACGGGAGATCTATGGTTCAAATCCAGGTTATAGCATTGAATTTTTCAGTCTGGCTCTACTCATCCAAACCTTAGCCTACACATGGCTAGTGTGGAAGAAATGATTATTTCCCTCTCCTACTCTTCCAGTTTTCGTATGTTCCCCTTATGAATTGGAACGTAGTTGGTCACTATTCTAGGGAATCTGTCCTTGTTCATCCTCTTTATATGTCTGTCTCCGGTTTTCTTTATTCTGTTTAATCCTTTCTTTTAAATAATAATTGAACATAATTACTCAAAATAATTAAAAAGTAAGGTCATATTAAAGCTGTAGATTAAAGTCATTGGTCCATATACCTAGAAAATTCATTCCAAACCCAATGACTCCTGGCGGCACCCAGAGATCTGACAACCCTAAGTATAATACTGATAGTTAATTAATTATATGTTGTAAATGCAAAAGTTTCTAAAACTTAATGGATTAAATCTTATTTATTTTCAGGCACAATTGGCTTACCAGAGGAATTAACTTCAGCTCACATTGAAAGCTCAAAGGTAAATGATGCACAAACATGCTTTAACAGAAAGCAGGCTCAAACATTTCTCAACACAGAGTACAGAAGCAAAGACCAAACCACTTGGGCTTTTTCACTACTTTCATGAGAATATGAGAAGAATACTACGAGGGTGGGTCTCTTTTAATTGCCAAGAAAATTTAATCCAATTTACATAGCTTGAAAACTACAACATTGACGATTAATTTGTCACTATTCAATATAATCTCCGTCCTTTTCCACAGTTTTGGTCCACCTTTTAACTAGGGCATGTATTCCAGTGTGGTAAAACACACGGTCTTGCTTCCTAAGCCATTGACACACGGAAGTTTTCACAGCCTTCTCATCTTCAAAATGAATCCCACGATGAGCTTCCTTTAGTGGCCCGAACAGATGGAAGTCTGATGGTGCCAGGTCAGGGCTGTAAGACTTGCCATCCCAATTTCTTAATTTCTGCAGTGGTGCAACGGCTGGTGTGTGGTCTTGCATTGTGATGCAAAAGAAGAACATCCGCCATAGTTTTTGTTGGGCGAACTCGGCGAGGATGTGCTTTCAGCTTTTTGAGAGTTCTGACGTATTGGACAGAATTTATTGTGCATCCCTGCTCCAAAAAATCAATCATAAGCACACACTCTGCATCCCAATACACTGTCTGCGTAACTTTCCGTGCCGACCGCTGAGTTTTGAATATTTTTTTTTCTTTGGTGACGTATGATGCCATTCCATTGACTGCCTCTTTGATTCAGGTTCAAAAAAATGAACCCACGTTTCGTCTCCAGTAACAATTTTTTCCAGAAACTCCTACCCCTCCAAATTGAAGCGTTGCAAGTGTTCGGAGGCTATTGTTTTCCTTGTTTCTTTGTTTTGGGCGGTTAATATTCTTGGTACCCAACGTGAACAAACTTTTGAGTAACCCAGTTGTTGAATAATCGTCATTACACTGCCTTTACTGAGGGAGGTAATGCGACACAATTCACCTGTTGTTACCCGGCGATCACCACGAATGATGTCATCAACTCGCTGAATGTTGCATGGAGTCACTACAGTCACCGGCCTGCCGCTTCACTTTTCATCTGTCAATGGTGTTTGCCCTTCAGCTTCGTTACAGCAATGAACCCATCATCTAACAGTGCTGACATCCACTGTTGCATCACCATACACATTTTTTAGCCTTTCGTAAATGTGAATTGGCATTTCAGCTTCCGGAATAAAAAATTCAATCACAGAACGCTGTCTAATAGGAATGTCGATGTCAGCCATTTTGCAAGAGGATGCAGTGCTGCCACCTGTTGACTTAGGAAGTTACTACTGCAGGGGATTGGAGAAGAAGGTTTGAGGAAATGCGCCAATTTCAAAGTTTTCACATAACTTGCTTATTTAAGGAAAAAAAAATAGGAGGCATTACTTTTTACCCACCCTCGTATTAACAGTTACATACTTGCACCAAGTTATTATAAGCTGTTGCACTAAGGAAACAGATAATGATTTGATGAAATTCCCTAAAGCTTAAAATGGTTCTCTTGTCCTAGGAATCCATTAAAAGAAATCTCTACATTCAGCTTCGTAAATGAAAGACATTAGACATTCTAGTTAGAAATATAACAGTATCTCACCATTTAACTCATAAATTGGTAATGCTTTAAAACATCTAGACCCTGAACACATATCTTATATTTAGTTTTAAGAAAATAAAGAATGTATTCACTGTAGAATTACAGTCATTAAGGATGGGCCAAATGATAAAGTCATTCGTGAGGACTTTTATTTTCTGTCCAGTCTACAGAGACCTGCAGCCACATGGGCTATTTCAAGCTGTGGGTTTTGTATTCCTACACCTCAGCCCCCTTTCATCCTCTCACTGTCTTAGTACACACAAGGATCTGCCTACCGCTACAGTGTGCAAAATCGCTGAGATCTCAGAGAGTCAAAAGTACAGTGCAAGTCTCTTGGAAAGAGGAGGCTTCCTGTAACTGATATAGTCTGAATTATCTAATAAACTAGGGAAATGTGTCAAAGATACAAACAATAGAGATATAAAAAGAATAATTCCGTGAAGGTGGTCTAGCAGCTCTAGTGGTCAAACCATCCGTGATCTAAATGTTGTTGTGGATCTACTTTGGTCCTGATAAATTTAAAAATCTAAGTAGGTATAATTAAGGGAAAAAAATCTGTCTTCCTTAATAGACAAAATTATTAGAAGTAGATCAATGAACTTAGACACTGCACCATGGCTGAGTGGTTAGACCGCTTGGCTCTCACCTGGGCGGTCCGGGTTTGATCCCAGGCGACCGCAAAGTGGGATTTGTGGAGGACAACATGACGCTGGGGTGAGTTTCCTCCGGGTCCTCCAGTTTTCCCCACCATCATTCCACCAATTGCTCCATCATTCATTCATCCCAAGCATTGGGCTGACCCCTCAACCATGATGTCATCTATCAGGTCAATATGCTTCGG
This sequence comes from Mantis religiosa, assembly GCA_030765055.1. Lineage (NCBI taxonomy): Eukaryota > Metazoa > Arthropoda > Insecta > Mantodea > Mantidae > Mantis > Mantis religiosa. The sequence continues at coordinate 164,796,421 of CM060955.1, read as the reverse complement.
CTTCCTCAGTCTGAGGGAACCCAAGCGACTCCTAACACCAGTATTGGTGAGGAAGGGAGACAAAAAAAATCAATTAACTTAGAAGATATATGAGGGAAATTCAATAAGTATCCGTGTTAGAAATAAATATACCAGCTTCTTTCAAACACAAATTATTTATTTCTCAACATAGTTCCCTTTTAGGTATATACACTGAATGCTTCTGCCAATTTTTCAACTCCTTCAAAAAATAAGAATTGTCAATATCTGCAAAGTACGCCTCTGTCTCCATGATGAGTTCCTCGTTTGATCTATATGTTGTTCCTGTGAGCTATTTCTTCATATATAAGCTGAGGCTTTCATGGCCGGAGTTTTGAAGATAAATGTTATGTTCGGGGTTTATGGGTCGTGGTCTAGTAATTCTTGAAGAGTGAACTGACGTTTTGCCAGGAACTGCACCTAGCATCTTCAGGGTGGTGATTCGTCCGCTGTGAAGTCAGAAGTTGAAGAATTGCTTTCGACAGAATTCAGAAGAAGAATTTCGACGTAAGTGAGTGTTATTAATCAAGACTTCATGGGTGATCAGCCGTGTGATGTTTATGAATGTCGAGCTTTCAGCCATTGTAGACTCCATGAATTCAGATCCTGAGGAAGGCCATGGAGTCTACAATGGCCGAAAGCTCGATATTGATAAACTTGGCATGGCTGATCACCCGCAAAGCCTTGATTAATAAAGAATTTTGACTTCTGACTTCACAGTGGACGGATCACCACTATGAAGATGTTAGGCACAGTTCCTAGTGAAACGACAGTTCACTCTTCAAGAACTACTAGACCATGGCCTGTAAGCCTGGAACATAACATTTACCTCCATTTCTTTATGTTTGGGAACAGGAGAATATGGGGGGTATGGCAGCAATTCATAACATAATTCATGCAGTTTGACGGCAGCATCTCTGGATGGATGTGCTAAGTCATTATCGTGGTGAAACAGAACTTTTTTCTTCGCCATAAGGGATCGTGTCTCCTTCAACTTATTGAATTGGGCCTTTTCATGTTTGGGAACAGGAGAATATGAGATGTGTGGCAGCAATTCACAATGCGATTTCAGATGAATGTGCTGGGGCATTATCGTAGTGAAACAGAACTTTACTCTTTGCCATATGGGGCCATGTCTCCAACTTCTTCTCGAATTGGGACAGTAACTCACTGTAGTATGCCCCAGTAATCGTTTTCCCTTTTTTAAAGAAGTCAATGAGTATGACACCCTTCGCATCCCAAAAAAATCGTTGCCATCACTTTTTCAGCCAGTGGGACCATTTTTACCTTCTTTGGAGTAGATTTTCTGGAAGCAGCCCATTGTTTGGATTGTTGCTTGGTTTCCAGAGTCATCATCAGTGACAACTCAATGCAAAAAGTCCTTCAGATTTCGCTTAAACAGCTCCAAACACAGTTTTGAGGTTGAAAGCCGTACCTGCTTGTTGTCCACTGTGAGCAAACCTGGCACCCATCAAGCCGACAACTTTCTGATCTCCAACTTATCGTGCAAAATATGAATTGCTGTTCCTGTTGATACACCTATGGTCTCTGCCACTTAGTGAACCTTCATTCAACAGTCAGTGAGAATCATATTGTTGACTTCTTCAATGATTTCCTTCATAACCACATCTACAGGGCACTTGGGCACTCCTCATCAAAAATGGAAGTTCGGCCATGTTTAAATTTGTTATATCAGTATCTAACTGTGTTGTCATAGATGGCAAAAGGTCTCCATAAACAGCATCCAATTTTGCTTTCATCTCTTTGCAAGTTTTTCCCTTCTAAAAGTAAAAGGCAAATAACTGAGCAATGCTGCTGCATGGTCAAGTTGTTCTTGGGAAGCAAGCCAGGTGAAAAGACAATTAGAAATCGGCGTTTCAGGAGTGCATCTCTCCCATCATCAGGATGTTTATTAAATGTTATAACCACTAATGAATCACTGGTTATAAGACAAATATAAACAAACACAAAACATTATCAAAATTCGCATCACTGAACAAAAGACTATTTTCAGTAAATTAAATTCCAGGTCAGGAGATGGCGTGAGTATAGAAAATTAATTGGGTCAAAGAAACGTAACTTTTTAACTTGATTATCAAGCTGTATTGATCTCTGCTTCATAAGTCGTCAGATTTCCATTTTTTAAGGCCGGTTTCCAAGAGGAGCTTTCCTGGAAGGTATCCTTCCCGTAAAGGAATATATAATAAGACATGAAGCTTTCCTGGCGATGAATATACTCAAGTTCTCGAGAAACAAGCCAGGTGAAAAGACGATTAGAAATCGACGTTTTGGGAGTGTGCATCTCTCCCATCATCAGGATATAAATGCTGTTGCATGTTTTCCATTTTAGCAAAAGCATGAACAACTTACTGAAGTGTCTGTAAAATCCAAATTAACCTCAGAATCAGCACCAAATTTGGTTTGATTACATGTAGCAGGCCCGCCTCGGTAGCGTAGATGGTAGCCTGTCTGCCTCATGTTCAAGAGGTCCTGAGTTCGAATCTCGGTCAGGGTGAGTTACCTGGATAAGGTTTTTTTCTGGAGTTTTCCCTTATCCTTCAAGACAAATTTTGGATAACTCTAAGCTACATGGACCCTGGACTCATTTGAGCTTCAATTCACCCAATTCAATCACCGTCCTATATGACTTAGCGTTGGAGGATGTAAATCACACACAAAAAAAATACTTGTAGCAAATGACAGTACATGATAACACAAACTTCCCTTTGTAACACCTTATATTTTGAAACATGGGTACTTATTGAACCACCCTCATATATACACACCAAATGCTGTAAAACTGCAAGTCATATTTTAAATAGTTTCCAAAATAACACATTATGAATTTAACAGTTTGGTGCAATAGCCTTGTAATTTCCCTTGAGTAACGGTAAAATTATATATTTACAATATTTTACATTTAATAATTGCATTTTGCAGATATTAACTGTACAATTGGAATGTAAAAGGCAAAGCTTTAACAAGTCCGATCCATTGGTTCCAGTCATCTATGCCATTACTCCTACATATGCCCGTCCAGTTCAAAAGGCTGAACTCACAAGGTAAGATAGGTACATATTATCTTATTCTGTTATTGTTCAACAAAAAGTAATTTGTGTACTCCCTCAGAAAAGAATGAACATCTTTGAGAGTAGTACTATTCGTTTTGAGAATACAATAAAAAACATAAGGGCTTTTGATAGAGAGTCAAAATGAAAAATTCAATGCCACGGCCGAGATTCAAGCCACGGATCTCCTGTTTTCCATCCAGTCGCTCTAACCCATTGAGCTACCATGGCCAACTGGTGGTCATGACATTCAATTCTCCATTTGACTCATATATTTCCCCAGTAAACCACTATTCTCTGTTTCATATAACCTTGCCCGGCTGAAATGTATCACTCCGCATTCAACAACCCTCCCCCTCGCCCTAATTGGCTAGTGCTTTCGCGTCATACGCCATAGGCGGTGCCTTCCCGTCACATTTCGTAATAATTGCCGGGAAGATAAATAAAATCATACAAAAATCATACAAATAAGGATATGAAGGCATGCAAAAATACAAGTTTATAATGAACTGAGCAAATTGAAACAGAATGGCTGAGCAATGAAACTGAAAGAGTTTATAATGAAAGGCCTTCGGCCTTTTCCACTGGAATTTTTTAAACCAGCACACATACCTTTCAAAAATGCTTGCCTTTCAGTCTTAAAAGTCGTGTCACACCATACTTTACTTTTCGTGTGTTCTTCGTGTATATTTAGCGATTTGTATCTCGGTGCAGTGTGGTTGTCAAATAGCGTCTTCGCCACACAGCAATATCTCCTCTGTCTTTTAGCACATTTTTCTTGCCTCTTTTTTCATTCACAAATCCCAGCTGTATAAGCAATCTGCTGAAATTTGGTAAATCTGCATCCTCATTTACAGCAGACGAAATGTTACTTATGTTAGGGAGTTTGTTTCTAAAGAAAAACTACACACATGAAGACGCACAACACTTTTCACGTATTTTCTCCGAGCACACACTTTTGTTTATTCCTGCTTTTGCCTGGAGTGGTAAGTTTTCCTGTTTCCTCAATTTCATGTCGCGATGTTCCTACGGATCTAACACTCACACCTGTAACTTCAGAGCCCAGCTGTTTGACTTCTCTCACTGACAAAGACGGATTCTTCTCTGTGAGTGCATTAAACACATGCAACACAATTCTTTTTTCGCCTGTTTGTAAATAATTATCCTTGCGATACTTAAGCGAAAAACTGGCGGTAGACTCTGCCATTATACATATAATACATGTGCAATAAACGATCAATAAAATAATTTAGCTCCCGCACTTTCGAATGGCGATGCATGACTAATCCAGTTCAAAACAAGGTCAGTGATAAAAGTCTTGTAAACAAATGTCACCACTACCGCTAAATCACATGCTATCGTGCCATGTGCTTGAGAGCAAAGGAACCTCCTCTTTACTTTGTTTAAGAATTAACATGCATTTCAGATAAATCAACTCTGGTGCGTAATATATTTAATTAAAACAGTTACGAAAATATAAATTTGACAATTCTCTTGCAACATATAATGATATATCACCATGTTAAATAACGAACTAATTTTTACCGCACGACAGTCATTACCACAACAGCAACCAATGAGAGGTGATTAGGTCACGTGACCGTTAAGAGATCCTGGGCAAGCTTACGTGAAACAAGGTATAGAGGCCCTCACATTCGAGATATACGTTTGTGGTGACTTACTATCATAATTACTCAAGTCCCAGGCTTCATCATTTAACTCTTATTATTTTAGTTAAGTGATGGAAATTAAACATTTCTTCATACTAGCCATATATAGGCTAAGGATTTTTGGTAGAGTCAACATGAAAAATTCAATGCCATGGCTGGGATTTGAAACACGGATTGCCTGGTTTCCGTCCGTCCAGTCGCTGCTCTTACCCATTGAGCTACCATGGCTAACTTGCCATCATTACATTAAATTCTCCATTTGACTCATATATTTCCCTGGTAAACCACTAGGGTCTCTGGCATTTGAGATACACCGTTTGTGGCGACTTACTGTTGTAAGTACTTGAATCCCAGGCTTCAATGGGTAAGAGCGATTGGACAGTAACCAGAAGATCTGTGGTTCAAATCCGGACTGAAGTACTCTAAGTACTTACGATAGTAAGTTGCCACAAATGGTGTATCTTGGATACCAGAGCCCCTAGTGGTTTACTGGGGAAATATATGAGTCAAATGGAGAATTTAAAGTCAGGACAGCAAGTTGGCCATGGTAGCTCAATGGGTTAGAATGATTGGACGGAAACCAGGAGATCCGTGGTTCAAATCCCGGTCGTGGCATTGAATTTTTCGTGTTGACTATCTATCAACAGTTATGTTGATGTTTAAGTGGAAAACAATAAAAATGTGGAAATGTTGTAGGTTGTCCCACACATTTATGCTTGTGCAAAACTTGCACTGGATTGTAGTGGAGGATGCAGATGAACACTCAGCACTTGTGAGTAACCTGCTCAGACGTTCTGGTCTGATTTATACTCATCTCATAGCAAGTACTCCACCTCAATGGAAACCAAGGAATAAGGTAAGAACTAAATTTAAATATAACATTTTAGACAATTGTAGGCATTGATAGATCCAAGAAAATCCAGCTTACACCAGATAGGAATACAGTTTTGTATTATGACATTCGGTTAATAGCTAACTGCAAATTATTTTTAGCCGTGAGTAATCCCTCTCGACTAGTGGTTAATAGTGCTAACTTAAGGTAACTATGCAAAAGTGGCATACCTTTGTCATTGATTGATGGTTGGCAGCAATTCCAAGGATGAAACAATATATAACAGGATGAATAATGAATTTTATTTTTTTAAATTTAAAGGGAGCTGATTAATGACACTAAACAGCACTTTTAAATTTCCCATAACATATTTCAGAAGGTATTTTCCTGCATTGTCAACCAGAGATGTTCTGGGAAATTTAAAAGTAAGTATTGGATTGATAGAGTCGACATGAAAAATTCAATGCCACGGCTGGGATTTGAACCACAGATCTACTGGTTTCCGTCCAGTCGCTCTTACCCATTGAGCTACCATGGCCAACATGCCATCATGGCATTAAATTCTCCAATTGACTCATATATTTTCCCGGTAAACCACTAGGGGCTCTCGCATCCGAGATACACAGTTTGTGGCAACTTACAGTTGTAAGTACTTGACACCCAGGCTTCATCATTTAACTCTTATTTTATTTAAGTTAATTGATGGAAATTATTCATTTCTTCATTTCTTGTAAGTCCATCAATCCAATCCTATATACGGCTAGTGTGAAGGACTGAATAATTTCCATCAATTAACTTAAATTAAAAGTAAGTGTTGTTTAGTGTCATTAATCGACTCCCTTTAAATTGAAATTATTACAACACTGTTTTCAACACTTTCATGAAAGGAATTATAATGCGTTTTACTTTATATATTTCTTAGTGTCATGTTATCACCAGGGCACCAAGACTTGGGTTTGATCCCACTTGACCGCAAAGTGAGATTTGTGGTGGACAACATGACACTGGGGCGGGTTTTCTCCAGCATATCTGCTTTCCCCCCGCCATCTCATTCCACCGGTGCTCCATCTTCATCTCATGTATCATTAGTGTCACCGCCTGCAGTGGTGTATGTAGTAAAAGCAGGCACTAAACACTACACATTGTGTGCCATGTTAGGATACAAATTTGAAATAATTGATATATTTTCTATTATGTGATTTGCGTTAAGTTGGTTTGTTAATTTGATACTGATCTTTAAGTTTGCGCCACATTATTTGCCAATTGGTTAAAAATTTGTTGGTCATAGATTGGTCTTTATCTTATTTCACTATCTTAGCTGCAGTTGGAAAGAACTAACAATTAATGTCATAGTTATGGTCTCGGATTTATGTTTTATCTCACCTTTATTAGCGAAATAATACTTCTTACATTGGCTTAAAGATTATTATTTATTCTACAGACACAGTAATAAATTGAAAAGACAGTTTTGGATAGAAAGAGTCAGACAGAAACATTCAGTGCAACGGCCAGGATTTGAACCATGGTATTGAATTTTTCAGCCTGACTCTGTCCAAATCTTAGCCTGCACATGGCTAGTATGGAAGAATCATTAAATTTCCATCAATTAACCTAAGTGTAAAGCCTGGGACTTAAGTACTTAAAGCATAGTAAGTCGCCACAAAAGGTGCATATTTCATTGTATATGAGAACCCCTAGTGTTTTGTTGATATGCATTCCTAATTGCATTTTTGGAGTATTGTGTGAACCAACTTTTAAACACAGGAATAATCATATTTTGAACAAAATGTATTGGATTTTAACCTGCTTGGTTTGGTATAAAGCATGGATATGTCTTATTTAGTTTTTCAGAACTTCTTAAATTATTTAAAATAAATTCTTGTTCCCATATAGTAAATAATTTGTTTAGTCTATCACAGATACAGCTCTTCAATTTTATAATTTTCAGAACACAGTCTGGACAAAGCCACGTGGAGTGCGACAACGCAATGTGGCCCTGCAATGGATACGGCAAAACTTGAACAGCTCAGATAGAGGTGTTATTTATTTTGCAGATGATGACAATACTTACAGCTTGGAAGTGTTTGAGGAGGTATAGTATAGCAATAAATTAATTTAAAATGGTGTGTGTTTTGTGTCATAGAAGGTGCAGTTGTTATTCTGGCTTTAAGAGCACATCAGTTGTCTATGGCAATGAAACAGCAAATTAGATAGGGAGCGAGAATGCTCAAAAATGAAGAACAGGATGAACACAAATATTTGCTATTGCATTAATATTTCATTTAATAAACTATAAGCGTAAAATGTGCTGTGGATTACCTTATATCAGAACCAGGTTTAAAAAACAAACTGAATGATAAATTTAGTACAATAAGCACAAATATTATCCTGTGAGACATGTAAAACTCTTATCTTTAGAAAGAGCAGCCAAATTTCTTCCCAAGTTTTCATCACCTCATTGCATTCTCTGCTGAATCACTAATTGCTTGTTTACACAAATAAAAGGGAACCAGAAAATCCTTCCAGGTTATGGACTCCAAGGGAATTGATTCTTAATGCCAAAGAATTAAATAAAGCATTTTCAGGTTTGAATGTATCGGGTTGTCTCATAAATTTGTTCGATTCTTGTTATGTGTTTACGACTAAGAACTCCTGAGAACACTGCATGCCCCCATTACTTTTACGTCAAAGAAGTTGCCTAACAATATGGGGTTTGTTTACAAATACAATAATTGAAAAGAATGCTATGAACACAAACCACAGCGACCTCACGGCCAAAGGTAAATAGGTCAACTTATGTAAGAATTGGTAACCAAACTTCAGTACAAGTTTGTGGATGCAACAGTGTGGAGTTGTAACTTGTGGATGTTAATATGGAAGGCAAGAAGGAACATTTTCAACATTTAATGCTGTTTTATTACCGTAAAGGTAAAACCGCCTCACAAACTCAACGGAAAATTTGTGCTGTTTATGGAGAAGATGCAGTGACGAATCGGGCATGTCAAAAATGGTTTACTCGATTTCGAGCTGGGAACTACTCTGTGAAAGACAAACCTCGTTCTGGACGACCTGTGGTTACGGATGAGGAAATGATAAAGGACATGATTACGAACAACCCCAGAATAACAACTCGGGAGGTAGGTCAGGAGCTAAACTTTTCTCATGCAACTGTAGCCAGGCACCTAAAGAAACTTGGTTACGTAAATCTTCAGGATGTATGGGTTCCGCACGAACTGAGTGAACAAAATTTAGTTCAGCGTATTTCCATCTGTGACGCATTGATAAGACACAATGAAACTGCCCCTTTTCTGAAACAGCTGGTTACAGGAGACGAAAAGTGGATTGTGTACAACATCCGAAAGAGAAAGTCATGGCGTAAGAAAGGGGAACCACCACTCTCAACTCCTAAACCAGGGCTTCATCCTGAGAAGATTATGCTGTGCATTTGGTGGGACTGGAAAGGAATTATTTATTACGAATTTCTTCCTCCTGGGGAGACCATCAATTCAGAGAAATACTGTTCTCAGTTGAATGGTCTGAAGGTTGCCCTAGAAGAGAAAAGGCCAGAATTAGCATCTAATGGTGGAGTCGTCTTTCATCAAGACAATGCCAAACCACACACTTCTATGGTAACTCGTCAGAAATTACACGATTTCGACTGGGATGTGTTACCTCACCCGTCTTATTCTCCAGACATTGCCCCATCCGACTATCATTTATTCCGATCCCTGCAAAACTTCCTTAATGGCAAACACCTTACTTCCTTTGAGGATTGCAGACTCGCCGTAGAAGAGTTCATCAACCAGAAAACTGCAAGATTTTGGAAAAATGGAATTGATAAGCTTCCTGAGAAATGGAGATATGTTATTGATAATAATGGTGCATACTGCACAAAATAAAGTTTGTTTTGGAAAGTTCATTGCCTTGTTTACTTTCGATGACCGTGCGTATGTAAACAGATTACCCCTAGATAATTAGGCAACTTCGTTGCTGTAGTTGTGATGTGGGCATACAGTGCAGGCATTCTTTGTCGTAAACACGTAACAAGAATCGAACAAATTTATGAAACAAACCAATATTAATAATAGTAATTGAAGAAAGATTCTGTAATTTAAATTTTGTGCATGAAAATATTATGAGGAATAACTTTCATTCGACTAAATATGTCAGTAATTCAACATGGTGAAATAAAAAGTTTAATCTGGTTTGTGTAGGGAGATTCAGACTGAAAAATTCAATGCCATAGCCGAGACTTGAACCATGGGTCTCCCGATCTCCATCCGGTTGCTCTTAACTATTTCTCTACCTTGGCCAACATGCTGGCATAATATTAAATTTTCCAACTGACTCATATTCCCAGCAAATACTAAAGGTTCTCATATTCAATAAGATATGCACCATTTGTGGTGACATACTATATTACTCGACAGAATGTTGAGGCGTATTGACCTTCAGGTGACGAGTGCTGTGATGCTGTCTTATTAGGTCTTATCTGGTCAATTAGAAGAGTGAAATATTAGTAAGTTGATGTACAGTAAGTTATGAAACACAAATAGAGCGATTGGAAGTTGTGTGTGTCTATGTTTTCTCGCGCCTGCCGATGTATGACACATTGCTGTCCAGAAGACATGATTATATCTGAACAGACGATACATACACTGGACTCGCCGTGTATGTACAATAAGCTGAGGTAAACATCTCTGTGTTGTGAATTTTTCCCAATACGCTTTCTTGCTTTGTCATGTAGTACTGTAAGTACTTATGTTCAGACATCATAGTTACCATTGACTCTGCCTACACACAGCTAGTGTGGAAGAATTATTAATTTTAATCTGGTTTGACTGTACTATATGCAGACGTTTTCTTGAGTGTTGGCTTTACAGTATAATACCAGCAGAGGGGAAGAAGAGAGTGCTAATGTGCTCTTGTTTCTGCAGGGTTGTCAGCCTAGAAAAACACAGCAAAATCATATGTAGATAAGCAAAGATATGCGCTGCAGTTGTGAGGTGTGTGGACAAACAGTAAATTCAACTTGATCCAATAAGCTGTATGTTTATATACTTACTATATATGAAACACATAAAAGTAGAAAACAAATATTATAACAGTTATAAATACTCATTCACTTTGTGATTCTTCAATTTCCAATTTCGATGTGTCGCTTTCATCGTTGGTATCCTCTGATGTGTTGATGATAATTTCATCAATTGCATTTTCTATTACACCATCATTTCTCCAATATTGCATTTCCAGCTCTTGGACCTTCTTGCAGTCCGTTGCAGTTACGGAAGAGAATGCTTCTATAGCTAGTTTCCGCAGATTTGTGGCTGGCATATCAACAGTAATGTTGCGTCCTCTGAAAACATTATTTTTGCCCACACCAGCTAAATTGCATTCAAATCACAGTTATACAGGGTGGACAAATAATAGGGTGTCCCCTTTTGAGAGCCATAACATCTACAACATACATCTTGCTCTTAGGATTGTTGTAAAATGGTTAACCTCAAAATTGTTCAAAATGAAAAATGGCATACATGGGCTCTACACACAAAGAAACAAAGGGCACATGTGTAAACTTATCATATTAGCCACTAAATGTTAGAGTATATAGTGTGTTTTATGTTTCAAAGTTGTCATCTGTATTTACGGAGTTAAATGAAACCTGCCGACTAAGAACTTGAAACCTGAACACTCAAGAAAACAAGTGCACATAGTATATATATGGCTTAGACTGAATTGAAGTTTTGGTCTCTGATGGGGAAACTCACCCCTAAGAATTCATGTCCATCTTTTTGCAATATTAACTACCTATGTCAGAAATTATATATAATGTTAATGGCTTAATATTTTAAAGCAGCAATACCCATAAAATAAGTTCTCGAGTATCATTTTTGTCTTGGTGATTTTTGAAAAGAAGAAAAAAGAAATGCAGGAGCTATTCAACCATTTTTCTTCTTTTGCAGATGAGGCATACAAAAGGTGTGAGTGTATGGCCAGTAGGGCTGGTAGGAGGACTTATGGTGGAGAGACCAATAGTAAATCCTGCCACTGGTCGTGTAATGGGCTTCAACAGTGTGTGGCATCCTGAAAGGCCATTCCCCATAGATATGGCAGGGTTTGCCATCAATCTCAACTTACTTTTGTCTCATCCTGAAGCCAAATTCTCATTTGATGTTGCACGAGGATATCAAGAATCAGCAATTCTTCGTCATCTCACAACAAGAGAGCAGTTGGAACCAAAGGCTGACAACTGCACCAAGGTATCTAATTTTTGGCTTTTCCATTGTGGTGCATTATTATAAAGGGGGGTTTACTCAGAATGGTTGGATGAACTATATTTCACTGTGTGTGGGAGTTAGTTACTTTTCCGGCTAACTGCAGTATTTCCTGTCTCTGGGGATACCCCCTTATAGGCTAGGAAGGATGGTAGGAAGCAGTACAGGTGGGCTTTGAGATGTGTATCTCAGTTGTTCCAGCTTAGGGTAAGTAAACTCACAAGGCAGCTATCACTATGCTCACACCTGTACGCACTTGAGAGTTTGGTGGCATCATCTCTGCTCTATATGGGGCTTGTATGTGGAGTATAGCTGGAAGTACCGGAAAGTGAGTCCAGAATGTGTAGGAACATATAGACTTAATAACAGCATTGTATGGGAAGGATTGCTTACCCCAGATGGGTATTGGTCTATACATTGTAACGGTTGTTTTGGTTTAGGCCCCAAGAGTAGTAAAATGTTTAAATTTGTGATTTAAGAATCGATATGGACATGTCTAAATGAATAAGAAAAGAAATTGTTAAAATTCATTCAAACACGTTTTTGGTCTAACATGAGCAAACACAGCACTCAACGTGCGAACAGAATTCTCATTAAATTAATTGGGAGTCGATTAATGACACTAAACAACACTTACTTCTCATGTCTAAATGTTGATTTAGTATGGGACAAACGCACTCTTTTGACATGTTCATAGCCTCTGCTATCTCTCTCATTTTAATTCAGCGGTCGTCTAGCACCATTTGGTAAACTTTGGCAATGTTTTCATCGGTAGTTGCAGTTTTTGGTCGTCCCGAACGTTCATCACCACCTAAGCTCTTATGGCCACGTTTAAATTCAGCTGCCCAAAATTGTATTGTGATAAATGATGGTGCAGAGTACCCATGCACAGAGTCCAACTCTGCTTTGCGTAGGCGTATTGCCGTTCAAAAACAAATATTTAATGACAGCTCAATACTTGATTTACATAAAAACACTCACATCAACTCACTCAAATGACTGTTACATAACAACTGAGCGTCCAAAATGGCTGAAACTTTGGTGAGTAACTGTCAACAGATGAACGAGATTTACTAGCTTTTATTTATGAGTGCTGCCGTCTTCAAGTTGAGGTCAGAAACTTTTCAGACCACCCTCGTAATGTCAATAATTACAGTGTTGGAGGTATTTGTGCTAGAGTCAACTTATGTTTAGGTACTGGTACATGCAAGGGTAAAAGTAACAGTTTGTATGTAACGTCTGGGAGAACGAACATGGCACTTGATGTTATAGTTGCCTGCTGCCTGCTCTGTAACAGTGTTGCTGCCTTTTTCATTCACTGTTCATGGCGAGTGGTTCCACTGGCCAGGAACAATTGTGGAATGCATGTGTATATTGATACAAGGTGACTTCACACCTCTGCAATATTGGAGAGCAAGAAAGCTAATGGCTTCATTGCCAAAGCCTAGCATTTGAAAACAACAACACTACACACCTCTGCTCACATTATACATGGTAACACGACTGGATGCGATAAGACAAGCCACCTTACTTGCCCCTTATGAGCTGCCTGATTGACTTGGCTGTCAAGTGCCAGTTTAGCCCTCAGCTACTTTAAAGTGATATAAATCTTTACATGATTTTTGAAGGAATTTAGTAACAGTGATGTCTAAATTAATTCATAAAACTATTTGTAGTCAGTTTTTATAACACTGTGTCACTTACATTGTAAATTTTGAGGGACAATTTTCAGGAGCTGTTGCTTCCATTTTCAACCTTGATGGTCTAAGTGTTTCCTATTGTTGCCTGCAATCTTCTCTCTGGTGGTGGAACAGTGAACTTCTTTATCAAATTGTCGACTGGGGGGATTTCGAAGTTCATTAGTAAGTCTTTGTCATCTTTGACAAATACATCAAGCCATCTATCAACGATACAGATAAAGAGGAAACCACTACAACCTGCACTAGTCGAGAATCAGTTGATGATGCGAGCAACAGCTCTTGAAACATGTCCTGTGGAAAACAGTGTTAGTGAAGCAATGTGTCAATATCTTCTCGATTCATTTTTATTTTAATGTTAACCTCTTTATTAATGAATTATAAAGATTCATTCAGTTGTACATATTAGGATAACTTTTCATTCTCTTGTTTGTTCCTGTAGAAATGGTGTACAATTAATTTTTTTTCAGGTTTATGTGTGGCACACTCGAACGGAAGCTCCAAATCTACAAGAGGAACAGCGTTTGGCAAAAAAAGGTCTGAGAACAGATAAAGGCTTTGAAATTTAGCATTGCTATTACACCTTAGCTATGCTGAACTTCATTGCTATGAACCTATTTAATATGGTTAAGGTTCCATGCATCTGCTAAATTGGGGGTCTGTGGTTGTGAAATCTTATGTCATTTAGTGGATACAATACTCAAGAAACTTATTAATATGAACACACAATTGTAAGTGTAAATATTTCTGTTTGTTAATTTAAATTGTAGTGTTCATCTTTTAATGTTGTAACTAGAGCCCAGATTATGTATAACTAGACCACAAACAAAATGCAGTTGGAGGCGTGGCTTACCAACTCTAGCTTTCCCCCTCTACTGTTATTTCAGGTTGCCTCTGCTCCATCGTGCAGGCAGCACTGTTAAATTGTTTCACTCGTTTTCACATTCACTGTTACATTCACTCTTTGCATTTTCTGCCGAATCACTGCTTAGTTACTCAGGGTTTAAAGAAACTATGATTCAGTCTATTTGTTAATCGATTGTGAGGTCATGTCCGAGGTAATTGTTTTCTGCTAACTTTGAAAATCAAAACAGCATTAAAACACAGGCATTTGGTGTGGTTTGCGCTCTGTCATATGCAAGAAGGGAGGTGTGGGAGTCACGTGATGCTTGGTTGGCGAGTAGAGAAGACTCCCCTCGCGCATGCGCACACTGACTGCATTTTGTTTGCGGTCTATCTGTAATTACATGTTTTATCCCTTTACATGCTGACAGATATAGAAGATGTCTGTGAATGAAGCATTTACATTCCTATACTCAAGTTTCATTTTCCATATTTATATGAATCGTAAAAGAAAGTATAAAATGTGTATTTGCTTTGCTTTATTGAATCTCTTTTACAGCTCTCGAAAAAAAAAAATGGAATAAACTGTAACATAAGCTATATTATTATTTTGAAGCTATTTTTTTTTTTCTTTTTTTTAAGTGAAGCATAATATTAAATTGAATAAATTTCAATAACTTGTTAAAACTTGCTTCACTTGTCCTTCAGATGTTAAAATTAGATGTCTTTTTGGACGCTGTTGCATCTATCCTCAGCTGTTTTGATGACTGCCAGCAGCATTTCTGCTGTATATTATTTTTAACTAATTTTGGTTGCCCTCTGGTGTTAGGTTTGCAAAGTTTGAGTAGTTCCCTCGGAGGTGGCAAATCAAAATTCAATATAACTCCTAGTATTTTTGTAGATAAAAATCTCCCAAATGTCAGTATTCAATTTTAAATGAACTAGTTTTAATAATTTAATGTGTTTTCCTATTTCATTGGTTTCCTTCCAGAAATGATAAGCTACAGCTGATTTTTCTGTGTATTTACATTTGATGCTCCTCTGATGTTCATTTAATCTAATTTTGTATTTCTGATGGCTTTCCCTGTGTAAAATGTATCACAGTTTTCACAATTTATTTGATATACTCCAGACTTCAAATTTAAGGGTATGGTATTTTTTAATGGTTTGTTTAGTAAGTTTTTCAAATTGTATATGGTTTTTGGAGCAATTTTTATATTGTATTTATTAAAGATCTCAAATTTTTTAAAACTGCCAGGGTGCTAGGTAAATTTTTTGTATCCCCAATTTTTAAGTCCTTTTTTAAGAAGTTATACCACACCAATATGCAGTTTTTAGAAGCTTAATACACAAACTTCATAGCATACCTCTTGAGAAAGAAGAATACTTACATATTCTGGACACAGCTACATTAAATGGATTTGCCACAAAAACTCATTACAACTCACACAGCTTATCTAACATCCTTTGGCATTTCCATACCATTTTGGATGTTGTTCTAACTGCACATAATGCTACCTGGCTATCGCTGCAAATAGTAATATATCTTCTGCGCCCAAGCATGTTCCATACATATTCAGCACATGCCAGTATTGCAAATACTTTGGCCTGGAAGACAGTAGCATATTTACCCATGGGAAGGGAGAGCCTTGGTGCCTGTGCCCATCTCCATCCGCAAGCCATCTGTGTACCATATACAGTCCACAGACTTAAGGTAGACCCCAACATCTGTGATTCACTCCTCCCTTGCGGGTATAGCTACTGTGAACTTGTAGTTCAGATTAAAATTAGGCTTCATCAGGTCCCCGACCAGCATTGTCGCTTTGCACCTTATCTGATGAAGCCTTATAGCATGACCTCTATTCGAATACTCGAAAGACCATGCTCTGAGTGACCAGAGATGCTAGGCAGTCACTCCCGCCATCTCCTTGATATATAAATGGGGGGAAGCATAGGATGGCTCCATTGTGCATAATGGTGTGGTGTCCAGGGCCCCTGTTATTCCTAGACATGCAAGTCGTTGGACACTGCTTAACTTAGTCACAGTCTTACTCTCAGAACCTGGCCACCAGACTAAGGACACAAAGGTGATTGTGGGCCTTACAATAGAAATATAAAGCCAATAGACCACCTTAGGTCCTAGGCTTCAAGTCTTACCAACGGCCCTGTGACAGGCCCACATGATCTTGCGAGCCTTATCCACCTTGTAGTTTGTTTTTAACAACTCAGTCTTGCCTCGAGCATCACCGCTGAAGTTGTCTTAACTATTAAATTTTAGATGAGTCGCATTTTTTACACATCTGCTTCACTTTCGTACCTATTTTGAGGACATGTTTCGCAAATCTTCGTTTGCATCTACGGCTCTTGTGCGACTGACGCTAGATCCAGCGGTGTGGGTAATTCTGGGGTTGTTGCTGCCATCTGTTGATTTAGTGATGAACTGAAATGTGGGATTCTCTTCTAGCGGGATTTCAAAGTTCATTAGTTGGTTTTTATGTTTTTCTATGTATATCCTCTCCCATATGACGAGTTCACTATGTTTTTGTACGTATTTTAGTAATTCTGTGCTATCTTCAATTTCATGATTTTCAGACCAGAAATGAGCTGCTATTGCGGACTTATCAATATTTTTGTATCTTAAGTGCCTGAAGTGTTCTTTCTTTCTAGTGCCTATGTTCCTTTTTGTCCTTCCTATGTAAATTTTTTCACAGTCTTTACACTTAATTTTGTAAATGCCTGACTTTTCCTCTGGTTTTATCTTATCAGTATTATTACTGTGAAGTAGGTTTTTAATGTTGTAATTGTTTTTTGGTGCCAATGTTATATTGTATTTCTTGAATATTTTTTGGAACTTTTTTGTGGCCCAGGGGTGGTAAGTAACTAGTTTCTTCCCAAATCGGAGTGGCTCTGACAGTCCGTCTAGCCTCCTCCTCCAGATAAACACCATGAGTGTCATCTTGTTGGGTTTAACCGACAAGTCTGTATCATGGCACCATCTTGCCATCCTACATTGGGAGCTCTGAAACTGTACTGGGGAAATTTCCTACTGCCATTAGGCTAATGTCATCTGCATAATCTTGGGCACAGATTCCTCCTACGTTTAAGGTCTGATAAGTTGTTCATCCACTACCAGGCACCATAATATTGATGATAATACTTCTTCCTGTGCCCTGTCTATATTAGCCCTCAACATTACTGAGTTGAGGGTAAATAGAATTGACGGCTCTGCAGTTGGGCCATAATCCATCTTATGAGCATGCTGCTGACACTTCTTCTTACTAGACTATGTTCTATGGAGCCCAAAGATGTATAGTTAACATTCTATGTCTAGGAATACATCATAGCAAGCTGTTGCTGATCCAAGGTACTCATCAGCCTGGAGACAAGCTGGTGCAGTGCTGTCTCAACCGACTTCCCTGGTTGGTGTGCATGTTGATGAGAATACAGGGGACGGTCGCTAAATATCTTCTCCCTGATGTGTCTGTCCACCAGTCTTTCCAAAGTCTTAAGAAGAAAAGACCTCAGATTGATGGGCCAGTAATCCTTAGATCTAGTGTATGATGGCCTTCCAGGTTTAGATAAGTACACTACTTTCGCCTGTCGCCACAAGGAGTACACGTACCCCATAGTGAGAGAGACTCTTAAAGTTCTGACCAGGTAAGATATGACCTCTCCTGTCTCCTGAAGAAGCGCTGGGAAGATACCATCCATTCCTGGGCTTTTGTAAGGGACAAAATATTCTAATACCCACTTTACCCTTCTTGGGGTAATGATCTCTGCGGCTTCCTTCCAACCACTTCTATCGGGTCGGAAGGACGTTATTGATTCTACTTCACAGTTCGTGGCTGATGAATCTGGAAAGTGGGTATCAAGCAAATAAGCTCAAGGTCTCTTCCCCTCTTTGGATGTGTGTCCACCTCAGGGAGACTAGGGAGCTCAACCTTGCCTTTCCATCCGAAGTTATTCCATCCGAAGTTAGAATTCTATGAAGTCTTGCCACTTTGTGTTGGCTCTCAGTGGAGTCACAAAATTGCCTCCAAGATTTCCTAGAAACCCTTTTGACTTCTGACTTATACTTTCTTTGAGATTCTTTATAAGAATCAAGACTTTCTTGGTCTTGAAGGTCCCTGTATTTATTCCAGAGCCTTCATGTATTTCTTCTCAGGTGTTCTAGATAGTTGTTCCATTTGAAGCTTCCTGTTGTTCTTTTTGCCTTAACAACTGGGCAGTTTAACTCGAGGTAACTAGTGCCTGTGTGAGAAAGCTCACATTGAGTTGGATGCATAGGCTTTTTCAAGGAAAAAAACATCAACAGAGACAACGGAAAGCAACTCCACATACTTGGAAGACCTTGCTCATAAGCACAGCTATTGGTCGGAGGTCAGCCAGTGAGAGACAAGGGGCGGAGTCACAAGACCATCTAGAGTCTGACAGCTCACAGAAACAGTCTCTACCAATTAATAGAACCAAATCGAGTCCAGAAGACCTAAACAAACACAAGGAAACAATGAGGAAAAAGGCTACAGAAGTCGCTTAGAAAGCCACCAGGAAACATGACACCAGCACCGACTTGAATAGGTGGACAGGCAGCCAACCAAGAACTAAGAGGCAGACCCACCAGAGAACCATGGAGATATAAGCCTGAACAACATTGCAGAGATCGGACCAGAGCCCAGAAGAAGTTCACGACAGGATGAGCAAAACATTGGTAAGTATGACAAACTGATGCAGCCTTTGTCGGAAGCTAAGGATACTTCTCACCCTGAGCTCTATCTCCTCCTTGTCCCTAATTATATTTTAGGGTCCTCTTTGCAGTCGCTTCCTCACGTCCTCTTAATTATATTTTAGGGTCCTCTGTGCAGGACCCTCCTCACGTCCTCTCTGAAAGATGCCCAATTTGTTCGTCTGCGATTTCTGTAGAATGGGATCTCAAAGGAGCCCTCTATATGAAACATAATGAATCTGTGATTGACAAGGAAGGTTCCAAAGAAACCTTCCAGACTTTAAATTTCCGTATGATTCCCATGGAACCCAGGATCCCCTCACTCTGTTATTGATGAAGTTTGGAGTATCACCTATTGTTCATGACCTCAAGATCGGTTGTACATAGAAATTCTATGAAGTCCTCTCCCCTTCGTTTATGTTTTTGCTTCCCCAAATGCTGTGGTGAGCATTGGCATACATCCTACTGCAAGGTTGTCCTTGTTTCCTACGTTATGTCACTAGTCTCTTAAATTCCTCCAGCACAAGTGGAGATACAGAGTCTCCTGGGAAATAGGCAGAACAGACAACCAAATCTCTTTGTTGTCCACCCTCCTCATATCTTACCAAGACTGCTACTAGGTCTCCAGTAATGAAGCCCGGTAGAGCCCAAGCGGTTTGATCCTTAACTAGTATGCATGCTCATGCTCATCATTGTCCTTCGGTTACCCTGGTATCCAGACCACGACCCTCTTGTAGAAGAGGGGTTTATCCATGCCTGTTACGAGCAATAACATCTCCCTGGTAGCTCACTAATTAAATCAGTTACACTTTCAAAAGAACTATTTATTACAACAAATAACTGCATTACAAAACAGTTGCTTCTATACACCGTCCATGATGCCTCGCAAGCTTCTATCGGCAGAGTGTGCCAACATACACAAGAAAGTTACAAAAAATATCGATACTGCTCATCAGAGCTGCCACCACTGTTCCTGGTGGCCTCAACATCCCGCCCACCTACTTTGTGATACAAATTACTAAGCAAACAACATACACCTGTAACTTCACAGTTGTTCAGGGAACAATGCAATCTTGCTAATTGGTCTTTTGTAGGACCCTCTTCTGGTCCTCACTGTCACTACACGTACTCGTCCATCCGCTCCAGGATGGGTAGTCTCGATTACACCAGTTGGCCAAATAAGAGGAGGGACACCGTCCTCCTTCAGAAGAACCAGCTGTCAAACCTGTAAATTAGACTGATCACGGAGCCACTTGGAGCGCTGCTGGAGTTGACTGAGGTAATCTGTGGACCATCGCCTCCATATCTGCTCACAACATTGCTGAACCAGTCGCCATCGGGATAGCCTTGAAGATGGTCCTGAAATACAGACTGGTTCGGGAAAGGATATTAATGGTTCACCCACTAGGAAGTGTCCAGGAGTAAGGAGTGTTAGGTATTGGTGTGATCGGCCTTGAATTGTCATCTCTTCAAATGTTAACACAGTGTTTCCTACGACTTTCTTGAGATGACCCTTTATTGACTTTATGCCAGCTTCCTTTCTAGTTACTTTTAAGGGTTGTGGCCAAACCAAAGAATCCATGGACAACCAGGTAGGCCCCGCCCACCATAGCGTACTTTCTTTCAAGTAATGTGAATCGGTTCCTCTAGAGAGCATATCTGCAGGGTTATCTTCGGAGAGCTCATGCTTCCAAGCACCCTATGATGTTAGTTGTTGTATCTCTGCAACTCGATTGGCCACGTATGTCTTCCATGATGAAGGATTCCCATTGATCCATGCTAGCACAATAGTCGAGTCTGTCCAAAAGTACTGCTCTTGAACATTAAGGTTTAGAGCCCTGTGTACCTTTACCATCAGCTTACTTAACAGAAGAGCACCACTTAATTCTAATCGAGGTAAAGTCACCTGTTTTAACGGAGCTACTCTGGATTTCGATGAAAGAAGACAAACTGTGATGTTCCCGGTGCTGGTGGTACATCTTAAATACACACAGGCACCATAAGCCTTTTGTGATGCGTCACAAAATCCATGTAATTGTATTTGAATAGTCAAGTCTGGAATGACTCTTCGGGGTACATTTATGGAGTTTAACTCAGGAAGCTGTTCGCATAGTAGCTTCCATTGGACCGTAAGATTCAGCGGCAAAGGTTGGTCCCAATCTAAGCGGTGCTGCCAAATGATCTGAATGAAGCACTTGCATCGAACAATAATAGGTCCTAACAGTCCCATCGGATCATATATCGCTGCTACAGTAGATAAAACAGTCCTCTTAGTCCATTTAGGTTGTTCGAGCCTCCTCAGATCTACACCATATTGAAGTATGTCATTATTAGGATGCCAATTCAAACCTAGTATCTTAACAGAATTATCGTCAAGTGGAAGCCAGTGTGGTTCCTGACCTGCCAACTGAGCTTCGGGAATGTTCTTCAGAAGGTCAGAGTTATTTGAATGCCATTTCCGTATAGGAAATCCTCCGCTGCTCAACAATAAAGTTAAATCCTCGTATAGGCAAATTGCTTCTTCAATAGTGTTGGCGCCTGTCAATAAGTCATCAACGTAAAAGTCTTGTCTTATCACTTCAGCTGCTTTCGGATGTGTCCTCTCATGGTCAAGTCCTATTTGAGCCAGACACCTAATGGCTAAGTATGGTGCAGCTACAGTGCCGTAAGTCATGGTAGTTAGACGGTAAATTTCCAACGGTTGGTTGGGGTTTCTGCGCCAAACTATCCTTTGGAGATTTCGATCATCTTGATGAACTTGAATCTGCCTGTACATCTTCTCGATGTCAGCTGTAAGTGCATACCTATGATTGCGAAATCGCAGTAAAATTGAAAACAGGTCATCTTGAATTGTTGGGCCAACCATCATTATCTCATTTAATGATACCGAAGATGTAGTTTTAGCTGATGCACTGAAAACTACCCTTACTTTTGTCGTAACACTTGTCTCCTTAACTACAGCATGGTGTGGCATGTAATAACAGCGTTGACTGTCATTTGTGGAACACATCCTTTCCATATGCCCAAGCTGAAGGTACTCATCCATGAACTTTACATATTCTCTTTTCAGGTCCCTTTGCTTCTCTAGCCTTCTCTCGATGTACCCAAAATTTCTCTTGGCCATTTCAAATGAGTCTCCAAGGTCCTCTTTGCATCCATGCAAGGGCAACCTTACCTTGAACCTGCCAGATTCATTTCGCGTAAAATGTTCTTGAAAATGTTCTTCACACAAGGTTTCTTCCTTCGAGTACTGCCTATCTGTCAACTCTTCTTGTTCCCAAAATCGTTCCACTTGAGAATGTAGTTGGTCTGTAACAGACAAAAGTGAAGTTACCGTATTCTTGGGTACTTGCACTGAATTCTGGGGTATGTGTCCAGAAAGAATCCAGCCCAGCTGTGTGTTCTGCAAGGTAGGATGTCCATTTCTGGACAGCTGTCCTGGTTTCAGGATCTCAAAAAACACAGTAGCACCTAGTAACACTTCAATTTCACTGGGGTCGTAAAATTTTGGATCAGCGAGAGGAAGATCGGTAGGAATCTACCAGTCATTATACTGCACTTTAAATGAAGGCAACGGACCTGTGATGCTATCCAGTACAGAACCCAGTACGTGTCTGTTGTAATCACTGACTCTAGATGATAAATGCAACTGGCACAACTGAGATGATTCTGATGCCCTTACATTGCTAATTCCATTGATTGAAACAGAATGCTTGTTCAACTGAAGACCCAATCTGTCTACTAGATTGCGGGATATGAAGTTCATCTGTGATGCACTGTCTAGTAGCGCTCGACATTGATGGACATTACCTTTGCTGTCCCTAATGTCAACAACAGCTGTAGCTAGTAGTACTTCAGCATGTGTGCAGCTCCGTTTTACAGAACAATATGAATGGTCCAGATTTAACTGTATTGGAACACCACAGTGAAGCGAAAAATTATTAATTTTTAGATGAGTGAAGCAGATGTGTAATAAATACGACTCATCTAAAAATTAATATGAATGGTGTTGTGGCCCATTAGTTGAAGATGACACAGTGCTATTAGTATTAGAGTCATGCAACAATGTGTGATGAGACTTATTGCATTCTATGCAGTAACCAGATCTACAGTCATTAACTCTGTGGTCATCTCTCAAACAATTATAACACAATTATTACTAAAATTAGGCAAGTGAGTCAACCTTGTATATACTTTTCTCCACTTACAAGTTTTTTATGAAGACTAGTTTCTGGGGACTTCTCCCCTATCGTCAGCTCTGTGGTAGACTGATGATGCATCCGGTGTCTGCATCTGGCTTGGTGTTGTGCTGCCATCTAACGTCCTGGTAAGTTTGATGACGTCATCTACGGCGGGAATTTCAAAATTCATCAAGAGGTCCTGTTTTTTCGTAATAAATATGTTTTCCCAAATCTGTAGTTCCAGAGGTTTCTTTGCCTGTTTGATCAGTTCTATTTCTTGTTTTATGTTGTGATTCTCAGACCAAAAGTGATGTGATACGGCCGACTTGTCCATTTGTTTCTATATAATTATAACACAATCTACATTCTTTCACTAATTGCATGCGTTCACTTACACTTAAGTTTTTAAACCTAGCACATTTATGCAGTAAATGGGAAGACTTGCATAATGGACATGACAAAGTAGTAACAAAGGAGCGTTGTGTTCCCTTTGTATTCAGACTTCGTTTTGCATGATGCTGGCTTGTTGTTACCATTTTGTTGAAAGCCACGATTTCTAGAGTTTGACAATTATGCTCCAAAAACTGAATTAAGTCCTTAAGCTTGGGTTGAACATCACCTGCAGTGCGGGTTTCCCACTGCTTTCTCAAGTTGATGCTAATGCGTTCTAAAAGCAAATGGCTGAGTAACATGTCCTGCAGTGGCGTTTCTATCTTGAGTGCTTCTACTGCATTTAAGTTACTGCACAGCTGATTTATTAGCAGCCTCATTCCTTAGGGGAGTCGTGTTTAGCACTTGGTAAATTAAGCAACTCCTTAATGTGAATATCCGAAATTAACCTGGGGTTGTGATATCTGCTGCGTATGAGTTCCCAAGCGACCTTGAAATTGTCCTGAGTAACAGGCAGGTTTTCTATCAATTAGTGAGGTTCACCAGATAAGCATGACAGAAGGTAATAATAATGCTGAATATCTGTGAGGCTGGAATTATTAATGATAAGCGCGTCAAAAGTATCAAGAAAATGCATAAAATCTGATAAAGCTCCATTGAATTTTGGCAATGAAATGGATGGAAGCTTTAATACACTGTTATTTGTATTGTCGTTGCTCATAGATGGTAGTGATGACTGAGCTGTATTTAGCACCGTCTTCGGTTTCGAAGCACAACTCTTCAAATGTTTCCCTATCTGCATCGTTAGATTCATCGTCAGGATCTGCTACTTCTAACTGGGTCTGTATTTGGTTAAACTCCTCAATTTTGCTCAATAAAGCTAGCTTCCGAACGATGATGTCGTTAATGTTGCCCTCTTGAAAGCCGTTTACAAATGAGGCTATTCTTGTCACACGAGACTGTACTGTTGCCCGTTTTTTTACTAAGGCACGTTTCTTATCACTATCCGTTGTGACTGTGGGAATGGAAACGAAAAGGAATAATGAACCAGTCTGTATTTACCGGCTGTCGAAGTCCAAGTCCTTTGGTTGCCGAGAACAACGCTAGAAGTCCTTGGTAGTCGCCGTTGTAAACTGCTTCCACTCGCCGCTGTATAGTTTTAATAGGTTGGCAGTGGTGCTGCTTGTGTCGTCTGCTTGGCTCTCTTGCGCAGGCGCGAACTGGCCTAGAGGCTACTGTGACGGTTATGGCAGGCTGGTTCACTGCATGCTTCCAGATTCCAACATGGCTAGGTTAGCGATGCAAACATGCTTGCTACGAATATTTCACACTTCCACTGTCACATCCGGCCCGGAGGACCAAAAAATGTTACGAGCAATAACATCTCCCTGGTAGCTCATTAATTAAATCAGTTACACTTTCAAAATAACTATTTATTACAACAAATAACTGCATTACAAAACAGTTGCTTCTATACACCATCCATGATGCCTCGCAGGCTTCTATCGGCAGAGTGTGCCAACATACACAAGAAAGTTACAAAAAATATTGATACTGCTCATCAGAGCTGCCACCACTGGTCCTGGTGGCCTCAACAATGCCCATGATTGTGAGCCTGGCTACTTCTAATGGCTGCTTACCTGTAACAAGATTGGAGAGCCATGCTACAGTCTCCTAATTTTCTGATATGACAATGGCAGCACCTCTTGACATATAGCAGTCCAGGGACTGAGGTTTTCTGGGCCCCTGCACTGGAAGCTCATATATCATATTGGTGATAGCCTCCTCTACAGACTCTGCCTGTTTTTCCATTAGCTGCTGATCAGGATAACCTTCAGACATTCTGGCCCTCCTAATCTTAGCTTTGGTTATTCTGACATACTCCCCTTAGGTTTCATGTGAACCTGCCAATCTTCTGGGGTTGCCCCCGACAGTAATCATTTTTCTGCCAATGTCTTGGTGGGAGGAGTCCTTTGTGCCTTGGAAGCAGAACCTGCTTTAGGGTACCACCTCTTGTGCCCATTGAATCCCCCCTCAGTCACCATAGCTGTGGAGGTAGAAGGTCTCGTAGCTCCAGGAGCCAAGCCCTCTATGGTCTGGTCCCGGACCTTTAAGGCCTACTTATACTTCTCTTCTCATCACCAGAGTGCTATTTCTTCTTCGTCTGGACTTGAAGATTGCCCACCTGTAAAGTAAACTCTCTTACCATCATTATTGTACTGTCAGATACTCCGTAGAGTCTCCATTGGTTGAGCTGGTGTTTCTCTTGGAAGCCCCAGAAAGCTCTCCAGTTTTGGGTTTACTACAATACTCATATAGGTCTCGCGAGTAGCTAGGGAAATGCAGTGTCTGCCCAGGCAGAGCCCCGCATATCTAGTTAAGGCTACTTTCTTCGAGAGGGCACTACGTGTCTCGAAGGCTCCTTTGAAGACACATCTCCCATGTGCCATGCACCTCATCTGCAATGGCCACGTTACACCTTAGGGTAGGGTGGTACTTTAATTTCCTCCTCTTTGTGTGATGAATGGTTACCCAACAGGGCTCCATTCGGCATCTCAAGAAAGGAGCTACTAGTCCCCTCACCATGCAGAGGATCTTCAATTGAAGAGGATAACCAAGGGTTAGCTCCTACAATTGTAGAAGCACACAAGAGGAGGGCCCAACAGCTTTTCAAAGGTCTGCACAGGCCTTGTTGAAGCAAGACTAAGGTTGACTCAATCTAAAACCTTAGCCTATATACGGCTAGTGAGAAGAAATGATTAATTTCCATCAATGAACTTAAATAATAAGAGTTAAATGATGAAGTCTGGGACTAAAGTACTTACAATAGTAAGTCGCCATAAACTGTGTATCTTGAATACGAGAGCCCCTAGTGGTTTACCAGAAAACTATATGAGTCAGTTGGAGAATTTAATGTCAGGACCATGGTTGGCCATGGTAGCTCAATGGCTAAGAGCGACTGGATGGAGACCAGGAGATCCATGGTTCAAATCCAGGCCATGGCATTGAATTTTTGGTTGACTCAATCTACCTTTAAAAGTAGTTTTAAAAATGCTGTATGTTTTCTTCCGTGTCTGTCTATAGGTTTTTGACTCTCGCAGTATTTCGTAATTTCTGTAGTTATTGCTCAGTTTCTTCTTGGGCAGCAAGCCAGGTGAAAAGACGATTAGAAATCGACGTTATATTTATTTGTGTCATAACCAGTATTTCATTTGTGGTTATAACATTTTATAAATATCCTGATAATGGAAGAGATGCACACTCCCGAAACATCGATTTCTAAATATCTTTTCACCTGGCTTGCTGACCGAGAAGAAATTGAGCATATTCGTCGCCAGGAAAGCTTCAGGTTTTATTCTGCAGTTATTTATGAAGACACTGGTTTTTTGTTTTGTCCACGTAAGTTAAGTGTTTTGACAAGTTTAAAAAATAGTATGACAACTTCACAGGTGAAAGAGTCTGATCATCGATTAACAAATTAATAATAATTTAAAATAAGATTGTAAAGCTATAAAAGCTATAAATATGGTGGTACACATAATGACTGATGAGTGAAATAAATAGTTTAAATTATAATTGAGTAGAATTTTATAAACAGTGATATAGTGATAATTTATAAAGATGAGTTATATTAGAAGCACTAACATCACTAATATGCTGAATATGGGAATAAATCCTTACTCCGAAACATGTTCAGGTCCTGCTTTTTAGTTAGTGATGTTAGTGTTTCTAATCCAAGTAATTCTGTAAATTATTTAAATTTTAAACTATGTACTTATAGTTTCATTGTAAAATACTTATTTTATATTTACATGTTTATAAGCATACTAGTTTAATATTACATACAAATCTGGGCTTTAGTTGTAACATAGATGTTATTCCCTCCTACTGTGACATTTTCTTTGTAACTAAGCCACACTTGGCTTTTTTTATATCTTCAAATATAGTTTTATGTAATTTGTACATTACTTCTTTTTTGCTTACATTTTAAAACATTTGAGGAAGGAAAAGGACAAGGATAGAAACAAAACTCAATGAAACCTATCTCGGTTGGGCATAGTGGATACTTCACATGTGCTAGATAGAGGTGAAGGCATAGATAGGGCCAGGTTGTGTTGTGTCATGTCCAATTTGTAATATAGAACAGTTCGATAATGATCGTTAACTTCTTTGCCCCGCTTAGCTGAAGTCGGCAAACACAAAAAATTAATCTCCTGGTCGTGATCTCGGATCAATGTTTTTGTTTCTCCTATATTAGCGCAACAATAATACTCATATTTCTTTAAAGATTGTTATTTACATTACAAACACAACTAATAAATTGAAAAATACAACTTTCCACATTTTCTGAAACATGTCTTCTTTGTTGAGCGAGAAAACTTCTAGTAGCATCTCCTGGAAGTTTATACCATCCCTATAGTAACCATTCAGTAATTTAGTTATATATCAGTGTGTTAGCATTTATTCATGGAAATTAATTTATGGAAATTAATCATTTCTTCACAGCGTAAATAGGCTAAGGTTTTTGATAGAGTCATCATGAAAAATTCAATGCCATGGCTGGGATTTGAACCACAGATCTCCTGGTTTCCGTCCAGTCACTCTAACCAGAGCCGTGCCATGGCTCAGTGGTTAGACTGCTTGGCTCTCACCAAGGCGGCCCGGGTTCGATCCCAGGTGACCGCAAAGTGATATTTGTGTTGGACAACACGGTGCTGGGACGGGTGTTCTCCGGGACCTCCGGTTTCCCCTGCCATCTCATTCCACCGGTGCTCCATCTTCATCTCATGTATCATCAGTGTCACCGCCTGCGGTGCCGTATGTAGTAAAAGCGGGCGTTAAACACTACGCACACACTCACTCTAACCCATTGAGCTACCATGGCCAAATGCCGTCCTGACATTAAATTCTCCATTTGACTCGTATATTTCCCTGGTAAACCACTAGGGGCTCTTGCATTTGAGATACACCATTTGTGATGACTTACTATCGTAAGTACTTGAGTCCCAGGCTTCATCATTTAACTCTTAATATTTTAGTTAATTGATGGAAATTAATAATTTCTTCACACTAGCTGTATATAGGCTAAGGTTTTTGATAGATAGAGTCAACATGAAAAATTCAGTGCCATGGCCGGGATTTGAACCATGGATCTCATGGTTTCTGTCCATTAATTTAATCCCATTATTAATTTCCATCAATTAACTAAAATAATAAGAGTTAAATGATGAAGCCTGGGACTCAAGTCGCCACAAACTGTATATCTCGAATGCGAGCACCCCTAGTGGTTTACCGGGGAAATATATGAATCAATATTGTGACTTTGTGGGTTCGTAGAATTAAAAGTCCAAGTTGCAGAAATTCCAAATGTTCTTTATTTCCGTAGAAGTACACTTACAGTAGCAGCATTACATCACATACACAATTACAATCTACCAAGGTCGTTGACCACAACAAAGAGCTCAGTTTCCAAACACACCAGTTTCAATTACAACTCTCATTCCACCTCTGTTTACAACTGTGTATACAACTACTCCGCTCTCCTCTTATGTATACCACTACTGATATCACTAGACATTTCTGGGGTATTCTGTAACAAACAAGAAATTGACTGTTCTCTGTCAATCAAGATATCACTAGAATGTTCCATTTACCTCACTTTATCTTTATTGGCTTGCCTTTTATCTCTGTGCTATGTTTATCTGCTTAGGCAGGCTCTTTTTCTCCGTGATACACTATCCATCCCTTATCTCTCGGCACCGAACCTTTTGTGCGCGTCGCCGCGACAATGTGGAGAATTTAGTGTCATGAGGGCAAGTTGGCCATTATAGCTCAATGGGTTAGAAAGACTAGACGGAAACCAGGAGATCTGTGGTTCAAATCCCAGCCATGTCATTGAATTTCTCATGTTGACTCTATTCTATTTAATAAACAACTTTTCAAAATTCATAAACAACTTTTGTATGGGGTCAGTCATAAATAACAGTTTCAGTTTTGTGTGCGTGCATGCATGCTTCTTTTCTCCTACTTATTGGAGTACAATATACTAATTTCATAGTGCCCATAATTGCCAATGTTCATAGTTTGTGTCTTTTCATAGCTTAAGAGCCTATTATAGCTCTTTTTTTATGTAACAAGACATTTTATCTAGCTTTAGCTTTTTGTAGTTTCATTATTTTTGTCATTGGAAATTACTGATTGTGATGTTAACTTAGGTATTGTTATACTTTGCGCTCTGAACCAATGAGCCATTGTTAAGAACATGCCCGAGGAGATTTAGTATACTCTAATTTCATTTCTAATATCAGTAGTTACACTGTTGCATGTATTAACACAGCATTACTTAACACAATAAAGTGTATTGTAAATAGTCAAATGCAAACAACTATTGGTTTACGTAAAAAATGAAGCTAGCTACAGTGAAGCAATAAATATTACACAAGTATAAGTATTTGCAACAAACACCTCACTTATCTTAAGAAAATGATGTAAAGTTTTCTTATTAATTGATGAGATCAATTTCATAAACATTTGTTTACATCTTCAGTCATCAAACAACTTCGTGTCAACGATACTTTCAGTTGTTACTATGTTTTTTTCCAGTAATGAATTTTGAAATACCAGTAGTTGATTCTGTTTTTAGGTTTGTTTCGTTTTCAGATTTTGGTAATACTGAAAAAAAACAGTATCGACTGAAAGTATCGTTAACAGCGAAGTTGTTTGATGACTGAAGATGTAAACAAATGTTTACGAAATCGATCTCATCAATTAATAAGACAAATTTACATCATTTTCTTAAGATAAGTGAAGGTTTTGTTTCAAATAGATCCTCCAACGTTAAGTCATATCGGACGATGAATGAAATGATGTTCAAATGAGTACAAGTACATAGAGCTTAGAGTTACCAGACATTCATCTTTCAGGATAAGGGAAAACCTCGGAAAAAACCTTATCCAGATAACTCACCCTGACCAAGATTCGAACTCAAGACCTCTTGAACATGAGGCAGACACGCTACCATCTATGCTACCGAGGCGGCCAATAAATAAATATTGGTTTGACTGGAAAATTGATAACTTTAGTATTAATTCCCTTTTTTTTTTTTTTTTTTTTTTTTTTTTGTTTGTTCCATTTATACCTCGCCTTTAACTGCTATGGTCATATCGGCGGCCGTTCTCCTTTGGAACATACCGAAGGTGTTAACTCGTTATCTTTTGGTTTTAATCATTACATCACGCACACATTCACACTCTCATTCATACTTCCAGACTCTGGGGAAGATGGGGAATTATCTTGGTCAGAGAAAAATCCCCACCCCCGCCGCCGGGAATCGAACCCGGGACCCCTAGCACGGTAGGCAGGTACTCTACCGACTGAGCTACGGGGCCAGCCAATTCCTCATTTTGTTCAGTAATATAGTTTTATTATCTTTTTACTTCCCACATCGACGAAAGCACAATTTGACCTAAAGCAAATAGACTTAGTTCATTACAAGTGCAGAAATAGCCTGCTTAACAATAATGTATAACATTCAGTAGTAATAATACAAAACAGAATGTGAGTATAAAATGTGTGTCAAAGAGAACTTAATTAAAACTGATAGGTTTTGCCTTAAAAATGCATAGTAACTGAAGAGAAAAATATTTGCTTTCAGTTTACACTCTATTAAAGAATGGCAAAATTTATTAACTTTAATATATGATACAATGATTGGTTATTATTGATAGTGCTTGCTTTGAAGCTTTTTCTTTCCTTTTCTTTTTTGTATGCCTATTGCACTTAGTACAAGTAGTGAAAATATCTTTTATATGAAGAATGATAGTTTACTAATGCAGTACAGCCAAGGACATGGAGGTGACCTCAGAATTAGGTTATCAACTGGCGCTTACTTAGTCATACTTTGGTGCAGCCACAAGCAGATAGGTCATGCCCTCTAACTCATTTTATCATCTTGGAATCATTCAAACATGAGTCTATATTCATTCCAAACTGTTTGCATCAGTTGTTAAGTCACCAGAATCAAATTTATTCGGCATAAGAAATCATACAAGGTTTATCAAAACAGAACATGCATACTGTTGCCCATGCTTACACAATGACAAAATGGTGCTCTGAGGTAAATGGCAACATACCCATTATTCACCGTAGCAGCTGAGAAAAACCTTGGAGTAGCCTCAGTCAGATACCTTACAGAATTTATAAGAGTAAATAATAATAATAAATTTTAGTTAATTGATGGAAATTAATCATTTCTTCATACTAGTCGTATATAGGCTAAGGTTTTCGATAGATAATAAGAGTTTAATGATGAAGCCTGGGACTCAAATACTTACGATAGTAAGTCGCCACAAACGGTGTATCTCAAATGTGAGAACCCCTTGTGGTTTACCGGGGAAATATACGAGTCAAATGGAAAATTTAATGTCATGACAGCAAGTTGGCCATGGTAGCTCAATGGGTAAGAGCGACTGGACGGAAACCAGGAGATCCATGGTTCAAATCCCGACCGTGGCATTGAATTTTTCATGTTGACTCTATCTATCAAAAACCTTAGTCTATATATGGCTAGTATGAAGAAATTATTAATTTCCATCAATTGATTTTTTCTAAGAGCTTATATAATTCTACTATATATTGTTACAGGTTATGTTTTTCAAGTACCCTGGTAGGTAGTAATATTATTTTAAGCTGTTATACCTGTATCATATTTCAAATAGTTTGGTTTTTGAATTTTAGTGATAATTTGTCCTTATTCCATGTGTTGGGTGTATTTCTCCATTTGTGACAAATGGAGGTATTTGCCTCAGTATAAATTAATAATTCTTTAATGTGCACACATACCAGTATGTCAATATATTTAAGCCATGGAAATGTTCTCTGCAACTTTCTGATTTTGGGATACCAACTTGGATTCTTAATGCTCTTTTTTGAATTTTAAATATTATAACATTTATCCATAATGTTAGCTTGTATAACAGTAAGGAGCAGGAATAAACAAAATAACAAGTTTGAGGATAGTAGCTAACACACAAGGCTTTAGCTGATGAAAACTGAAATTTCTACTCAGCATCCCTGATATCTTCTCAATGTGTGAGTCACAACTTATATTTTTATCCAATTGTAAACCAAAATTAACCACTCTGGATCTGATTCTGATCCCAGGATTCCTTAATTTTCTACAAGCTTTATGCTGAAAATTTAGTGCTACAGTTTTCTCTTCAGTATATCGATTTTGATATACCAACTGAATAAGCGCAGACGGCTGAACTTTTATTGTGTTGAAACATTGTAAATTGATTACAGGTTTTAGAAAATACAAGATGTTACTCCAGACAGTGGAATACTTGTTTTTAGGAAATCCTTTGAAAATGTCTCATAGGAATGGTAAGGTATGTGTTTTCTCATGATAAATTCATTTTTATAGCCTCCTATTAATAAATATGATGTATAGATAGTCAACGTGAAAAATTCAGTGTGGCCGGGACTTGAACCACAGATCTCCTGGTTTCCGTCCAGTCGTTCTAACCCATTGAGGTACCATGGCCAACTAGCTGTCATGGCATTAAATTCTCCATTTGATTCGTATATTTTCCCAGTAAACCACTAGGGGCTCTCACATTTGAGATACACTGTTTGTGGCGACTTACTATCGTAAGTACTTGAGTTCCAGGCTTCATCATTTAACTCTTATTATTTAAGTTAATTGATGGAAGAAATTATTGTGAAGAATTATGGCTAGTGTGAAGAAATTATTAATTTCCATCAATTAAAATATGATGTAGTTTGCATAAATAGAACAAATGCAAGAATATGCAAATGAGCAGCATTTGAATTACATGTAAATGAAGTTTGAACTGGCCATCCTAAATTGCTAATCTCTCGCCTCGGTAGCGTAGATGGTAGTGTGTCTGCCACACGTTCAAGAGGTCCCGAGTTCGAATCTCAGTCAGGGTGAGTTACCTGGATAAGGTTTTTCCAGGATTTTCCCTTATCCTCAAAGACAAATGTCGGGTAACTCTAAGCTATATGGACCCTGGCTTCATTTGAGCATCATTTCACCCATTCCATTTATCGTCCAATATGACTTAATGTTGGAGGACATAAACTTACGAAAATAATAATAATAATAAATAAATTGCTGATCAGGTACATTAATTGTTAAGCTTTTCGTCTGGAACTACTTATAATAAATTGACCAACAAATGAAATGGTTGACGAAGCTATAATTTTTATAGCTGTATGCAACAGGCACTAAAAACTGAAATAATTAATGCAAGTTCAATGTAGGCAGTATCAATGTGCAGCAATGAAGAAGGCACAGTAATTTATTCATTTAAAATTAGAAATGCATTTTAATATGTCAGAACAGTATATATGAGGGCTGTTTTTTGTATCTTTACTCGTCCTCATAATTTTGATGGTCCTTCTCAAAATAGTCTCCCCTGAATGCAATGCCCTTGTCCCAGCGTTTCTGCCAGTCTTCAAAGACATGCTGGAAACAATTTTTTGAGAGATCCTTCAAAATCGCCTCCTTAGCCTTCACCACTGTTTCTGATGATAGATAATGCCTCCCACGAAGGCGCTTCTTCAAGTTAGGGAATAGAAAAAAGCCACATGGGGCTAAATCCAGACTATAGGAAGGGTGAGGGATGCACTTCATGTTGAATTTTGCAAGATATTCAGCAACAACATTGGCAATATGCGACCGTGCATTATCGTGGTGCAGCATCCAGCCTGCTTCACGGAGATGTGGTCTTTTGCACCTGATATGAACTTGCAATGTTTTCAGGACATCCCTGTAGTATTGCCCAGTTACTGATATGTGTGCAGCTACAACATGCTGATAAACCATTCCATGAATATCAAAGAATGAGATGATCATAACTTTCCCACCAGAAGCAACCACTTTTGCTTTTTTGGAGGTTGGTGATGAAGGAGATTTCCACACTGAGCTTTGCTGTTTGCTCTCAAGATCAAAATGATGTAGCCAAGTTTCATCAGCAGTGATTACATTTGAAAGAAACTCTGGATCTTCCTCTAACATCAACTTTAACTGCATGCAGACCTGCACCTGCACGTGAATGTCCTTTTGTTCAGGAATCAACAGTCTTTGAACCCGTCGTGCACAAACACGTCTCATGTGTAATGTTTCTGTCACCAACGTGTGGGTGGCACCCAATGAGATGTTCAGTATTTCAGAAAGTGATCTTAAGGTAATTCGTTGATCCTCTCTCACAATGGCAGCAGCAGTGTTGATGTTTTCTTCTGTAAGAGCAGTAACTGGAGCACCGGGTCCACCTTCCTTTGAAATTGATTGTCTCCCCACTTTAAACGTTTTAAACCATCTTCGAGCTGTGTTGTAGGGAAGAACAGACTCTCCATAGGCCTCCTGTAACATTGTATAGGAATCAACGGAAGATTTGTTGAGACGAAAGCAGAATTTCAAAGTCGCATATTGTTCCTCCCGTGTTACCTCCATTGCAGCGGTAGGCGATACTGAACATGTCTGAACTTGCTTGGTTCTCACAGGCGGGAACCAGCAGTACCAACAATGAAACTACTACAGCATGTTTGTTTCACATTAAGCTAACAGAATATAATAAGATTGAATTGTAGTGCAAAAAATTATGACCGTAAAAAACTTATGATCACTCTTTATTGAACAGCCGTTGTAAATACAGAATATCCATATACCATATATTAAATTTACTAAAATCCACTATTGTCTTAGTGTAGCATAAAGTGTAAATATTTTTTCAAATTTCATTCTGCAGTTAGCATGTATTTTATGACTAATCCTAATATGAGTTTTTAAATAATTTCTCTTCCTCAATGTTATACACCACCTCATTTATAATTATTGAAATAAGTTGTCGTAGAAGGTATGTATCTCATTGCACATAATAGTGGTTTACTGGGATAATATGAGTCAGTTGGAGAATTTAGTGTTATGCTGCCATGTTGTCATGGTAGCTCAGTGGTTAAGAGCAACCAGAGATCGGGAGATCTGTGGTTCAAATCTGGACCATGGCATTAAATTTTCAGTTTGGCTCTACCTTTCTAATCTTATAAGGCCAGTATTTTGAGTAGTAGAACACAATAACTCCATTGTGTCAATTAACAACGCGAGGAATTAATACTGTAACAAATGAGAACACAAGTTACTGCTAAACAGCTTTGTCTCTTAAGTGCTTTGCATAATATAAACGTTATACTGTCCAGCAATGCAAAGAAGGTTCCTGAAAGGAATGTGCTCCCTTACACAGTAGGACAAGGACAGCGAATGTGTGTGACAGGAAACACATGCTACACAAGGAGCAAACCCGTTAAAAAAACATGCGACCTATTCACTCTGTACACTAAAGCTGAGAGGATTCATTCACAAAAGTAGAAGCCATCAGAATGTTTTTGAATGGTCTGTAATTGTACTGACATGGGGTGTCATAAACCTGTCCAGGGAGGGTGTGGGAACCTTCTGCAATCCCCCTGTGCAGGCGCCGGAAACTTTCTCTCCTGTGGTATACTGTACTTGAGATACAGAACAAAACATAACTGATCATTCAAGCCGAACTACACCTGAATTGTACTTAGCATTGTCTACGGAACTCTTATTTTTTATTGTCTACTAAAAACTGCGCACTGTTATTTTAACTCATCTCAACTGACATCAATGGCTAGGCTCTTACCAGTTTTTGATCAATTCTTTAGAACTTGAATACACAAAAAACAACAACTTAAACTGCTAGGAACAAGCAAAAGGAATCTTCAGAAACAGAAAGATGGTACACAAAGGCTGTTGCTCAGGCAAGAAGACTGGTGGACATCAGCAGCTACCTAGTAGATTCGCACCACGGTGGCAGTACTAAAAGGGACTGTTTTTTTTTCCCCCTAGCCAACAGTTTCTGTTTAAATTACCATTTATCCTATATGTACTTAATTATACAAAGTAACCGCTATTACACAATGCAATTCAGTTGTTGACGTTATACAGTTACATAAGGTAATGAGCCGATCCAGAAACCCCGACATATCACAGGGTAGGTTCCCTAACTTCTACAGATTGAATTTCTCCGGTGACGGCTAATTCAACCAGCCCCCGGGGACGAAGCTTAGTGTACTTTCCCCACCATATAAATCCCCGAGAAATCTATCGCCGCAGGTCAACAACTCTCAAGAGACCAAACGGATAAAAGAGTGAAGTGAAAATAGGATAAGAAAAAAACTCATGGTAGTAATGTTGGCTAACGATTTAGAACAAAGAAAAAAAAAAAAGAAAAAACTGATAGTTCAGGAAGTTCAGCCACGGGAATCGAACCCCGAATGTAGGCATCCCACTCGGTGTTACATACTCCTCAGGCGTGTTGTCAAAAAGGTTCCGAGTGTGAAATGTTAATCGAAATACGAAGGTTAACCTCACATTAATATATAATTGCCGCCAATAATAAAATACACGAAATTACGATAGAAAAAGTGTAATACTAAGAGAATTTACAATTAGTAGTAGACTATATTCATAAGTAAATGGACTATGGTTCTGAACAAGGGAATAAAATAGGCAACTTATGTAGAATGTGAAAAATGAGCAACGCCAGGGACAATGGCCTTCATTTTATTGGACGGCTGAATCACGTGGCAATGACCACCGTAATACTGCACATGTTCTTGTGCATGGTAGATCCCGGAACAGCTTGATCACATTTTCTTCACATATTAGTTTACATAATTTCTTACGCATTGTAAATACTTCTCATGTGTCTTATACAAACTCATTCAGTTCTATAGTGATTGAATGGTGTGTACCAGATAGCTAGAATAGCAAACTAACAGATGAAGTACGTTACATAACAAGGAAAAATGCTATCGATTCGAGTTGGGAGCTGTATCTTGGGAGTGAGAATTAGTCGCCTTCTGCCGACTTGATGTTCATGTTAAATCACGTTACGCAAGCTAATGCGATGAATTAGTAAAATATTGAGAGTGGAACGCCAGATGTCAGAATAATTCCCGCAAGTCTGGCTTGGTTTTGCACGGGTAGTAAGAATAAACTTTGTTTTGCAGTTGTAATGGCAAGCCTTACTGTCACTTTTAACTGAGAATTTAGGTACTTATAGCTATAAAAGAGGTCCGCACTTGGCATAATACCTATATGCGTGATATAACAACTTTGCTTCTGTTCTTTTGCTTTGTTTCTGACTTGTAATAACCTGTATACAATCCAGTTTTTCTGTAGGTGTTTTCTGCTTACCTTGGAATTAAATTCATTATCAAATTGCAGTTATGCAATGCGAGAAAAGTATATCCAGCGTAACATCAGAAACTATTAAATCGGTATCTGGAATGAACAATTGGAATGATCATTTATTGTATCCATGGTTACACAATCAATTTGTTTTAGAGTGGTGACTAGGTCGCTCGGTTTCGTTAAAAAGGTTAGAATATTTTGTTAGTACATAACTTGGTAAATAGTACATCATAAATTACTAAGAAATAAAGTTAAAGAACTTAAATGTGTATTCAACTACTTTGCTTAAATATACCTACATGTAATAAGTAGGGAACGTATTTCATAATAACCTAAAATTTCATACCGAGATTCACCGGAGACGTGCGTTTTAAGACATGCAGATTAAAAAAGATCTCCCTGAATGTTATGGGGTGGTATGTGCAAACTTCCGCCTCTTTCAAAGATGTGACATGAAGCATTTTAAGAACTCTCCACCAAACTACCATTTACATTGAAAATGTGTGCTTAAAAATGTTTTTAAGGTTTCGACTAAAATACGAGAGACGACGGAAGATCATGCGCTAAAGCACAACGTCAAAATTACACCAACACCTTGTACGAGCCGTTATGTAAACAAAACGGACGAAAATATATTTTGTAGTGCGAACAGCTACAGCTATATGCTGAATAGGTTTCAGTTCCTAGAAGAGGTTACGTTACTATGAAATTTCGACTCTTGGACTTTACTCCTTGTTAGTCTGTTCGTTATTTCAAAATAGTAATGCGTTGGTGGCCACAGTTACTTGAATAAGTTTTTCTCCGGGGTTTTTCCATATCCCGAAAGTTGAATATCTGGTAAATCTAAAATCTAAGGACCCTGTACACATTTGCGCATCATGTCATTCATCGTCCGATATGACTTAACGTTGGAGGCTTTTCCTTATCCTGAAAGATGAATGTCTGGTAACTAAGCTCTATGTGCCCTGTACTCATTTGAACACCATTTCAATCATCTTCCGATATGACTTAATGTTGGAGGTTTTCCCTAATCCTGAAAGTTGTACCTGGTAACTCTAAGCTCTGTTGACCCTGTACTCATTTGAACACCATTTCAATCATCGTCCGATATGACTTAAGGTTGGAGGTTTTTCCTTATCCTGAAAGATGAATGGTAACTCTAAGCTCTATGTATCCTGTACTCATTTGAACATCATTTCATTCATCGTCCGATATGACTTAACGTTGGAGGTTTTCCCTTATCCTGAAAGATGAATGTCTGGTAACTCTAAGCTCAATGTACCCTGTACTCATTTCAACATCATTTCATTCATCGTCCGATATGACTTAACGTTGGAGGTTTTCCCTTATCCTGAAAGATGAATGTCTGGTAACTCTAAGCTCTATGTACACGGTACTCATTTGAACATCATTTCATTCATCGTCCGATATGACTAAACGTTGGAGGTTTTCCCTTATCCTTAAAGATGAATGTCTGGTAACTCTAAGCTCAATGTACCCTGTACTCATTTCAACATCATTTCATTCATCGTCCGATATGACTTAACGTTGGAGGTTTACCCTTATCCTGAAAGATGAATGTCTGGTAACTCTAAGCTCTATGTACACGGTACTCATTTGAACATCATTTCATTCATCGTCCGATATGACTTAACGTTGGAGGTTTTCCCTTATCCTGAAAGATGAATGTCTGGTAACTCTAAGCTCTATGTACACGGTACTCATTTGAACATCATTTCATTCATCGTACGATATGACTTAACGTTGGAGGTTTTCCCTTATCCTGAAAGATGAATGTCTGGTAACTCTAAGCTCTATGTACACGGTACTCATTTGAACATCATTTCATTCATCGTCCGATATGACTTAACGTTGGAGGTTTTCCCTTATCCTGAAAGATGAATGTCTGGTAACTCTAAGCTCTATGTACACGGTACTCATTTGAACATCATTTCATTCATCGTCCGATATGACTTAACGTTGGAGGTTTTCCCTTATCCTTAAAGATGAATGTCTGGTAACTCTAAGCTCAATGTACCCTGTACTCATTTCAACATCATTTCATTCATCGTCCGATATGACTTAACGTTGAAGGTTTTCTCTTATCCTGAAAGATGAATGTCTGGTAACTCTAAGCTCTATGTACACGGTACTCATTTGAACATCATTTCATTCATCGTCCGATATGACTTAACGTTGGAGGTTTTCCCTTGTCCTGAAAGATGAATGTCTGGTAACTCTAAGCTCAATGTACCCTGTACTCATTTCAACATCATTTCATTCATCGTCCGATATGACGTAACATGTTAGGATATAAATTAAAAATCCACAAACAGCATCTGAGAGGTTAATGCGATAAAAATAAATACGTGCTTTAAAAAAATTCTGGTTTTTATGTAGTAAAATGAATAACATATTATACGAAAAGAATTCAAGATATACATTTCATCTCTCATTTAATTATCTAAAACTTCTGCAAGTTTACAGAAGTGGTTCGTGCTAAAATGTACCAATGTGCCACGAAACTTATTTGTCATGTAACTTCACATGTTTCCAGCATACATACGACAGCACATAGTGGATGGATTTTGAAGTCTGTTTACATATCTGATTATATGTTACATGTTCTTTCACTGCACTATCTATATCAGAAGTTAAATCTATCAAAAGTAAAGTCAGCTCGAAAGCACCACAAAATTTGTTGCTGTCCATAATTCTAAAGAACAAGAACCCCCCCCCCCACCAAATCTGCTGATTTTTTTTTTTTAAATTACGTCCTCCAGCGTTAAATAATATCGGACGATGAATGAAATGATACTCAAATGAGTACAGGGTCCATAGAGTTTAGAGTTACCAGACATTCATCTTTCGTCATATCGGACGATGAATGAAATGATACTCAAATGAGTACAGGGTCCATAGAGTTTAGAGTTACCAGACATTCATCTTTCGTCATATCGGACGATGAATGAAATGATGTTCAAATGAGTAGAGGGTACATAGAGCTTAGAGTTACCAGACATTCATCTTTCAGGATAAGAGAAAACCTCCAACGTTAAGTCATATCTGACGATGAATGAAATGATGTTCAAATGAGTACAGGGTACATAGAGCTTAGAGTTACCATTCATCTTTCAGGATAAGGAAAAACCTCCAACCTTAAGTCATATCGGACGATGAATGAAATAATGTTCATATGAGTACAGGGTACATAGAGCTTATAGTTACCAGACATTCATCTTTCAGGATAAGAGAAAACCTCCAACGTTAAGTCATATCGGACGATGAATGAAATGATGTTCATATGAGTACAGGGTACATAGAGCTTAGAGCTACCAGACATTCACCTTTCAGGATAAGAGAAAACCTCCAACGTTAAGTCATATCGGACGATGAATGAAATAATGTTCATATGAGTACAGGGTACATAGAGCTTAGAGCTACCAGACATTCACCTTTCAGGATAAGAGAAGACCTCCAACCTTAAGTCATATCGGACGATGAATGAAATAATGTTCATATGAGTACAGGGTACATAGAGCTTAGAGCTACCAGACATTCACCTTTCAGGATAAGAGAAGACCTCCAACGTTAAGTCATATCGGACGATGAATGAAATAATGTTCATATGAGTACAGGGTACATAGAGCTTAGAGCTACCAGACATTCACCTTTCAGGATAAGAGGAAACCTCCAACGTTAAGTCATATCGGACGATGAATGAAATGATGTTCAAATGAGTACAGGGTACATAGAGCTTAGAGTTACCAGACATTCATCTTTCAGGATAAGAGAAAACCTCCAACGTTAAGTCATATCGGACGATGAATGAAATAATGTTCATATGAGTACAGGGTACATAGAGCTTAGAGTTACCAGACATTCATCTTTCAGGATAAGAGAAAACCTCCAACGTTGTCATATCGGACGATAAATGAAATGTTCAAATGAGTACAGGGTGCATAGAGCTTAGAGTTACCATTCACCTTTCACGATAAGGGAAAACCCAAGAAGAAAACAAAATTTTATCTAGATAACTACCCTGATTAAGATTTGAACTCAGGACCTCTTAAAGGGGACACAGACACGCTACCACCTACGCTACAGGCAGGCTAAACCGGTCTTTTAAAGTATTTAATCGAAATGGTGTAAATAAGAAGCCTTGTTATAAGCATTACACGCAAAACCTTTGTGTAGTCTAATAATGATGATGATAAAGAAGTTATATTTTTGCGTCTCAGCGCTTGCGCGCTTCTGAAACATCCATCTGCACACACCAGGCTCCGTTTTAGGCAGGAAGTTAAGGAAGTAATCCACTTCTAATAGAACACATCGAGGGGCCACCGGCTTTACTTCTCTTCCGAAGGAAACCATGCTCTAAGGATTTTTACGCCCGAAAGAAAGCCATCGCTCTCCGCCAGGTTTGAGCTCGCAACGTCAGCTAGCATGTTACCTCTCGACCATGGAGAACGACTTATAAGAAAGTTCACACCTTACTGACCTTGTAAGAAATTATAACTATGACACGGTCATTGAAAATAATGTGGCTATTAAATTTAAAGCTTATAGAGGGTCTCAAACCTGCTTCAAGAATTAAGGCGTCGAAAATTACCTCCGAATGTTTCCAGAGAGTCTTTTGTTTAGGTCCCCGAGAAAAGAACAGCAAATGTGCACGTTTCTAAACAGCAAAAACACGTGTTTTAAAGGTCATCACTACACTTGGGAATCAATAGTAAACTGTTTACAGCTGACGTTCCTCTCTAACGAAAGCATATAATTTGTTTTTCGCTTATGAATGTAAAAGAAGTTCCTTTTGTTCCAACACAGCGAGGAAGCTGCGCAAATTAGAATCCACCCATGCAGGCCCTCTTGGCACGCTTCTTGTAGCTGCTGTAAGACTAATGTACAGTCTTAGACATAAAAACTGAGCTATTCCCAGATACTCTAGTCTATCGGAGAACTACGTGGACGCTGGAAACGTTGTATTCCCAACGCATATATAGGTAACAGCAGTTTTAGGTTATCTGCCAGTGAATGCGTTGATCACGAATAGAAGAAACCTTAAGGAAGAAATCATATTCTTATAGGATGGTTAGAGGTAATGGTCTTTTTGGTAAGTCGTCGGTTCAAACCCCAGACAATATTTTTATGTTTTAGTATTGTTTTACAAGTACAGATATAGGGTATCATATTTTCATTCGATACGATGCTTTAACTGTTTAGTAAAACCTCGTTAAATCGGATCAGTTTTGGAAAAAATACGTTGTTTATCGTTGTTTACAGACGATACGTTACTATTCTCGGTGCGTACATTACTAGAATTCTCTTGCCAGCGGGCGAATTCATTGCACTCACCTTGGAACCGCGTTGGAAGAGAAACTTTGGTAATGTCATGAAAAAAGCTGTGGCCTAGTGGGTTAGACTTGTCAGAAAACAGATTGAAGAAGAAGTGTGGGAGAAAATCTTATTGACATTATTAAAAATATGGATGGCTGCTCCGATGTTGATGAAAACATTGACAATGACGGAGGTTATAAATCGATTACAGAGGAAGGCATTATTGCATCATGCATTGTTACTGAAAATGAAAATAAAAATGAAGAGTATTCAGGTTCTGACAGTGTTGATGAACCAGCTGTGGTTATGACCCACGCACAAGCAGTTACAAACATAGAGAAATTGATGTTTTATTTCGAGAGTCAAGCCGAAACATCTTCTAATGTTAAAGCGCATGTGAGATCGCGCTGCTTGTATACGATACACTAAACTGAGACAGCAGAAGCACACTGTCTTTTTTACTTCCGACTAGTTTGTACAAGGGTGAGTCAAATGAAAACCTTAAATTTGTAATAACAAATCGAAATTTCGCGCCGTTATCCTGTAAGTTGGTAAGCGTGCTACAAACAGCGTGCAGATTGGCGTGTAGGTAGCAGCGTAGTGCAGATGCACACATACCATCACAGTATCAGTATAAAGATGGCCGCCCCACTTGCGACTTGCACCAGGGAAGAACAGCGCACTGTTGTTCGGTTTTTGCGTAGTGAAGGTGTGAAACCTATTGAAATTCATCGACGAATGAATGTTTAGTACGGTGATGCATGTTTCTTACAGCAGCAAGTCTACGAATGGAGTAGGAAGTTCGCAAATGGTGTGACTTCAGTGGAAGTTGCTCCACGTCCAGGTCAGGCACAACGAGTTGTAACTCCACAGAACATTGCTGCAGCAGTTGAAGCCATAGTGAAGGAAAACCACTGAGTGACACTGAATGACATTACAGCATGTTTACAGATTAGTCATGGGTCAACACACCACATTGTGCATGATGTGCTCCAGTTTCACAAAGTGTCAGCAAAAGGGGGCCACGGCAGCTGACTCCTGAAATGAGAGAACGACGTGTTGATGCTTGTGAAGAACTTCTTCGGCGCTTTGAACGAGAAGGTGATGGCTTCCTTGCAAGAATCGTTACTGGGGACAAAACCTGGGTTCATTGCCACCAACCGAAAAATGAAGATAGCGAGCAACGAATGGCGCCATCCCTCATCACCAAAACCAAAGAAGTTTCGAACAGAACCATCATCAGGGAAGGTTATGCTGACTCTCTTTTGGGACGAAAAAGACGTCATTTTGGAGCATTACATGCCTAGAGGGACCACTGTCACCAGTGCGTCATACACAGATATCCTAAAAAATCATCTGTGGCCTGAAATCAAATCAAAGCGACGTGGATTGCTGTCAGCAGTTTTGCAACATGACAATGCATGGCCCCACACTGCCCGTACAACAGTTGCAACAATCATAGACCTGCATTTTGAGTGTCTTCCTCATCCACCATACTCACTAGACCTTGCCCCAAGTGATTTCCATATGTTTGGACCATTCAAAGAC
The DNA here is from genome assembly GCA_030765055.1 of Mantis religiosa. Lineage (NCBI taxonomy): Eukaryota > Metazoa > Arthropoda > Insecta > Mantodea > Mantidae > Mantis > Mantis religiosa. The sequence continues at coordinate 164,751,597 of CM060955.1, read as the reverse complement.
GCAATGGAAGGAAAGAAGTTCCGTTCCGATGAAGAGGTACGCCACGCGGTGCATGAGTAGATGCGCGGGCTACCAAAATAATTTTTTTCTAAAGGAATTTATGCACTTTGTAAGCGCTGGAGGACTTGCATTGAGTGTGGGGGAGATTATGTTGAAAAGTAATACGGCTTTGTACCACTTCTGCACAATAAATATTTAAAAAAATTTAAGGTTTTCATTTCACTCACCCTCGTAGTTATATTGTATACAGTGCAAATATAGACAGTGTATCATAAGTAATGTTTTTAAGAAAAACAATTATTTGAAATGTGTTCTGACATGCAGTTAACTAATTTTCAAAGTATCGACCATTAGATTCTAAGGTCTTGAGCCATCGTTCAGCGAGGATGGTACCAGTCTCTGATGTTTGATGCGAAGAATTCGGTGTTACCCACTTGTACTGCTTCAATGTTGTCCAAATTTCTTCCACGTATATAAATTGGTCATGAATCGAAAAGGATGATAACACTGGGCAACAATGAAAATGTTTCGGGCTTAAAAATAGTGAATTTATATGTATTTCCATTTGCTGAATTGAAAAATTACCATAAAAATGATAGATTAGCTCTTGTTTTGAAGATAAAGTGACATTTCATTTTTTACAGTGAAGATTTTATATTTGGGGGATTTTTTTGGGAGTTGGCACACCTGTCAAATATCAAAACACAATCAGAGAGAAATTTTGGAAATTGAGTGATACAAAGTTAAGAAAGGCATTTTAAGGAAGGCATTGGAGGGGAAAGAAAAGTAAGTTTGGGACGCCTTCAAGGGTGTTGTTCATGGATTTTTAGGCAACAAAAGAGATGACAATTACAAGCATTTGGTGGCAGTGCTCCTGCAAAAATACCGTAACCTTGGATGCAACATGTACCATAAGATCCATTTTCTCCACTCCCACCTAGACTTTTTCCCTCCTAGTTGTGGAGCTGTTAGTGATGAACATGGGGAGAGATTCCATCAGGACATTTCTGTTATGGAACAAAGATATCAGGGCCGTTGGAATGAAGTAATGCTTGCGGATTACTGTTGGTCTTTGTATAGGGATTCTGCGGAACTCCATCACAAGAGGCAAGCTAAAAGACGAGGAAGTCAATAGGACACCACATGATTCTCTTCAGACACGACTATCTGCGAAGTATTTTTCCAGCAATTTAGAACTCTTAGCATGTAACTACCAGTTAAAAAATCAAATTCACTTTCATTGTTGTTAGCATGTATGTAATTAAAATGTATCCTTTTCTCTCAATCCGTTAATATGTAATACTTCCACCTTGTGTATATCATAGAAACTAGATCTAATAAAAATTCTTCATTGTCATTTGTTTTTCTCAACCCAAAGTTAGTAGGAATTGCCTCATGAAGTGCTCGAAACATTTTTGTTGCCCAGTGTAATCGGATGGTGCGAGATCAGGGCTGTATGCTGCATTGCACTTTTGATGTCTCAATCCAGGAAAATCATCAACAGTCAGGCCAGCATAATACAGGGTTCCCGAAGGCTCTGTGTTTCAGTGTCCTCATGGCCGACTTCATCCTACGGAACGTATACTGATACCATTATACTGATGTGTTATGTAAATACCGACAGGAAAATACACAGAGCCTTCAACGTTGTACAACGACTCCCGCCTTATCCAAGATTGGCATGTGGGCGCTAACTCGTAAATAAACCACCGTGTTTTGTTAGCAAAGTGTCGCTGCCGAAGGAGCAGTGGATAACTGTCATCATCTACCTGAAAATCAAGCTAGATAAGGGCCCAACTTTTGGTAACATATTCATTCGAGTCGCACTAGGTAATTGGGGCTACCGCCACACTGTACCCCTGGGATATTAGCTGCCTCTAAGTTACGTCCTTTCAAAGCACCGATAATCGCTTTTTTTATTTCTCTAATCCTGTGAGATTTAGAACATGGTCGCAGCCTTGAGTTTCCTTCATGTAGCTTCATCTCTTTCATAAGCCGAAGACAAAATTAGACTCCGGATCACAAAATTCTACGACAGTTGCCATACCATCGGAGCGCCCTCGTTGAGTCTCTTGGCGACTGAAACCCCAGACATCGCTTCTTGAGGCATACCAGGTTGCTAGTATTGTATGCGGGTTCCTCGATAACAGAGGAGCGAAACTTCATACGGCAGCTAAAGCTGAGCTCTTCTACAATCCGTACAACAGATGCTTTGATACATTTTCAGTAGCCACCCCGTAAAACAAATTTTGAAAAGACATTGTCAGCGGTGTAGAATAACCAGAGTGTACTAGTATCCATCGAAGAGCAATATTGCTAACTCATTTCGCTCCTTTAACCTCAATTTGATTCGTCACCCTGGAACCGTCATCATTACAAACGGTTAAATCACTTCTGTGCAGCCTTCAGTTTGGCTACATTGCAAACCGTGAACGAACTCGAATAGAACTTGGAATAATTTTGTGTTCAACACATATGACTAATTTTATATCACTAACTGTATCCTCATTGTATGTGTCAATGCTATAAGTAAAGTATTTCTGGGGAAGTACTGCAGACAAATCATTCTAAGTCTGTGCACAGAATTGTTACGTAGGATTCCAGAGTTTTGCACCATAGGCACAGTGATAGCTTTAAATCTTCTCTCATTTCTTCATTACTTAATCTACCCCGTCCTTTTACTTATCTCAGCAGCTTAAATATGACTTTTATCTTTCTGTCTTAAAACCCAACTTCCCTGCCATATAATATTTCTGGAACTGCCATAACGTAATAAAATTTGAGTTCTTTCTTTGCTTGTATTTTTTTAAGTTCCTTTAATAGTTGGTACCTCTGCATCTTATTGTGTAAATCATTATCACTAAAGACCGGAGGCATGTGAGCTTTTCCATAGGTACACTGCACATGGACTGTACTGTTATCGGTCGCACCTTTAAACAAAGGTAGGCACATGAAGAGGAAACAAAACAGTCGCGTTATATGACACCTTGGCCTTGTGTCTACATACACTTGAAGGAATGCTTCACTACTTCCAAGAGTACTACGTTGTGTCGTTTTCGATGTTTGCAAATATGATGGCCGTGCTGTACACCCGACATCATTCATACTTCCCTTATCCTGAAAGACGAATGTCGAGTAACTCTAAACTCTACGGTGCCCGCCTCGGTAGCGTAGATGGTAGCATGTCTACCTCACGTTTAAGAGGTCCCGAGTTCGAATCTCAATCAGGGTGACTTACCTGTATAAGGTTTTTCCGGGGTTTTCCCTTATCCTGAAAGACGAATGTCGGGTAACTCTAAGCTCCATGGACCCTGGACTCATTTGAGCATCATTTCTTCCAATTCATTCACCGTCCGATATGACTTAACGTTGGAGGACGTAAATTATAAAATAAATAAATAAGCTCTACAGACCCTGGGCGCATTTGAGCATCATTTCACCCAATCCATTCATCGTCCGATATGACTTAACGTTGGAGGACATAAAAAAGCTCTGTGTCCAATTAACTTGTATTTCATGCGAGCGTACATCCGTGCGGCCTTTATCATGTATATAGGATTTACCACGGAGAGGATTTGGTACGTAGGCCATCATGCTGGGCCCACCCCCGGAGGAAGGATGAGGCGAAGGGACAGAGGGCGACCGATCCAAGGAACCACGACAATACAGAGGGCAGGGTCCCTACAGTTTACTTAGATAGAGACTTCCCCCGACAGGCCAGGACGACGGATACGCTCCCCTACTGCGGGACGGTGAGCCCAGGAGCCGAGTCCCAAAGGTCCCTGGCTGGCGATCCCGAAATGGTCCCAGCAGAGGAGCAGAGACCGGCAACCGACCTACCGGAGGAGGAAGTAGTTTTCCTCAGAGCATATCATCCTGCCATGCACCGCCGAGACTCCGGATGAGAGTTGTGAAATGTTAATTGAGATGAAATAGAGGGACAGAAAATTCGGGGGATGTAATTAATCTACCCACCATCGCCTAGCGACCCGGGAAACCCCCGAAAAAACCCATGGGTCAGGTAGGTAGGTCACTGTGATCGAACCCGGGCCGCCACAGATGAAACCGCCTGAGCCATCCTGCTCGGTATATGTATCTAACTTATATTACATCCAAGATAATTACAATTCTGCACCTGTTTGATTATTTAATCTTTTGCTTTTACTTTTGCTCTTACTGGCAGTTTTCTTGAAAGTGGTATCACTTTCGTTCTATTTAGTGAAATGTTGAGTTCATACATTCTCAATTTGTCCAACATAACTCATTTGTTGATGCTTAAGAACTTAAAAATTGGCACTTCATACTTGCATTATTAATTTTGGACCTTGAATCTGTCAAATCTGACTTCCCGCGTTCATTACAAAACGGTGGAATGACTACATTTTTAAGACTGTAATATTGTGAATTCAATAATTATAAGTACCGTAAGGTAGTACGGATGTCAGTAGCTCTACCACTGATGCCGTAGTACCTACCCTTTAGTTAATGTTTAGCTTGTATTTGAACTAGGACCGGCTCAAATATCATGCATTAATTGTTTGGTGGTGTACAGCACTTCATCTGTCTACTACGGGTAAATTGTACAAGTAAAAACCTGATATACTACACAACTTTCTGCGACTGTGTATGCAGAAATTGAACTTCAGAAAACTTCATAAATGTAGCCCACTCATAGTTTCCAGCTATGCGCGCGCGTCTGGAAAGAAATACAGTTTTATCTTTTTATATACTGTCTGTGGGAGGTATCGGGATATTTGCTCTCCCACGCAAATTCAGTATTAAGATTTCACTGGAAATCGTGTATACATGTTTCAAGATTTCCTAGACCTAAATAAAACTGGGAAGCAGTAAAACATAGACAACATTTTAGCACAGGAAATTTACATAACCGATCAAAATATACACTTTTTCAAATATGTGTGTATTGTGTTGTTAAGTATTTCGGAGATATTCGCTATTCTTATTTGAAAATTCTAATTTTTAAATCCTGCATCTTTTCTGAAGCGCGATGTTATTTTGTTCGTCATGGAACAATGTAAAGAGAGAAGGTATGTAGGACAAGCTGTTTAAACAGTTGAATGTCGCCCTAGCTCTATTTATGCTTCTGTGTTTATCATTTTGTTTTTCGTGAGATAATGCTAAGAGTATGGAATATCAAAGCCACATAGTGACCAGTTATACTTAGCCTCCTGTGAGTTCGTGTATCTACACCAAATTTAATATATTTCTGGAAATATTTCTTTTGATTAACGTAAATTAGACAGAAATATAAACTTCTATATTTCTTAGTAGACTACAGAGGAAAAGAAATGATATTGCATTGGACAGTCCAGTTAGATTTATGTATTTTATGTATATATTGTCACCCAATTAGCGGTAGGCATGAGGCCCACAGCTGTGAGGAAACCAAAGGCCGCCGTGCCACGCCTCCCATTAGTCTCTGTCACTAACTGAGGGGTGGTTAGGGAAGTGTCACCTGTCCCTCGACGTTTCTCTCCCCTTCTCCTGTGGTCTGGAACGTTCGGGTGATTTGCGGGAAACCAGAGACTTCTAGAAGAACAGTGACATTCCTATAAAAAGGGTTTCAGAGAGACAGTCAGTCAGTTCTTGGTGTAAGGACGCAGTGCTAGTGAGAAGACCGTACGTAATTACAAGTGCAATTGTAACGGACGAACTGGTGAATCGTAATTGTGTGCATTACGTAATTTTATGTAATTGGCAAGTGTTTAACTGTAAGTCGGTGGGAATAAAGAACATTTTTGAGTGGTGAAATTGGACTTTTCATTTCACGAACCCACAAAGTCACACTGGTGTCAGGAAGCGGGAAGATAATATCACCGAACATTACAACCATGGACGCGGCATTGGAAAATTTTTTGGAGAAGATGATGGAAATGATGGCCGAATTAACAGAGAAAACGGACGCGGCAAATAACTACCTGGCCGCGGAACTGAAACAAATGAAGACGGCCAACGACAACATCACCGAGAAGATGGAAGAAATGAAGGCCGAATTAACAGCGAAGACGGAAACGGCAAACAACAACTTGGCCACGACAATGACCACAAAGATGGCCGAACTGACCACGGAAGTGAAGGTGGCGAACGAGGCTCTCGCCGCCAAATTTGAGGAACGATTGGCCGGCGTGAGGGATGACGTCACGAATCTGGGCAAGCGGATGGGCCAAGTAGACGACCGCCTTAATGATTTAGAGGAAAAGGCTGACAATAACGCCAAGACCCTGAACGCCGTGGTGGAAGACGTCGAAGACCTTGCGAACCGCATAAACAACCTGGAAGGGAAGGCCGACAGCAGCGTCAAGTCCCTGAACGCAATGGTGGAGGACGTCGTCGGCAGGAGGTTGAAGGATTTGAAGCCCGACGTGCCGGGACGCGACACAACATCTGCGCGCGTCAAACCTCCCAAGTATGACGGCGCGTCAACGTTTGAAGTCTTCCGCCGCCAGTTCGACACAGTGGCCAGGCACAACAGGTGGTCACCGGAGGAGGAGGCCACACAGTTAATAGCCAGCCTCCAGGGACGGGCCGCGGAAGTGCTAAACGCGGTGCAGACCATGGCGGCGCCCAAGGACATCTGGGAGGCCCTGGAGAATCGCTTCGGGAACCACCGCTTAGCCGCAGCATAACGAAGCCAGCTAAAGGCAAGGTCGCAGCAGCCGGGGGAGACGCTGCAGGAGTTCGCCATAGCCATCGAGCAGCTGGCTAGCAAGGCCTTGGTTGACCTGCCACTGGAGTTCGTATCCCGGGAAGCCGCCTACAATTTTGTCGACGGGGTACGGGACACGGAGCTTCGTCAGCGCCTAATGCTCGGGGAATATAAAACCATCCACGAGGCGCTGACAACGGCATTAAGGATGGAGGCGGCCAAATTAACATCCATCCCGACGTCAAGAACGAGGAGTGTCCGCTACGCCGGAGACAGAAGACCAGCTGAGGGACGCCGGCGAACACCTAGTGGCCCGTGTTGGGGGTGTGGACAGCCCGGACACCTGCAGAGAGACTGCCCACACCAGGAAGAGCAGCCGGAAAATGAGTAAGGGCCGTCGTGGAGAGGGGCACGTCGGCGCCATCACCACCATCCCCTCGAGTGACACTGCGCGCCGTCAGCCGGCGTATGGATGACAGCCTCACCGCGGACGGTTGGATAAGAGGAAAGCCGTGCCGCGTGCTGGTGGACACCGGGGCGGCCGTGACCATCATCAGACCTGACGTGGCGAAGGGTTTGCCGACAAGGAAGCCAAGCCGGCCATACCAGCTTGTCACGGCATCGGGCGACACCTTGCCTGTGGAGAGGGAGGCCCTGCTGGAGCTGAACTTGGGACGGAGTGCCGTGTGTCTGTGGGTGTTCGTCGCGAAGGTGGCTGAGGAGGTGATCCTGGGACTGGATGCCCTCAGGAGCCATGAGGCAACGGTCGACGTCGGCAAGAAGATCCTGCGGCTTAACGGAGAAGAGGTTATACTCCGTCAACCCGAAGAGCGCCTTGGAATTTGCAGGGTCGTCTTGGACGAAGACGTGGTTGTTCCCGCGAGGAGCGAGGTGGTGGTGACGGCGCGACTGGAGGGCCAGAGAACCAGGAACATGATGCTGGACCAGAAGACGCCTGTAAACGGACTGTGTGTAGCCAGGGCATTGCTGCCGTGCCGAGAGGAGGTGCCCGTGAGACTGCTAAATCCTACGGACGCCGATCACGACGTCCAGGCCGGGAAGGAGTTGGGAATGTGCGAGCCCGTGGTGAGCGTAACAGCTATCGACGAGACACTAGAGCCGGCGCCGAAGCAACACCTGGGGCCCCGGCTAGAAGGCTTGGTGGAGAGGGCGGCCGACCACCTGACCACAGAACAGCTGGAGAAGGTTCGACAACTGCTAAGGCGGTATCAGCGCGTCTTCAGCCAAGGTGATAGTGACTACGGCCGCACGGACAAAGTGCTTCACCGCATCGACACCGGGGACGCCCGGCCTATTCGGCAACCACATAGACGCGTTCCGCTGGCGAAGCAAGGGGCGGTGCGAGACATGCTGGAGGACATGAGATCCAGGGGAGTGATTGAAGAGTCTGACAGCCCTTGGTGTTCCCCTGTAGTCTTGGTGACAAAGAAGAACGGCGAGCTGCGCTTCTGCGTAGACTACAGAAAATTGAACGCCGTCACGTGGAAGGACTGTTTTCCCTTACCCCGGATTGACGACACCCTCGACACGCTAGCTAGTGCACAGTGGTTCTCGACCCTGGACCTGAAGTCGGGCTACTGGCAGGTAGCTTTAGACCCGAGAGACAAGGAGAAGACTGCATTCTCGACGGGCCAAGGGCTCTGGCAGTTCACGGTTATGCCCTTTGGCCTCTGCAACGCACCAGCTACCTTCCAGCGCCTTATGCAGTCAGTGATGAGAGGGCTGACTTACGATGCCTGCCTGCTATACCTGGACGACATCATCATCGTCGGGAAGACTTTTGAAGATCACCTCGAGAATCTGAGTAAGGTGCTACAGAGACTACAAGCGACCAACTTGAAGCTGAACGCGAAGAAGTGCCAGCTCTTCCGCAAGGAAGTTAACTACTTGGGCCACATAGTCTCGGCAACCGTAGTGGCCACAGACCCGGAGAAGACACAGGCTGTGAGAGATTGGCCTCGCCCAAAGGATAGGAAAGAGTTGCGCAGTTTCCTGGGGCTGTGCAGTTATTACCGCCGCTTCATAAAGGGGTTCTCCAACATCGCAAAACCCCTCACCCGCCTGACGGAGGAACACCGGCCTTATGTGTGGACAGAGGACGCCGAAAACGCTTTCCAGCACCTAAAGGAGACCCTGTGCAGTGCTCCAATTTTGGGTTTCCCACAACCGGGTGGCGCCTTCATTGTGGACACCGACGCCAGCGACCATTGCATTGGAGGTGTCCTGTCGCAGATCCAGGACGGCCATGAGCGGGTGATAGCCTATTACAGCAAGACGCTATCCAAGGCAGAGAAGAACTACTGCGTCACCCGACGGGAGTTACTGGCGGTAGTAAAGACATTGGAGCACTTCCACAAGTACCTGTAAGGTCAGCCATTCCACCTGAGGACTGACCATTCCGCCCTAACCTGGCTATTGACCTTTAAGAACCTGGAAGGCCAGACAGCACGTTGGGTCCAGAGGCTGCAGGAGTACGACTTCACCTCGGAACATCGTAGAGGGAAGAGCCACGGTAACGCAGACGCCATGTCCCGAAGACCCTGTCCAGAAGAGTGCGGCCAGTGCACAAGAGTGGAAGAGAAGGAGCGTGCCGCAGCAGTCCGAGTAGTTGTGGCAGTGCCTGCTGAAGGCTGGGATAGCGCAGGCCTGAGGAGGGAGCAGCTGGCGGACGCAGACTTGGGGCCACTCTTGAGGGAAGTGGAGGCAGGGATGAGACCAACCTGGGAGGACATCGCACCGAGGAGCGCCACCTACAAGTCGTACTGGGCCCAATGGGACTCGTTGAAGACCAGAGAGGGCGTGCTGTTCCGGGTATGGGAATCACCCGATGGGAAGACGCAGAGAGAGCAGTTGGTATTCCCCCGGATTAAGGTCCCGGAAGTCCTGGAGGAAGTGCACGCCGGTACTTCGGGAGGACACCTGGGAGCGAACCGAACGATTGACAAACTACGGCAGCGCTACTACTGGCTGAGACTCCGAGCAGATGCTGAGAGATGGTGCCGTCAGTGTCACGTGTGCGCGGCGAGTCGTGGCCCCCAGACTAGGAGCCGGGGTCGCATGCAGCAGTACAACGTCGGAGCGCCATTCGAACGGATCGCCGTTGACATTGCTGGACCGTTCCCAGTTTCCGACCGAGGCAACAAGTACCTGATGGTGGTCGTGGACTACTTCACCAAGTGGCCGGAGGTGTATGCCATCCCAAACCAAGAGGCAAAGACAATCACAGACTGCCTCGTGGAGCAAGTGTTCTGTCGATTTGGGGTGCCGTTAGAGCTACACAGTGACCAGGGTACCAACTTTGAGTCCAACCTAATGAAGGAGGCACTACAAAGGCTTGGGGTGAACAAGACTCGCACTACGCCTCTACATCCCCAATCGGATGGCATGGGCGAAAGGTACATCAAGACCTTAGAGGAACACCTGAGGAAAGTCGTTGCCAGCCATCAGCGAGACTGGGACGTCAAGGTGCCACTGTTCTTGCTGGCCTATCGCTCGTCTACACACGACACAACTGGGATGACGCCAGCCAGCTTAATGTTCGGCCGAGAGTTATGCCTCCCTTGTGACCTGGCTTTTGGAAGCCCTCCGGAAGCGAAACAGCCAGCGACCGAGTATGTGGAGAACTTGGTGGACCATCTCCACGACATGCACGAGATGGCTCGCCAGAACATCCAGAAGGCGAGCGACCGCATGAAGACCAGGTATGACAGGCAAGCCAACAGCCAAGGGTTCCAGCAAGGTGACCTGGTCTGGTTGTACCGTCCTACCCGGACCAAGGGACACTGCCCGAAGCTCCAGCAGCCATGGCAAGGACCGTACCGGGTGGTGAAGAGGATTAACGACGTGGTCTACCGCATCCAGAAGGTTCCCCGAGGAAAGATGTTGGTGGTACACCTGGATCGACTAGCCCGCTACGATGGTGCTGTTCGGGACGACCAGCTTTGAGGAGGGAGCAGTGTCACCCAATTAGCGGTAGGCATGAGGCCCACAGCTGTGAGGAAACCAAAGGCCGCCGTGCCACGCCTCCCATTAGTCTCTGTCACTAACTGAGGGGTGGTTAGGGAAGTGTCACCTGTCCCTCGACGTTTCTCTCCCCTTCTCCTGTGGTCTGGAACGTTCGGGTGATTTGCGGGAAACCAGAGACTTCTAGAAGAACAGTGACATTCCTATAAAAAGGGTTTCAGAGAGACAGTCAGTCAGTTCTTGGTGTAAGGACGCAGTGCTAGTGAGAAGACCGTACGTAATTACAAGTGCAATTGTAACGGACGAACTGGTGAATCGTAATTGTGTGCATTACGTAATTTTATGTAATTGGCAAGTGTTTAACTGTAAGTCGGTGGAAATAAAGAACATTTCTGAGTGGTGAAATTGGACTTTTCATTTCACGAACCCACAAAGTCACAATATTTACGTATTCTAAATACAACCTTGAATGTTTGTTAAACAAAAGTAAAACCAGGTAAGTTTAGGATGCCAATGACGTTTTTGTGTGAAAAGTTACAGATCGTGCTGAATTGCATTGCATTTTTTTTACATAAATTTGTTTGAATTGTACCAAGGGCATAGTGAACAAAGACTTGGTTTAACTTGAAGAAATAATTATTTAAGCTGTTAGCCTAATATCATACCCATCTAAGGTTATGGCGCATCCGTCCCCCTCATAAGCTCTCATCCTCTCCCATCACTCGCCACATTTTTTTCAGAGCTCAATATTGAACTGTTTAGTTCCTTTTTTGTGTCACTAGAAAGCTTCGTAAAGGGGCGGGCTTGGTGTGTCTTGACCTTTCCGTTTTAAATTTTCCACACTGCTCCGGATGTACTTCAGCCTTGGATTTGTTGTACTACCTGTTTTAAAACCAATTCATTTAGCCTGGAGTCTTTACCATAGAGCACAGCCTCCTTATAACATATGGTTCCAAATGTTTCTGGTTCTAAAAACATTTTTCCAAAAGCAGTACATTTACTGTAAACAAAAGCTTCACATGAGCACAAAAGGTATGGGCTCTTTCAGTTTATTTCTTGCGCAATTTGCAGTTATTTTAAGTTTTTAGCGTTCCTCTTACATGGTTTTCTAATAAATAGTTTACCACGTTTGTTTCCTGGAGGCATAAGTCATGTCTGTCCTGTAGGTACACAATAAAAGCTTAAATACACGATTGGAAAGTGAATATCAATAAAAGAAACTGTAATTTTACAGCTAAATTACAAATAAAAATATCTGATAAGTGACGTATTTGTTATTTCAATTTATCATATTATATCTTCCATATACATAGAGTAATGTGGTACACAAATTCTTTATGTTCTGAACATCTGTGTACTTACCAATAAGTTTGGTAGTTTTTTTTATACAATTCTTCATTTTCTCAAGTGTGTTAATAGAGATTTCTCCACCGAGTTGTTTGGTCTTTCGGGATATTTGCTTGTTTTCAATTATTTATTATAGCTGTGATTATGAAGAATACTAAGTTCATTTTTATAATAATTTCCAGTTGTGATATTAATTTCATTCTAACAGAATATAATATTTCATTTTAATTTTCTGATATTTATATTTCTGTTTCGATTTGGTATGTTAATTGGGAAATGATTGTAACATTCTTAATGGCACTTTTTATCATCGGAGCATAAGTTTAAATAATTTCTTACATCGAGGAAGTAATCATTAAATTATTTTTGTTACAATTGAAGGGCTTTAATTTCTTTGTTAATATTCAAGCGTATTGTTTCTTGCCGTGGGTTTTAATTTGAAATTTAGTTTTTATTAATGGACGTTGTTAAACTGAATGGTTCTTGAGGTTTACTGGCGCGAATAACCACTTAATTTTGCGCATAGGCCTCTTTATCAAGCTTGGGGTTATTTTATGCGCCTTAAATCTATGGCAAGGGACCACCGGCTTTACTTCCCTTCTGAAAGAAGCTATGCTAAGGATTTTTATGTCCGAAAAAAGTCCTTCGGCCTTCCACGACCTCGGGAATTAGGAGCTAGCATGCTACCCCTAGACCTTTACGTTTTAGCTGCTTCTTGCAGCTAAATTATTATCTGATTGACTAGCAAAATTTTTAAGATTGAAGGCCTGTTGAATTACTTTTTTTAAATTTCTTGTTAAAAACAGATAAAAATTTAAGAATTGCTTTTTCTAAAAATACTGCTCTCTGTTGGCAATGAAGTTACGTATGAATGCTTTTGCCTTTCAGTTCCGCAGATAATGTCAAGCAACGTGAAATACCAATGAAGCCCTAGAATTTTCCAGGTGCGCACCCAGCAGACAAAACCACACCATGAGCAACGTGACTGTCGTTACCATGTGATTTCATCAGCCAATCAGAGAGCAGATGACGTCCAGTCACGTTGCAGACGGTGTGGTTGTGTCCCTGCCAGCGTGAGTGAATTGTGCATCTGAGCTTCGGGCTTGCAATACTTCCACAGTTGTAGAACGGTGTCACTAAGGTATTGTTGCTCGTGGATGCTGTTGTTATTGTAATTGTTAATTCAAAATGAACTGTTTGTTAGAAATAGAAGATCAGTGTCCTGGGTAAAATAAGTATGAGTGTGGAAAATCCTCCGAAGCATACAGTGCATTGGTTTCGTAAAGGACTTCGTTTACATGATAATCCAAGTTTACGTGACGGGTTGAAAGGTGCGACTACATTTAGATGCATATTTATTTTGGATCCTTGGTTTGCTGGATCATCGAACGTGGGCATTAACAAATGGAGGTAAGTAATACTTTTAATGTTTGAGAAATATTCTCCATCTTGTTTTGTGATCTAAGTGATAGTGGTTAGCCTTCACAAAGTGCAATAGGAAATATGAATTGAAGTTTCTATCAGTCTTAAGACATGAAACTAAATTAAAGATGACATTATTATAATATTGGTGTCTATAAACAAATAGATCTTCACCCATTGACGTTTTTGATATTACGCTTAATGAGAGCTTTAAAAAAACATTGATTAAACCTGCATATGGACAACGAAACTGTAAATTGCATTAGGAAGACAAAGGGATAGTTGCCATACTAATCTGTACCTTATTTAAATATTCAAAAGCCTTCGTCAATCTACATTTATTAAGAAATCATTGTTATTTTACGTGATAACCCTTAACTTCTGTTAGAAAGCTGATCATAAATTAATCCAGGGATTTTTTTTTTCTCGGAAAACATCTCGAGTCATTTGAAGGACAGTTTTGTAAGCTCAGCGTATAGTTTTAGTAACTTATTTATCTGTTAACTAATTACCAATCCGATGAAAACTGTACAAACAGAAACATCTGCTTACCTAAAGAGTATTGGATTAATGGAGTTGACTTTCTTTCTTCAAGTAGGACTTTTATTAATTTTTTTTACAGCAAAGGTGAATGGAATTTTTGGCTTTGGTTTGTGACTTAGAATTCCCAATTCCTTGGATATTGCACATTTTGCAATAACTGATTTGTTACTCATTTTGACGTTTGTGTTTTTATAATAGCTTGAAGTGTCATCTGTATGGAAAATGTGAAATTTTGAGTTTTTGTTTTACAGTACAAGAAAGTCTCTTATGTGACTGTAGGTAGTCAGCCAACGATTGTGTAAGTTTGCCCTAATACATTTTTAAACTGCAGGGAAAACATGTGCAGTTCAGTGTTCTGTAGAATAATTCCTATAAAAATAGCATTTTATATGTACATGCTTGTTTTTCTTTCTTTGGGTTAGCTCAGAAACTCTTTGACTAATTTTAATAATCCTCTTGCCATGAAAAGCTCCTGACGAACTTAGCCCAAAGGATAGTCTTTTAATATTGACTACTAAATTGCCAAAAGAATAAAATATATAACAAAGCTTGCATATTAGAATGTGAACTCGCTATAATCATAATAGAACATGGCTATTTAGACTGACATTTTTCTTATGTATATCTTGAAGCAGAAAGGTGTATGAAAAAATTGTATATATCTACAGCAAATCCTTTAATTCGAGGAAAGCTATTATACCTGTATCATTTTGTCCTTTGATTTCTGTATTATGTAGGCTATGATGCCTAGGTTGTTATGCACCTATATATCTGAATAGTTTGATAGAGTCCTATGTTATCAAACATTTAGCTTCTGTTAGTTATAGCACCTAGATTAGCGTGTGTGAAAATGGAAAGGATGACGGGGTCCGAGTTATCAAATTTAACCTCTAGCTTGGGCTAGAGTATGTATATGAGATGGCAGAGTCTTGTTATCAGAGAGATGAAATCCTCCTGCCATCAATCAGGTATTTATAATACCATCTCATCTCTTTCTCCACTTTTACAAATTGAAGCAGGTATAATAGCTTAGCACTAAATAGCATTGATATGCATGAAGGGGAATTAAAACTCCAAATAAATACACATCTAGAGCTCAGATTTGTTTTTGATAATATGCTTCAGGACATTTATGATTTGACAGTACAAGAATTGGGTGTTTTTTTGAGTTTGAACAAGGTTGTATGACACCAAGACATAAACTTACAATGACGTTCCGAAAATTATTAAAAAGTAATCAACTTCCCATAATAAAGAAACTTCGGTTTTAGAACAGATAATGATATGTTGTTCATTTTGTCACCACCAAAATTAGGCATATACACAAGTCAAAGTGGAAAGAATTAATGAAAAATATTAATATGTCTAAACTTTTCGACCTCAGTACAAAGATGAAAGATTTTCTTTCGACAAAGGAGGTGTATAGTTTACTTATAATTTAATGCATTATTCTGCGTGATTCTAGTGCAGCTGATTGAAATAGGATAATCTAAGAACGAACAGTCTCCTCTGGATCTGTAGTTGTAGCTTTGACTTCCTTGAAGATGCTGGGCACAGTTATCAATGAACTGTCGGAGAAGAAAACAATTGGATCATGGTCTACAAGCCTGGAAGACATATATATGTTAATATGGTTTTATTTTGCATATGTTTTCAATGCATAATGCTTACATTATTTGCTTTAGGATCACATCTGTCAATGAAAAGTTTTAAATGTGCACGTTAATAAATTAGATATACCATAAGTGTTCAATCAACTGTAGTGTTGAACATTCTTCTTAACTAGAATGCTTTAAGAGCAGCAGAGTATTTGTGTTACAAGTAGTTCTAAGGATTCTTCTGTTAGATCCCATCATTCCTATAGGCTCACTCCAATATCCCGTACATTGTCAGTGTCACCCGAGAGAGGGCACGATCAATGTACGACAAAATTCAAACCCACAACAACCCTTTGCTGAACACCCTGGGCAGTATGACCAGAGGGAGCAAAGACGTTTGCCATCCTGCAAACTCCCAAGAGATGTCATGGGGCCTCATGGTTAACCCAAGAATCCCCATATATTTCTGTTCCATACTATGCCTAATGGTTCAAGTGATGTGCAACCCGTAACCAAAATGGGGAAACGCTATAAAGCTGCTGCCTTCTGAGTTTATTCAAGGGCATCCCAACCCAAATTCCCTAAAACACACAACCTACCCCCAGCAGAACAAAACAACTTCAACTAGACTCATTTCACAGGATAAGCCGCAAAGCAGCTAGGTACTGCGGCACAAGACACCCGGACAGGAAAAAGCCCTGCCCGACTAGGACTTCCTCTGGCCTGTGGCCTTTTATTGGACGGTACGTCTATTTACTCCTGAGTTATCCTGATGGCTTTAAAGCATCTCATGACAGTTTCTCCAATTTGCTCCTGTTTTGTATCTTGTTAATAGTGGGGATTAACTTCATTTCAGTTGTTAATTACTTGCATTTTGCATATTGGTGACAAATCTGTGTGGTTGATGGAATGTTGATAAGTAGGATCACATACTCTAACATGCTCAATGTCTGCGAGTATTGTTCACTGTCTGTCATTACAAATAAAATTGCAGTGTCACACACATCGCTGGAAAACATAGGTTGAATTGGAGGGTAGAGTACTTTCCTGATTATATTCTTGTCATTTCATTCAGCTATGGGTTCAGGTTCTGTCGTGACTGTGTGTGCATTTTTAAGATCACAAGTATAGTGCAATCATTTTATTGCAATGGCACCAACTATGTGTGCACTGCAATGCAAGCAAACCTCCCAGTTGTCCATGGCTTTGCCATAAAATGACTGCACTATACTAGTGCATATATAATGGCCATATTGTTAAATTCAATTTTCTTGCAAATACTTCCCTAATGAAATTAATCCCATTGATTTTCCATCACTTTTTCTGCATTGTACTTTGACCTTCAGTTGCCTTGTGTGTGGTACTTCTTTTAGCTGTCACATGCTCTGCAAAGCCTTAGATGGGCTGGAAAAATAAAACAAAAGTTAAATGTATTCTATTCCAAGTCAAGATCACCATAGTCTAGGGAATACAAAACAGAAGATCCTATTTAAGTATGGATATTTACTTCTAAGTAGTGCAGATGTTAGCAATTATCTTCTCTGGGCAAATTTTATATTCTAATTCTATGGATGTAGAATTCATTGCCATATCTGAATGGCAATGAATACAATCTGCAAGTTTTACCATTGGCCAAGAGTTAGACTGTTTTACTCTCACTGAGGTGGTCCAGGTTCCATCACAGGCAACTGCATGTGAGATTTGTGGTGCACAACATGACATGGGGGCAGGTTTTCTTCAGGATCTCCAGTTTCCGCTGCCATCATTTCACCAATTGCTCCATTATAATCTTTCCTTTCATTCATTTTGCCCTCGTTATGTCATCTACTTCTCTCACTCTCTTACCAGGTATTGGGCTGATCACCCATCCTGGGTTTTCTATTCAGTCCAGAGTTTCTGTTCCACAAATCCGACACCTAAAGGCATAAGGAATAAAGAAAGAAGTTTTACCATATTTCTTTTTTGTGTGTAATATGTACTGTGTAAATATATAGCTATAAAAATAAATAATTGTATCCAGCTTAACATCAGAAATAACTAACTAGTAACAGCTGATTTTAGGGGTAGCATGCTAGCCTGCAGTTGCTATTAAAATCTGGTGAACAATGGATATATTTGGGTGTTAAAATAATAAGCATGGCTTCCTTCAGAAGGGAAGTAAAGCCTGTGGTTCGTTTCATAGATTAACCACTCGTAAAAAAGAATTTCAAGCCTGATAAAAACTGCTCTGAGCAAACTTAAGTGGTGTTGCCCAGTAGAGAATGGGACACTTAAAACTGCAGCAATTGAATAGCGTCCATAAATAAAAACTAAACGAAATAATAACAAAATAAACGAAAAGGTAGGAAGAAGCTCCTGTATTGTGTTGGCAACACGAGTTGGTGCGGAATAGACGGCGTCTGTGAATCGAATCCGTAGTCATGGTAACCAGCAATACATTCTGCCCCTCCAAGCTCTCCTCCCCCGCCGCAAGTGTTAACGGTCACCTTGGCCTTTTAATAAGGATTTAGTCGGGAAGTAAGCTAGCTGTATTATCGACACGCGAGCGCCAAGAGCAGCTCCATTACAAAATATAACTTGGAGAATCTTTATAAATGAAAATTAAATGCTGGAATATAAAACTTAACCATGTAAGTTATTCAAAAACAAATAGGTGACTCGGCGATTCAAACGCATCAAGGAAGAATCGCCCCTGCATTTTGTTCTGCTTAAATGTCTAATTTTAGTTTAATCTATCGCAGTATTTTTCATTTGTTATCCGGTCACGAGTCATATTTAAGCAGTAATATTACATAGAAATAGGGATGTGTCGATATCAGTTTTTCCCAATACCGACAGACGATATTTTCTCCGATACTTCGATACCGTCATTTCTACTTCGTTCCAATACGAAATAGAATGTTGGGAGAGCTATCTATTGCCAATAAAATTAAATAGGTGCA
Source organism: Mantis religiosa (assembly GCA_030765055.1). NCBI lineage: Eukaryota > Metazoa > Arthropoda > Insecta > Mantodea > Mantidae > Mantis > Mantis religiosa. The sequence goes on along the minus strand of CM060955.1, from coordinate 164,733,094 downwards.
AATGTTTAATGAGCTCATGATGTGGAATTGTCAAATTACTAACTACACAAAAAACAGTAACATGAAACAAGAATTACAATAAGTTATTAAGCATAATAATCAAATTAATAATTAAAATTTACATTCTTTTATTCTTATCCTTTTGTCATTTAAATACTCTTCTACAGAGTAGTAACACATTTGTAACAAATGAAGGACTCAATGCTTTTTATTTCAGTTGGCAGTTTATTGTAGATATGAATTCCGTTGAATTTAAAACTGTGCTCATACATTTTCTTTTTATGATAGGTGACATGTAAGTTTGAACTATTTCTCGTGTTATGGTCATGAATATCATTGCTTTTTTGAAATTTATCTAAATTCGTTTTAACCTGTACTATTATTTCTAAAAGGTAACTGCTTGGTACTGACAACATGCCTAATTTTTTAAACCATTGCTTACAACTATCTGTTCTCTTTAAATTCATCATAATTAATTCTACATTAGACATTTAAAAGCAAAACATCCCACTTTATAAGTGTTTGTTTAAAAACACTAACATTTTCACTATTTCGGGGTCAAGTCTATTTCTTTTTCTGTCACATATGAGTCCCGCTGTGCTAATTAGTCTTTCACAGAAAACTGTTGCACGTGGAATACACAAATATATTTAGCGGCTATTTGTTTTTAGTTCTGGAAATTTAGAATTTCCTTTCTAGTAATCTAGTACATTAGAAAGAGGTGACAAATCGTTGTTGAGATACGTAGTGATTTCTTCTTGAGAAATGGCAATTTCTTGGGTTTTGCGTTCTACTTGCTGAATTAATACTTTGTAATTTTATAATAAAATAAAAATGTCAAAATAACCATCGAATTATCGAAAAAGTACCAAGCGAATTTTCTGAAGTAATGTTCGATGTCCATACCATCAAATGTCGAGGAACCATCCCTACATAGAAAGTATATTAAAGCTACTTTTGTTTTCTGTGAAATAATGCTCTATGTAAATGTTTTCCCCAGATGTAAATGTCGCTTCTAAAACCTGAATGATTCACCAGTATTTTCAAATTGGAAGACGTCTTATGAAGTTCGTAATTTGTTAGTAATAAAATTATAAATGCATTTTCTCGTAGTAGCATTTCAGGAAGAAATCCATGTGAAACCAAATACCGTATAATTTTTCTCATTGTGTGAAATGTTTAAATATCTACTTATACACGAATTAAAGCCAATATTACAATGAACTTATAACGTACTATCTCATCAAAAGTCTCACCACAGGGTCGACTTAACACGACGTAACTTTCCATTACGTTAAGTTTGATGTCTCATGGTAATTAGGATCCATCAACAAAAACCTCTAGAATAATTAACGGAATCGTTTCCGTTATGTTAAAATAAGTGCATCGTAATTAGACGTACAGTTCAGTGGCACTTTTTAATTTCATTACATCCTGTTACGTCATTCTACGTAATCCTTGTAATCTTCAGAACAAAGTTAACATTGCATCATTGAGTAAACTAAGAAACTCCTTGCAAATAGGTTAAGGCATTTCAGTTTTGACGCTCTATGGCAGTTGCAGAGATAAATCCCCATAAACGTATTAACGCAGCCAAAATCAATGGGCCAAATTGTATGTTATTTGAACGCGACCTAGGATAATACAAAGTTTATTACAGGTGCATCGCGGTAGAGAATAAAGATAGTCTGAGTAAAACGTTGCATTCTCCCACTCCTGAAGCACTGACCAGCTCACTGCATAAGAGTTCCACTGCTGGAATGTGATAAGTACAGCTTGTGTAAAACACGGCATTCCTCTACTTCTGAGGAAAGGATGCGCAGTGGCACGACCCGCCCACTTTGTTCAGCTACTGTGAATGGGACAAGTAAAGTCTGAAATAAGACCTGAAGTTTTCCTGGCGACGAATACGCTCACTTTCTTCTCGGGCAGCCAGCCAGGTGAGAAGATGATTAGATATCAACGTTTTGGGAGTGTGCATCTCTCCCATAATCGGGATACTTAAAATGTTATAACCACAAATGAAATATTAGATATAACACAACTATAAACAAAGACAAAACACTATCAAAATTCGCATTACTAAACAAAAGACTGTTTTGAGTAAATTAAATGCCGGGTCAGGAGACGGTGTGACTATAGAAAATTGTGTCAAAGAAACGTATTTACTTAATTTGATGATCAAGCTGTATTGATATTTGCTTCCTAATTCGACGGATTTCCATTTTAAGGCCGGTTTCCAAGAGGAGCTGAACTGAAATCCAGCATCACGATTAGGCGTGCTCCTTTCAGAGGAAATCGCCAAAGCCTCCTTAATTCTCCGCTCCCAGTAACTTGCATTTTGTCAAGATGGTCGTCTCCCGAAAGTTGGCTCTATGGTCGTTATCAAAACAATGCTCTGCCAGCCCAGACTTCTCAGGTTGCATTAAACGAATGCTCCGTTCATGTTCGTTTATTCTGGTAGCGATGGTCCTTCCGGTTTGTCCTATATACGGTGTCCCACATTCACAGAGAATGCGGTACACTCCCGGAACTTGGAAGTCCACTTTGTCTTTGACTGGTCTCAACAGATGTTTAATCTTCAGAGGTGGCTTGTGGATGGTCCTGATGTATTTGGTGAGAATTCTGCTAATTTTGCCGGATAGATTGCTGGTAAACGGGATATAGGCTGTAGCGGTAGGCTTATCTGACGCTTGCTGTGTTACAGGTTTCCCTTTCCTAGCTTTGGTGATCGAGAATTCTGCTGATTCTGCCGGATAGATTGACGGTAAACGGGATGTAGGCTGTAGCGGTAGGCTTATCTGACGCTTGCTGTGTTACAGGTTTCCCTTTCCTAGCTTTGGTGATCGAGAATTCTGCTGATTCTGCCGGATAGATTGACGGTAAACGGGATGTAGGCTGTAGCGGTAGGCTTATCTGACGCTTGCTGTATTACAGGTTTCCCTTTCCTAGCTTTGGTGATCGAGAATTCTGCTGATTCTGCCGGATAGATTGACGGTAAACGGGATGTAGGCTGTAGCGGTAGGCTTATCTGACGCTTGCTGTATTACAGGTTTCCCTTTCCTAGCTTTGGTGATCGAGAATTCTGCTGATTCTGCCGGATAGATTGACGGTAAACGGGATGTAGGCTGTAGCGGTAGGCTTATCTGACGCTTGCTGTATTACAGGTTTCCCTTTCCTAGCTTTGGTGATCGAGAATTCTGCTGATTCTGCCGGATAGATTGACGGTAAACGGGATGTAGGCTGTAGCGGTAGGCTTATCTGACGCTTGCTGTATTACAGGTTTCCCTTTCCTAGCTTTGGTGATCGAGAATTCTGCTGATTCTGCCGGATAGATTGACGGTAAACGGGATGTAGGCTGTAGCGGTAGGCTTATCTGACGCTTGCTGTATTACAGGTTTCCCTTTCCTAGCTTTGGTGATCGAGAATTCTGCTGATTCTGCCGGATAGATTGACGGTAAACGGGATGTAGGCTGTAGCGGTAGGCTTATCTGACGCTTGCTGTGTTACAGGTTTCCCTTTCCTAGCTTTGGTGATCGAGAATTCTGCTGATTCTGCCGGATAGATTGCCGGTAAACGGGATGTAGGCTGTAACGGTAGACTCATCTGACGCTTGCTGTGTTACAGGTTTCTCTTTGCTAGCTTTGGTGATCGAGGCTGCTCATTCTGCCGGATAGATTGCCAGTAAACGGGATGTAGGCTGTAGCGGTAGGCTTATCTGACGCTTGCTGTGTTACAGGTTTCCCTTTCCTAGCTTTGGTGATCGAGAATTCTGCTGATTCTGCCGGATAGATTGACGGTAAACGGGATGTAGGCTGTAGCGGTAGGCTTATCTGACGCTTGCTGTGTTACAGGTTTCCCTTTCCTAGCTTTGGTGATCGAGAATTCTGCTGATTCTGCCGGATAGATTGACGGTAAACGGGATGTAGGCTGTAGCGGTAGGCTTATCTGACGCTTGCTGTGTTACAGGTTTCCCTTTCCTAGCTTTGGTGATCGAGAATTCTGCTGATTCTGCCGGATAGATTGCCGGTAAACGGGATGTAGGCTGTAACGGTAGACTCATCTGACGCTTGCTGTATTACAGGTTTCCCTTTCCTAGCTTTGGTGATCGAGGCTTTAGCGTCATATTCGGAGTAGCCTAAGAATTTTGATAGTGTTTTTGTCTTTGTTTATAGTTGTGTTATATCCAGTATTTCATTTGTGGTTATAACATTTTATAAATATCCTGGTGATGGGAGAGATGCACACTCCCGAAACGTTGATATCTAAATCATCTTTTTTTTCATCTGGCTGGCTGCCCGAGAAGAAAGTGAAGTAAAGTCTGTTTAGTCAACGCGAGTGCAGTTGCCTCACAAAGGAAGCGGACCCTACCGCCCACTAATGACCGTCATAAATCTATCTCCACACTTCAGAAATAGAACACTGTCGTTGAGAACCAATAGCAACCCTGATTTTCTGGAAATGACAGTCGTATGTTTACTCCACGTGGAGTCTCAGTTGCAAACGTTACAACATCCAGTTGATCTGTTTCATTACGTGCAGAAATTCGTTGTGTGTCACGATGTGGAGACCGTGGGAGGGAAATGCAGTGGTAAATGCGAATGAAGTAGTAGATAACTTTCAGTCAAGTGAATATAATCAAAGTGAAGACAATAGTGTGAATAACTGGGCCGAGTTATATTACTGGAAAAGCCTCAAAAACAAAGTTATAACGGGAACTGTTTCTAAGCAAATTCAAGCGTTTGTTTTGAACACAAATATTTGCTGAAAAATAATCTTGTTAAGGCGTCATGCAATGAACCTGATGAATTCTGGGTATTCACAGAAATACAGTAAGAAATATTGTGACGAAAGGAATACCAAAGACGCCGATCAAGTGTGAAAACAAAAGGAAACGTTTCTCTAAAGTAGATAATTTCACATGCGATTTAATTCGTCGAGAAATTTATAGATTCTATGCAAAAGGAAGAGCGCCCACCTTAGATGAATTGGTTGCACATTTGCCAAAAATTTGTGATTTTTCCTTATGTGCGCTGAGGGGCTGGGTTTCAAATACCGCACTTAGAATAAGATAAGGGTTTTTATGGAATCCAGTAGAATTGTAGCTTGGCGTTATATTTGTCAAAACCAAGGAAGTTTCGCAGTAATGGACATAAGATAATTTATTTAGACGAAACCTCGTACGATACCCATGACGTATCGAGAAAGGTGGCAACGACAACCTTGCAGAACGGACTGGGAGAAGGAGGGCCGGTGAAGGAGGACGATAATGAGGGTTCGTCAAAAGAGGCTGCCGAATTGCACACGCGTTAACTAAACAGACTTAACTACATGGTAAAAAGTGGAGCCGTATCGGAAAGAATATGAAACATAGCTGTTTACGCAAGTCTATCGCACATACACGGCGAGACCGTGTGATGTATCTCTGTTCAGATGCAAGTGGTGTAACCTATTATACATAAATAATATATAACGTGATTTAATATTGTGACAAGGAGAAAGAAGTGGGAATAAAAATCCCTTTATGTGAACCGACAAATCGTGGCTAAAATGGCAGTGTACATTAGAGTATAATAATTGGCTAACCTTTCGTATCAGACACACTGCTCTATTTGTGTTTCCTCCCTTGCTTCACGCCAGGTTACTACTGTCCGGCCGTTGTGTCTCCGGCTCTGACGTTTTGCGACTGCGAGAGGTGGAGGGGGAAGGTTCATAGTACCAACATACAGTTGTTACGAAAATGATGGCGGTGGCGATCACAGGTTACCACAGCTCCACGTTGTGCACCAATTTGAAGCAGTATTGCTTATGGGTGTACACAAGTTCCACGTTGGAACGCCAATTTGATGCAAATATAATATAATGGTGAACACAGAAGTCGGCGAGCAATGAGGTTTCTCTCAGGGTATGCGTGGATGTGTGTGAGAAGGAAATTTTACAACACTGGAATGCCCGTTTCCAAATTATTTATTCACTACTGCTTATTTCAAACCTCGAAATGGAAGCTGCCGACCGAGGGTTACCAATCACGGTTTATAGTGACTGAATGCTAACTATATTTCTCGATAAATTTTGATGACCTGACAAATATTCAAGACCGAACAAGTTGACCACCCTAATAGGCTTCACGTTTGACTCTTCCTGATATCGGCTACACGCCGGATAAATGTTTATGATGTCTTTCTAGCCGCGCACCCACCTCCATCGGCGAACGCCGAAGAGTGCTCCCCCACAACTGCGTGTGTGTATTTATATATGTAACTTTCACTCTCCAAATTCCTTTTTAAACAAAGTCCTTTTGTGGCTGTTTTGGTCGCCATTGTAAACGATTCGAAGAATACCCTATTCATGTATGTCAAGTGACAATTCCTTTAGAAACCTTCTAAGGTCACTGTTCCTTTCATTCATGGCATTGTTATAAACAGTTTCCCCAACTAAACTGGCCTTGGGGCTTGGTCTCACAAAGAACCAACATTCCTTTTACGTCTATCATTATTCTTTGCTTCTGGCAACCAATAATTTCGGTTTCACAGTAATGAGCAATTGAAAACATATCGTCAAAATTATCTGTAAAATGAAAATATAGGACCATATTAGCTTTAAAACAATAAAATCCAACTTGCAATTTCATTATCATGCAAGATATTCATTACAACAAAACTCTATTAGAATATTTCGTACACACCTTTCACGCACACTAACTGCATCTGTTGGCGGTACTGGGAGTCTCTACATCCGGTGCTCTGGTCAGGAGGTTAAAACTGTCTGCTAGCGCCAATCAGCATTGTCGCTGCTAGGCGTGGCTTCCGAACCCAACACCATGTTGCCAGGTTAACTTCGTTTGAGCCACGTGGCCTTTTAGCTACTTGCGCTGGTAAACTTTCTTTGGTATATTTTTCGTGCGTGAATTCCGATTTTTAGTGTTCGTAAGTCCTATTATTATCGCTATTATAATAATATGGCTACTGATTCGTGAAATATTTCAAATACGCATGTTGCTCTGCTTGAAATTTCCGCTAAAGAACTGGCAACAACCCGCTTCCCCCTCTCGAGAAATGTCAGAGCCGGAGATAGAGCGGCCGAACTATAATATCTTACTCTTGTAGTAAAAAATAAAGAAAGCGAATGCAGCGCTGTCAGTGAAGGTCAGTACGCCCTAGCCTTTTGCCATATCGTGCAAGACGCGGGTGCAGTTCTTATAACAGTTCCATTATAGTGCCTTTGATCACCCATCACTTATCTCGTGCGATCGACGTGCGGTAACATTTGTGCGGAGATGTTACCTATTTCCTCTTCCTTAAATGGGGATGACGGTACGTAACGTGAAGTTCAGTAGGGGATTCGGCACCGAAACCTGTGGTTGATTGCATCTAAGCCCCAAGTGGAGCATCCCCAGGAGGAAGGGTGAGGCGAGAGTAGAAAGAGGGCGGCCGACCCGACACTTCTCCCTGAAAGAGACCCCAGATCAGAAATGATGTGAAATGAGAATGGAGATGAAATTGAGGGACAGGAAATTCGGGGGATGTAAATTAATCTACCCAGCATTTGCCTGGCGACCCTAGAAAACCCCCAATAAAGCTCGTGGGTCAGGTAGGTAGCTGCGGGGATCGAACCCGAGCCACAGACGAAACTGCCTGCGCCATCCCGCTCAGTAATGTGAAGTTAAATTGCTATAAAATATCCATTTCATGAAACGGGAATGACTGATTGGTAGTCTTTCATTGTCCCATAGAAGTGCTTCGATCCAGTAGCTCGCCATCTCTAAAGCTTAAGTGGTACGGTGTCTGCCTCACGTTCAAGAGGTTCCGAGTTCAAATCTCGGATAGATTGCGTTATCTGGATAAGGTTTTTTTCTGAGTTGTTCCTTTATACTTAAGATGAATGTTAGGTACCTCTAAGCTCTATGAGCCCTGTACTCATTTGAACATTATTTCATTCATCGTCCGATATGGCTTAACATTGGAGGTTTTCTCTTTTACTGAAAGATGAATGTCTGGTAACTCCATATACCCTGGACTCATTTGATCATTATTTCATTTATATTCGATATGACCTAACGTTGGAGGACGTAAATTAAAAAAAGGCCCGATAGTTCAAGTTATAACTGACATTTTGACGTCATTTTAACTCAAGTGATGCGTTCATTGTAATCTCGGCTTATTCGTCCTTGTATCCCGTGGAATGGTAGGAAAACTAGAGGAAGAGTATCATGATGCGAGATCTTGTACTTTGGTCCCAAACGGACTAAAAATATTGTTTCTATTTTTACTGCTAGAAAAAGGGCATCTAACATAGATAACTAAAACCGACATATTTCGAAAGAGCAAGACACATTGGAAGATTTATATTCGGTAGATTAATGGTTTAATCTTAACACATATTAATCTGAGTTGCTAATGCATGACGTAGCGTAGAAAAATACGCTTATTTTTATGAATATCAAACGAAGGGTTTTATTGTAGAATTGGATTTTTAAATGTAGCATATTCTAGATAATATTAGACGTAAGGTGCATGTTTAATGTGGCGGGCAGATGGTCTTTTGGGTAGGCGTAGCGTTTGACGCCCCCTCTGCTTACTACATACAGGCGCTGGACACTGGTAGTACATGAAGTGATAACTGGTAAGAAAGGTTCCAGACCAGAGTTTAAGATGCCTCCCGGCATTTGTCAGTTATGAGGACTGAGGGGGGGGGGGACTTAGGGATCTGATCACGTAGGTTGTACTTTGTTCCTGCGAAGTAAGAATGGCAACATTTTTAATATTACAAAGAACAAAGCAGACAGATTGTAACAAGTTTCAAAGACATACAATCTTGGAAGATGTGCGCTCGGAGTACGATTGGAAAGTTGAAAGAGCCCGAGAATGGTTCGGCTTCGCCGAGGATTGGTTTTACATAACCATGGTAGATTATTTTTATACCTGTTGATATCAGACATCTGGGGACAAAGATTAATTTGCATAGCTTAAGGTTAAATCTCAACGAGGTCATTGCAACCAGTTTATGATCCATAATATTTTGTGTGTTTGTGAAATTACTTTGTTTATGGCGTCGCGGTGAATTGAATCATAAATCAGGTCTGCAAAGATTGTATAATAACGTGACACTGCCGACCTTCAGTTTTTCGTGAAGTATGAAAAGAGAATGGAATTTCAAGGTCAGGTACAGCGACCACGTCTTGGGCGTTTGAGTGTTAGCAAATATCATGCAGTGCGAAATGCTCCTATATTGTAATTTGTAACACCTGTGTGTGTAACACTTATGTGTTTTGAAAATGCATATGCGTGCAATGTTTGGGCTCTCTTCCAAATGTAAACGTAAAAAGCAATAACATTGTAGTATGTTTCTTGTTGTTTTTTTTTTTTTTTCTTTTCGGATAACTAAAGAAGAATTGAACATCGGACTGGTCTATAGTCAGAGAAAGTTGAATATAGTGTCAAAGATGTATTATAATCTGACTATCGATTACCTCGTAGATGGCTTAGTCGGATGTTCAACTTTTCTTCAGTTATCTGTGAAACAAGAAACAAACGTATGACTTTACCATCTACAGAAGCAGTTTTTAGTATTTTTATAATGCGTAATTCAAGTCGATTTTTCTTAGGTAACGGATAAAATTACAAATGGGTTGGATGTTTATCATGTTCTCGGCGCTACCGAGGCGCTAATTTTGTTCACTCGCTAATAAACTTCAACTTACCTCGCAAGTGCCATAAATAACTATTATGCAATGTTTGTGTAACAAAAGATTCAATGGTTGCATGGAAGAAAATCATTCATTCTCCCAAGATAATCGTAAGCTTTTTAATCCTGCCACCACTGTCTCGCCAAGTTATCTTTTTAATTATTAATACGATTAGTTTTTGAAGGAGAATGTGAATAAGTACAGGACAGAAATGAGAAACAAAACGATGTTCTATGATAACGTTCAACGTGCTACTGACTTATAAATTTCTTAATTTAATTTAATTTTGGAAATTAATCGTAGGCTGAGGTGTATAATAGATTGTTTGAAAACTTCAATACCATAGCCGAGATTTGAACCACGGACTCACGGTCTCCGCCCGGTTGCTTTTGATTTACTGTTTTTCTTTTTACTCTGGTTTTGCATTACAATTTCTCTTTTGTGTGTCATGCCTGTATCGTTCTATTTTTCTCTGTATTGCTTTAAACTATATCTTCAGAAAATGCGCAATTAACTTGGTTCCCACCGAATTTAGTCCTTTACAAATGCCATTTTCATTTTACATTAATGTTATGTACATTGAAAGAGTTTACCAATTTATTAGCTTTTTTTTTTTTTTTTTTTTTTTTTTTTTTTTTTTTTTTTTTTTTTTTTCAAGATGCTATGAAATGTTAAATTGCAAATATAGAAATTTAAAAATAAAAAAGACCGCGTTTGATTATCACTGTACATTTTTATCAATATCGAAATAGAAAAATAAAGTTTCGTAAAAATATATTGTAGAGACTATAAAAAAATAAACGAAGAATACTTTATTTACTAATGACGCTGTCAATTGCGATAGTATCAGCGCCGCCGGTGTGCCGGAATTTTGTCGTGCAGGTGTTTTTACGTGCCAGTAAATACACTAACTTGGGTCTGTGGCTTTTAAGTATACTTAAAAATCATCCACCTTTGTCAGGTTTGAACCCGTGACCTTGGGGTCCAGATAGTCGTTGAATATTTGTATGAATGTAGCGTAAGATTTTATACATTTTAAAACCCTCCCATATTACGGTTTGTCACATAGATCCTTCACCGTGACGTGTATGCTAATCTCTACTCAGAACTGTAAAGAGCAGAATTGCCTCTAAATAAAAGATACGGGTCATTGACACTGGAAATAATGTAAACATTACGTAACAGATGGTAATATTGAGAACAGAATACGGTTATACGATGTGTCACAAAGTGGCAAAGAAGGCATATATTTGGAGTGCTGTGATTATAAGAGGGGGGGGGGGTGGGGGCTGCAAAGACAATGCATTAATTTGCCAGAATCCTGTCACTTTTCAAAATGCTGGCATTCTCTTTCTGCAGTCCTTCATGGGTGTTATCTGTTCGATTAGAAGAGTAAAATAATAGCAGGTTTACTAAAGTAAGTTACGAAACACAAATAGAGCGATTGGAAGCTGCGTGTGTCTATATCATATGATTTCTCGCGCCCGCCGATGTATGAAACGTTGCTGTCCAGAAGACATTGTATCTGAATAGAGTATACATACACTGGACTAGCCGTGTATGTGCGATAAGCCGAGGTAAACATCTCTGTGTTGCGAATTTTTTCCGATACGCCTTCTCGCTTTGCTATGTAGTAATCGCAACCTCACTCGGAGAACCCGCAGAGTAACCAACACTTTGTCGTAGCATGAATTCACTCAGCGTATACAAGTCGTAGTTTTAGAGTTCAGTGTTCGCTGAAAGGTGTGGAGAAAGAAGTTTGCAGGGAAGTCCCGTTATCTCACGATATCGTTTCTTGAATATACGTAGGTGACAGCGCTCCTTTGCCTCTTATCTCTTGAACCGGTTAGTTGCCTTCCCTGCGATAAGTCAGGCAATGGTAGCTTTACAATATGCCACTAAAACACACACGCAGATAAAGCAGCATTTCATATCCGTTTAACAAAAACGGGCAAAATATTCCGGTATCTGATTAAAAGCTATTTTATATAGTCGGATCAGCTCTAGGATATTTTCAACGAGATACGAAACTCGGTAATTTCAGATATTTACGCCATATATTGACTATTAAGCCATTTCTAAAATCTATGACTGTCAGCAATACCACGTATGCTGATACATTTTCGGAAAATAATGGAGACGAAGTGGAGGGACAGGAAATCCGGGGGATGTAAGTAACCTCGGACCACAGACGAAACGGCTCGTGTCATCCCATCTTTAATGATAGTTACATTTGTCTTCTCGAGGTTAGGGAAAACCCGGGGGAAAAAGAAAAACTTAATTCAGGTGACTCACTCTAACTCAGATTCCTCGTCAGAAATTGGATAATCCAGAGGTAAGCGAAACTACGATCGGAGACTCAACCCTCCAAACAAGGTTGACCTTTGTTCAGTATAACAAAAGTATTCCAGAAAAATCGCTGTAAGCGCTTATTAATATAGCGGTGTGGTGTGATTTGTTTATTATGACGTACCTGATAGGTAGAACAGCTGTTGGAGTCTACACATAAATAGTTTTCCCGGAAATACGTGTTTAAGACCTCCCTCTCTAAAGGGAAAAATATTTTTCGAAAGAGTGGGCTTGTTTCTATGTGAACAGCATAACTCACATTCGAAAAATAGGATAAATAAACGTGGATTTCACTTCAGTATCTTCTAAAAATGCAGCGTGAAGGTTTTAATCAAACGTCCTCGCATCTCAACTTATTTACGTGGAAATATCTTTGAAAGGTTAACATTTGCTTTACCTCTCCCATGTCCTATTTGTACCTAAGAAATGTATCGTGAAACCATGTTTGCGATTAGTGTCAAGCAGAAGACAAAATAAAGCCGTTGCCATAGATTGCGGAAGAGATATAAAGATAAAAGCATTCTTGGGTAGAGAAAGTTCATGATATTTCAGTTGTTTACTCGCCACGCTGATGCTCTTTTGTTCCGACTGTGACGAGCTAAACCAGGAAAAGAGGAATGCCAACCTTACATATGTGATGTCAAGGACTTTGCTCCGTTGCGTAGCATTGATCAGCCTTCTTTCGATTCAATGATTCTATTCTGTAGCAATAACAACGGATGTTGAAATTATGTAAGGACGCTTTATGATTATGTGAACTATTGTTAGTCATCCTTCTGTGTAAATCGATGATCCAAACAACTGGTGTTTCGGATAGCAGCACCGTAAATAGATCCAGAATTCCCGGAATTATAAGGGGGCAGTTATAATAACGAGCGATTTTAACTTAGTGATGTGCAGTATCTCAAAAGATGCTACACTTGAAAGGGAAAATAGCAGAGAACCAAATCAGTCTAAATGTGCTGTTAAGTAACTTTCTAAATAACCCTTCTCGAAAAACGGAGAACTCACGTTTAAAACACATATTTAGCCCTTTCAGACAGGTGTCCATTATAATGGACATAAGTAGATTTTTCCTATTTGTAATTATTTTAAATGGGTTTTTTCCCTGCTATATGCTTGTTATACTGCCCTTAACCAATTGAAAATATGTATTTGAGATGTTCTAAATTGCACGAAATTGTTATTATTATTATTATTATTATTATTATTATTATTATTATTATTATTATTATTATTATTGTTGTTGTTGTTGTTGTTGTTGTTGTTGTCGCCGAGAGACAGAAGCAGGAAGAGAAAGAGACGGATGTCTGGATAAAATCTCTCGAGACATGTGTCTGGATAGTTTTCTCCTTTCGCTGTGCCGCGAAAGGCCTTCCAACGTCGTCAAGTTTCTGGAAACAATGGTAGATGAATAAAAGCCGCGGTGTGAGAGTTGCAGCCGGCAAGTTGTTACTGTAGTTGCTAGTTCAGAACTGTTAATTTTGTGTGTGTGTGTGTGTGTGTGTGTGTGTGTGTGTGTGTGTGTGTGTGCGCGCGCGCGCGCGCGCACGTCATTTTAGAGCTTGTGAAGGGTGTACAAAGCGTCTTTCTACTGAAATAAAGAACATTTTAAATTTCAGCAAACTAGTCTTAATTTTACGAACAATCTACAGAGTCACATTATTACAATTTACTTTCTTTTTTAAAGAAAAGAAGCAAAATCCATGCAACCGTAGTCAAGTAATAACCCCGTCAGGATCCACGCGTGCTATCTTACCGATTATTTTACGTGGGCCCTCCCGCATGTTTTACCACAAGCGCATTTGACTGCGGTTGCCGAGATTCGACCTCAGGACTTCCGGCTTTGAGTGAATGGCCAGTCCACTACGTGTCGCCTTAGCGATCATGGCCATTCATGTCAGTTGCCTGAAAGTGTTCCAGATGGTCTTATCAAAATCGGTTCGAATTAGAGGAAGAACGGCATGAGTAGCAAAGTTATTCTTGATGGCAATTTGAAGAGTTACTTATACAGTAGAATCTCGGTTATCCGACACATATTAATAAAAAGTACAAGAACTCACAGACTCTGATATTGTTGATTTCGTGAATGGTAATGGCAATGAGGATAAAGCAGAATGAGAAATTGAAGAACAAAAGATGAGCGTCATGCTGAAGGTTTAAGTGCTTTAGAGATGGTATTAAGATAGGTGGAGCAACAGCCGAGGGTGGTGCAACTAAGGTACTGATGTTTCGTCAATGGCGAAATCTCGACGCCTTCAGCAGGCAAGCAAACTTCACTGAAAAGTTTCTTCTCTTAAGGCATTTGGAGTTTATTTTTGTTCAATATTGCATGTATAATTGGTTTAATTATTCAGTAAATACCACAAAACCAACAATTGTTTTAATAATACAGTATACCTACCATGTTTTAGTCCCATTTTCCAACTTATTTTGTATTAGCCGACACTTTCGGTTATCCGACCTTGTCCAGCTCCAGTTTAGGTCGGATAATCTAGACTCTATTGCATATAGGGATGGCGAAGGTTACCATGTTGTAACGTTCATTCATTTGCAGTGTAGCATTTTATATCATTTTGAGGAATAGCATTTTATTTGAGTTTGAATATACAAACTCTATCTTTTGAAATAACATTAATATAAAAGTAAAATCGCATTTCAAAGAGATGATAGATAAAAAGCGTTTTAGTTTTAACTAATATAGGTTAAGGCAACGCACAGTAAAACAGGACAAGCACAATTACTACTCAGGCAAAATCAGAATAAGAACACACAAGTTCAAATCAGTAGCACTGTTAAATGATCGCGTTTTTAAAACACATTATAATGGTTTAAAACAGACCAGCGTTAAAAATGCCGTTCTTAATAGCATTTCGTAAATATTGTCACCCGATCGTCGGAGTGGCGACGAGCCAGCGGGGAAAGAAAGAGACAGATAGCGTCCAAGCGACGCCCACGCGTGAGTGAATGGTTGGCGCTTGCCGAGGGAGGGACGGGGGTGGGGAGAGGAAAGAGCCAGAGAGATGTCTGGACAGTTCCCTCTCCTTCGCCTGCCGCCACGAAAGACCGTGTTAGTTCGGTAACTTTCAAGAAACGATGGTTCGGTTGTATAAGGCGAGAGGTAGCGAGCCGCGAGTTATCTCTTCCGAGCGCTGGTAATCCCGGTGATGCTATATGCCTGCGAGATCTGGGGCATGGCAGCAGACAGCTGGATAGCATGGCCTCAACGTGCACAGAATAGAGGACTACGGTCTATCTATTCTGTGGGACGTTATTTCTCTACCAGTTCGCTCCACGAAGCATCGGGTCTTCCATACGTGGAGGGTGAAATTAGGCGCCGGGCTTCAAAATTATACGCAAGTTTACCATTACACAGAAGCGCCCTTGTTAGATCATTGGGAAATTATGACCCCACTAGACGCCGATCTAGACTGCACCGGGTCCCCCGTATGGCATGCGAACACCAGGAGCTAATCCTATCAGCAGCTAAAGCTGAGCTCCTCATAATTCTTCTAAGCTGTTTGGCATCTAAATTTTTCCCTAACTAAAAATTAAACAAAAATAAATATTTGGGTGCAAAGTACTGCATCCTCCCCTTCAACCCGAAGGTACTTCTGTAACCTGTAAATTAACTCCCAACCAAAAGACCTACACCATCTTCATCCTACAAACTTCAATTCTAAACCTTACCTGCGGTAAAACCCTTAACGAGTGGGCACGCAACAAAAACTTCTGGCTGTATCCAGCCAGCGCGAGCGAGCGAGAGCGCGAGTTAGTCGTGCAGCGGGCCTGCTAGGAGTACGCTGACTCGCTAGTGAGCAATCCTCGGTGCGGCTTTGTGACATTAATTGCGGTGGAGAAAATATTTGTTAAGACAATCTTATATCAACACATGCTCACTTGCTTATACAGTAAATCACGTAATTATGTCTGGACTTTATAAATGCGGTTTTATACGTATTAGACACATTTAATATCGCAATATAACTGTGTAAGGAAGAGTGGTGGAACTGCATTTTACTCGAATCATGGAGTAGCTATGTTGAGTCCAGGCAAAAAAAAAAAAAAAAAAAAATAAATAAATGATTAGAGCTTCTGAAGACCTTAATTAGCAAAAAGTGTAAACTGTAGATGAGAGCCCAGGGAATGAGAAACCGATAAAAGTTTCCAGACTTGACAGGTTCCATGACCTCCAGTCAACTCCAAGGGTTTTGTGGCGCAATAGTAATAGTGTAGAAAATGTGTTATCTTGGCATAGTAACTACAGGTAGACCGCAAACAAAATGCAGTCGGTGTGCGCATGCGTGAGGAGAGCCTTCTCTCCTCGCCATCCAAGCATCACGTGACTCCCACCCCTCCCTTCCTGCATACGACAGAGCGCAAATCACACCAAACGCGTGTATTTTAAAGCTGTTTTGATTTTTAAAGTTAACAGAAAATAAATACCTCGGACATGACCTCACAATTGATCAACAAGTAGGTAGAATCATAGTTTCTTTAAACCATGAGGAACTAAGTAGTGATTCGGCAGAAAATGCAAAGAGTGAATGAAACATGACTAGTGCAGTCCGCGGTATGGAGGAGAGGCAACCTGAAATAATGGTAGAGGGTAAAGCTAGAGTTGGTAAGCCCCACCTCCATCTGCATTTTGTTCGCGGTTTAGGTACAGTATATTTCTGCAATCTGAATTGTACTACTGAGGGAACCGAGAGGATAGTAGTGCCTTGGTATTTTGGGACAATTGAAAATATTGAGTTTCTTGGTGCCGATGCTCAAGAGTTTGGTGTGTACTGAGTGAAGCGGTTGTAACTTATCTTTCACCCTGTGCATGTCTTACCATTAAGCTCGGACAGTAACCTGTGCATCTATATTTGTTCCAGCGAAGACAATACTGTGACTTTGTGGGTTCGTAAAATTTAAAGTCTAGTTTGCAGAAATTCAAAATGCTCTTTATTACAAATAAAACTACTTTGTACAGGCCTGCCAGCAGCATAATCACGTAACAAACACAAACGCAAATTTCAAGGTCGTCTGCCACACGTCCACACAGCTGCACACTCAACTGTCTATTGGCAACTCGCTAGCAAACCACCTTGTTGCTTATTTATACCCGAGTCATTGTTTCTTGAAAGTTGCCGAAGGTTCATGGCCTTTCACGACGCAGCGAGAAACTGCAGCATTTCCGACTCTTTCCCTCCCGGAAAGCGTTCAGCGCATGGGCGTGGCTTAAGGCACTTTGTCTTCCTCGCTTCTCTCTCTCTCTCTCTCTCTCTCTCTCTCTCTCTCTCTCTCTCTCTCTCTCTCTCTCTCTCTCTCTCTCTCTCTCTCTCTCTCTCGGGGTTTGCCTACGCACGAGTTGGCAGCAGCAAAACAATGCCTGGCAACAATACAGATTTAGGACAGCGTCCATGTTTCATCGAAGAATATAGAAAAATCTTCCACACATACACATATACCAAACATTCCCTAGTTTAGATATGGACTTCACAACATCTTGTCATGTTTACTAGCAATTTTAGGTTGAATTGTTAATATTAATATACTTCAATATTAGCGCATATGCGTCCCGTGACCTAGTGGATAGGCCTCTTGCCTCTCACCTGGGCGGCTCGAGTTCGATCCCAGGCGACCGCATGTAGAATTTTTGTTTGACGATACGGCAATTGAGCGGATGTTCTCCCGTTTTCTCCGCCATTCACTGCACTAGCTACTCCATCGTTACCTTTATTTCATTACTTTCACCATTTCAAAATATCTTTATGTTCCTATGCCAGACTTCGACCCCGTTCCCTCCCGCGCTCCTACTGCTTCCAGGTTGCGAAGAAGGATGGGGCGCTAACTATATCCCACCCTCTGTTACTCCTCCCCGTTCTGACGCACGTTGTGGGCCTAGTGGTGGTTACGGCAACAGGCCATGTGCCATAGTTTAGTTTATTAGCTCATATGGTTTTATTATACCTGTAACGCCAACCATTTGTGCCCATTTAGACAGATTTGTTGCTCTACCTTCATATCACTGTACTTCAATGTTTTTACAGTAATTTCACTTGAGCAGTGTTATTGACAGGGTTTATTTTCCTCACTAAGGAGTCCCGGAAATTGTTCCGGATACTGTGAATGACATACCTAATAGAGGTTCGTAAGAGATCCATAAGTGTCATTAAAAATTCATCTAGGCATTTTGTTCCCGGCAAGCTGCCAGATTATATTTTTGAACTGGCATTTTTGTTTCTAATTTTCATCCTCCAACGTTGTCATATCGACGGTAAATGAAAAGATGTAAAAATTAGCGGAAGGACCACTATTCGTCTTTCAGGATAAGAGAAAACCTCCAACGTTGTCATATTGGACGATGAATGAAATGTTCAAATGAGTACAAGGTACATAGAGCTTAGAGTTACCTGGCATTTATTTTTCAGGATAAGGGAAAAGCTCCAACGTTAAGTCATATCGGACGATGAATGTAATGATGTTCAAATGAGTACAAGGTACATAAAGCTTAGAGTTACCTGGCATTTATTTTTCAGGATAAGGGAAAAGCTCCAACGTTAAGTCATATCGGACGATGAATGAAATGATGTTCAAATGAGTACAGGGTACATAGAGCTTAGAGTTACCTGACATTTATTTTTCAGGATAAGGGAAAAGCTCCAACGTTAAGTCATATCGGACGATGAATGAAATGATGTTCAAATGAGTACAAGGTACATAGAGCTTAGAGTTACCTGACATTTATTTTTCAGGATAAGGGAAAAACTCCAACGTTAAGTCATATCGGACGATGAATGAAATTGTGTTCAAATGAGTACAGGGTACATAGAGCTTATAGTTATTCATCTTTGAGGATAAGGGAACCGCCAACGTTAAGTCATATCGGACGATGAATTGAATGATGTTCAAATAAGTACAGGGTACATGGAGCTTAGAGTTACCTGAAATTCATCTTTCAGGATAAGGGAAAACTCCGGCGGGAGGGGGGTGGGGGGTGGGAACGTATGTAACTCACCTTGGCTAAGATTCGAACTCGGGACCTCTTGAACGCGAATGTCTCATTTGAGTAGCACATTTGAAAATGAAAGAGTTCATTTCTTATAAACTGCATTAGTTATTTCTGCATCACATTGTGATACTCGTATTTCTCGTATAGGCACTGCTATTTTCTTTCGTCCGTCCATATGGAACAAGTGTTTGCTGTGGGTATGAATCTCGCATGAACATTTTTGAGCTTATCGTCTTTGAAATTCGTGATAAGGAACTCTGTTCTTAGTCATTCCCCGCCAGTTTCGAACTGGTGATGTCATAGACTACTGGATATAGCTATTACTTAATGCTTTTTACAATTAAAGTTAGCTCGTTTGGTATGTTGCTATTTGGAGCGGGAAAGAAAAAGTAAAGGTTGGGTTTCCAGTGGATCTGTAAAAGCATTTTAGTCGCCAGAAAGGGAGTTCTCTGTTTAAAGGCAATGACATTGAAGGTCGATGACATTGATTTGCGAAATGTCAAGAAGCTACAAGGGCCATGGCAAGATAAAATTGTCTGACTTATGTGTTTAGTAGTCTATTTTCTAAGTTACTCTTCACTATTTTCACAAGATGTAGCCTCATCTCTGGTGTCTGACTCACGTTCAAGAGGTCCCTAGTTCTAATCTTACTTAGGGTGATTTACTTCGGTAGGATTTATTACGGGATTTTCCCTTAACTATGAATGTCGGGTAGCTCGAAGCTCTATGGATATATGGCTCGTTTAAGCATCCTTTAATCCATTTCATTCTTCGTGTGTTGTGACCTAACTGCTTTAAGGACGTTGAACCTTAATAGAAGCATAGCCGACTATTATTATAAATTAATGTTAGCACAATCATACAGGTGTTCCATAAGTAAGGAATATTGCAAATAAAGCTAAAATTAACTCAGTTTAAAATGCTCCCACACTCAAATTTCATATTTTGAAACCTAAATTTTACAAAACAGAAGGTTCAGACACTATTATAAAAGATGTAATAAACCGCAACATATTTTTATTGGTTGCCATTGGTAACAAATGTGTCTTGCCTCTGCTTGATTACTTTTTATGGATAATAGGAAAGGAGCAGTGCCGGCCTTGAGCAGTGCCTAGTGGAATAATGGCGGGGAAACTAGAGATACCGGAAAAAATCCCTCCTGTGTCGCGTTATTGACCACAAATACCATATATCGATGGGGATCGAACCCGGGCCGCTTTGGTGAGAGTCAATTGCCCACGGATATGGGGATATTTGAAAATGTATCACCGGGCCTGCTAACATGGGAAAGTTAAAATAAATGAAGATCAGTACTTTGCGGCTGTCAGAGTATACATGGAGAGCATTTTGAACATCTTTACTAATTCTAATTTTACTCATTGAGCAGTTACGTAAATTGAAGTAAATTAAGCCAGAATTAAACTGTCCCCATAGAACTCAAACCATGCAAAGAATGTGTTCAGTTAAAAAATATTCAGTTCACATCCTTTCGAATGTAACTTCAATATTATTTAAGACCGATCCTGTATGTCAATTTACTTTAATTTCGCAAGGCTTAGGTCAATGGTTTTAAATTAAGAATATAAGCGTTTTAGCTTAAAATTTGTTTGTAATCATATCATCGGAGGTAATGGACACCGCCCTCTGGGTGCCTCCACCTGAGAAATGGGTCCGGTCATCACTTGGTGGGGTGAGGTTACCCCGAAGGCCAAGGTTGCCATGTGGGGAGTGTTAGTAACTAACTAACTCATATCCTCCCTTCAAATTATTGAAAATAGCTGCAGCATTTTTCAAGTGGTTTGTGATGGAACACAAACATTGTAGGTTTCCGGGGTGTCATGATAAGATACTTGAGGGAAATAGTGGTTTCCTGGAAGGATCATAGAATGAGTTAAGTTATGAGAGTTGTACTTCGCGTCCAACTTTGCTAAGGGTTACCCAGAACAAGAACTACGAAGTTAATATACTTGTATTACAATATGAGCGTACACTAACACAAGCTTTCTCGGGGACGGCAGATTATATCCATATTCTCACTACAGACATTTTGTAAGGCGGCCATGGCGTGAAACTAGCGCCGAAGGAAATTTCGGCAAATGTTCTCTCTAATTGCTTTAGATTGGGTCCTGGGTTGGTCAGTTGGTTAGGCGGGCGCTCAGACCCCGTCTAGATCGATTACTTTTAAGTGTATTTAAAAGCTACAACTCCATGATATTCACTGGCATGCAAAATAAGAAAACAGCAGCGTCGTTAACAAATAAAATGCTTAGCTAGGTTCACTTAATCTAGCGTGAGCGTCATTTGTTTTCCGGAGCGTATGCAGAGAGGGGGCGCTTAAACAGAAACAACAGAAAGTCGGTCATAGTCATACTTTTATTCCGCGATTTCTTTTATAAATGGGAAAGAGGATCAACTGGTTCACTTAAGATTGTATATTGTGCAAATAAAGAAATAGATGGATCAGTGTGGTGAACAAGCACATCGTGTTGTAAACATATGGAAGTGGA
Source organism: Mantis religiosa (assembly GCA_030765055.1). Lineage (NCBI taxonomy): Eukaryota > Metazoa > Arthropoda > Insecta > Mantodea > Mantidae > Mantis > Mantis religiosa. The sequence goes on along the minus strand of CM060955.1, from coordinate 164,711,553 downwards.
CAGAAAGTGACGGAGATGCTTAACGTAAATATGATAATAAAATTTCCAGCTTTACGAAAATTTAGGTTAGAACGGATAGAAGGAATGGAATACTTTGTTTCCTGTTGACTACGTTCTTTAGTGTAGTTTCACAAACAATTGCAAGCTATACAGTTTTTGTGTTTATTGCGGATGCTAATAACAAAGCTGGATGTTTTCTTAAAACTGGATCTTTGCTTAAGCCGCCGCCGCTCTCCCCGCAGGCATAGCATCGCATATAATGAATCGTTTCTGCTTTCTCTCTTAGCTGCGTAGCAAAGAAAGTAAAACTTTCCTTAATAATTTGACAATATGTTATAGCTGCCGTAAATGTTTAAACGCATAATGAAACAAGTAATAGAAGAGGAAACTTTTGTAAAACTAGATGGTTATATTAACCGTTTGCAGTTTTTAGTTCTTGGTGTTCATTAAAATGGTTTTCTGTCAAGATCGTTTTGCAGGTAAATACTGTGATGCTTGCTAAACAAAAAGTTGAATGTTTGTGCTCTCAAATACGTGTGGTAGTGAAATCTTGGGACATGTGGGCGCGACGGGGAAGTGGGGAGGAGATGCTTTACCGGCACACGGAGTGCCATGCTTCCTGTCACGCGAAAATCCACCTGGGTAGCAGAACAGCCTTCTTTCATGTGCTACTCAACGTGACACTACTTGTAGTGACGTCAACACATGCAACACGGATTTTGAAGACTGTTTCTACATCCCATTGGTTTATCATGAAGTTTTCTCGCAGGCAGTACATTTCGGCACAAGTTCAAGGTCCCAAGTTCGAATCTCGTTTGTGAGGAGTTGTAGTGAGCTCTTCTCTTTACTAGCAGAGGTACCTCTTTGGTCCCTTAGGTTGTTTTATACTTATTAACCGCCACCGTGTCATTCATAGCTACTTTTTTTTTTAATGGAGGTTATTTACTGAAAGTATTCTTCACAATCACAAGCCATAAGTATAGTTTGCGTTAGTGCAAATATTACTTACGGAAAATAGGTTTAAATATCGATACCATTACCGGAAGTTTTGTAGCTCTTACGTACACTAAATGTAAGAAAGGGAATATGATGCATTTGCGAGACACTACTTAGCCTTAGAAGTTCATTCTAATCGAAAATTCAGCAATTGCAGCGTACTTGTAGCCTTAGAAATTCATTCTAATCGAACATTCAGCTATTGCAGTATAACACAATGATTTTACTCATGTTCAGTCAGCAGCAAGACAGACCTTTCAAACAAAAGGAAGCTCCAAATTATTTTCCTTAAAATATGAGAGAATAATGACTCAAATGATACTCTTTAGTACCCTTTCTGTTGTACGACATGTATGCCCTTTTTGCATTGCAGGACTGCTCACACTATAAGAAGACATATCCCTGCTTCCCCTCTCAGACGTTCCAATTTTTTCTACAGCTGCCCCACACTATGTGAACTGATAGTCTAAAATGGAGGAAGTATGCAATTTGCATACTTCTAATAATTTGAAACTCCACAAGAATTTCGTATTTGTTAGCACTAAATACCAATCTGCATAAAATACTATTGCTAATGCTGTTGAAATATACTTATAGTTGTATTTTAAAGCACCACATAAAACAAACAAAACAATAGCAATCAATCTTCCCACGCTATAGACACTTCATGTAACAAACCTGTCAGTGCTTCCTAACTATCGAAGAGTCGCGATTGCTTCCAGAAACCTATGAAGGATGGTACTCAAAGTTATGAATGCGTAAATACAGAAATATTCAGTATTGAATGAGCTCATTGAACTGGTCACTCGAATCTAAGCAGTTGTCACAATCAGCAGCACTGTGCATGTTCATGAATAAATTTTGAAAATATATCCAGAGCAAATAAAATACGGTTTGGCATGAATTTTCTTGTTTTTCTTTTTTTTCTCCTGAAATTCTTGGGAAAGCAGTGCTTCATTGCTCACTGTATTCAGTTGTAATAGCAGTTCAAGAAACTTACATAAGAATACATTGTAGCTCCCTCCATATTAAAAACAAATGCAGTGCATTGTTATTGTTGTACCTTCTTGGTTTCTTTTTGTATGAATTTATTACCATACAAGGAATGTTGCCTGATGCTACATTACTGTAGCAAAGGGATCACACTTCAAATGGCTTCTTTGACTTTACATAGGCTTCTGCAAGCCTAAGATGACCTATTGATCTCTTTTGTGGTTTAATACATGCAATAAGCGCTTAATTTGCTTATACAGTCTAGGAACTTGGACTCAGAATTTGTATTCAAGTGTAATTCATTACATACATAATTAATGGCTTGAGTATTTATAAGTGGTATTACAATATTTAATACATAAATATGTTCCAGTGTGTAAGGACTATGATACAGTGAAGCACAAAATTAATATAATTTTGAGTCGAACTTATACTCAATGCTCCACTTATTGCTAGTATTTACCTGGAACACTTTTCGTTAGGATCTTCCTAACATCATCAGCTGTTGTTGACTAATAGATGTCGGTTTGGAGAACTATTAGAGGCGATAGGGTCGTCTCTGTCGGTATCTTGATGAACTTGAAGTATAGGTTTTCATCAAAGGTCGTGTCAAAATTAAACAATTTTCTTTCATATTTCTTTATGAAGATTTTTTCCCACATGGTTAATGGAGCTGGACCTTGGACACTTTAATAAGTGGACTTCTCGCTCTATATCATGATTCTCCTTCCAAACATGGTACGCTACCGCCAATTTATCTATTTCTTTGTCCCTGATGTTCCTAAAATGCTCTTTAAGCCTAATGTTTAAGTTCCTTTTAGTTTATTACATAAATATGTATTAAAAATACGTAAAATATGAAGCTATTAACAGTAAAGCAAAGAAATATAACAATTTATATCTTGAAACTTCACTTATCTTATAAGAAATGATGACACTTTTCTTATAAATTGTTCGGGATCACAAATTAATGGAAATTCTTCCACATGGTCAGCCGGTAGACTAAGAATTTCATTTAGTCACCAAACAGCTGAGGATGAGATCGAATGATCTTGAAAACGTTTCGATTATACAACATAGTAAGTGAAATTGAGTGTAAACATAGTGACTCATTAATCAAAATCAAAAACTGCATCACAGCTTCTAATAACACTGGGCAACAAAAAAATATTTTTTTAATGTTTCGAGCACTTCATGAGGCAATTCCTACTAATTTTAGGTTGAGAAAAACAAATGACAGTGAAAAATATTTATTAGCTCTAGCTTCTATGATATAACAAGGTGGAAGTATTACATATTAATGGATTGAGAGAAAAGGATACATTTTAATTACATACATGCTAAGAGTTCTAAATTGCTGGAAAAATACTTCACAGATAGTCGTGTCGTGGTGGCCTATTGACTTCGTCGTCTTAGGATTTCTGCAGAATCCCTATACAAAGACCAACAGTAATCCGTAAGCATTACTTCATTCCAACGACCCTGATATCTTTTTTCCATAACATAAATGTCCTTATAGAATCTCTCCCCATGTTCATCACTAACAGCTCAACAACTAGGAGGGAAAAAGTCTAGGTGGGAGTGGAGAAAATGGATCTTAAGGGACATGTTGCATCCAAGGTTACTGTATTTTTGCAGGAGCACTGTCATCAAATGCTTGTAGTTGTCAAGTTCTCTTATTTGTGGTCCGACAAAAATGTCTTCCTTAACTTTTGCATTACTTAATTTCCAAAATTTCTCTCTGATTGTGTTTTGTTATTTGACAGCTGTGCCAACTTCCAAAAAAATTCCCCAAAATTTAAAATCTTCATCTTAAAAAATGAAATGTCACTTTATCTTCAAAACAAGAGCTAATCTATCATTTTATGGTGATTTTTTAATTCAGCAGATGGAAATACATGTAAATACTCTATTTTTAAGCCCGAAACATTTTCATTGATACTCAGTGTAATTATTGAACCCCACGGCACAACAGGCCCACAAGCGAGGCAGAGCTTCTGGCCTCACGCCCACATGACCAAGGCAGAGGTGGGTGGTCATTCAGCCAATATGAGGAGATGTGGGCAGCATCACGGCAACTCCAGCTGGAAAGTTGATTTTCTTGACCAGGATTTACTTATCTATGTAGCTTCTGAAATTCTTCACAATTCTGAGTGGGCACTGGTCCTATACCTGGAAGTTAAAACCTGCGCTTTCCAGGGGTGTGAAGGAACCTGGGTGACTCCCATGTCAGGCCAAAGCACAACCCATTATTCCATGTCGCAAAACAATCATTATTGAACAGTTACAACTTTGGATTTATTTGTAAGCTTTGCATTTCTCTAAAAAATGTTTAAAAATCCACAAGCTCTGTTAATAGCACAACTTCCATATTGAAGGCTACTAGAAGTTCTACAGAGATCTAACCATATTAAATCATAGATGGGTCCAAAAGATAATACTTTAAAAGCTATATACTTGTCAACAATAGCAGCTCATATTAAAGATTAATTGATGGAAATTAACCATTTCTTCACACTAGCTATATATAGGCTAAGGTTTTTGATAGATACAGTCAACATGAAAAATTCAATGCCACGGCCAGGATTTGAACCACAGATCTCCTGGTTTCAGTCCAGTCGCTCTAACCCATTGAGCTACCATGGTCAAATTGCCATCACGACATCAAATTCTCCATTTGACTCATATATTTCCCTGGTAAACCACTAGGAGCTCTCACATTCCAGATACACAGTTTGTGGCAACTTACTGTAGTAAGAACTTGAGTCCCAGGCTTCATCATTTAACTCTTATTATTTTAGTTAATTGGTGGCAATTAATCATTTCTTCACACTAGCCGTATGTTCCATCAATTAACTAAAATAATAAGAGTTAAATGGGGACACTCAAGTACTTACGATAGTAAGTTGCCACAAACGGTGTATCTGGGATGCGAGAGCCCCTAGTGGTTTACTGGGGAAATATGAGTATTTAATGTCAGGATGGCACGTTGGCCATGGGAGCTCAATGGGTAAGTGCGACTGGACAGAAACCAGGAGATCTGTGGTTCAAATCCTGGCCGTGGCATTGAATTTTTCATGTTGACTGTATCTATCAAAAACCTTAGCCTATATATGGCTAGTGTGAAGAAATGGTTAATTTCCATCAATTAACTAAAATCTTTTCCCATGTTGAAAATTCCAAGTTTCATTGTTAATGACTTCAGTAATTTAATTTCCTGTCTGATGTTCTCATCCCAGAAATGAAAAGCAACAAACTTTCTATTTGTTTATATTTTGTTCCTTTGTTGTCTTGTTAATCTGGTTTTTAAATTCCATTTTGTCAATCCAAATCTAATATATATTTTGGCAGTTTTACTCCATAAGAGTGAAGAAAAGCAGGAAAAAAAGAATGCTTTTATTTTAACCATCCTTTTAATTTGGAAAAGACGGTTAAATATAGTGATTACATGTAGAACGTTAATTGTGTATTGTCGTCTTTAATAATTTTTGTAGTATAGTTGTTTAAATATACTGGTATTTAGCAGTCATATAAAAAGTTGCATTACATTTTTCTTTTTGTCATAGATTTTTGCTGCAATGTCTGGAAGACTTAGACTTGAGCTTGAGGAAACTGAATTCTCGCCTGTTCGTCATAAGAGGGCAACCTGCAGATGCCCTTCCAAAATTATTCAAGGTAGGTCATAACATATTCATGTACTATAGAGCGTAAGCTTTCCTTGTCAGAGTTATTTCCGAGCTGTTATCCATGGTGTGCTGGAATTACAATTTCCAGAAATTTCATCTGGCACAGTCATAGTCTCCTTGAAGTTTGCGTAGCATCTGGCAAACTTCTCCGAGGAAATATGACCGCGCCTTTGAAGATATCTGCCGTAGTTGCGGATGAAATTCCTGGAAATTGTAACTCCAGCAGACCATGGCATAACAGCTCGGAAATAACTTCTAGTTAGTAGATAGTCAACATGAAAAATTTATTGCCATGGTCGGGATTTGAACCACTGATCTTCTGGTTTCTGTCAAAAAAAAAGAAAAAACTATCAAAACCCTTAGCCTTATATATGGCTAGTGTGAAGAAATGATTAATTCCCATCAATTAACTAAAATAATAAGAGTTAAATGATGAATCCTAGGATTCAAGTACTTACGATAGTAAGTCGTCAGAAACGGTGTATCTCGAATGCGAGAGCCCCTAGTGATTCACTGGGAAAATGTACGAGTCAAAAGGAAAAATTTGATGTCAGGACGGCACGTTGGCCATGGTAGCTCAATGGGTTAGAGCGACTGGACGGAAATCAGGAGATCTGTGGATCAAATCCCAGCCATGGCATTGAATTTTTCATGTTGACTCTATCAAAAACCTTAGGCTATATACGGCTAGTGTGAAGAAATGATTAATTTCCATCAATTAACTAAAATAACTTCTAGTTAGATTCATGTACATTAAACATAAAGTGATGCATGTATTTATCATGTGAGCAGTTAACACACCAAGAAAATTTTATTTTAGATAAATTGATAGAAATAATCATTTCTTCCGCTCTAGCCGTGTGTAGGCTAAGGTTTGGATGAGTAGAGCCAGACTGAAAAATTCAATACCATAGCTGGGATTTGAACCACAGCACGTTGGCCATAGTAGCTCAGTGGTTTAGAGCAACCGCACAGAGAGCATTTGATTTGTGGTTCAAATATCAGCTATGGCATTGAATTTTTCAGTCTGGCTCTACTCGCCAAGAAAGTATCAGCCATATCTGCTTAAAATGATAATCAAGAGCTACTGCATAAGTGTTTCTTGTATGATTGAGCTAAAAAAAAAATATTAATTAATTTTCTCCTAATAACTTGATATGTTTGAGGTTATTCATTGTTTTTGCTTTGGTTACAGTTTAATTTACTTGTTAACCTTCGATATATCAAACAAATCAGTCATCTTGTCTGATTATTTGAAAGTGCCCTTTTATCGCTTCTGAATTGTGCTGTGTTAAGTAACATGAGATTTTGCAGCAAACGTCTTCAAGGTCAAGTTAACATACAGATGTCAGTTTGCTGCATTTCAGTTTCAAACTAGCCCAAAAGTACACCTAAGTGTTAATGAAGTTAGTGCACCTTGAGAAACATAGATGTACTGAACTGTATAAATGCAGAACAATTAGTATGAGTAATCCTGTATTTCACTACTGACATTTAGGCAATTAAACTTAGAAGCATATCTAATATCAGTTTGTGTTTTGGAGCATCCCATCTTTATTGAAGGGTCTAATGCACGTGTATTAATAACTGTGTTTTAATTAGGAATGGGGAACCACAAATCTAACATTCGAAGAAGATCCAGAGCCATTTGGCAGAGTTCGAGATCAGAACATCATGGCCATGTGCAAAGAGCTGGGCATCTCTGTAATTTCACATGTTTCTCACACATTGTACAAGCTGGACAAGTAAGTAATTATCATTTCTATACATACTCGTCTATTTATTACTCTTCTCCTTTTTTCCTGTTTCTTCTTTCCCCCTTTGTTTTATCCTTTGAGGTTAAAGTTTTCAGTAAACTTTATTTACTTTTAACAACTTAATGTAGAACATAAATATCTTTATGTAATTTATGTCCTCCAATGTTAAGTCATATTGGAAGATGAGTGGAATTGGTGAAATGATTCTCAAATGAGCCCAGGGTCCATGGAGCTTTAGAGTTACCTAATATTTGTCTTTTTAGATAAGGAAAAGCCCCAGAAAAAACTTATCCAGGTAACTAACCCTGACCGAGATTTGAACTCGGGACCTCTTGAACAAGAGGCAGACATTCTGCCGCCTCGCTAGAGGAAATATTGTATTCCAACCAAAAATATTTTTATTCGAAAGACATGCATATTTTGCAGTACTCAGAACCTAGAAAAAGATTTTTAAGGAGGGAGAGAAAAAAAACTTGATATTTTAGTCTCAGGATGTTTGGAAGATTTGACTTGACTATTTTCGCAAAAATTCCCACTCCACATTATGCTGTACAGCCATGGACAAAAATGAGTCATGTTTGGAATGCCAAATTCATCTTACGGCCCATATGCCACAGCACCTTGTTTACACCTTTCATGATTTTCTCCCTTTCTCTCTCTCTCTCTCTCTCTCTCTCTCTCTCTCTCTCCTTTTCTATGACTGTAATTCTTAATTTAGTCCTCAATGCTTTGATATACAATGAATGTTCTCACATGTAACTAAATGGTTGTTTAATTTAAGTCATTTGTAGACAAAAACATATCTTAAAAAGGACAAGGTGTAGAAGAATTATTTTGCAGTTAGTGTATATAGTGTTTAAGTAATTTGTTAGCAATTTTATTTATGCCTATTGATAAATATAATTGATAGCTTGGTTTGTGTTTATAAGAACGTAATTCTTTTGGAAGCTACAGATATTACCAGCCAAGTGATCATACTGTAGATGGATGATCTTGATTAAGTTACAGGGCCCATTCATTCAGATTTATATTTTGTTGGTGTGACTAGGTGCTGAGAAATTAAAGGATATGTTCTTTTCTATTAACTATTAGGAGTTATTTTTCTTGCAGTGTTGTGTAATTTTCTTGATAGTAATTCTCCAGAGAAATTGTTTCATGATAATAGAGCAGCTCTTGCAAATTACCATTACTGTAATTATGTAGAAAATGAAGCTAGTTACGGTGAAGCAATAAGTATCATACAAATATAACTATTTGTAACAAAAAACTCCACTTATCGTAAGGAAATGTCAATTTTTATTATTAGTTGAATTAGTTGAGATCGATTTCACGAACCCTTGCTCGTGTCCTCAGTCAACACACTTCGTCGTTAAGGAAGTTACTATGTTTTTTTCAGTATTACCAAAATCTGAAAACGAAACAAACTTAAGACCAGAATCAACTGCTGGTATTTCAGAATTCATTATGCGATGTTTATTTTTTAAAATAAATATATTAATGGTTTATTTAATGGTTTGCATTCATCGATTTGAACAACATGGCCAGGACCACCAATTTTCCCCCTTGCGGTATACTTGGTGTCATTTGACTCATGTACACTTCGCGGCAGTAGCCGAACCAATCTGATACAGTCCACGAACTTGTACATTTAGTCTGCTAGATAGTGTAATTTCGGGACAAGTAAGACTGTTGGCAGCATTGCTTTCAGTGGAGAAACAAGCAAGTTTGGCTGCACTGAATTGTTCAATATGGCTACGTTACGCAGTAAGTAAAGAAATTATATTGAAAATCGTGGTTGTATATAAAAACATCAAAAACTGTGAAGGAATTAGAAAAAAATTGCCGCGTCGCATATTAGAAAGAAGAGCCAGACTTGATACATAAAAAAATTGAAAAATTTAAATAAGATAAATGATGAGTGATGTTTGTGCTTGAATTTCCGACTCATTACTTTCAAAAGATAAATGAAGTTTTTATATTACAAATTATTATATTTGTATATATTTGTTTGCTTCATTGTTAATAGCATCATATTTTATGTATTTATTAGGTTTCTCAGTATTTGTGCCGTCATTAGCACAACCCCCATCCTAGATAGGTCAGGTAGCAGCAATGTTTCAACTGAAACATCACATTCTTAGGACAGACAGTGCACATTCTCATTGAGTGTCTGAAAATTTTCTAAACTCTGCATTCTGGAACTGGAAATTTTACGTTAATATACATACTTTGATTTCTGTTGTCCGTATAAGACAGTTTCCGATTAATAAAGGGAATTTAGCATGCTTTTCACCCCTAAATTCATGGGATCATGAAATATTTCCATTTAAGACAGAGTTGTGCTTAACCAGAGGTCCATTGAAGACAGCTGTTTCTGTAATTACTTAATTCCCAGGGACACATAATAAACTAACTTTAAGGTGTACATTAATTGTTCTATTTGGTCTAGTGATTAAGGTAATGTTCAAAGCAGCAGTTCTGTAGGCACCATAAGTCTCTGCTAGTGCCAAAGGTTGAGAATTGGGATACTTTCTGTTCATAGTTCCAGATTCAAATGAAACTAATTGCTAACTGTGGAAATAGATGTATTTTGGAATGTGAAAGTTGGTTTTTTCTTAATAAAATGCTATTCTTACAGCTGAAGTAAATATATGCTAACCACTGCACTTTTTATTTTCAGCTTCTCATGTGATATGTATGTAGCTTTTGTAATACATGCTATGGCCATTGACACTGAGCAATAGGCTTTGCCTCTTTTCCACAAAAGTAGGAACTGTGATTCATATTTTAATTTAATTCTCAGTTTTTAACCTGTAACTATTAATTTTATACTGATGTACTTTGATAACATTATGCTCCTCCGAACATATTTATGTATTATATGCACACGATTTCTTGAGCGCTGGATTTACGGTGTGGTGCGGGCAGAGGGAAAGAAGAAAGAGCTAACATGCTCTTGTTTTTGCAGTGTGGTCAACCTACAAAAACACAATTCAACCAAATTGTGGTAAGATAAGCGAAGATATGTGCCGAAGGTGTAAGATGTGTCAACAATCAATTGAATTCCATCTGATATGCTGTATGGTTATATATTTACCGTTATGAAACACATAAAAGTATAAAACAAATATTATGACAGCTATAAACACTCACTCGCTTTGTGATTCTTTGATTTCCAAGTCTACTGCGTCACTCTCATTGCTGGTATCCTCTGATGTGTTAATAATTTCATCAATTGCATTTTCTATTACATCACTGTTTCTCCAATATTGCATTTCTAGCTCCTGGACCTTCTTGCAGTATCCTTCCCAATCCATCGCTTTTATAACAAGTTTCCGACATTTGTGGCTCTCATTAACATTGCTTACTTTGAAAACATTCTTTATTTTTGCCCACGCCAGCTCAATTGTATTCAGATTACAGTTGTATGGAGGTAGACGAGTAATAGTGTGTCCCCTTTTGAGAGCCATAACATCGACAACATACATGTTGCTTTTAGATTTGTTGTAAACTGGTTAGTTAATAATTACTGTTCAGTAGAAGATTCCAGGCTATAAGGCCGTGGTCCGCTGGGTTTCTTCATCTCTCTCCCAGACGTTTCGCTTACAACTGCGGCAAGCATCATCGGTATTGTTGAAAAGTCCTCCTTGTACTTTTTGTAGGACTTTTCTACACCACTGATGATGCTCGCCGCAGTTGTAAGTGAAATTTCTGGGAGAGATGAAGAAACCCAGAGGACCACGGCCTTACAGCCCGGAATCTTCTACTGAACAAGACGCTGGCTGTGAAAGCCTACATTTGTTAATAATTATTAAGTAACTTCAAAATTGCTCAAAATGAAATAGCATATGTGTGAAAGCTTAGCATATTAGCCACTAGATGTCGCAGTGTGTAGCGCATTTCCTGTTTGAAAGTTGTCATCTGTGTTTAAGGAAATAGGCGAAACCTACCGAATGAGAACTTGGGACCCGAACGCTCAAGAAATCTTGCGCATATAGTATATTTTGATTATCAAGGTTTTGTCAATTGTGCATATAAAGATTTACAATAATTATATGCCTAATCCATCTGTTATGCACTGGAATAACAGTGTTTGCTATACTTTACAAAATGGCTTAGCTGTTTAATGAAAATAATTTACTTTGCAATTGATAAACCGTTAGTTTCTGTGTTTGCTTTTGTTCAAATACAGATTTTTCATTATGTTATATATTAATGTAAAATGAGTCATACTATTTTGCAATGAACATTTATACATTTATTAAACGGAGCATATTTAAGCCCCATACCTTTGCTCATACCATTGGCCATGGTCGCATTTCAAAAATAGAATACTAAGCAGGTATCATAAGTATGGCAAACTGTGCATAAAGAGCAGCATCACTTACACCAAGGGCCCCTGAACTTGTATTTATAGGATCATAGACAAGAATGGTGGGAAGGCCCCCTTAACATATCACCAGTTCCAAACAGTGGTAGCATCCATTGGAAACCCTCCCCCTGCAGAGCCCACCATCAATCAGAAGTTCATCAATGGTGCCTTCACTCCTATTGGAGAAGATCACGATGACAAGTATGGAGTTCCAACATTAGAGGAACTGGGTTAGTTGAACTAGTAGTGAGTCTTTACTTGAGTCGCACAGTCTTACATGCGCATTTATGTTGTGTTATTTGTTACCTAAAGAGAGCCGTTGGGGTAAGTGGTAGCCTTGTGCCATGATCTCATGTTTGTGATAATTGTCACCAGAACTTTTAAAAAGTGCACTTATTTGGAAAATTGTGATTCTCAGAAAGCAAGCTGAGTGGTTATGTAGAATACTTGCAAATTTATAGTTTGAAAGACACACGATAGAAATACATATGAGGCATCAAGGCATAGAAAGAAATCAAAATTTACTTATATTGAAATACAGGGTATGGAAACTATGATTGTATGGCATATGACAAGTGTTTGCCTGCACCTATCAAGCAGTTATTTAAACTTTTTTAATGTAAGGCCACATTCACAATAAAAATTAAGTGTTAGCTTAAACTAAATGATATATATGGTAATGGCAGTTCACAGTGAATTATTTAAACATAAAAATTCATTGATGGAAATTATTCATTTCTTCATACTAGCCGTATACAGGCTAAGATATTGGATTGATAGAGTTGACATGAAAAATCCAATGCCACGGCTGGGATTTGCACCACAGATCTACTGGTTTCCGCCCAGTTGCTCTTACCCAATGAGCTACCATGGCCAATTTGCCGTCATGACATCAAATTCTCCACTTGACTCATATATTTCTCCAGTAAACCACTAGGGGCTCTGGCATTCGAGATACACGGTTTGTGGCTACTTACTATTGTAAGTACTTGAGTCCCAGGCTTTAGCATTTAACTCTTATTAGCAGCTAGTGTGAAGAAATGAATAATTTCCATCAATTAGCTAAAATAATAAGAGTTAAATGATGAAGCCTGGGACTCAAGTACTTACAATAATCTCGCATGCGAGAGCTCCTAGTGGTTTACAGGGGAAATATGAGTCAAGTGGAGAATTTAATGTCATGACGGCAAATTGGCCATGGTAGCTCAATGGGTAAGAGTGATTGGGCGGAAACCAGTAGATCCGTGGTTCAAATCCTCGCCGTGGCGTTGGATTTTTCATTTTTACTCTAACAATACAAATTCATATTAAACTGATCATAAACTAAGAAGCTTGTGAGGTCTGAGCTTTCAGTTTGTCTGTGTCAAGGATTACTTAATTATTCTGCCATCTTACACTAGATTTTCTATCATGTGTTGATTGGCTATCTTTTTATGTAAGAACATGAGCCAGGAATCACTGGAATGTGTAAAATTGCAGCCAAACAAATTGTGATAGTTTTTTTTTTTTTTTTTTTTTTTTGGTTGAACATCTTTTAACTGTATGTTCATTTAACTCCTGTTTATTTTTAGACTTGTACATATTCTTTTGTGCCATAATCATTGTCGGTAGTGATTTTGCAGACTGCAATATTAACTCATCTGTTTCAGCATTTAGAGGCTGTTTCTGTTTCCATTTCTCATGAATGACAATATACAAGGGTCGTTCGATATCTCTGGTAAATTTCCTTGAAAGGATGGACCTTTTTGTCGCAACTTTGTGGGTGGTAATGCTGCACAAGTCAAAACAGAATTGGATAAAGTTCACATGAACTCTCCACTAACATTGAAGACTATTTACTTTTGGATCAATGAAGTTAGATAGCGTCTTAGACATTGTTGTCCATACTCAACTGAAATTAATGGCTCGAATTACAATTATTGAATTGCTAAGCCACAAATTACAACTGAACTGCAATGTGCATCGTCCCTTAAACTCTTGCTAAAACTTGACTGGTCCGAAGACTAGAAGACTCTGTCAGCTTAACTTATATGTGGTCATAGAAACATCAAAGATGAATCGCACTCTCGTTGCCCAATTGAGGTCACCACACAGGACACCATTGAACAAAAATCCACAATCTGGTTTATGCAAGACCACCGAATCAAAATTTGTGAGATTACTGAGGCTGTAGGCATCTCAGCTGAGTGAGTACATGAAAAATTGGCAATGAAAAAGCTGTGTGCAAGATGGTTGCCACAATTGTTCACAGTTGACCAAAAGCGCATCTGGAAGAACACTTCTACCAAGCTTCTGGTGATGTTTAATCACAATCTGCAAGACTTTCTGCATAGATTTGTGACTAGATGAAACTTGGATCCATCATCATGCACCAGAGTCAGTACAGCATCAAAACAATGAACAGTCTACTGAAAGTGCACCAAAGAAGGCAAGGACTATTTTGTCAGCTGGTAAGGTGATGTCCATTGTTTTTGGGGTTCTGAAAGAATAATTCTCATAGACTACTTGAAAAAGTCAGAGCCATAACTGGAGCCATAACAATGCTTCACTGTTGGATAGTTTGCAACATGAGTTGACTGAAAAGAGAACGAGATTGAAATGCAAAAAAATGCTCTTTCACCAGGATAAGCATACAACAGCAATCGCAATGGCAAAAGTGCACAAGTTGGGCTTTGAATTGGTTCCTCATCCACCTTATTCACCAGACTTAGCCTCAATGACTTCTTCCTGTTCCCAAACTTGAAAATTTGGCTTGTTGTAAGAATTTCATCAAATAAAGAAGTAATAGTCACCGTCAGAGTATTTTGCAGACCTTGACCGAATCTGTTTTTCCGACATGAAAAAGCTGGAAGATTGCTGGACCAAGTGTACAGCCATCAATAGAGACTTTGTCGAGAAATGAGGTGAGATGTTTGTAAAGAAAAATTATTTTAGGTTTTTTACTAGACTTATCAAACGACCCTCATATCATGTTAATTTTATACTTAAGTTCTCCTTTGTTATGTTAATGCTTGATTTCATTGTGAATGGCCTTTAAGAACAAAGACGCTTATGTCATTTTCTCTTTTAATTAAGGGATTAGGAATCATAGGAGCATGTCAGGATGGGCTATCACCATTAAAGTGTCATATAAAAATGGGCTGCTTTTGGCAAAAATGTATACAATATAAGAATGTATTCCCTGTTCCATAAGTAATT
This sequence comes from Mantis religiosa, assembly GCA_030765055.1. Lineage (NCBI taxonomy): Eukaryota > Metazoa > Arthropoda > Insecta > Mantodea > Mantidae > Mantis > Mantis religiosa. Next base: position 164,696,551 of record CM060955.1, on the reverse strand, counting down.
ATGTATGACCACCTGAAGGTTGTCTAATTCACTGATGCTTCTAATATTATTTTATTATGAACTGATTATTGCTAAATATACAACTTTTGTGCATTCAGTACACTCTTTTGTAATTGCTTATTATTTATAATGTTCGCTCTAGAATTTTTTTCCCCCTTTTTCTTTCCAAGGTTCCAAGATAGCATGTTGATGTATGTAGATGTATGAAAAATATTACTGTTACTGTGTTTTGAAAGGCTTTCTTTTAAATGTGTAGAAATGTATGCAGTTAGCTATTCTTTTTGCTTCTTTGTGCTGTTAGGGAATTAATTCTGTGTTCTGCTCACTGTTTCCCAACCTTTTCATGCTAGTACACCCCTTTTAAACTGATTTCTATAACTTGTCCTCTGCCTCCTTTTTTTTTTAATTTGATAGGTTTGTTTTTAAATGCTTTTAATGTTAGGTGCTAGAATAAAGATTAAAAGAAAAGTATAATGTAATGGAAATTGTTCTTTCACACCGGCTGTGTAGGCCAAATTTTGGGCAGGTGGAGTCGAACTGAAAAATTCAATGTCATAGCAGGAATTTGAATATTAATAGATCTAATAGTGGTTGGACTATAAAGCCGGGGCTCCCGTAGGGGAGGGGATCCATCCCCTTCAGCTGACGTGGTGCGGACCCTTGTCACTCGTACCTCTGATGTTACTAGAGGAACCTCGGGCCGAACTGCCGAGACCCTCAGGGGAGTTGTTCGGATTGGGTTGGACTCGAGAAGGCAGTGGTTCCCAATACCCGTGGGAGATCGGGTATGTCTCCGGATGGGGTTGAGGGAAGCCATACATTCCCACGTACTAGCCTGCATAGCTAGTAGAAGGTGTGCTAGATCACCAGGCGGCCCCACTGAGGTTGATCGGTAGCCTTCTCCTTTGGGGTTGGTGCGCGTAAGTGGCATATCCACTTCCATCCCATCTTGTGTTTTTGGACCAGATGGGGGGGGGGCTTGTTAGTCTCTAGGTCTTGTCCAATGAAAAGCCCCATGGAGGTGCCGGGCGTCCTTCAGGGACAGCTCGGTAACTCCCTGGTTTTGACAGGGAGGTTGGTCTCACCTTGTGAAGACTGCCCTTGTAGATACCCTCGCATTTATATTTATATATATAAAGCCAGGACTTAAAGGTACTTTAATGTTTTAAGTTGCCATTAAGGAGTTGTCTCATGTATGCATGAGAAATTCCTAGTGGTTTACCAGGATAATGTGAATCAGCTGGAGAATTGTCATACTGGCATGTTGGCCATGGTATGTCAATGGTTAGAGCAACCAGAGGGAGACTGGGAGATCCAAAACCTTAGCCTATACAGGCTAGTGTGAAAGAATTATTAATTTCCATCAATTAACTTAAATAATAAAGGTTTAATTTTTTTTTTAATTTACATCCCCCAATGTTCAATCATATTGGATGATGAATGAAATGGATGAAATGATGTTCAAATGAGCCCAAGGGTCCATAGAGCTTAGTTACCTGATATTCGTCCTTCAGGATAAGGGAAAGCCCCAAGAAAAACCTGACTGAGTTTTGAACTAGGGACCTCTTGAACATAAGGCAGACACGCTACCATCTACGCTACCAAGGCGGGCAGTTAAATGATGAAGCCTGGGACTCAAGTACTTACAATAGTAAGTCGCCACAAATGGTGTATCTGAAATATGAGAGCCCTTAGTGGTTTACCAATAAAATATATGAGTCAGTTGGAGAATTTAATGTAATGACGACACAAGCGACTGGATGGAAACCAGAGATCTGTGGTTCAAATGCCGGCCATGGCGTTGAATTTTTCAATTTGACTCTTTCTATCCAAAACCTTAGCCTATACAGGCTATTGTGAAGGAATTATCAATTTTCATCAATTAACTTAAAGAGTTTAATGATGAAGGCTGGGACTCAAGTACTTACTGCAGTAAGTTGCCATAAACAGTTTATCTCGAATATGAGAGCCCCGGAAAAATGAGTCATTTGGAGAATTTAATGCCATGGCCGCATGTTGGCCATGGTAGCTCAGTGGATATGAGCGACTGGATGGAAACCAGAAGATCTGTGTTTCATATCCTGGCCATGGCATTGAATTTTTCAATTTGACTCTTTCTATCCAAAATCTTAGCCTGTACAGGCTAGTGTGAAGGAATAATTTCCATCAATTAACTTAAGTATTTGATAAAATGATAATTAGAATCCGGAAGTTAGACATTAATTTAGTTAAAATAAATGGTTTTGGTTAATGAGAAGAACTTAAACTGAAAATAAGCAGTAATATAGTATGCATTTATCAAAATTATATACATTAATGAGTCCCTTAACACTTTTCATACTTTACTTTTAGCAATAGCGCTTCTATTTGTCTTCTGTCAGATACGACACGTGTCCGTAAAATAAGGTCTCTAAGGCGCTGGAGCCGTGAGGCCTTCCGTTTCAGCCAAAACAATTGCAAAAGTGGAGCAATAAATGCTTAAAGATCGGCGTGTGACAGTTTACGAGCTGTGCGAACTTATCCCTGAAGTCAGTAGGACTATGATTGAGAAGATTTTGACCAAACATTGGCATTATCGCAAGGTGTGTGCAAGGTGGGTCCCCAAAATGCTCACCGAAGACCATAAACGGGTGGGACATCCTCACCCACGCACCCCCCCCTACAGTCCAGACTTAGCACCTAGTGATTATCATCTGTTTCCCGAGTTGAAGTCACATCTGAATGGAACACATTTCCAGACCGACGATGATTTGAAAAACGAGGTTGAGCACTATCTGCGCAACTTGGCGGAGAGTGCTATGACAAGGGTATACAAAAACTGCCAAAGCACATGCAAAAGTGCATCGATCGCAATGCTGATTACGTTGAAAAATAGCTGTAAGTTCCGCCTTTCCATCAATGTAACATTCATTGACAATAAACATGTTTTCTGTATTAAATAAAATTGGAAACCTTATTTTATGGACACGCCTCGTATGTATGACCTACATACACCTGTATGACATACATTCTAAATGCACTATGCTAAATAAGCACAAATTTCAGGGCAAATTGATAAAGTTGTAAATTTCAAGTAGCAGCTTGCTACGATTTTGTTCAAAATGTGAGTTTAGGAGTACAGCTGTTTTGTTGTGCTTTTCAAAGTGTTGGTTCTGTTACCAAGGCATACTATTTATTTAATGCATAGTTACATAAGGTATTAATCTTAATGCTGCCTGTAAAGTAATAAATAATAAAAATCACTTCAATTTAGATGAAGTTTAAAACCAAGACTAATTATAATTGAAATTTTAACCCTCCCTCAGCTCAGGAATAAAATCTCAAGGTTTGCCTACGTATTTGAATTTTGTTTTTTAACTCTCCACCTGAAATATTCAAGAACTGAAAAACAGAATAACCAATGAATATCAGCATTCCAAAATTGTCTGTGTTACTGTCCACTCAGCAATGGAGAACATGTGGGCAATTATTAACAAATGTTTTCATCCAGTTTGCTTATTCATTCTTTTTCAAATTTATATGTTCATTGGTTAAAACAGAAGAAAGAGAGAAAACGAATGATATTGTCGCACCCCAGAGTTAGGGTGGCGACTGGGGTTCAGAAGATAGAGCAAGGATGGAGTGGTTGAGAGGAGAGATAACACCTAGTTTTCTCACATGCTAATAGACCGGGTTTTAATCACAAACGTTGAGTTACAGAATCTACAAAAGCCTTGAGGAGGCTTTAAATGAGATACGAGGGCTGTTTGGTTCCTGCCTGTGAGAACCAGATAAGTTCAGACATGTTCAGTATCACCTACCGCTGCAATGGAGATAACATGCGAGGAACAATATGCGGCTTTGAAATTCTGCTTTCATCTCAACAAATCTTCAGCTGAGGCCTATACAATGTAACAAGAGGCCTAATGGAGAGTCTGTTCTTCCCTACAGCACAGCTCGAAGGTGATTTAAAATGTTTAAAGAGGGGAGACAATTTCTTCCGCTCTTACGGAAGAAAACATCAACACTTCTGCTGCCGTTGTAAGAGAGGATTGACGAATTACCTTAAAATCACTTTCTGAAATACTGAACATTTCATTGGGTGCCACCCACACGTTGATGACAGAAACATTACACATGAGACGTGTTTGTGCGCAATGGGTTCCAAGACTGTTGATTCCCGAACAAAAGGACATTCGCATGCAGTTAAAGTTGATGTTAGAGGAAGATCCAGAGTTCCTTTCAAACGTAATCACTGCTGATGAAACTTGGCTACATCATTTTGATCCTGAGAGCAAACAGCAAAGCTCAGTGTGGAAATCTCCTTCATCACAACCCTCAAAAAAGCAAAAGTGGTTGCTTCTGCTGGGAAAGTTATGGTCATCTCATTCTTTGATATTCATGGAATGGTTTATCAGCATGTTGTACCTGCACACACATTAGTAACTGGACTACAGGGATGTTCTGAAAACATTGCAAGTTCATATCAGGCGCAAAAGACCACATTTCCGTGAAGCAGGCTGGATGCTGCACCACGATAATGTGCGGCCACATATTGCCAATGTTGTTGCTGAATATCTTGCAAATATCAACATGAAGTGCATCCCTCACCCTCCCTGTACTCCGGATTTAGCCCCATGTGACTTTTATCTATTCCCTAACTTGAAGAAACGCCTTCGTGGGAGGCATTATCCATCATCAGAAGCAGTGGTGAAGGCTGCGGAGGCGATTTTGAAGGACCTCTCAAAAATTGTTCCCAGCATGACTTTGAAGACTGGCAGAAATGCTGGGACAGGCTCATCACATTCAGGGGAGACTAGTTTGAGAAGTACCATCAAAATTATGAGGATGAGTAAAGGTACGTTGTCAAAAAAAATTGTGATCATTCTGTATTGAACAGCTCTATGACATGATTATTTGTTGACGCTTACCTCCGGGGTGTCGGTGCAGTGACCTCCGGCAGCAAAGATACACTTTATACTCTCTAGCGCCCCAAAAACCACAGCTATATGTATTAACAACCAAACCCAAAAGGAGGGGACCAACACATGTTGAATCTAGGGACTTTTCCCATTAGATCAGCAGAAAAGCTTCTAGAACTTTCCATCCGCCATATTGGTTTAAACCCAAGACGTAGTGATTGCCCATTTCTTACTACTGGGTTCACATCTAGATTTTCTGCGTTTTGCATTCTTATGTGGTTAATGCTCTGAAAATTTAGCAAGTTACGAGTTTGTCGTCCAATGTCCTGCTGTGAGGTTTCACATCTTTACTTCTAGAATTAATTTCATTTCTATAAAGAAACCTCATGCTATTAAGATTTCAAATAAATTCCTAAAATAAATTAAGTTCTTTCATCTCACCAAAGCATACGCGACAACTAATGTTAACTAATGTTAACTAATGAGTTCATCTTCTAGAATAAGCATAATAATCTGGGGGTTCATTTAAAATTTCAAGGCAGAGAGATGAAGGTTAAAACCTAAATTGCAATTAAGTCAAGTTTTAAACTACTTCTTCAATTTCTAAATTGATATTTTTTTTTTAAATTAAAATAAAATTATTTATTAAGACTTGACGAAAGTTTTAAATATAACTTAACTTATACATTTTGTCTACATTTCCCTTGTTGCTTTACATTAATGTTATGCACTTTTAGCTAAGAAGTTGCATTAAGCTAGAAAGTGCTAATACAATTATGATGTACATGAAAATGACTGTGCTATCTTGAACATAGTCATTAAAATATCACCACCACCTTGATGTTATGAAATCACAAGTAATGCTAATTGCTCAATGCATCTTAAAACTTAAGTTCTTATAAATCACCATCCTCAATATAAAAAAGAATAAAAAATCTAAAGTGTTGGATATTCATAATTACAGGCTTTGATACTGAAGGACTTCTACCCCCTGTCTGGCAAGGTGGAGAATCAGAAGCTCTTGCAAGACTGGAGAGGCATTTGGAACGAAAGGCATGGGTGGCATCTTTTGGTCGACCCAAGATGACTCCTCAATCATTACTTGCCAGCCAAACAGGGTTGAGTCCCTATTTAAGGTTTGGCTGCCTATCAACAAGGCTGTTCTTCTACCAGTTGACTGATCTATACAAAAAGGTAGTCATATTTTGTAAAGGGGGTGCATTTACTTCTCAATATGGCTTAATGGACACTTCCACTGTATGAAAATCACATGTCTCTATCACTGGAAAAGATCTAAATATATATGACAGCACTTCATGTTTGCAGCGGATAAACACACTTTAATAAATTCATTTGCATTCAAGGGAAAGAAATACTCATATTGTAACTTTATATCCAGTGTATTTCAAAATTGTCGTAACCCTCAACTGCAGAGCTTTTCTTGAACTTCAATCCTATTTGTATTCTAATTGTTAATGTGTAGGTTTTTGTAATTAAAAAAAAAAAAAAACACTTATGCTCAATTTTACCAACAGCTGTTAAAATCGACGTCAACAAAAGTAACGTAACAATTGTCACAGCGCTAACACTACTGTTAAATTCCTTGCATTTCACCAACCTTTTTTCTGAAAATGTTAACAAAGACGTGTTAACGCCAAGAAACTTGTAAATATTACAGTTATAGGAGGCTATGGATGAGTTGTATTATTTTCTGAACGTACTGTGATGCACTTTTGTTTTCATTTTTGTCTGCACACAGCTGAAAAAATGGCGGGTGAATAAAATCATAAACAAAAGCCGTGAAACAAATTTCTCCTCGACAGAGAAAGAATTGTTAATTGAATTGGTGACGAAGTGTAAGGATATCGTGGAAAATAAAGAGGACTGATGCGGTGAATGTAAAAGAGAAAGATGTCACATGGGAAAATATTGGAAACAAATTTAATTCAAATGCATGTGTCACTACTACAAGCACCAAACAACTTCGTCAGTATTATGTAAATTTAAAATGAGGTACGAAGGACAAGTGACTTGAATGTTTCAAGATGGGAGCTGAACAGTGTATTATCCACATAATTCAGTGAATTATAAAATCGCAAAGTTATTAATTAATACTTGAAGCAGAGGCAAGAGTGGCATATTCCTTTCGATTCATATTCTAACTCAGTATTATGTAAATCTAAAACGAGCAGCGAAGAAGGACAACTGACATGAATGTTTCAAGATGGGAGGGCGACAATGTATTATCTACATAATTCAGTGAAAAATTGCAAAGTTTTTAATGCTTAAAGCAAAGGTGAGATTGGCATATTCTGTTCGATGCATGTTCTAACTCAGTATTATGTAAATTTAAAACGAGGAGCGAAGAAGGACAAGTGACTTGAACATTTCAAGGCGGGAGGTGGACAATGTATTATCCACATAAATCAGTGAATTATAAAATCGCAAAGTTATTAATACTTAAAGCAAAGGCGAGATTGGCTTATTCCTTTCGATGCATGTTCTAATCTCTCCGTAGTAACCATCATAGCAACTTGTTTCGACAGTCTATATCTCTGTAGAAAATTTTCTTCTGATAGCTCCTCAAAATGATTTCTCCTCATAGGCTGTACTCTATTACGAATGTCATTTAAATGGTCTTAAATATAGCAAATCGACATCAACAGCTGAGTTCATGCCCACCATCTTGACTTTTTACAATTGTTATGACTTAACATCAGAAATTTGGCTTGTTAGTTTAACAGGAGATTTAACAAGAGTGTTAAACTAACACTTGTTAGTGAAATGCAATTTTTGTTTTAACTATTGCTAAACTTGTGTTAAGTCTTAACATCTGTTGGTGAAATTGGGCAAGAAAGAGGTAGGGGTAGTTTATATCCATATAATTTTCTTGTAACTGTAGTTAGTATGAATACATTACTGCACCCTACAAATTAATGTACTACTTGCTTTCTTTTTGCTTTCAGATCAAAAAGACATGCCCACCATTATCACTTCATGGCCAGCTGCTATGGCGAGAATTTTTCTACTGTGCAGCAACAAAGAATCCAAACTTTGACAAGATGTTGGGTAATCCCATTTGTGTTCAAATACCATGGGATAAAAATGCAGAAGCCTTAGCAAAATGGGCCAATGTACGTACCTTTGATGAGATAAACTGTTTATACTCGTTATATAGAGTCAACATGAAAAATTCAATGCCATGGCCAGGATTTGAACCACGGATCTCCTGGTTTCCATCCAGTCGCTCTAACTCATTGAGCTACCATGGCCAACGTGCCGTCCTGACATTAAATTCTCCAATTGACTCTATATATCCAAAACCTTAGCCTGTATATGACTAGTGTGAAGAAATGATTAATTTCCATCAATTGACTTAAATGTTAATACTCGTATTTGTTGGGTAGTGCAAAATAAATGCAGGGGATGATGAATACTAATAATAAAATTTGTTTCCAGGCACAGACTGGATTTCCATGGATAGATGCCATCATGACACAGCTGAGAGAAGAAGGGTGGATACATCACTTGGCACGACATGCAGTGGCATGTTTCCTGACACGTGGCGATCTCTGGATCTCTTGGGAAGAAGGCATGAAAGTAAGTTTGCTACAGCAATACCAAGTTTCTTAGCTTTTGATTTTTAAAAGAAGATACATGGTCATTACAGCTCCACTTGCTAGCCTAGAAGCAGCTAGCACATTATGCATATCCCCCTCTTTACCTTCTCAATACTCAAAACATATAAACAAGCATTTGAGTTTATCTCGCCTCAATGAAAACATGCACATTTAATCTGTATTAGCCTACTGTAAGAACATAAGTAAGTTCTCACTATACATTCACTGCAGTGTGGCATCTTCATGAAGTGAGATGTTTAAAGTAATTTATTAACAACTCTGTAAATTGCCCGATCATATTGATACCCAATCAGCAAACTCTACGGTACCGATCAATAAATGCAGGGGAAGGCCGGTGGAGGGGGGCGTGTGGCATCGGTACCTCTTGCAGAGGCGAGATAGAGTGGAGGGAGGGGAAACCACAGGGTTGGCTGAATCTTCGTTTCCCCCTCCTCCTGGCGCCTGAAAGAACGCGAAAAATCGAGAATGTTTTCCCCCTCCATGGAAAAGAATTCTCTAGAAGCATTTAGCCACCAATCAATACAGGAGAGGCAACGGTCAGTTGAGTTCAGTTCAGTTCGTGGCAAGCAGCGTGAGGAGCGCCCAGTGTACATGGACAGACGGACTGGTAAATTGTAATTGTGTGCATTACGTAATTCTATGTAATCGACAAGTGTTCCGATTGTAATTCGGTGGAAATAACATTTTTGAGTGGTGCAATTGGATTTCTTGTTTCACGAACCCACAAAGTCACAATATCCTTAAACCATCTAAGGTAATGGTCATTGCCCATTTCTTTGTGGCAACATACTGGCATGGCCAACAATAAAGCGACAATCGTTTTCTATAGGTTCTTTTGTGGTACTTTCAAGTGTGCTGTCAGTCCAACCCTTTGATACAGTATGGGCAGCATTTACCCAGGTCTCATTCAACCACACTATTTCATGCAAGTTGTTATTCAGTATCTCTTAAAAACAATGCCCTAGTGCTACAATATCTGATCGTTTGAGAATCAAATTTCTGTGATTTATTTTTTGAACTGAAATCCCAGGTCATGGAGGACTTGGTTCAAAGAGCTAAGACTTCCTTCAAATACAGTATACCACAGCAAAGAAAGTCTCCGGTGCCTGAGATGCAGGGGGTTGGAGAAGGTTCCCACACCCTCCCTGGATAGGTTTATGACACCCCATGTCAGTTCAGTTACAGACCATTCAAAAACATTGTGAAATCTATAATATAAAGTATTAAACGGGTTTGTGGGCCGCGGTCTACTGGGCTCCTTCTTCATCTTCCCAGATGTTTTGTCTGCGGCTGCGGCAGACATCTTCAGTGGCAGTACGATCGAAGTGTCCTGGCGGAAGTCTCAACAGTAACTGTTTCTTTTTTTTTTCTTTAGCTTCAAATATTGTTTTATTTCTTTTTTGTTGCTGAAATGTTCATTGAAATTTTCAAATGTGAACTTTCCTACCTCCATATTGTCCGGTTTTTTGCGAAACATGTCCTCAATATAGATACTTAAGTGAAGCTGATGTGTGATAAATACGACTAATTTATATATTTAATAATTATTTTGCTTCACTGTGGTGTTCCAATACAGTTAAATTTCAAACTTTAAATATGCTCCTAAAACACAATATGACTTAGAAGTTTAAGAAGAAACTTTTAAAACTTTACTAAAAATAATTGTAATGCACCAGCATATTTCTTAAGCTTTCAAAAAAACATTTATAGCATACCATTTTATAAGATCTTGCAGATCTGAACGAGACAATACAACAAACAATGCTTGCTTTTTAGTTAGGAATTGAGCTTAAGGAAATGCCAGAATACTTATGTTTTAGTATGCCAAAGTTATAGAGCTCCCAAAGAAATCCAAATAACTGATTTACCATTTAGTTTCAAACTTTGTACATGGGTTTAACACATCACAAGCTTCAACTTTGGTAATCACACATTCAATAATATAAACTGTGTTTTCAGGTGTTTGAGGAGCTTCTGCTGGATGCTGACTGGTCAGTGAATGCAGGAATGTGGATGTGGCTTTCCTGCTCCTCCTTTTTTCAACAGTTCTTTCACTGCTACTGTCCTGTACGCTTCGGAAGAAAGGCAGATCCAAATGGAGACTATATTAGGTTAGTGTATAAGACTTTGCAGTATATTAACCACCCAGACCAATCTGATAGAAATATGTAAAATATGAAGCTATTAACAGTGAAGCAAACAAATATATACAAATACAATAATTTGTAACTTAAAAAACTTCAGCTGATGATGTTAGGTAGGTCCTAATGTAACGTGTTCTAGGTCAATACTAGCAATAAATGGTGCATTGAGTTATAGTTCTACTCAAAATTATATTAATTTTGTGCTTCATTGTATCATAGTTCTTACACATTGGAATATAGCACTTGATTTTTATTTCTTGTTTGCTGAATAATTGTTACCAAGTTACACATCATTAAAATATACTTTAGAGTAAGAAATCTGTGGTTCTTAGAAGTGTGCTGTACTTATTCTTGTTTTGTAATAATTAACTTTTATTTTCTTATTTCAGCTTAAATTCTCTTATTCTGTATTTATACATATTATGTTTAAGTTGTAGTGTTCTCAAATGCATGTTCCCTCCATTTAAAACATATTTGATGAGTGAATAAAAATGGTTTAAATTGTTTTGTAGGCGATACTTGCCTGTGCTGAAGAACTTTCCAACTCGCTATATTCACGAACCTTGGAATGCACCAGAATCAATACAAAAGGCAGCCAAATGCATCATTGGTAAAGAATACTCACTTCCAATGGTGAACCATGCTGTAGCCAGCAGGATCAATATTGAGCGCATGAAACAAGTTTATCAGCAGCTTAGCAAATACAGAGGTCCAGGTACGGCACTATTCATCTTGTTTGCTTAATTTTGTATTTATTTAACTTCTGTTTCATTTAATGTTTATTTTGCACTACCATCATTACTTCTTCTGCCTTTCTGTTTCCTACCAGCATTAGAATTAATATTCAAAGGAAGAAATATGAATGCATTAAACATAAAATTTCACTGTACAGCATGTATTGACAAACTCATGCTATAGGGTTACTTAACGAAGGAAGAGATAAAATATAAACATTGCAGTATTAGTATTTTCTAATTAAAACCAAGAAGTAGTATCACCAAGTCTTCAAGAAACTTTATAAAAAAGAAATCCCTTCATTTTAAAATCAGATAAAGGGGTAAGATTCTTTTTTAATAAATATTTTTTCTGCAAATTCATAAATGCCTACAAAAAAGGGAAAAATTCTGAATAAAGAGTCACGGTTAATAAATATGAAATCTTATTAAATTAATTGGGAGTCGATTAATGACACAAAACAACACTTTTAAATTTTCCCGGAACCAGTTTCTGAGGCCTTCCCTCTATCTTCAGCCGGATATCGACTTGTTCTCATTGGTGTAGCTGGCAATATTTTGTCATCAGTCTCCTCTGGTGGCAGTTCGAGGAACTTGCTGAACAACACTGTTTTCAACACTTCCATGAAAGGATTTATGAAATCTTATTTTAAATTAAAATACATATTTTAAAGAAAAAGATGTTAGTACATAATTTCATAGTCTTTCATAAATACAAAATCAGAAAAAATCTTTGATTTTTGCTATTTATCCTGGATAATTGTTCATTTATTCTATTATAATCATATAAGATACATTTATGAATTGTTTGTGTTAGATCATAGGTACTGTCGAATGTTCACTATATTGTGACTTTGCTGGTTTTTAAAATTTGCAAATATTCAGAATGTTCTTTATTTCAAGTAACACGTTTTGTAGAGCCCTGACAGCAGGAGAATTACGTAACATGCACCAATGCCGTCTCTTGTTGCTTCACCACAAATAAAAAAAGCGAAAGAATGCACTTGTGGTACACTTCAAATAGCTGCACACACACAACTAACAGCTCAACTTGCAACTCAATTAACAGTCTGCCGGCTTTTGTACCCTCAGCCATTATTCCAGAAACCTGCAGAAGTTTCAAAGTCTTCTGTGGCACATCGAGAGCACAATGGAACTATCTTGGTCTCCTTCTCTCCCTCAGCAAGTGCCAAGCGCTAGCCTATGTGTGGGTGTGGCTTGGGGCACTATTGGTCTCTTTCTTTCCTGCCAACTGGCTTGTCGCAACTCCAACGAAATAATCTGATCAGAGACTATCATGATGCCTAAGATAAACCAAAAAGATTAGGTCAGAATAACAAACTTGGCAGCCTAGTTATTTCTCATCTGCTGTCTGTATATTTCATAATACATTTATATTGCCAGACCTATTGCTTGCGATAAAGTTTGCAAATATGATTGCCACATATGGACCACGTTCATTGGCAAGGCGTGACTTCCAAAGCAAGGGAAGGTTCAAATAATGTTCAAAGCTACTCTTCCATACTCTTTCTATTGTACAGTCACATGTAGGCCATTCTTGCTCACACTGCAAGCAGACACATTCCTGCTTCCACTCTTACTCAGACATTCCAGTTTTTCCTAGAGCTAGATCACCCCGCATGAACAGTTAGCCTAACATGGAGAAAGTATGCAATTCACATACTTCTGCTAATAGCAACTTTACAAGAATTTTATGTTAGTCACTACTAAATATCAATTTACATAAAATACTATTGCTAATGCTATTGAAATATACTTAGTTGTATTTAAAAGGGCCACATAAGCATGTTATTTAAGGTTATGAATGCATAAATACAGAAATATTCAGTATTGAATGAGCTCACGGAACTGGTTATTCAAGCTTAAGCAGCTGTTAAATTGTCTGCAGCATGCAGATGTTTGCAAATAAATTTTTAAATTGTATGTATCCAAAGCAAATAAAATATTGTTTGGCAAGAATTTTCTTGTTTTTCTTCTTTTTCTATTGAAATTTTTGGGGAAGCGTTGCTTCCAGTGCTTTATTGCACACTTTGCCACTTACCATGTTCCTTCTTTCTGCATTATGAGTAAGTGTTCTGGATAAATATTGCATCCTGAAAACATACAAAAGATTAAATCAAGTGTCAGATTAAACCTTTAGGAATATTTAGACAAATGTGAAAGCATATTTACTTGTTCTGCCAACCACATGGAAAAACAATAAGTGCAGATCAGCTTTCACAAGCTACTCAACATTTATCTGGAAATAACTACATTGCTGATATGAATTCATGGCAATTACTGATAGTTGAACTGGCTTATTTAACTGTAGGAAAAATCAGTGTTCCCAATACTATTTAGATTCATTAAGAGCAATTTTTGCAGCTGATTTAATACTCAAAAAAAGTAAATAATGTTTAAATTAGGATCTTCTTGAATAAATACAAGGTACATCCAGAAAGTAAGTTCTGTTTGATAATAAAATTAAATTGTGTACAGATACAGAAAAAATATTTATTGCACAAAATTCTACAACTCTTAAACTACTTTTCCACATAACTGCCGAAATTTTGCAGGTATTTTTCATAGTGAGGCACAAGTTTTTGTATACGTTCTTCATAGAAGTTTGCTGCCTGTGTCTTCAACCATTTGGAAACATTTTCTTTCAGCTCTTCGTCATTGTTGAAGTTTGGACCGCCAAGGAAAGATTTGAGATGCAAAAACAAATGAAAGTCGCTAGGAGCAAGGTCAGGGCTGTACAGGGGGTGGTCAAACATGTCCCAGCCAAATCCGGCGCATTTGCGGTGTGTGGTCATGCGTTGTCGTGAAGAAACACAACCCCTTTTGACATCGCAAATTTTCCGATAAATTTCAATTGGTTTCACTTTCCTAGCATTCAGTAAACGAATCACAGATCTGATTTCACAAGCGGCGGGATTTTCAATCAACACCTACATTGTAAGCAAGCACAACAAAGTGTACGTGGCTGACAGCGATCTCACAATGGCGCATGTTTCTTCTCATTGATACAGAGCATCTACCGCACATGTGTGGAACTGCGATCACAGTGCTGCAGCGGAGATAAATGGAAACTGAACTTACTTTCTGGACTCCCTTTGTATATTGACATTGCACCTCATAAAGAACAATGTTAATCAAACCTTCTTAAGTGTTATGGTGAAACTTTGCTAGAAATTAGGGCAGCATGTAAAAATGAAAGACTGTGGGTAATCATTGCTGAAACATAAAATACAAGTTTCAGAAAAATAAGAAGTGTTGTCGGTCAATTGAAAATGACAAAATAATGTGGAGACATAGTTAGTGGCGCCTAAAGAACTAAATAGAGCTGATAAATATAATCGTGAGCTTAAGTGATGAAATTAGCATAAGAAAAGCCAAATATGAGTTACTCTTTCTCATAAATGCTGCACCATACATGATAAAAACAGGGCAAGCAAATTATTATTTTATTGCAGCACAAGTACTTTCTGTGGGTTTTTCCAAAAATGATTCATTTTCACTTGTGTAGTTAATGTTCTTCATAGACTATGTGATATCACAATGTATCAAATGGAAAAACTTGCTTTCTTAAATTACCATTGAGGTTTGATCTCTTCTAAGAAAACATCCTGATCTTCTCCCTGGACCAGTGGTCATGCATTGGGGCAATTGGCTAAGTGTAGTCTTACGCTATGAAACAAGTTTAGGAAGTTTTGCAATATTATAAATGAATTGGAAAAACAGATGTCTCATTTATTGAAATAGTTATGGGCTTTAAAAGGGTAGAGCCAGACTGAAAAATTCAATGCCATAGAACTTTTCAGTCCAGCTCTACCCTTTCATAGTGCGTCCTACACACGGCTAGTGTGAAAGAACAATTAATTTCCATTAATTGTACCTAATAGTGGTCCGAACTATAAAGCCCGGACCTTAAAGTACTTACAGCATAGTAAGTCGCCATTAAGGTAGTTGTCTCATGTGTTTATGAGAACTCTAGTGGTTTACTATAAAGCCCGGACCTTAAAGTACTTACAGCATAGTAAGTCACCATTAAGGTAGTTGTCTCATGTGTTTATGAGAACTCCTAGTGGTTTACTATAAAGCCCGGACCTTAAAGTACTTACAGCATAGTAAGTCGCCATTAAGGTAGTTGTCTCATGTGTTTATGAGAACTCCTAGTGGTTTACTATAAAGCCCGGGCCTTAAAGTACTTACAGCATAGTAAGTCACCATTAAGGTAGTTGTCTCATGTGTTTACGAGAACTCCTAGTGGTTTACTATAAAGCCCGGGCCTTAAAGTACTTACAGCATAGTAAGTCGCCATTAAGGTAGTTGTCTCGTGTGTTTATGAGAACTCCCAATGGTTTGCCGGGAAAAACAGGAGTCAGTTGGAGAATTTAATGTCATGTTGGCCATAGTAGCTCAATGGTTTAGAGCGGCTGGATGGAGACCAGAAGATCTGTGGTTCAAATCCCGGCTATAGCATTGAATTTTTCAGTCTGGCTCTACCTTTTCATAGTGCATCCTACACACAGCTAGTGTGAAAGAACAATTAATTTCCAGGTATGGGCTTATTAAAAAATGGCCAATTAAAAATGATTTGGCATTCATATTTACAATCTGAACCTCTTAATGTGACAACACAGATATTAGTGCAGAAGTTGGAGACAGTGAAGCAAATTCGAATAGTAAATTATACGAGTCGTTAGGAACACTGGACTTCACTTATTTTTAATTGATGAGCAACTAGTTTCAATAGCTCTTGCTATTATTTGCAAGTTCTTTATCCAACAGAAGTGGTGTCATACCTGCTCATTGAAGATGCAATGTGGACGGAGTAGCCAGATGGCTAGACGATGTATTTTTTTGAAAATATCTAAAGAATGAGATTCAGGGGTGTTTAACTGTATTGCGTAATACAGAACTTCTCCCAAGTGAAAAGTGCAGAAGGTTGTTTGATATTCTTAAGAAGTTTGCCTTGTGGATTTATATCATGGTTTTTGGACTAATAATGATTGTCAACTGCATATTTTTCTGTTTATGTTTGTGTTATCTGACGGAAATGTTCTTTACATCTGGTTTCAGTGTTTCTCTTGGTCTGTCCTATGTAAACTTTGTTGCAGTCTGTGCAGTTGATCAAATAAATACCAGATCAGATTTCTGTTCATCTGGTATTTTATCTAGTTGTGAACCAAGCAGGTTTTTTTATGTTGTATTCTATTCTGTGAAGCTAAGATGATATGTTCTCTGAAGATTTTCTTGAATTTTCAGTCTAAACATGGATGGTAGGTGAATTTTCTTTATTCTAATTCTGATTTTTGAGTGCTCAAAGTAGTTTTATCTTTCGGGGAAATCAGATGTCTGCACAAACCTCACAGTTGGCGGGAGACAATATCAGAGCTACCATTTTCTTTTAGACAGCACTGTAACCACTGCCCTTGCAAGACTGAAACTGTACTGCATTATTCCCACATATTCATATTCATTCATTTCAGCCTTAAGATCATGTTTACATGATATGGAATCATCAATATTGTACAATAGAAATACAATTCAATTTACACTGAAACAATACAATTAAGAATAATGCTCACTCACACACAGTCTTAATTAGCTAGTTTATACAGAACTATCCATTTACATATTCCATAATTGAATAAAATGAATTTTCTATGAAATATGCTTTGAGCTTTTTCTTAAATATATTCACATTTTCTGCGTGTTTTATATTACGGGGTAGTCTGTTGAACAATTTAATCCCATTGTGATAAGCACTGGAGTTAGCTAGGTTTGTTCTGCAATATTGTACATGTAAATTTTCTTTCTGCCTTGTACTATGAAAATGAACCTCTTTATTGTTTGGTAGCTGATGCCTTATTTCTCTGATAAGGTTGATAACTTCTAATATGTACATATGTGCTGTAGTCATGACCCTTAATTTTTTAAATAATTCCCTGCAAGATGCTCTGCTCGATTCACCAGCCATTATTCTTAGAGCCTGCTTTTGCAACCGAAATACTTTCTTTGATTCTGTTGAAGCCCCCCAGAACCTTATTCCATACCTCATGCGACTATGGATGTATGCAAAGTATGCACTTCTAACCACTTTCGTACTAGTCACCCTTTTCAGTGTATTCAATATGTAGCATCCCACACTTATTTTTCTGCATAGCATATTTATATGCACCCCCCAGTTTAGATCTTCTGTTATAACTATCCCCAAGAATTTAGTTTGATCTTGGTACTTTACTATCTCACAATCAAACTTTATTTGTGGCTTCACCATATTTCTATGACGACTTAAATGAAAGTTCACAGCAACAGTTTTATCTGCATTTAATAGAATTCTATTTGCCTCAAACCAGGATGCCAATTTCTCAATATTATCATTAATTTTTCTTGCAGATCTGTTTCCTTGCTTGCCTTTATTAGCAGATTTGTATCATCTGCAAGCAACACCACTTCAGACTTCTGGACACATATTGGGAGATCATTTATGTACAGCAAGAAAAGAAGTGGCCCCAATATAGATCCCTGCGGTACCCCCTGACCGAACTACTTCTGCGTTGATTGACATCTTTCTATACTAAGATATTTTTTATTGAAGCTACTAATTTCTACTATTTGTGATCATTGTGACAGATATGATTTAACCCAAGTATTGGCTATTCCTCTCATACATATGCCTCTAACTTTCTCAGTAGTATATTATGATCGATCACATCATATGCCTTGGTTAGATCAAGGAACAAACCTATTGATTTTTCTTTTTGTCCAATAGCAGTGATAAGTTTTTCAACCAAGGAGTAAACTGCAGATTTAGTAGACTTCCTCTTCCTCTCTACTCCTGCACTTGCACATTCCTGTCTGATTGGTGGTGTGATCAGCACTTACTTTGTGAATGCACCTCGTAGTTGTAATAGCACCAGTCACGACTGATACAGCGAGCCCACTTTGCAGTTGTATCTTACTAACATGAAAACAGTGCTAACACAGCATAAGCATGCCAAGACAAATGTACAAGTACTGCATTCTCTACCTTGTCCACACAGAATATCATGGGTAGAGGGCAGTATTGGGAGCTGGTATGCAGCCCCACACTTCAGATACATGGTCTTCTAGACCAGCACCTGATTTTCAAGTAACTACTCATTTGGCTTCCAGCCACTTCACAAGGTAACATGGCTATTAACCAATCTTTATGAAGAGGAAATTTACAGTATTTGACACTCTTTTAATAGGCATAGGAAACTCATACATTGCTTTTTCAATAAAAGTTGTATTATGTGATTTAACACTGTGCAAAACAATTTTGTATTTTACACATGCTTGTTACTATTAGAATTGTCTACTTAAAAACTGTTCAGTATTTAACTAATGTTTTATTGGATATCATTGTTGTACTTGTTAACTCAAAATATGTTGTGGAAATTATCATACGCTAGATATTTCTGTAAGATATGGTCTAGTTTGACTTGCAAAACACAAAATAACAGATCTAAGGAAAGAACAAAAACTTCCATAGTTCCATTGAGTGTAATACCTCACATGCTAAGTTCTGATTTGTTTTTGCTGTATTCACAGATTTTGGTCACTGAAGTAGCTAAATAAACTTCATTCACGGCTCATTTAAAGCTGCAGGCTGGCCCCGTAGCTCAGTTAGAAGAGCACATGCATGCTGTGCGAGGGGTCCCAGGTTCGATTCCCGGCTTGTTGTAGGGATTTCTCTCCGACCAAGATAATTCTCCATCTTCCGAAATATGAATGAGAGTGCGAAAGTGCATGTGATCTAATGATTAAAACCCAACAAATACGAGTTAACACCATCGATATGTTACAAAGGAGAATGGCCGCTGATATGACCATTGGAGCTAAAGGCGGAGTAAAAATGGAACAAAAAAGAACTGCATTTTATATGAGCAGCCACTTCTTCCATTATTGTGGATTTTTTTGTTTGGACACATGTATATTGCATTCATTTGCTCTTAGGAAATACAGTTATGGTCTGTCAAGAACTATTTCAGCAACTCTTTTGGAACACTTCCAAGGCAATAATGTGAACTCCTTTCTTACCTAATCTAACATAAAGTTAAATGCAACAACTTTCATTAATAAAAAACTTAAAAATGTAAAATTATTCAAGGTTTATCTCAAATTATTAGACAAACTTTGGTACCTTGGAGTATCAGCGGTATTAAGGTCCCATCCTTAATAAAAAGCTATTCAAAAAGTAGGGAACTTCACAGGCTATTTACAGAATATTAAACATATACATTTAAATACAAATATTTTACGCTAGTATCCAAAATTTAAGTATAATTCGGAAAATAGAAAGGGAAAATGATGAGCAAACGCCATTGAACGTTATTCTCACATTGTGAACAGAGAGTAGTTGCTTCGGAAAGTGTTCCAAGACGGCACCAACATGCCACATAGATTTCACCTAGACCCTGTATTGAAGGGTAGAACCGTCAGATGTCTAGAGGAAGCTCAGACACAGACCACAGTCTCGGGCCCTGAATGTGCTACAAAGTGTCTTTCTAGGCTTTGGCGATGGTTCCAAGAAACAGGAGGTGTTTGTCAGATCACTGTAAGTGGTCATCTATGGGTCATTGTGCTGCAACAGAACTGATCGGAGGATGCCTGCAAGACAACTGTCCTCCAAGCTTGCAGCCGCCTCAGGCTACTAGTTGGCCACTATGCCGGAGTCCAGCACTATGTGCCTCACTCACTCAAATGCACATACAGTCCCATTTACAATGGAGTCAGCAGCATCGACATTGGACCTTGAATGAATGGAGGAATGTGCTGTATACAGATGAGTCCAGATTCAGTTTGAACAATGATTCTCATATCACAATCTGGAGAGAATGTGGAACCCAGTTTCCTCCCACCAAAATTGTGGAAACATGCCCATTTGGTGGTGGTGGCAAACTCGTGTGGACATGCATAATGTTCAGTGGACCTACAGATCTGCACATCTTCGACGGTGGTACAATGAATGCCCAGAGGTACAGAGACGACGTACTGGAAACACATGTATGACTTTTCAAAGGTGCAGTTGGTCCACACTTCATCTTAATGGACAATAATTCACGTACGTATAGAAGCCACCTGGTGGACGACTTTCTTGAGAGATAAGATATCCAGTGCATGGGCTGGCCAGTGAACTCTATAGAGCATGCCTGGGATGCATTAGGAAGACAAGTTGCAGCCTGCCAGCCCTCAATGAGGATACTTCCAGACATCCGACATGCTTTCCGTGAGGAATGGGAATTGCTGCCTGCAGAGCTCTTGAACCACCTTTTAGAGAGCAAGCCATGGCACTGCGAGGCCTGTATAGCCATGAGGGGTCACCACACCCCATATTAACCACTCAGCATCATTATTTATTGTGGAAGTGATCGTCAGGTTTTGTGCTTGCATAAAAAGGTGTCCCGATGACAAAAGTGTATATTATTTCTCACTCTATTGCACTCCAGATCACGTGTGATGCATTGTTAACAACTTATTGCATTACGCTTAACTTTTGTACAGTTGTGATACTTTCGTAATAAAATATTGAATTATGCTTAACTTTTAGACACTAGTATAAATATGTAGTATTTTAATTTACATCTTGGGGTATATTTTAATATTACATCCTTGGAATCCTAAACTTACTTTCCTTACTACTGAAAAGTGAATGGAGGGGAAATGGTAATAAAAAGCTATATATACTATATGCGCATGATAAGTTGAGCGCTGGATTTATGGTGTGGTGCGGGCAGAGGAAAGAAGCGAGAGCTAACGCTCTTTTGTTCCTGCAGTGTGATCAAGCTTGAAAAACACAGTTTAGCAAAATAGCATGAAGATATGTGCCACAAGTGTGAGGTATGTTGACAAATAGTAAATTGAACTCGATCCGATAAGCTGTATATTTATATACTTACATTTATATAACATAAAAATAGAAAATAAATATTACGACAGTTATAAATACTCATTCACTTTGTGATTCTTCGAGTCCAGTGCATCACTTTCATTGCTAGTATCCTCTGATGTGTTGACATTTTCATCAATTGGATTTTCTATTACACCATCGTTTCTGCAATATTTCACTTCCAGCTCTTGGACTTTCTTGCAATGCATTGCGGTTATGGAAGATAATGCTTCTGTAGCAAGTTTCTGCAGATTTAGAGCCGACAAATCATCAGTAACGTTGCATCCTCTGAAATCATTCCTTAGTTTTACCCATGCTAACTCAGTTGTACTCAGATCACAGTTATACGGAGGTAGACAAATAATAATGTGTCCCCTTTCGAGAGCCATAACATCCACAACATATATTTATTGTAAACGGGTTAGCTAATTAACCTGGAAATTGATCAAAATGAAGTATGGCAGACATGATAAAACTTAGAATATTAGCCACTAGATGTCAGTGTATAGCGCATTTTCAGTTTCAAAGTTAGTATCTGTGTTTACGGAGTTAGACGAAGCTTACCAAATGAGGACTTGGAACCCGAGCGCTCGACTTATCGCACACATACTGTACATTGCTTCTATAAATGTTAAGTGCATCTATTTTTAAAGGGTAGGGTCAGACTGAAAAATTAAATGACATTGCTGGGATTTGAACCATGGATCTTCTGGTCCAGCTGCTCTTAAGCTCTGGCTATGTCATTGAATTTTTCAGTCTGACTGCTCTTTCATAGCGTCTTACATACAGCCAGTGTGAAAGAACAATTTCCACAATCTATTTTGTTTGATGTTTTTCAACCTTACTTAATCTGAATTCTCTTTTATTTGTTACAGGTCTCCTGGCAACTGTACCTACAAGCAAGTCACAGTCAATATCTTTTATAAATTCCAATAGCAAAGAGTTAAAAACATCCCCACCAGAAGATAGATGGCAAAGTTCTCCAAATAATGAGCTTATTGAGCAGAATACACTCTATGAAGAAAATGACCATCAGTATCAACGAACTGAGCAGACCAAAAGAGAAAGAGATGAATAAAATGCAAAATAAGCCTTATGTACCATAAATACTATTTATTTTGTTGCACAGTGAACTTAACTTTTGTTTATGAAAGAAGTGGTCAAATAATAAACTGGATATTGTGAAACTAGAGTCTTAATGACAGACATCATGATCGAAGTGATAGTATTTAATTGTGAATTTCAATTGAAAGGTTTTGCACAAAATATTGCCTTTCGTGTGTACTGATACATATTAGGCCTACCCCACAAGTGAAGAATATATATCTAAAAGAAAATAAATCCTAATTTCATATGCTATGATTACATAATTCCTTTTCAAGTATTTTTAGTGTGTTTAAAGTTTTGAGATTTTTGGATTAAAATACTGTTTTGAAAATTCCTTGAACATTGTACAACAGGATTTTTTCTCCATAATATTCTAAGTCAATTGGCATTTAAAACAAAACAAAAAAGTGTATTTTGCTCTAGATATAGAGATTATTAGATTTTATGTTGATGTATTGTGTATTTTGATGTCATCTAGCTTGAAGACAGTTCACAAGCAAGAACTTCTAAAATATATATTTGTCAAACTTCCAATGTATGTTCAGTTATAGTTTGAAGAAGCTTTGAACAACATGAGAGTGCAGAGTTTACAGTTTGGAGTGCTTAACATACAAATTTTAACTTCATCTTCATTGTAGCAAAACTGTGGATGCATAATTATATGCACATGTTAAAAAGTAAAATATTAATGGTATGATGAAAATGCATTACCTATCAATTTTGCAGAATTGAAGAGAAATCGATAGTAAAAATTCCAGAGAATTAAGAGAAACCTGAAAGTCTTCATGCTACCTCTACTTTAATTGCCCTCTTATAAGGGTGTTCTTGCTCCTCTTAACCTGTATGCCTGTAGGTAGCGGGTTGAGGAACGGAATCTCTGGATCGGAGAGAAAGAGAATCCAGGATGGGTGATCAGCCCAATGTCTGGTGTGAGGGCGAGAGAAGTAGATGTCAGAATGAAGGCGGGTTGAAATGATAGGACAGATGATGGAGCAATTGGTTGAACGCTAGCATTGCTGTGTTGTCTGCCACCCTTGTTTGAAGTCGCCTGCGATCAAACCTGGGCCACTTTGGTGAGAGCCAAGTGGTTTAACCACTCAGCCACGACGCGACCCCAAATAAACATACTCCAATAAAATTGTGGAACATCTCATTAATATTGCAAACAATTGTAGGTCATCAAATTTATTGCAGGCAAGGAGGGGAAATATTGAAAGACTAAAAATTTGAGTCATACCTTTTAAAACTTGAAACTTCACTTACATGCATTTAAAATTTCAAGTTTTAAAAGGTATGACTCAATATAACTTATTTAAATTAAAGAGGGGAAAGTTAGTTCAGAAATTGCTTAAGATAAAGAGTTTATGCAGGTAATAATGCTCTTAATTTTTCCTGCAGGTCACATGTTGATTTTAAGCATAACATGCAGATTAATGATAATAGAAACTTCAAAATAAAATATCAGTACTTGCAACACTGAAAATTGAGATGGGGAGTACTTAAGAAAAAACTGAGCAAACGTAAAAATATATTAATCCCTTGTAAAGAAGTTAATTTGTTGGAAAATTATATATATTTATATATAAAAGAAAGAACAAAAACGGCAGCATATTTTAAACTGAAAAGTCATTTTCTTATTTTGCTTGCCAGTTTTTCTTATGCGTTTGTTGCATTAGGTGGTTAAAACTTGGCAGCCAAGCTTGCTTGTCAAGTACAGTTTATTCTGGGCTGCCAGTAAAGAAAGAATATTACAAAATGTACAATACTGACATCTGTGGGTAAAAATTCCATTCATTCAGCAGTTAAAATATAAAGGGGAGATCAGGATGGCAGGCTAGTCTGTATCATTAGAAACAAATAAAAATACATGACCCTTTTAGGTAGATATGAGTAAAAGTTCCTTTAAAAAGAGACATAGCTGAAAAAAGAGTTGGTATTAGTAATGCAAGTTTGGTAAAGTTATGTGTGACAAACAGTAGAAGATAAATTGTCAGACCTTAAGTACAGTTATGGATAGTCCAGGTGATAGCCATTCTTTATAGTCCTTGGGTCATGGAAGAAATGTTTCAGAAATTTCTTGTTGCTGAAGTCTTGCAATTTGTTTAACTTGAACATTCTCAACGTGCAGAATTAGCAGTAGAACAAGTAGCGGCCATGTGTTTTCCCATCTGGTAATGCAGTGTTTTAGCTGTCCTTGAACTGCCTGTTATTTTAATAAATAAAGATGCAGTGGCAAGGTATGATTTGTTTAATTCTTCATTGGCAGGGGTTCACACCTTATCTTACAGTAACCTCTAGACATGGTAGACTTCATCACTTCATGTAATGCAGTCTTTACCATGTAGTTGGGGCAATACCCATTTGTTTGACTATGCCATTCCACATAAAACTTCTGTTGTGCGCTTGGTGGTTGTGGTAGATCTTCCTCTACTTACACGCTACCTGGAGGACACTCCTCAAGTTTTATTACCATTGGTTCTCATGGTTCACCTCTGCACCCACTTGCTCTAGACCCAGCCGTAGCCTTTGTTAGGGCTACTTCGCAAACTCCAAGATGTTCTTTGATGCTTAGTAGCTTTACCTTGTCTCGTTCAACCCATAGGTATATCTCATACTAACATTGATATTGGTCTTTTGGCTCCTGAGAGCATCCAGATCAAGAATCACCTCTTCAGTCACTCTCGTCTCAAACACCCACAGACTTACAATGCTCTGCCCCAAAGTCAACTCTAGGCTTCCTTCTCCGTAGTCAGTGTTGCCCTTGCTGTAACAAGCAATAGAGTAGGCACTTGGGTCTTTAGCGCAAGATTAGGAAAAGTAACATAAGGAACGTATCTAACTAGACAGCTAAGGATGATGAAAAATAAAATTTGTAGCTTAATGCTGCATTTTATAAGTAAAAAATCCAGTCTGTGTCTTCATAGAAATGACGTAGTTCTAATTTGTTTAGTCCAAAGAGTCTCATGATGTTATTAAAATAGTGATTTGAGTGATGGTATCATGTTATACATATTCTGAATGTTAACGGCTGAAACAACTTATAGACGATTGATTATCTTTGCTGTTTATAACCTTTAAGAAAATGTGAAATAACATTTTTATATATTGATTTTTATTCAATTTTGAACTGCATAAAATTCAACATTTTGCATATTCAGTTATATGTAAAATAGTTTTGTTACCCAATGAGATGATGCTAAAAGTACTGAGTTTCATTAACTGTGTATAACTTTCTTGTGTAATGGAATTTTGAGTTTATAAAAAGAATAAGAGAATTGTTAAAGATATAAACAATGGGAATATGATTAAGATACATTGTCAAATAATTAAAAATATCATAAAATTTAACACATTGTATTCTGAGGTCTTCATTTGTTAAATCTCCTTGTCTCGGTAGATTACATGTCATGTTTCAAGAGATGTGATTTAATAAGTAGAGAGCAAATATTTAAGAGTAACTGCCAGATTAAGCCATGCATTGAGGGTCATTCACAATGAAAAGTAAATGCAAATTCAACATAAATGCAAAAACTTGGACAAAGCTAATTTAATGAAAACGTTCACAGAAACTCATTTTGCAGATGCAAACGCAAATTCTTGCAAACTCCAAGCTTCTACATTTGTGTTTATGTAGAACGAATAAATCCACCAATTAGAAATCAGTGGAAAATGGCTGCCTTTGACAAAAAGCTTGTTGCTTGTTGTATTACAAAACAGATAAATCTTATGAAGACATAGCTTTAAAAAATAACATCTGAACATCAAATGCACTAGGTTTAATACGATATCAAATTGTGCAGAAATCATTCTCATGTATTTTTGGAATTGCACTGGATCATCATCTGTCATCTCACAAAGTAAATTATGAAAGTCTCCTCAGTAAATTTTTCTTTGATTCAGGGAATGAACCCACCACATATGCTTAGACGACATTTTCTTTTCAAATATAGAACACTGAGTTAATTGACTACTGTTGTTTGAACATCCATGAATGTTACTTCATGATTAGGAGCCATTTTAAATCGTCCAATTTCTGATTGGCTAATATAATTACGTTTCCATTTTTGCATTATGAATGCTTTTCTACGTTTAATGGTTACAATATACATTTGTGTCCTTCTGTTAACGTTTACTAGTGCGTAAAATGTGTCAGCTTACAAGTTAGTTGTATCTGCCTATAAAGAGCATATGGCTATTACTGAAACGAGAAGGGAAGGGTTATCCAATTACAATCGATTGGATGGGTCTATCGTGTGAAATTCCAATTTAAATTCTAACTTGAAATAAATTTGGTTGTAGGTAACAGGTGCAATGTGACAAGTTGTTTGAATGTAAACAATTTCAACTCTTGGAACAGTGAAAAAAAAAGTTGTTTAATGAGCTAAGTACATAAAGATTTGATACAGGGTCAGTTATGATGTTGACGTCCATCCACTGAACAACGATATTGATCTCAAGGCAGGATTTTTCCTGCAAAATTTAAATCATTATACACTTCAATATAAATTTTTCCTCTCTGCTTATGGTTTCTGTCGTTACTCAGCTGATGTTTCTCAAAAAATTTTGTAGTAGAATAAGAACTAAATGTTATTTATGGGGGGGGGGGGGGGGGGGGGGGAGAGAGCAAAACATTCCAGCATATAGATGCTATCATAAATTTGTATGCACAAACAATTAGATGTGGATGTCTTTAACAGTTCCATACTTATTTCTATATTCTTTGCTTAACTGCCAATCTTAATGAAAGTTTGAAAGCAGACAAAAGTCACTGATGTAAATACTTGTAAATATAATTATTTTATACTGTTCTTCATGGACTGCCATGAGACTTACTTAACGGACTGAACATGGAAAAGCAGCTGCAGAAACTATTAAGTGTTTTCTTCCAATAACAAATAGTAGTGCAGAGAACTTTTGTTTAAGCAAAGTAGCCATTTTTAAATTTCTAAAGCACTACTATAAGCTTGAAGAAAAATGTAGCTGTTTTTTGTATGTATATTTAATTTTTGCCTCTTATAAGTATTTTTAGCTTAAGAAGGTGAACTTAAATTATGTGTGCATGTGTAAAATAAAATATTGCTTTTTGTAAATATTGTAATATGGTAACAAAATATAAAATTATTTTGATGATGTACAAATGAGTTTTCATTGTTGCCTTAATTCATTCACCTGTACAACTAACTTGGGAAGAATATTCTGAAAGAGCAATGTATTCACGTTAGCATAATTAAACTGACACACTTTTTCCCAGCATCAGTTTAAAAGCAAACCCTGGTCCAGAAAGCTAACTTTCCAGCTGGGGGTGCTATGTGCTCTTCACTGTATTGGTTGTTTTTTTTGTAATTTATGTCCTTTAACTTTTAAGTCATATCGGACGATGAATGGAATGGGTGAAATGATGCTCAAATGGGGCCAGGGTCCATGGAGCTTAGTTACCTGACATTCATCTTTTAGGATAAGGGAAAAACCCAGAAAAACCTTATCCAGATAACTCACCGTGACTGAGATTCGAACTCGGGACCTTTTGAATGTGAGGCAGGCATGCTACCATCTATGCTACCGAGGTGGGCATTGGTTGGATGATTGCACGTCCACCTCTGCATTGAGTAGGTGGGCATGAGGCCGGCAATGGGGTTGGCAGGCTCTAACTTGCTAGTGGGCTGTTACACCATGGTTACAAAATAGAGAACAAGTGTCTCAAAAAGTTCGTTTTTGCCACACAATTTCTTCAATTCAAGGCTTATTGATTAAAGATAGACTATGAACAAACTGTTATGCGCATGCAGTGCCTTCTCCCTCCTTAACCACCCAAGCATCACGTGACTTGCTCAGCATGCAACAGAGGGCAAACCATCAAAATGAAACATGTGCTATTCCAATGCTGTTTTGCTTTCCAGTGCAGATTAAAGCATCCGGAAAAATAATTGCCAGCCTTCAAAATCTTTTTGCATTTCTGCAAGAAGTCAGGCTCGTGAAATAGCATATAAGTTTGGCCAGTATTTTGGAAGAAAATGCAGAGGGGATCCAAAAGTGAAAGCAAGATTGAGCGACACAGTTGACCAGTGAAGCTGGCTGATGAAGGAAAGGCAACCCAAAATGATAGTAAATATAGTAATAAATAGTAAATAGTAATATTTATTGAGGTACTAAGCTTTTACAATTTTTGGACTGCCCTCTGTTTTGGCCCAGGCCACTGCTACACAGGACAGTCCATTAAGTATATTTACAGACAAGTTACAATATGTATTATTACAGAATAGTCACTTATTATTCCTTCTCTCTTTTTACAGTCCACACCCACTTGTTTTTAACCTTACTTAAAAACGGACCTATGTTTTTATAATTTTTACTTAAAACCTTGATTAAGCTGATTCTCCTATTCATTTTTGATATTTGACATTCTTTCCTCCACATCTCTGTTTCCTTACAATCAAACAATATATGTTTTATATCCTCTTTATCCCCACACAATGGGCACTCGTCTTGTGGGTATCCATTTCTTTGACCTCTTAATCTCCATATCCCTGCTCTTAAACATGCTAACCCCTTTCTTTCTTCACTGTTAGTGCTATCTATATACCTCTCCCTCCCCCAGCTATTTTTCAATTGAATATAGAAAACAAGTGATCTCTTCTCTGCTATTTGACTAAACAGTTTCTGGATCTCCATGTCTTCAAATCTTATTCTAGCCCCTTTCCAAAAACCTTTATAATTAGTTTCTCTCTTTCTCCAAATATCACCCATACCATTATTTTCCAAATTATTTCGTAAATTACTTACCCATCCTTTATTTGGTAAACTTAGTTCTTGATATTTCAAGCATTGTTTCAGTATATTTCCCTCCTCTAAATTCAATATCCTATACCAATATTTTAGTGCCCTTTCTATAACTAACCCTTTTCTTGGAACTCTCCCCATTTCAATTAGAGCTACTTCATTTGCAGTTGATATTGGCAGACCTAGAACTTCCTTACAAAACCCCCTGTGTACATAATCTAAAACTTCCCATCCCTTTTCTAGCCCCCACATCTCAATACCATATAGCATTCGTGCCTCAACCACCAAATTATATACCCTTTCTAACCATTTCATTTCCATTTCAGGTGTTTTATACAAACATCCTCTTACAGCTGCCATTGCTGCTTTCCCTTTTGCCAGTGCACATTTCTTTTGCTTCTCCCATTTCCCTCCTGCATCAATTTTCATTCCTAAGTAATTACATTCACGTACTACTTTATATTCCATTCCCTCTTTGTACCACTTCTCATGTTTACTCAGTTTAGTACCTTTTTTAAAAACTACAATTTGGGTTTTAGCTCTATTCACCTTTAGGCCCCAAGCTGCACAATATTTATCTATTTCTTGTAAAGATATTTTTAGCCCATTCACAGTAATAGCACCAATCACCAAGTCATCTGCAAACAATAATCCAGGGATTTGTATATTATTAATTACCGGCAAGAAATTATTATTATTGCTTATATTTTTCAATATATCATCTATGAACAAGTTAAACAAAACTGGGCTTAACTTGCACCCTTGCCTTAGCCCTTTTTCCTGGTGTATGTCCCTAGTTATTGCACCTTCTTCATATTTTATACAAAATGTAAAATGATAGTAGAGGGGTGAAGGTGGAGGGCTTCAGTTTTGCTAAGTCATGCTTCCAGTGGCTGCAGCTTGCTGACACATAAGAAAAGAGATTAACATTAGTTAACTACAAAAAGGGGAAATCAATTGGATGTACATTCATAAAAGAAAGACCTCTTCTGTTTGCCAGATTCATTTTGTAATCAAATCAATTAGCATTTAATTGAATGTTGATTGTTTACAGTATTTCACTTTTGTAAAATCAGAATATGTTTCAGAAAGCTTGCTACAGTGGAGTAATAAGTATTACACAAATAAAAATATTTGTTAATTAATGTCCACTTATCTTTAAGAAGTTGATGTTAATACTTCTTAAGATAAGTGGACATTAATTAAATATTTTTATTTGTGTAATCATAATTCAACTCTTGTTTTTTGTGATGCAAGCATCCTTGTAACATGTTCTGATTTTACAAAAGTGAGGTAGTGCAAACATAAACAACGTTCAATTAATGTGAATAAACTTACTGTTCAAAAATGCCCAATTATTAGTGAATCATTTAGCATTATATGAAGTATGTAGGGAAGTGTTGTAGAGTTTTTGAAGGATCTCATGTATATACATAGTTATTGCATTCCACGCAAAAGTTCAATATGGAGCTTTTAGTGGAAATACATGTTTTGAAATCTGCTGACCCTCTGCTCCCCTTCCTCCAAAGAAAAGCATTGTAAAGGTCCATGTGATGTGTGCGAACAGCAAAAATCATGAATTCTACGAGAGGATAAATTTATATAAAAATTATTTGTGGTTGGTTTATTGACACTCGTCACTTACTTTTTCATATATTTATGAGAGACTAGTTTCAAAGGCCCTGGCCTCCATTTTCAATCTCTTTCCAACTGGCATCTGTTGTCTGCTCTCTCTGGTGGTGGAACTATGAACTTTTTTGTCAAATTACCTACTGGCGGGATTTCAAAGTTCATTACGCGATCCTTATTTTTGCATATTATAAGATGTTCTCCCATGTTCTTAGTTTATTTTAGTTTATCACTCCATTTAATAATTTTGGATTTGAATCAACGTCATGGTTTTCATTCCAAAAGCAAAATGCTACTCCTGACATATCTTCTTGTTTCAATTTGATGAATGTTCTTTGACTTAGGTTTTTACATTTCTTTTATTTGTTCTATGTAGCATTTTTTACAATTCTTACAACTTATATGGTATATTCTGGATCTATTAATTGGTAGGATTTCATCTTTTGTTTTTGAATATAACAATTTAAATACTGAGAATCTATTTGTAGATGCCAAGATGATATTTGTTTATGGCATGAGCAAGGTCCAGGCCAGGACTCTCACCTAAGCCGGGGTAGCACCCAGGATATGAGCATGCCATCGGAGACATTTGTAATGGTGGAGATAATCGCTATGGGAACTGATAAAATAAACAAAAATATTAAATGTGGAAAGGAACTAACTGAGTCTTGTGGTCCTCGCTATTTGGTTATTTTTAGAAATGAGGAAGGTCGAAAATTTACTACAATGAACCCGTTTATTATCCAGAAGGGTTTAAATAATATTGCTGGTCCTGTAAAATCATGTATTCGATCTCGCAATGGCATGCTCCTGGTCGAAGCTGTTTCACCGACGCAGGCTGCAAGAATTTTGAAAGCCAATATGCTTGCAGATTATCCAGTGCACGTTGACATGCATAGGACTCTGAACTCCTCGCTTGGTGTTGTAAACACCAACGCATTGGACGGTAGCTCCAATGAGGAGATTCAGGAAAACTTGGCGGAACAAGGTGTGGCAGATGTATATCGAGTTCACCGCAAAGAACAAGGTGAACTAGTGCCCACTCATGCCCTGTTTCTTACCTTTGACCAGTTAGATCTCCCGCAAATGATTAAGGCAGGGTATGAAGCTATTGAAGTATATACTCAATCCATTGAGGTGTTATAAATATCAGCCCTTTGGCCACATGAGTGACTCTTGTTATGGAGTTACTACTTGCATTGACTGTGGGGAAGTCAAGCATGATAATGCTTGTATTTCACCTGCAACATGTGTTAACTGCAGTGCTAATCATCCATCTAACTCCAGAGAATGTCCCCGTATTATGAAGGAAAAGAAGAGATCCAGGTCAGAGAGAAGGTGTCCTTCTTGGAAGCCTGGAAACTCTTGCGTATTCGTCAGCCTTCTGTCCCTAGGACGTTACTTAAAGTGCAGTTGCAGCTAAGCCAGTACCTAGACATGAAATCGCAACACAAACTAGCGACATAAATGGGGCAGTAATATCCGAAAGAACAATTACACCTAAGTCACAGCCAAAGCAACATACCTGCACGAGCAACAGTGAGCACACCTATCAAGTACGTTCCAGCCAAGTCACCGCAGAAAGCATCTTCCTCAAGATCACATGAACCAGTAATATATATTGCTTTGTCCAGAAATTTCAAGACCTCATATGAAATAACTGACTTCCTCAGGGAGAATAAGAAGGTTAGTACCAAGAAAAATGAGCATAAAAGTCCACGACCATCTTCTCCGAGAACATCTGAGGAATCATCTGGAGAGAACTCAGTTTGGCGAATTTAATCTTCGCCAATCTCAGTTTCCAATCGTTTCAAGAGACTTGAATCAAAGTTACCAGTAGGAAAGTGGTTCTCCTCCATTGAGTATGTGGAGTAGGAAGATCATGTCCTCACTGCCAGAATGACAAAACCTGCTGAAAATGCTAGCCCAGCCCCTAAGAAAAGGAGCGAATTGATTCAACCATCACTGGTCAGGTAGTTTGTTTTGTCATGCAAGTTAATATTGAAAACTGTGTTTTTTATGCCTTTTGGTATTTTATTGTTATTTATAGCTTTTTATTGGTTTTTTCCCCATTTGGGCTTATTCATTTTATTGTTATTTTGTTTTGATTTTTTAATTTTGGATAATTTATTTCTGGCTATTGCCATGACTTAGTTTTTGAAAGGGCATTGATGACTATGCCCTTATATATAAATCATCATCATTACCAGACAGCGGATCCCATACACCTTAGCAATCAATGTACGTACACAGATACTCTACAAGGTCAGGCGTGACATCAACAGACGTCCGTGTCAACAAGTATACAGAAGCGCTGTGTGTGTACACTCCGGTACGGATACAAAGTGTAAGCTACGTTACAACATGTCATCCTCCTCATTGCTTTCGATATGGTAATTACAGTGAACAACCATGTACATTCGTAAATGATCGAATGAGAATTTTCTGCGCCTCTCACTGAAACAATATAAAAATATTGGGAGAAAGTTCGTTCAGTGTCACATGACGTTAATGATGCATATGAGTAGTACAAATGATTTTCATATGTTAGTTCAAGACTTAGTTTATTTCTTATATTACGCAGCACTGAAAATCCAGTATTTTTGTGTTGAATACTGGACAATTCATTTTTTGTTCGTTTGGTAGTTGGTACATTCTCTATATTGTTAATTTTTGCAAACACCTCCTTGACTGTTTTTAGACAGCTCGAAAGTACATTCTTCAAGCTGTTTAATGGTTTTAGTTAATTAATGGAAATTAATCATTTCTTCACACTAGCCGTATATAGGCTAAGGTTTTTCATAGAGTAAACATGAAAAATTCAATGCCATGGCCGGGATTTGAACCACGGATCTCCTGGTTTCCATCCAGTCACTCTAACCCATTGAGCTTCCATGGCCAACTTGCCGTCCTGATATTAAATTCTCCATCTGACTCATATATTTCCCCAATAATAAGAGTTAAATGATGAAGCCTGGGACTCAAGTACTTACGATAGTAAGTCGCCACAAACGGTGTATCTTGGATGTGAGAGCCCCTAGTGGTCTACTGGGAAAATATACAAGTCAAATGGAGAATTTAATGTCAGGACGGCATTTTGGCCATGGTACCTTAATGGCTTAGAGTGACTGGATGGAAACCAGGAGATCCATGGTTCAAATCCCGGCCATGACATTGAATTTTTCATGTTTATCTATTTAGTGGTTGTTGATAATACCTAAAATTTTGATTCATAAAATGGAGATTGTCCAATAGTTATGAAAGTAATGCTATTAACACAGTATGTCAAACACCTTGCACTCCCTGGAAGACAGATCTACCTGCGTGGGGAGCAGTAGTAATGAAACTAAAGCTACGCGTTGTGAACCAGACTATCCCTGCATGTTGTCCTCAGGACTGTCGTCAGCAGTTATATACTGCGAGATTCGTAAACTTCATATCCCTTAAAGGTGTACGGGCTCTGACGTCTGATCATTACTAACTCAAAAAGAAATGGAAAATTTAATAGTAAATAACTTTTGAATAAGAATTAAGCTCTCAAACAATGAGAATCAAGAATGCTATGGTTGCTTGTAGTTCTTGTGCGATTCCTGGCTCTAATCCTTGTTTCACGTAAGCTTGCCCCGTATCTCTTACCGGTCACATAACCTAATCACCTCTCATTGGCTGCTGTTGTGGTAAAGACTGTCGTGCGGTAAAAATTAGTTCGTTATTTAATAAGGTGATATATCTTTATACGTTGGAAGAGAATTGTCAGATTTATATTTTCGTAACTGTTTTAATTAAATATATTACACAACAGAGTTGATTTATCTGAAATGCATGTTAATTCTTAAACGAAGTAAAGAGGAGGTTCCTTTGCTCTCAAGCACATGGCACGATAGCACGTGCTTCAGCGGTAGTGGTGACATATTTGTTTATATGACTTTTATCACTGATCTTGTTTTGAACTGGATTAGTCATATATCGACATTCAAAGGTTGTTGTGCCTAGTGCGAAAGCTAAATTATTTTATTGATCGTTTATTGCGCGTGTACTTATATGAATAATGGCAGAGTCTACCGCCATTTTTTCGCTGAAGTATCGCAAGGGTAAATCTTTACAAACAGGCGAAAAAAGAATTGTGGTGCATGTGTTTACTGCACTCATAGAGAAGAATCTGTCTTTGTCAGTGAGAGAAGTCGAACAGCTGTGCTCTGAAGTTACAGGTGTGAGTGTTAGATCCGTAGGAATATCGCGATGTGAAATTGAGAAAACAGGAAAACTTACCACTCCAGGCAAAAGCAGGAATAAACAAAAGAGCGTGCTCGGAGAAAATACGTGAAAAGTGCTGTGCGTCGTCATGTGTATAGTTTTTTCTTTAGAAAATAACATAAATAACATTTCGTCTGCTGTAAATGAGGATGCAGATTCACCAAATTTCAGCAGACTGCTTATACAGCTGGGGTTAGTGATTGAAAAAAGAGGCATAAAAAATGTGCTAAGAGACAGAGGCGATATTGCTGTGTGGCGAAGACGTTATTTAAGGACAGTCAGACTGTACCGAGATACAAGTCACAAAATATACTACCTTGACGAGACTTGGGAGAATGAACACATGAAAAGTAAGGTACAGCGTGACATGACTTTTAAGACTGAAAGACAAGCATTTTTGAAAGGTATGTGTGCTGGTTTAAAATATCCCAGTGGAAAAGGCCGAAGGTCTTTCATTATAAACTTGTATTTTTGCATGCCTTCATATCCTTATTTTAATGGTTTTATTTATCTTCCCGGCAATTATTATGACGTTTACTGCAGGTTTAAATGTGACGGAAAGGCACCGCCTATGGCCTATGGCGCGAAAGCACTAGCCAATTAGGGCGAGGGGGAAGGTAGTTGAACGCGGAGTGATACATGTCAGCGGGGCAAGGTTATATGAAACAGAGATTAGAATAGCAATTTTACGTTGATCCTCCCAAGTTTACAAGGAGTATGTCAAGACAACATAGGCTGGAGTACACAGGGACAGCTTTAGGTCCTCTCATTCCATCAGAAGTGTCTGGATGTCTCCAGTTAATAAATGAGTCCATATATTATTTGGTAGAACGTTAGCCTGGACGTCACTGACCAAACGGGGAATGTTGTAAACTAATTAACTTTGAGAATCAGTAACTCTAAGTAAAACTTAGTAATCAAACTACTTAAATATTAGTTTAAAAAGCATTTTTATTTAATAAATCTATACAAGTTTTCTCGTGGATCACAGGTAAGTCCTCTATTATTGACTGTATTATGCTTGTCAGTAAAGTATTGAATCCTGAATACCTCTGTGGATGATAAATATACAATATTTGCACAGAAATTAAGCTACTATTAGTTACAAATTCAAAATCCACGTTACAGTTTGTGTTTATTTTACAGGCATTCGGGTAAAAAACTGCTGCAGATGAAGAAAGCTTTTTAATCCTCTTCTATATGTTCTCAATAAAATAATCTTGATGTATCTGCTTTGACGAATGCAATGCTAGCTCTCAGTTTTGAGAGTTTGTATAGCATTACTTATCCTCGAGAGCGTACTGGACTTCCCCAAAATCTCCATCATCTCTGCTACTCCTGGACCTTCCTGCAAAAAAAATGAATGTTAATTTTGCAGATTTCAATAGCTAAAATTTGTTATAAACATGATTGGATTAGATTATGTGATGGAGGATTTGGCACAGTTCCATTCTTCATCTATATGGTGTTCATTTTTATTCGTTATTTCCCGCCTTCCGATAGAGCAAGAATGATGTCATAGTTGACTGATGAATCCATCTTGAAATCATAGTGCCCTCTATGGAGAAGAAGCGGTAATTTTTGTGGAACAGTAAGCAAATTACAGCACCTTAAGTGTGGTTGTGCTAGTAACTAACACAACCAGCTTCCCCTTTTGCCACTCTTTACGGTAATTGTGATTAACATTCTTCTAGTACATATGTACAAGTAGCACGCACATTTCTACTCTAAAGGTAGAGTATGGGAATGAACACAGAACACCTTGTCTACATGGCTGAATGCTATTTTCGGACCGGCATTACAATTGGCACGACATAAATATAATTTAAACAGCTGCATAGATGAGTTTATGCAACGCTATCCACCATTCAGACAAGTCCCTCGGAGCGTAATGTTGTCAAAAGTGTCCAGGTACCGTCAAATTGACATACTTTTGTTTGCAACGTAAACATCCTATGTTTTATCAGTATCGTGTATGAAAATAAAACTGCATTATGAAATTTTCGTAACATTAAATATAAACAAATTGATAAATCGGCCATAGCAGATCATTTTTGGTCATTTCATTATGAAATAAATCCCGAAGTTAAATTATTAAAACAATTAAATGTTCCCATAGATTTAATAGTTTGGGAAAAAATATTTATTTAAAAAATAAAAATCGCATAATGAATTTTGACATATCGGCAACTGATTCTGTTTTTAGGTTTGTTTTGTCTTCAGATGTTGGTAATACGTAAATACATGGTATCCTTGACAATGAAGTGTGTTGACTGAAGATGTGGGTAAATGTTCATGAAATTAATCTCGTATAAAGAATATAGAAGTATTAACATCAACTTCTTAAGATAAGTGGAAGTTAATTACTAAATATTTTTATTTGTATAATATTTATTACTCCACTATAACTAGCTTCATTTTCTGTGTAATAAGTGTTCATTGACTTATCATTTCGTATATTATTCATGGTTTACTTTTATGGCTGCATAATTAGCTTTGCACTGCACTGCAGTATATAGTTTTTTAAAAAATTAGTTATAGTATCTATGCACCAGCCAAAATTACGCGGTCAAAGCAGAAGAATACAAAATAGAATACAACAAAATTATTGAAATAGCACAGAAAAATGACTTTTCCAAATCACTAGTAGACAAAAAAGTGAGCTTAGCAAAAAAGAAGAAACTACTAAAGGAAACCACAACCCTCTCAGCTACAGAAACTAAAATGATCTTCAAAAAATTCACTTAACATTCATGGGCCTTTGACAAATTCAAAAAGTCTTCAAAAAACAAAACATTCAACTAGCACCAGTGAACCATTACTCCTTAAAAAACCTAATTTGCTCAAACAAATTTATATTGGAAAAACCAAAAGAAATTTAGAAACAAGAGCAAAGGAACACTTTAGGAACATAAAATACAAACAATTAGAAAAATCAGCAGTTGCCACGCATTTTTGGGAAAAAAACCACAACATAAATCCAGAACCAAAATTACTAAAACATACAACAGGAAAACAAGAACTGTCCACATGGGAACAAATCTTTATTTAAAAAAATAGGAACAAAGTATTCAATTTTGACATCCCCCAGAAAGATTTGTTCAGCAAGTACCTCGAACTGCCAGCAGAGGAGACCTATGACAAAATATCGTCAACTACACCAATGAGAACCAGTCGATGTCCGGTTGACAATGGAGGCAAAATCTCTTAAATATGTCCGGCTGAGGATAGAGGGAAGGCCTCTGAAACTAGTTCCGAGAAAATTTAAAAGTAAGTGTTGTATAGTGTCAATCGACTCCCAATATTTAATTTAATTTATACAACAACACTGTTTTCAACACTTCCATGAAAGGATTAATTCTGAATGTGTTACATTTTCAGTTTTGTGCAGTTTTTTTACTTTTTCTGATATTTACATTTATAAATAGAGAAAGAGATGTATTTCACGGTAAGCTTACAAAACAAATCTATACGCTTTAGATGAACTCAAAAATAACATCTCCAGAAATTGCTGCTATTTCTCACAGTTGTAACAGTATTTTTGTTTAGTAATGTTCGAAGGAATAATAAATATATAAAAATGTATGTAGTTGTGTGATTGGCCGAAGTAGTAGTGGTATGACGTGGTGTGATGACGTGTCAGAGAATCGGCCAATCACAAAATAAAGTGGGAATTACTATGGGGACAAGAAAATCAATAATCTAGAAAAAGTGAGAATCTTGTGTCTTGCTGGAGAAGGAGGAAAGATGTTACGATGATTGTAATTGTAAAGGAAAATTAATAAGATTCAAAAAGTGTTATTCAATATTTATAATAGATAAGAGTGAATCATAGTTCATATTATATAATTAAATAATATATTACAAAATTGGACTCATCTAAATTTTATTTTCACCAAAAATCCGCATCCACACCTGAGAAAAGATCTCACGACTCTCAGTAGATTAAAACTCGACTTGGATGTTACAAAAAGTTGGCTTGCTTCTTATTAGTTGAAGATGAACGAAAATATAATCCCGTTACAAATGGCGCAGCAACGTGTGGGGCTCGAATAGGATAAAGAAGAGGAGATTAAAGCATCGTGCAGCTCCGTGGGAATTTAAAAGGAAAGAAGAAAGAAGAGAGAAGAAAGAAGAAAACGAGAACTGGTTTAAGTGAGTGAAGTTAAAAAAAAAAAAAAAAAAAAAAATAAATAATAGTAGTAGTAGTAGATTTATGTTGTTAAGAAATCAGAAAATAGTAGAAAAGATGGCGAGTAGAAAAGAAATAATAGTGGAAGGAGAAGTTACTGATAGTGTAGGAATGAATAGGGAGGATGCAAGATTAAGCATAGATAATGAGTCAATGTTGGAAAGAATAACAAGAATGTTAAGTAATTTAGATTCTAAAATAGAACAAAATGCAAAGAATTTAGATTTTAGAATGAGAGATGTAAAATCAGAAATAGGAGATGTTAAATCTGAAATGAGTAATTTAGATTCTAAAATAGAACAAAATGCAAAGAATTTAGATTTTAGAATGAGAGATGTAAAATCAGAAATAGGAGATGTTAAATCTGAAATGAGTAATTTAGATTCTAGAATGAAAGATGTAAAATCAGAAATGAGTAATTTAGATTCTAAAATAGAACAAAATGTAAACGATTTAACTAAGAAAATGAATGATTTAGATGTAGGAGTAAGACAGGAACTAGCACAAAATGTGAGTAACTTAGAAATTAATTTATTACAGAAGCTAAAACAGGAATTAAAATCTGAAATTTCACAGGAGATTAGAGAAGGGAGAAAAGAGTGTAGGGATAATATGGAAAGGCTCATGCAGATCATAGAGATTAATAAGGATGAGAATAGAAAGGAAGTCAATGAGTTGAGAGAGATAATTCAGGAAACTAGGTTAGGTCAGGACATTGTGAAACAAGAAATAAGAATGGAATTAAACAAAGAGTTAGAAACATTTAGGATACAACAGGCAGAAATAACACAAAAACAAAGAGAAGAATTAGGAGATAAAGTAGAACAAAGAATCAATGTAATTTGTTCTGAAATGCAATTACAACATGATGAAAGTAAGATACACCAAGAGGAAATAAAGTTACAAATTGATGAGATAAGTAAAGCAAAAGAAGAAGTAATTTTGCAAATTAAAGAAGTAAAAGAACATTTTGAAAAAGAAAAGGATAACTTAGGAAAATTGACACAAGTTGTAATTGCATTACAGGCTAGAAAAGTAAATAACGGGAAAGAAATGTCTAGAATTACAAATATAAACGATTGTGACTTACCAGGTGAATTAAGCAATCATCAGAAGTCTAGTGATGTAGTAAGTGAATGTAGTGATTTTGTGAGTCCAGATAATGATATTAATTATCACAGAAACACACAGAACATGTCCTCACACACACAACTCCACAGTCTAGGTCAAAATGAATGTGTACATTATTCACTAAATGATATTAGTCCACCAAGTTTTGATGAGGAATCAGGTGATAATCCAAAAGTATTTCTTAGGGAATTGGAAGAATATTTCCGTATTAAGAGAATTCCCAATGAATTTCGGATGGTAATAGTAAAACGCTGTTTGAAGAAAAATGCTCTTGAGTGGTTAAGGTTAACTTTGGCTTCACATGAAACATACAGTACTTTCAGAAATCTGTTTATAAATAGATTTTGGGGACCTGAGAGACAAAGAAGAATAAAAGTTGAGTTAGCAACGGGTAGGTTTGAGTTTAAAAAAGGGATTTCTATGACTGAATATTTCTTAAAATTAGCAAACAAAAGTAAGTTGATCAATCCCGAAATTTCTGAGACAGAAATTGTCAACATGCTAATACGTCATTATCCACCACATATCAGAAATCATTTAATTGTGGCTAAGCCTATCGATTTCTCTGATATGATTGAATTATTATCCGAATTTGAAGCACATAACCTCATTAATGATACTACATCCTGTGATGGTAACTATAATAACGTCCATATTGAGCGAGGAAGAAATCGACAGGAATCACAACCTACAAATAATAGGAATAATAGGACGAGTTTAAATTGGGGCGGGGCACCCGTGAGAAATCAAAGATTTGAAGGAAGAGGTTATGATCCTAGACGAACTTATGAATCTGTAATTCCCGGAACAGGAAGTGGAGTTCAAAATAATGTGCAAAGGAATTATCATAACAATCAGTCGACGAGAATTGGAAGAAATGATCAAATAAACCATGTAAGATTTTATCGAGGAAATAATCAGCGAATAAGTAATTTTAATAGGGGTAGAGGTACTAGTTTATTTAGTGCAAATCAAAGAGATTTTAGGGGTGTGAGATTTGAAAGAAGTAATCAAAATGAAAGAGTCGAAAATACACAAAGCACAGAGAATGATGTGAGTATAAACGATAGCACCAACCTAACCAACAATGAAAGTAATAATCAGAGGGAGATGGAAAACTAAAAACCAAATCATTTTGTGCTCTGGAAAGTGGTTCGGTGAGGATGACACAGGGCGAATTGAAAGTTGAAGATAACGGAAATAAGCTCACTCTCTTGCAGAAAAATAAGGAATTAGTTAACCCACCTCAGATAATTATTTACCTATGGGATAAAGAATATACAGCCTTGATTGATACTGGAGCCAGTTCTACTGTGATAAGTGAGGAATTGTTTAAAAATCTGTTAGCTAACTATAAAGTGGAATATTTAAATGTGTGTAACGTTTACTGCAGTACTGCAATTGGGAAGAAAAAGGATAGGATTAAATATCAAGTATTAATTAAGGGCCGAATAGGTGAATGGAATTTCAATTTCATTGCGTTGGTAATTCCACATTTGGCAAGAGATGTAATTGTGGGTAATGATTTATTATATGAATGGCAAAGTGTATTGAATTTCGAAATGCATGAAATGAAGGTTAAGACAGAAAATGATTTATTAGTAATAAAATTATTGGAAGAAGATGGAAGAAAAGAAGAGAACAGGGATAATATAAATAATGAAAGTTTTTTTGTGGAAGATATACTCTTGCAAGAAAATGGTAATATTGAATACGATGAAAATGAAAATTGTGGGAAGAATTTAATTATTGATGGATTGCAAAATAATGTAACTGACCTTGAAAAGCATTGTTGCCAATTATATACAATACAAGATAAGAACGGCGGAAGCCAAGTGGAGGAAG
The DNA here is from genome assembly GCA_030765055.1 of Mantis religiosa. Lineage (NCBI taxonomy): Eukaryota > Metazoa > Arthropoda > Insecta > Mantodea > Mantidae > Mantis > Mantis religiosa. The sequence continues at coordinate 164,654,274 of CM060955.1, read as the reverse complement.
AAATAGAATTCCAGAGAATATTACAAGTAAAGTTAGAAAACACATACAATTTAGACCAAGCGAGAAAAGAACAGTTGAAATTGTGTATATTAAAGAATAGAAAAGCCTTTAGTTCAAAACCTGGACTGTGTAACAAATACACACACACATTTAAAGTGAATGATACTGATCCCTATACACATAAAAGCCTTGACAGTAATTGAAACAATATTGAATATATACTATGTGTGTGTTAAATAATAATAAAAATAAAACATTGTTAAACATCAATATATTGTTGTATTTTAATTAATGTTAATTTATTGTTGTTAAATGTTCATTTATTATATTTCATCCAATGTATGTATATTATTATATTTTATGTATGTTGTATTGGTGTTGTGTAATATTGGTGTAAACGAAATTGTTAATTGGGGCTGTTCTTCGAAATATATGGAAACAGATTGTTAATTCCTTTATTTGGTTATTTTCCATATATTTCGAAGAGGGGCATTTGTAACAGTATTTTTGTTTAGTAATGTTCGAAGGAATAATAAATATATAAAAATGTATGTAGTTGTGTGATTGGCCGAAGTAGTAGTGGTATGACGTGGTGTGATGACGTGTCAGAGAATCGGCCAATCACAAAATAAAGTGGGAATTACTATGGGGACAAGAAAATCAATAATCTAGAAAAAGTGAGAATCTTGTGTCTTGCTGGAGAAGGAGGAAAGATGTTACGATGATTGTAATTGTAAAGGAAAATTAATAAGATTCAAAAAGTGTTATTCAATATTTATAATAGATAAGAGTGAATCATAGTTCATATTATATAATTAAATAATATATTACAAAATTGGACTCATCTAAATTTTATTTTCACCAAAAATCCGCATCCACACCTGAGAAAAGATCTCACGACTCTCAGTAGATTAAAACTCGACTTGGATGTTACAAAAAGTTGGCTTGCTTCTTATTAGTTGAAGATGAACGAAAATATAATCCCGTTACACAGTGAACTGCAAAATATAATGGAAAATTTTCTAAGTAGGTACCAGAAATGTTTGAACAATGAACGAAGGAAGTTTCAACATTTCCTTGCCTGGTATAAGGTACATAATTTACTTTTCTTTTTAAGTGTCTGTGTTACGTGTATTAGAAATAACTTATGTGACAAACCATACTATATTTACTGCAGACTTCCTGTACCTAGCACCACCAAAACAGCAACCAGCCACTTGCTGACCAAATATTGCAAAACTGGTCCTATGAAGGATTGTTCAATCTGTAGAAGCTACACATTTGAATAATTGACAATTTTTGTTCAATTTATGAGTGCTATTTTTTTAACGTCTTATGAGTCATGAAATAAAAACCGCAGTGAAAATCTAACATTTAGCTACACCTACCAACTACTTCTCTACAGGATCGCCACTCTGATTTTGGCATTTTTCATAGTGTGGTATCAACTTTCAAATCCCCTCATCACAAAAGTCTGTGGTTTCAGCTAAGTTTGTACACTGGTTTACAGCTCCTTGTCTGTGCCAAAATGCTGTTCTCCAGCCCCTTTTTCATGCGAGGGGAGAGATGAAAGAAACTTATGCCCAACAGGACTTATAATGGGTGCCTGGCCTGGGGTTGTAAATCTGTTGAGGAGCAGAGGAACTCTGGACCTAAAGAATGACTGCCCAGTTAACACTTCATCAACCTCAAATCCCCACAATTGGTCCCCTGGGATTGAACGTGGGCTGTCTTGGTGAGAGATGCACAGTTTAACCATTTTCAAATACACTATAAGGAGGTTTGTGGCATACACTTACCCTTTAAAGAAGTGAAAAATATATTTATATACCAACTCTATTAAAAAACACTGAATTTTAATTTTAGAAGTTATTTAGTAAGCTGTTTTCTATTTTATTTATGTTTTAACTCTCTTGACATAATAACTACCCTTATACTGAGATAACTTTAATTACCTTGAGTCCACTGAGAGTATAGCGTATTGCTTTCATAAGCACATTGAACTGGATGCTGTTCTCCTTAGAGAAGTTCTTGAGAATTGGTTTGAGACTTTCCTTCTTGAAGTCTGCCTCTTTCAGATGGTTTAAAGAACTATGCAGTTTCTCCATAGAATCTGAAAATAAAACATAAGAATGAAAAATAGCCTGCTTTACAACTAGGGTTGCCAACCTTAAGAAATAAAAATAAGAGCAATACATGTAATGCATTGTGTGAAAAGACATTTTTACTGTTTATGAGTAGATTGCAAAGTATTGCATTCCACCAAGAAGTTCAATATCAATATTATAGCGCACCTCGGTAGCATGGGGGGAGTGTCTGCCTCACGTTCAAGAGGTCCCGAGTTTGAATCTCTGTCAGAGTGAGTTTCCTGGATAAAGTTTTTTCTGGGGTTTTCCCTTATCCTGAAAGACGAATGTCGGGTAACTCAAAGCTCTATGGACCCTGGACTCATTTGAGCATCATTTCACCCATTGCATTCATCGTCCGATATGACTTAACGTTGGAGGACGTAAATTACAAAAATCAATATTATACCAGAAATGCACTTCTGAGACTACTTAAACAAAGGCATTTAAACAAAAGATGAATGAACAGCATAACTCCAAAATAAACAGTTAAATATTACATTTTCTGTGAATATTAAATTGAACTTCTGCATTTGACTTTGGTACACTTAAGTACAAATCCAATTGTCTTAATGTATTACACATATGAGGGCCGTTCAATAAGTAATGCAACACACTATTTTTTTTCTGAAACAGGGGTTGTTTTATTCGGCATTCAAACACACATTGTTATTCCCCAATCTTTTAGCTACACAACATTATTTTTTAACATAATCTCCATTCAATGCTATGGCTTTACGACACCTTGAAATGAGGGCCTGTATACCTGCATGGTACCATTCCACTGGGCGATGTCGGAGCCAACGTCACATTGCATCAATAACTTCATCATCCGCGTAGTGCATCCCATGGATTGCTTCCTTTATTGAGCCAACTATATGGAAATGCGACAGTGCTAGATCTGGGCTGTAGGGAGGATGCGGAAGAATAGTCCACTGAAGTTTTGTGAGCTCCTCTCGGGTGCAGACTTGTGTGAGGTCTTGCGTTGTCATGGAGAAGAAGTTCATTCGGATTTTTGTATTTACGAACATGCTCAAGTTGTTTCTTTAATTTTCGAAGAGTAGCACAATACACTTCAGAAAGATCGTTTGACCATGGGGAAGGACATTGAACAGAATAATCCCTTCAGTGTCCCAGAAGACTGTATCCAAGACTTTACCGGCTGAGGGTATGGCTTTAAACTTTTTCTTGTTAGGGGAGTGGGTGAGGCGCCACTCCATTCATTTCCGTTTTGTTTTGGTTTCGAAGTGATGAACCCATGTTTCATCGCCAGTAACAATGTTTGACAAAAAACTATCACCATCAGCCTCATGTTGAGCAAGCAATTCCCCACAGATGGTTCTCCTTTGCTCTTTATGGTCTTCGGTTACACATCGACGGACCCAGTAGGAACAACCTTTGAATATCCCAACTGGTGAACAATTGTGACAGCACTACCAACAGAGATGTCAAGTTGAGCAGTGAGGTGTTTGATTGAGATCTGGCGATCATCTCGAATGAGAGAGTTTGCACGCTCCAATGTTGCAGGAGTCACAGCTGTACACGGCCGTCCAGCACGTGGGAGATCAGACAGTTTTGCTTGACCTTGCGGCGATGATGACACATGCTTTGCCCAACGACTCACCGTGCTTTTATCCACTGCCAGATCACCGTACACATTCTGCGAGCGCCTATGGATATCTGAGATGCTCTGGTTTTCCGCCAAAAGGAACTCAATCACTGTCCGTTGTTTGGAACACACCTCCGTTAAAGACGCCATTTTAAAAGCTCCTCATAGCGCTGTCACCTATCGGAAGTCAATGAAATGTTAGAAAATGTTCCACAAGAAATGTCAGGATTTTCCAATCAAAATTGGCCGAGAAAAAACATGTGCTGGATTACTTACTGAACTTCCCCTGTACATATATTTCTTTTTTTTTAAAGCAATAATTCCCCTTCACTAGCACAATACATTAACAGGTATGTCTCCTGTCTGTTACTGTGATAAAAACAAACATTTTTATTATTTCTCCTTGGTGCTGCCGCAACTTATCACTCACTAATGCAATGAAACTGAATGAACAAACTTCTATTAATATAATTTTAAGTCAAACTAGTACTCCATGTTCCATATATTACTAGTGTTTACCTACATGTTTTGTTAGGACCTTCCTATCATCCTCAGTTAATGCAGACTATGGATGTTAGGAAGGTCCTAATGAAATATGTTCTAGGCAAACACTAGCAATATATGGAGCATGGTTTCTGGGATCATTACAAATCTGTATCATCATGGCAGACCTATCTAATTATACATTTATGCAGACATTTTGGAAAATCTTCCATGGTCACAGCAAGAAATTAACTCATTGTGTTAAGTTTCAAGTGTGCTTTCACTTTGCAACTATGACATCACTCCTATGAGTAAGGACTGTGATACAATGAAGCACAAAATTATATATGACATCACTCTCTGAAGTGAATTTATGGTTGCCTAGAAATGCACACCCAAATGGCACTGTCTAACAATGTACAGTTGTGGTATTTTTAACAGCACTTGCAATTAATTGGCCGGTGTCAGGTGTACTTATTAGAAAATTTGGCATTTGGAGCCTGCCTATATAGCATAGGTGCATGAGTGCCACACATTCAAGAGGTCCCAAATTCAAATCTCGGTCAAGATGACTTAGCTGGATAAGATTTTTTTTCTCTTATCCTGAAAAATGAATGTCTGGTAACTCTAAGTTCTATGTACCCTGGGCTCATTTGAACATCATTTCATTCATCGTCTGATATGACTTAACGTTGGAGTTTTCTCTTATCCTGAAAGATGAATGTCTGGTAGCTCTATGGGACCTGGACTCATTTACCCAGGTCATTCATTATCTGACATAACTTAATGTTGGAGGAGTTAGTTGAAACAGAAATTCTGATACAGTAAGATAGTTTGCAGGAAAACAGCCATAATATTTAGAAATGTTTGCAGTCACTATTAAAGAAACACCATTATCATGAAGGGGAATTTAAAACAAAAGAAAAATTGAAAGGTATTCTATGTAGATTAATGATTTTATTTCCAATAAAATACAATTGCCCAAAACAGCATTTTCCAGTATGTTTTAAAAGCTATAAGTACTGTGGTAAAAACAACTTACCTGTATCCATTATTTTCTTCACTTCTCCAAATGAAGAAGGCGTAATCCAAATAAATGCCAAATCACTATTAAGTAGATCAGTAAGCTTGTGTATGCGGTCTTTCCCCCATTTCAACACTGACAAAATATGTTCTTCTTGCAGTTGTAACGACTGCTCTTCTAATCTAGAATAAAAAAAAATAAATTCCACATCACACATGACTCATTTACGAGGGTAAAGAAACAACCATCACTACAAACAACCCTCATTACTACCAGGGGAGTTCAATTAGTAATGCAACACGTTTTTTTCTCGGCCAATTTTGTTTGGAAAAACTTGACATTTCTTGTGAAACATTTTCAAACATTCCTGCTTCGCCTCGTAAAGTTTCATTGACTTCTGATAGGTGACAGTGCTATACGGAGCATTTAAAATGGCATCTGTAACGGAGGTGTGTTCCATACAATGGGCAGTGATTGAGTTTCTTTTGGCAGAAAACCAGGGAATCTTAGATATTCATAGGTGCTTGCAGAATGTCTACGGTGATATGGAAGTGGCAAAAGCACGGTGAGTTGCTGGGCAAAGCGTGTGTCATCTTCGCTGCAAGGTCAAGCAAACTGTCTGATATCCCGCATGCTGAACGGCCGTACACAGCTGTAACTCCTGCAATGTTGGAGCGTGTGAACACTCTCATCCGAGATGATCGGCGGATCTCAATCAAGCCCTTTGCTGCTCAACTCTATTGGTAGTGCTGTCACAATTGTTCACCAGTTAGGATATTCAAAGGTTTGTTCCCGCTGGGTCCCTCGATGTCTAGCTGAAGACCATAAAGAGCAAAGGAGAACCATCTGTGTAGAATTGCTTGCTTGTCATGAGGCTGATGGCGACAGTTTTTTGCAAACATTGTTACCGACGATTAAACATGGGTTCATTACTTTGAACGCGAAACAAAATGGAAATCAATGGAGTGGCGCCACATCCACTTCCCTACCAAAAAAAAGTTTAAAGCTGTACCCTCAGCCCTCAGCCGTAAAGTCATGGCTACAGTCTTCTGGGACGCTGAAGGGGTTATTCTGTTCGATGACTTTCGCCATGGTCAAACGATCAACTCTGAAGTGTATTGTGCTACTCTTTGAAAATTAATTAAATGACTTCAGCGTGTTCATAGGCACAAAAATCTGAACGAACTTCTTCTCTATGACAACGCAATACCTCACACAAGTCTTCGCATCCAAGAGGAGCTCACAAAACTTCAGTGGACTATTCTTCCAGATCTTCCCTACAGCCCCAATCTAGCACTGTAGGATTTCAATATGCTTGGCCCAATGAAGGACACAATCTGTGGGATGCACTACGCAGATGATGAAGTTATTGATGCAGTACAATGTTGGCTCCGTCATCGACCAATGGAATGGTACCATGCAGGCATACAGGCCCTCATTTCAAAGTGGCATAAAGCCGTAGCATTGAACGTAGATTATGTTGAAAAATAATGTTGTGTAACTAAAAGATTTGGGAATAACATTGTGTATTTGAACGCTAAATATAACAACCCCTGTTTTAGGAAAAAAAATGTGTTGCATTACTTATTGAACTGCCCTCGTACAAGTACAGTTTGCCACAACAAAGAAAGTCCCAAGGGAATGAGGGGCACTAGACACTATTCCAATACCCTGCCTGGTAGTTTTATGAACTGCCGCCACGCAATTCAAAAACATTCTCACGCCTTCTACTTTTGTGAATATATCTTCTCGGTTTTAGTATACTGGGTGAATAGGGTGCATGTTTATCTTAACGGTTCTACTCCCTGTGTAGCATGCATTGTCCCACATTCGCTGTAATTGTCGCACTGTGTAAGGGTCATACATTCTTGTCAGGGACTTCCTTTGCATTGGCCAACAGTAATATGTGGGGTGTAGAAATAAAATGTGATAAAATGGATCTACTGCAAATTTTAAGGAAAATAAAAATATAAACAAACATTATCCCAATGTTATCTTTCGGCAATTCTTTTTTCTGCTACACAATTTGGTAATTTTGTATAAATAAAACAAACTCACAAAATGAGCAATAATAAATAATATGATAAATATCAGATACTGCAATGTGTAAGGACTATGATACAATGAAACACAAAATTAATATAATTTTGAGTCAAACTAGTACTTAATGCTCCATTTATTACTAGTATTTACCTAGAACGCATTTCGTTAGGATCTTCCTAACATCGACAACAGCTGATGCTGTTAAGAAGAACCTAACTAAACACGTTCTAGGTAAATACTAGTAATAAATGGAGCATTGAGTACTAGTTCGACTCAAAATTATATTAATCAGATACCGCTTCTTTTAATGACTGTCAAAATTGGTTGTTAGATTCCATGTTGCGGAATGTAAAACTAAATCAATTATTGAACAAACATTTTACTCTTCTGTTCAGTTTTCCAAAAACATGGAAAACAGAATTCTGCAAATGGAAATTAATTGTTCTTTCACACTGGCCATGTGTAGGCTAAATTGTGGAAACGTAGAGTCAGACTGAAAAATTCAATGCCATAGCCGGGATTTGAACCACAGATCTTCTGGTTTCCGTACCGCCGCTCTAACCATTGAGCTACTATGGCCAACATGCCGATATGACATTAAATTTTCCAACTGACTCGTGTTTTTCACAGTAAACCACTTAGGAGTTCTCATAAACACATGAGACAACTACCTTAATGGCGACTTACTATGCTGTAAGTACTTTAAGGTCCGGGCTTTATACTTAACCACTATTAGGTCAATTAACGGAAATTAATTTTTCTTTCACACTGGCCGTGTGTAGCCTAAATTGTGGAAACATGTTTATGAGAACTCCTAGGTGGTTTACCGGGAAAAATACGAGTCAGTTGGAGAATTTAATGTCATATCGGCACGTTGGCCATAGTAGCTCAATGGTTAGAGCGGCTGGACGGAAACCAGAAGATCCATGGTTCAAATCCCGGCTATGGCATTGAATTTTTCAGTCTGACTCTACGTTTCCAGAATTCTCCAAACTCTGACAGATATCACAAAGCTTTGTTTAGTTTAAGACAAAGGCCATGATAAAGCACTGTGTGGTACAATGACTGGTGCTTATTGTGGCAAACCTTGCATTTCAGATTTATCGTGTAAAAAAGAAGAGTGATGTAAAAGTACCTGTCACCAAATGTATTCAGGATCATTTCCTTTACCCTCTGCACCAGAACTTTGCATTCTTCCTCATTATTGAGCTTTCTCTGAAATTCAAGAGCACCAAACTCTGGAAGGCGTTCTGGTGTTAGACGGCAAGAGCTTGGTTTCACACGTTTCAAGTCAAACTGTAACATTAAAATATACCAGAAGCTTATTAACAGGTAGAAAACTGCTGCTAAAGTAGAAATAATTTTGTAATTATTGGTTAATGCCTTTTAACTTTGTTTTATTTTACGCCCTTCTAAGGTGTTCAGCAGGTAACTTCTGCTTTCATTTACAGAAATTTGTAATAATACTGTAATGTGTGGATAAACTTTAATGTTGAATGAACTACACAAATAGTAAATAAAACTGGATTGAGTTGGGACTAAATGTTACCTTAGAACCTTAATACAAGAAACATCCAATATATAAGTTTCCCTATTACATAAAAAATGAAGCTAGCTACAGTGAAGCAATAAATATAACACAAATATAACTATTTGCAACAAAAACTTCACTTATCTTAAGAATATGATGTAAATTTTCTTATTATAGTTACGTTCTGGCCTTATGAACTCTGGAAGGAATACGTTCACTACAGGCATACACACGTACAGATGAGGTGACGTAATGATATACGAGTCGTGCACATATAGAAATGCTGGGAAGATAACACATGCAACCTACTTTAATACACAAGCGGCTGTGCCAATTCCGTGTCGGACTCTGAACATGCTGTTTCAGTTTCTGAAGATGATGATGAGAATCTGCTGCTGCATGACGAGGAGTCGCTGCTGTCTTCCAAAGAGATCAATACTCTTTCAACTATATCAGGAACAATTCCGTCTTTCTCCCAATATTCCTTCTCAAGTTTTTCCCGTGACCTCAGAAATCCTCCCAGTCAAATTTGGTCACTTCTGATAAGGCTTTGAGAGTGACTTCTTGCAGTTTCTTTAGTGAGAGGTCACCTGTCACATTGTGTTCTCTCACCACTAATTTCATTTTAGCAGGCTAGCTCAATTGGGTTGAGATCACACATATAAGGGGGTAAGTGAATGACTATGCCCCAAAGACTGCAAAAATGCATCAATTTTTTATACCTTTTTTGCAGGCCTCATTTGTTCAATGATTTTATATAATTCTGGTCTTCGTGTAGAGGATTGCATGTAACGCCCTTAAATTCCAACCACGAAATCATGACCGATTTCAAAGCACTGAGGGAGGGTGGCTTATCTTGTTGAACACTGTGATATGATGCATTATCCAGTACTACCACAGATGAAGTTGGGAGATTTGGTACTAACATCTTACAGATCCACTTTTCAAGATTTTGTCCATCCATTTGGCCATGGTAGTCAACAGCAGTATTTCCAGCTTTATAAATAAGAAGAGCATTTTCTATGTAACCGTTGACACCACCAGCATACACCACTATGAGTCTATTGCCGGAATTAATGTTTTTCTGGATGCCCATTTCATCAGCGCTCTGCCAGCATTTCCCAAAAGTTAAATTACTGTCAACCCAAGTTTCATCAATATACACAATCTGTTGTCCACTTTCTGTCACTTCTTTTATGATAATGTGAGGGCTTTCAATTAGCACTTTACTTTTGCTCCTACAAGTTTTCCACTTAAAACCCAATTTTTTAATCGCACGTAAAAGACAGATTCTCCTCCTGGGAAAATGTATTCTCTTTCACAATGCGCAGCAATTTCCTGATAGTTGGTACACGTTTCTCCTGAACATAAAATTCATGCTGCATATAACGGCAGCATTGAAGTCATCGATTTGCACAACAGTGCATTCTGGTCTAGTTTTTCTTCTTTTTCCAGGACTGCCCAATGCAGTACATCCTCCTCTTGCCTGCAGCTCTTTCTTCTCCTTATGAATTCTTTTTATCCTTGACTCGGAAACACTAGTATAATATGCAGCCCATTGTGTAGCTTGCGACACTGGATATCAATATTGTTTTTTCAAAGCTTCTTCATCACATTTATCTATAACGCTACTTATAATTTCACGCCCTTCCGAATGCACAAACTTAAATTTCTTAACTTCTTCAGACATGGTGAGAAGATTAGTAAATCTTACTGCACTGAACTAGCAAGTAGGCTACGTGACTTTCTGCAGGTGATTGCTGAATGTTTACTGTATTGCTCACTCGCTGCATCACCGGACAACGGTTCCCCTCTCCCCCACACCTCATCCTGCGGAGATCACGAGTCCAGAACACATCTATAATTGATGAGATCGGTTTCATAAACATTTGTTTACATCTTCAGTCATCAAATAACTTTGTCGTCAATAATACTATCAGTTGTTACTATGTTTTTTTCCAGTATTACCAAAATCTGAAAACAAAAAAAAACCTAAAAACAGAATCAACTGCTGGTATTTCATTGGCTCGCCTTGATAACCATTTCTGTAAGAGCGAAAATAATACTCCACTATAAACATCATTTCCTCTGTCGCGAGACCCATTGTCACTTCCAATCACAGAGCACAACGTTCTTTACACAGATAACTATACATTATGGTGATGTAACAACATGCAGAAGCTCAGGCGTGCGCATGCGCACTGTGCAAAAATGTGTACTCTATACTTTGGCACATGCCATAGTACAGGCGAAATGCCATGTGCCCGTTAGGTTTTAAATGAAGAGCCCTACAACAGATGTAATGAACTGTGGAATTATCATGTATTTACATTTCACAGGAATGTTCACAACATTATGGATTTATGCATCAACCCAATAGTTTATACAGCTTGTTAATTTAAGCATTCTTAAAGACTTACTTGTTTAACTAGTTCATCCAAAGAATATATTCTGAGAGGCTTTTCTCTCTCCAAGTCTTTAGCAAATCCTCCCCCAGCATCTGTCACAAAGTTGAGTAGAGCTTCAGGAAATATACCATCATTTCGATAACTTTCAACTTTTATATCAGACTGTCTTTTGGAAAGTTTAGAGCCATCTGAGTTTAATATGAGTGGAAGATGTGCATAAAAAGGTGGCTGCCAGCCAAATGCTCTGTAAGAAAGATCAATTCATCAGAGCAATAACAAAGGGAACAATTTATGAAAATATTCTGTAAAGCAACTAGTGGAATTAATTTATTATCAGCAGTAAAATAAATATAAGGAGACAAAATGGCATGCATTTTTTTTCAATACATATCGACTGGGAAATGGAAAGTCATTTAAACTCAAAAATGCCTATGATATTTCTTCAGCCACTTTCAATTCAGCCAACATAATGACACAGTAAATACGAGGGCTGTTCAATTAAGAATGATCATAAATTTTTTACGGTAATAATTTTTTGCACTAAAATTCAATCTTATTATATTCTGTTAGCTTAATGTGAAACAAACACGCCCAGGCAGGTTCAGACATGTTCAGTATCGCCTACCGCTGCAATGGAGGTAACACGTGAGGACCAATATGCGGCTTTGAAATTCTGCTTTCGTCTCAACAAATCTTCAGTTGAGGCCTATACAATGTTACAGGAGACCTATGGAGAGTCTGTTCTTCCCTACAGCACAGCTCGAAGGTGGTTTAAAATGTTTAAAGAGGGGAGGCAATTAATTTAAAAGGAAGGTGGACCCGGAGCTCCAGTTACTCCTCTTAGGGAAGAAAACATCAACACTGCTGCTGCCATTGTGAGAGAGGATCGACGAATTACCTTAAGATCACTTTCTGAAATACTGAACATTTCATTGGGTGCCACCCACACGCTGGTGACAGAAACATTACACATGAGACGTGTTTGTGCGCGATGGGTTCCAAGACTGTTGAATACCGAACAAAAGGACATTCACATGCAGGTGCAGGTCTGCATGCAGTTAAAGTTGATGTTAGAGGAAGATCCGGAGTTTCTTTCAAACGTAATCACTGCTGATGAAACTTGGCTACATCATTTTGATCCTGAGAGCAAACAGCAAAGCTCAGTGTGGAAATCTCCTTCATCACCAACCCCCAAAAAAGCAAAAGTGGTTGCTGCTGCTAAGAAAGTTATGGTCATCTCATTCTTTGATATTCATGGAATGGTTTATCAGTATGTTGTACCTGCACACACATCAGTAACTGGACAATACTACAGGAATGTCCTGAAAACATTGCAAGTCCATATCAGGCGCAAAAGACCACATTTCCATGAAGCAGGCTGGATGCTGCACCACGACAACGCGCGGCCGCATATTGCCAATGTTGCTGCTGTATATCTTGCAAAAATCAACGTGAAGCGCATCCCTCACCCTCACTATAGTCCGAGTTTAGCCCCATATGACTGTTTTCTATTCCCTGACTTGAAGAAACGCCTTGGAGGCTGCAGAGGCAATTTTGAAGGATGTCTCAAAAAATGGTTTCCAGCATGTCTTTGAAGACTGACAGAAACGCTGGGACAAGTGCATCGCATTCAGGGGAGACTATTTTGAGAAGGACCATCAAAATTATGAGGATGAGTAAAGGTATGTTGTCAAAAAAAAATTGTGATAATTCTTTATTGAACAGCCCTCGTATATTCTAAATACAGATCCATTGTTCCAAATCCTTTCATTGTACCAAGCTTTATTCTTTTATTAAGAGCACACATTACACTACACAAATAGAAGAAAGCAGAACATCGTGTGACAACAAACCAAGACAGTTGCAGACATTGCCTCCAAAATTGACATTTCCATGGGATCTGTGCACACAATCCTGCATGAAGATCTGAAAATGCTGAATTGGCGATCCTCCAAAACAAAATTCTCCACTCGCTGGATCATGTCGTCAGACCTGCTGGTGCAAGGCTGTGACTGTCTTCGTTTGTTGTTACAGGATGTTCTGTCTTCATTGAACTGTCGCACCCAGGAACGCGCATTAGACAAATCCACGGTACCATCACCACATGCCTCATTCAACTGGCAATGAATTTCAGTAGGTGTCACACCACCAAAATGGAGAAAATGAATGATTACACACTGTTCTTGCAATGAAAACGTCGCCAATTTAAGTATCAAAAGCAATCCTAACTCTCATCGCTGCCACTAGAGTTCTATACACTGTACAGTGCTGCCATCTCTGTCACGCATTCACAGAGTCCACGTGTATTTAAAAAAAAAAATAGGTGTGCACCTCGTATAAATATCAATGGCAGAAGAGCATCCAACCTCAGATTTTCTGATGTTATTGTACTATTTGCCAAATGAAATCCATAAAAATGCTGAATGAACACAAAGAGCTAAGAAGCAGGTCTAGACAATCATACAGATGGAGGGTACATCGACAGAACACAGTGAAGAATATATCTGTTCAGGACAGAGGATTAGCATTTCAGAGAGTGGAGAAAGGGATATTCTAAGAAGAATTTTCCAGGAGAAAATTTTCGACCCAGAATTTTGTACTTCTAGAAAAATCTTTGAACACCAAAATAAGATTTGAAATACTGTACAACTGCATCGTTACACCTCTTACCTATGGAAGTCAGACATGGACACTAACAAAGGGACAAACAAACAAAGAACAAGTGTGCCAATGTAAAATGGAGAGAAGAGTAGTGGGTATCAAATACAGTGACAAGGTAAGGAACGATAAACTGTGAAGGAAGAGTGGAATGGAAGATATGGCCTGGAATGGAAGATATGGCCTGCAGAATAATGCAAACCAAATGGCACTGGGTAGGACACATAGCAAGGATGAACTAGATCAGATGGACCTACGCTGCAACAATAGGGAATTGTGGATAGGAAAAAGGAGTAAAGGACACCTGCAGCACAAATGGTCACACGATGTCCAGAAGGTAGCTAGTGTCCAGTAGACCAGGACTGCAAGAGACAGAGAAAAGTGGAAAGACATATCCCCAAGCGTAGATTAAAAAGAGTGCTCAGACAAGTCAGTGAAATGTGCAAAGAGTGTAAACATTGATGTGGAAAGAAGTGATTAGTTATTGATAAAATAACATACATCATAATCAAAGACAAACATTAAATAATAAGGAATAGACATTAGAAGTAAATTAATTGATGGAAATGAATCATTTCTTCACACTAGCCATATATAGGCTAATGTTTTGGATAGACAGAGTCGAAATGAAAAATTCAATGCCATGGCCGGGATTTGAACCACGGATCTCCTGGTTTCTGTCCAGTCGCTCTTAACCATTGAGCTACCATGGCCAACATACCATCCTGACATTAAATTCTCCAATTGACTCATATTTCCCCAGTAAACCACTAGAGGCTCTTGTATCCAAGATACACTGTCTGTGGCGACTTGCTACCGTAAGTACTTGAGTCCCAGGCTTCATCATTAAACTCTTATTATTTTAGTTAATTGATGGAAATTAATCATTTCTTCACACTACCTGAGGTTTTGGACAGATAAGAGTCCACATGACCGGGATATGAGTCAATTGGAGAATTTAATGTCAGGATGGCATGTTGGCCATGGTGGCTCAATGAGTAAGACTTACTGGACGGAAACCAGAAGGTCCGTGGTTCAAATCCCTGTCATGGCATTGAATTTTTCATGTCAACTCTATCTATCCATTCTTTTTTTATTTATTTTATTTTTTAAATTTACGTCCTCCAATGTTCAGTCATATCGGACGATGAATGAAATGGGTGAAATGATGCTCAAATGAGTCCGGGGTCCATGGAACTTAGAGACCTGACATTCGTCTTTGAGGATAAGGGAAAACCATGGGAAAAACCTTATCCACGTAACACACCCTGACCAAGATTTGAACTCGGTACCTCTTGAACGTGAGGCAGACACGCTACCATCTACGCTACCGAGGCAGGCATCTACCCAAAACCTTAACCTATATATGGCTAGTGTGAAGAAATGATTAATTTCCATTAATTAACTTAAATAATAAGAGTTAAATTATGAAGCCTGGGATTTAAGTACTTATAATAGTAAGTTGCCACAAATGGTGTATCTCGAATACGAGAGCCCCTAGTGGTTTACTGGGAAAAAATATGAGTCAATTGGAGAATTTAATGTCTGGACAGCACATTGGCCATGGTAGCTCAATGGGTATGAGCGACTGGATGGAAACCAGGAGATCCGTGGTTCAAATCCCGGCCATGGCATTGAATTTTTCATGTCGACTCTATCTATTAGAAGTAAACTTAGAGGGATTAGTTCATGCTATAAGTAGTGTCGAGCTCACGCTACTCACAGGTAGGAGACCCTTGCCCTTCAAAGGGAAACTATAGGCTATCTTTATAAATACAAGATATGTGTATACCTACATGCATAAATGTTCTATTAAAGCAAGTGTTGTAAAAGGAGCTGGTGCTTGGGTAAGTCTCCAAAACAACTGCTAACTTTCTTCTAGTTCTTTTAGTTTTAAGATGGTGCCCAGTCATGGAAGTTTACTTAAGCTTACAAAATAAATTGGAACTAATTCAAGAAAATTTATAACTCATGGTATATACCTGAAAAGCATAATGTGTTTTGGTGTAGATACCTGCCATTCTACTCCTCTTAATACATGACTAATCTCCATTAAATGGTCATCTACAACGTTAGCAAAATGGTAAGTAGGGAATCCATCTGCTTTCATAATAACAGGATCACCTTCATTTTTGGCAACATCAAATGAAATTTGTCCATAGACAAGGTCATCAAATTCTTTCACTTCAGATGTTAACTGAAACAAAACATAATGTGAGAAACCATTTGTATAAAAGCAAAAGTCTAAGTTTATATCATATAAAACTGTCTTCATGGTTTTTAATGACTTCCAGTACCTTGAACCTGATACAATGAACATCTCCCCGATCCAGACGTTTGCTCACTTCTGATTTAGATAAACTTCGACACCGGTTGTCATATCGTGGTATCTGACGAGCCTTCAGGGCCTCTCGTCGCAAAAGATCAAGGCGTTTATCAGAGCAAAAGCAATGATATGCCACACCTTCATCAAGCAAATGCTGCACATGTTCTCTAAAATTAAAAATATTATACTAAACAAATGATATTTCAATAAGCATACAAGCATTATTCCATTATATGCACAATTTAATCACCTGTATAAACGAACACGCTGAGACTGTAAATAAGGTCCATATGGACCACCTAATTTTGGACTCTCATCTGGGTGTATACCGACCCATTTCAAGTCTTCTTCAAGTTGTTCGGCTGCTCCGGGTACAAGTCGTTTCTGATCTGTATCTTCAATCCGCAACACAAACTTTCCTCCAAGAGACTTAGCAAATAGATAATTAAATAATGCTGTTCTAAGACCTCCAAGATGCAGGTAACCTGGAGAAAATTATGATTAATACTTACAGTGACAGTTAACTTACAATTATATGTCCCATTTTGATATGATTTGAATATGTACCTGTTGGACTAGGGGCAAATCTTACTCTAACGTGATTTGTATCATTCCCAGTAGAGATACTTCTCAACAGCAGCAGTGCAAATCTAGAATTAATCTTCATGCTTATAAAAATGGTATACTAACAATTGTAAGCAACTAAGCAATGTTTATTTTGAAAATTTCCATTTAACCTAACCTCATTCTTTTAAGATTTTAGGTTAACAAGGTCAATAGGTTATATACATTATCAAGTGCAGTAATCTGCCTGCAATATAGTGCATAATGCTTTCGTTTTGCTGTTAAATAAGCATATTTTCGACTAAAGATCTAGAATATTGTCATTTCAAGAACTAGAGAGCGCGCTCACATGTTTCTTCCTGGGTGGGAAGTTTGTTTACATCACAGAGCAACGATACCAACTCGTCACTAATCTGAGAAACGAAATTTCTCTCTTAAATGTTACTGCTGTTCTATATGAGGTAATTTTATAATTTCATACCATGTCTTCTCTTTGCAATTAATGAAATGTGCGTACTTCAAACCTTCACACAGGAACAGATAAAATGAGGTCTGTGTTGTTGTTTTGGGAATAAACTGGTCTGTTTTGGTTACTGTTCTTTTAACTGGTTGGGTAAATGGACGAAATAATTCCGAGTGAGTTCAGGGGCAATAGAACTTAGAGTTATCGAATTACGGTTTGAACTGCTTGACTCACCAGATCTAGCCCCAAGCGACTTCTTTTTGTTCCCTCATCTGAAAATTGCGCTCGGAGGACAGAGATTTCCGTGAAATGAACAGGCAATCACCTTCGTGAACAATTATTTTCCAGGGAAAAATGCCGAGTACTATTTGGACAGGTTACAGAGATGGGAGCATCGCTGGGAGAAGTGTGTAGAGTTACAAGGAGACTATGTTGAAAAACGCCGAGTACTATTTGGACGAATTACGGAGATGGGAACATCGCTGGGAGAAGTGTGTAGAGTTACAAGTAGACTATGTTGAAAAACGCCGAGTACTATTTGGACGGGTTACAGAGATGGGAGCATCACTGGGAGAAGTGTGTAGAGTTACAAGGAGACTATGTTGAAAAACGTCGAGTACTATTTGGACGTGTTACAGAGATGGGAGCATCGCTGGGAGAAGTGTGTAGACTTACAAGGAGACTATGTTGAAAAAAAAAAAAACTGAAAAAAAAATGTCTTGTGTCTTCATTAGGTCGGAAACTTTTCAGACCAGCTATGTACTGTCAATCCATTGTCTTATGAGTCATATACAACATTCTTATGCCTTGGAATCCATAATTTCAGGTCTCCATTTCCTGTGATCAGTTAAATTTAAAATAAAAACACAAAAATCTGTTTACTTTTAATGACATTCCTCTTTCATCCTCTGTACCTTTCCTGCTTGACTTATGGACACCGTAGTATCCTTGTGTTCCAACGTATTGTGACTTTGTGGATTCGTAGAATTAAAAGTACAAGTTGCAGAAATTCCAAATGTTCTTTATTTCCGTAGAAATACACTTACAGTAGCAGCAGAATTACGTCACATACACAATCACAATCTATCAAGGTCGATGACCACAACAACAGCGTTCTTATTACATCTGTTTACAACATCAACTCTCGTTAAAGCACTTACTAATTTACGACTAACTCTTTGCAAGACGTCACTTCCTTAAATACCTAATTGATAATTCGAGACTGTTCTGTAACAATCACTAGATATTTCTGGAATAAACAAGACATCGAATGTGCTGTCACTAGACGAAACCCGAGCCTTCCAGAAGCGTAGCTTAATCTGTGCCGGCAAGTCCCTTATTTTTATTTGCCGGCTCCTTGTGTACACAAGCCGCGCTATCGTAGATAATGGGTTCGCAACAGTATGTATTAAAGAAGTATTATAACTAGAGCCCGGAATTGTAAGCACAATCAAATGATGAAATAAGCAAGCAAATAACCACGAAAAATGAAACAAATAAGCACCAAATAAAAATTTAATCGTAAACGTATTGTTTGGTAGAATGTTTACCTTACGCTTGTTACAGTACACGAGAGTTATCTTGAGATTTTTTGTTCCATTTATACTCCAATGGTCATATCGGCGGTCGTTCTCCTTTGGAACATATCAAAGGTGTTAACTCGTATTCGTTGGCTTTTAATCATTAGATCACGTACACATTCGACTCCAATTCATACTTCCAGACTCTGGGGAAGATGAGGAATTCTCTTGGTCGGAGAAAAATCTCCACCCCCTCACAGCCCGGGATCGAACCCGTGACCCCTTTGAGATTTGATTTTCTTGTGGGAAGCTCCTGCGTTTTTCAGTGGAAAAAAAGTATACTGTGAAAAGGAAATCTAAACGTCTCATGACGTTACTGGAACGTGCGAAAGCACCACAGTTCTTTTTGAATGAATTTCCCTTAGATATCCGTTTCTGTACCAGAAAGTTTAGTGTCTCGTAACCAGGATACTTTACTGAGTTTCTCAAAGGCAGTTTTAGCAATACTGTGAATCTCAGATGACAGCGTTACTAAATTTCATATATCAAAGAAAGTGAATGCTCCAAGGTATTCTGCTGCGCCGTGGCTCAGTGGTTAGACCGCTTGGCTCTCACCAAGGCGGCCCGGGTTCGATCCCAGGCGACCATAAAGTGAGATTTGTGGTGGACAACACGGCGCTGGGGCGGGTTTTCTCCGGGATCTCCGATTTCCCCCGCCATCTCATTCCACCGGTGCTCCATCTTCATCTCATGTATCATCAGTGTCACCGCCTGCGGTGCGTATGTAGTAAAAGCGGGCGTTAAACACTACACATTTCCAAGGTATTATTTCGAGTTTCCAACTGTGTTATAATAGCAGGTATTTTGGAGAAGCGGTTATGGATGTACTCTATATTATCTTGAATGCCAATATTAGCAAAACATTCTTGTGCTGTGGCGATGTTACATCTAAGGAGTACAACACTGTTTTATGTCATTGGAATGTTCTGCGTGGAATGACACAGCCTCACTCTGTGGAAGTCACAACTCCAGAGATCATTGAACAAATTCATCGTTTAGTATTGGAAGCCTGCAGGTTAAAGTTGTTTGAGATAGCAGAGGCTGTAAACATATCAAAAGAACGTGCAGATAATATTTTAAGTAATGTTTTGGGCTTTTACAAGGTCTCTGCCTCGTTTGCTGACACCTGATCAAAAGTTGCAAAGAAAAACTGTTTCTGTTAGGAGAATTTGGAGCTCTACTGTAAAAATCCCAGTGAATTTTTGAGACGACTTATTACCATGGATGAAACTTGGATACATCACTACACTCCAGAAAGTAAATCACAGTCAAAACAGTGGATGGCGTCAGGTGAACCAACTCCGAAATAGGCAAACTCAATTTTTAGTTTATGGCGGTATTTTCTGGGATCTACAGGGAATTAATTTTATTGATTACTTAGAAAAGCGTCACTGGTGACTACTACGTAAGCTTACTACAACTTTTGAGTGATGAGGTGAAAACAGAAAGACGTCTCCGGCCCATCGTTCAGTCATTGCAGTGGGAAAAATGTACGAATTAAATTATTAATAATAACTAAACACTAGTAACACAACTTCACTATTTACTTATCTTATTTAAATCCTGGGACCGGCTTCAAAGCAAAACATCTGCTTCATCCTCAACCACTCAGCTTGACACTCACCAACTAAATGACTGACTGAGTGATGAGTGTCAACCTGAGTGGTTGAGGATGAAGCAGATGTTTTGCTTTGAAGCCGGTCCCAGGATTTAAATAAGATAAGTAAATAGTGAAGTTGTGTTACTAGTGTTTAGTTATTATTAATAACCTAGTTTACTTCACTGTCAGCAGCTTCAGTTTTTTACATAAGTATGAATTAAAGTTTGAATTGTTTGAACATTCACCCTATTGGCCAGATGTAGCACCCAGTGACTACCATCTGTTCTTCCCGAACCTCAAAAAATGTCTTGGAGGACGAAGATTTCACAACAACCAAGAACCCGATCGAGTTAAAACTGGCTGAGGAGGTAAAGACAGATTTGGAAGGACTTGATGAAATTTTTTAACTCTAATCGATGACAGTACACTTTCTTTACGCTATAAATAAGAAGATCCACGTTTTTATATCGCCTCCTGACTCTTTCGGCGAGACGATGATGGCCAGGAGTGAAAATTTACTTTTATGGTTTGGATAAAATAAGCTATTTTGACTAAAAAGCATAAAATAAGCAAGAAAAGGCCATATTTCAGAAAAAAAAGCATTTATAAGCATTTTGCTTAGAAATCCGGGCTCTAATTATAAGATATCGTTTCGGACTAAGCATGTCTTTGTTAGCAAAGCCTGCTGTTAATCAAGCTGATGAGATTCAGGTTGGCTTATGTACATCTGTATGGCATATCTCCAGCTTTACCACACAGACTCTGTATTATTGTGTGTGGGGTATCGTTCACTGCACTTCATTGCCGACTCACAGCCAGATCTAAGAATACACAAACATTCGTTTGGTTGTAAATAATTCTTACAGCGTGCATGTCGTTTACTGCCCTCTAAATCTAAACATAACTATTCTAAGGATGTAGAAATATCACGACATGACTGTTTTAATAACAGTGGAAACTAATACCAATTCATATAATAACAGAGTTCATTCGCTTTGTCCTTATCCTTTTTTCTTTATTTCTCCAAAAATTTGTACCTGCTTGATTATTTTGACTATCATTATTTGATTACTATTATTTTTGCTCTCATCTACTGGCTGTTTTCCTGAAATTGCCATCACTTTCGTTCTATTTACTGAAATATTCACATAAAATGTATGACTTGTTGAAGCAGATAGGTATGGGTCATTCTTGGATAAATGCAGAGTATGGGTATAGAGGCTTCTGGAAAGAAGTTAAGTTAAGATTAGAAGATATTGACAGACAAGACATTTTCGCCAATACAAGTGACAAAAACTCACTGACGTTATATAGAGACATAAACACAACCTGGGGAAGGGAGGTTATATAGATATATGTAGTAAGTTAGGGCGAGAAGGTTTTGCTTGGGCGAGAACAGGAGTGAGAAACTTGAAAGGTATAGGTCAAGAGAGGGAGCTAGATAAATGTCCATTGTGTGGAGAAGAGAATGCAGACTTCTATTGTATATTAAATTGTAGTCAAACAAAGATATGGAGAGAGTACGAGCCTGGCTACGTAAATAGGACAATTTGGGGGACGAAGTAAGAATTAGAAAAATTTTGCCAGTAAAAGGGGAAAAGAACAGGAGAAATATAGGGAATTATTTAGGGAAAGTTAAAGAGAGATGGCTAAGAACAATTAAGAGAAAAATGTAGATTAGGACAGGTGAAATGGCAAACTGTGTAAACAGGAGTGGAGGACCTCCAATACACAAAAACCTAGGGTTAGGTGTATGGGCACCGAATTATTATTCAATGGCAAGCAACATGGTAGGATTTTAGGATTTTGGAATATATGACATTTTTCTGTATGGATTTTATAATTGTAATCTCGATTTTGTATTTCCATTTGATGTAAAAGTAAAGATGAGAATAAATTACAAATTACTGAAATGTTAGTTCATACTCTTCTAATATTTTATACCACGTTCAAGAGGTCCCGAGCTCGCATCTCGGTCAGGGTAAGTTACCTGGATACGGTTTTTCCGGGGCTTTTCCTTATCCTGAAAGAGGAATCTCGGGTAACTCTAAGCTCCATGGACCCTGGACACATTTGAGCATCATTTCATCCATTTCATTTACCATCCGATATGACTTAAAGTTGGAGAATGTAAATTTAAAAAAATATATATTATACAACATATTTATGGTTTTCTGCAATGAGATAAAATAATTTTTCCGCAAAAGTGTATATTTCTTTAAAACACAGAGTTCATGTCTGTTACTTGTGTGTGTGTGTGTGTGTGTGTGTGTGTGTGTGTGTGTGTGTGTGTGTGTGTGTCTGTCTGTGTGTGTGTGTGTGTGTGCGCGCGCGCGCGCGCGTGTGTGTGCAGATATTTTTCCTTATTATATGTCTGAATTTAAGAACGAGGGCTGTTCAATAAAGAATGATCACTTTTTTTTTGACAACACGCCTTTACTCATCCTCATAATTTTAATGGTCCTTCTCAAAATAGTCTCCCCTGAATGCGATGCACTTGTCGCAGTGTTTCTGTCAGTCTTCAAAGACACGCTGGAAACCATTTTTGAGAGATCCTTCAAAATCGGCTCCGCAGCCTTCACTACTGCTTCTGATGATGGATAATGCCTCCCACGAAGGCGTTTCTTCAAGTTAGGGAATAGAAAAAAGTCACATGAGGCTAAATCCGGACTATAGGGAGGGTGAGGAGTGCACTTCACGTTGATTTTTGCAAACTATTCTGCAACAACAAAGGCAATATGCGGCCGCGCATTATCGTGGTGCAGTATCCAGCCTGCTTCACGGAAATGTGGTCTTTTGCGCCTGATATAGACTTGCAATGTTTTCAGGACATCCCTGTAGTATTGTCCAGTTACTGATGTGTGTGCAGGTACAACATGCTGATAAACCATTCCATGAATATCAAAGAATGAGATGACCATAACTTTCCCAGCAGAAGCAACCACTTTTGCTTTTTGGGAGTTGGTGATGAAGGAGATTTCTACACTGAGCTTTGCTGTTTGCTCTCAGGATCAAAATGATGTAGCCAAGTTTCATCAGTAGTGATTACGTTTAAAAGAAACTTCGGATCTTCCTCTAACATCAACTTTAACTGCATGTTACCTCAATGGCTGCGGTAGGTGATACTGAACATATCTGAACTTGCCTGTTTCTCACAGGCGGATACCAGGATTACCAACAATGAAACTACTACGGCGTGTTTATTTCACATTAAGCGAACAGAATATAATAAGATTGAATTTTAGTGCGAAAAAATATGTAAAAAAAATTATGCTCCCATCTCTGTAACCCGTCCAAATAACTCGGCGTTTTTCTCTGCAAAATAATTGTTCAAGAAGGTGATTGCCTCTTTATTTGACGAAAATCTCTGTTCTCCGAGCGCAATTTTCAGATGAGGGAACAAAAAGAAGTCACTTGTGGCTAGATCTGGTGAGTTAAGCAGTTCAAACCGTAATTCGTGGATTTTCGCCATTGCAACCGCTGAGGTGTGAGAGGGTGCTTTGTCTTGTTGAAACAGGAATTTCTGTTTCTGCAAATGTGGCCATTTTTCCGCAAGTTCTACCTTCAGCTTGTCAAGTAATTATACGTAGTATGCTCTTGTAATGATTTTAGCTTTTTGAAGATAATCGATTAAAATAACTTAATGACTATCCCATAAAAACAGTCGCCATCACTTTCCCAGCCGAAAAAAACTACAATTTTTGCTTTTTTTTGAGTCGGTTCCCCCTTTGCAGTCCACTGTTTGAACTGTATTTCTGTTTACGTCGTTTAATGGTGTATCCAAGTTTCGTCTACTCATATACTCTACTTATGGCTATAGACCATAAGAAATATCCTGAGTTTCATGGTTATGGAATAACTCTCACAATTTCTTGTTGCAATGTTGAAATATTTCATATTTTCAAAGTAAGCAAAGTCTAAGCTATAGTTTATATACTCGAGTTGGAC
Organism: Mantis religiosa; assembly: GCA_030765055.1. Lineage (NCBI taxonomy): Eukaryota > Metazoa > Arthropoda > Insecta > Mantodea > Mantidae > Mantis > Mantis religiosa. The sequence goes on along the minus strand of CM060955.1, from coordinate 164,629,911 downwards.
TTAATTTTGCTTTATATGAAGATTCAGTATGATATTTGCAACTGTTGGCTTTGGCTGGGCCTAGTGTGGCGAAACGCCAAACGATTGTTAGCGGACATGGGCAGTAGAGAGGCAAACCGTCGCGGGGTGAAGATGCTACTTCAACAGTCCTACAACATTTTGGTCTAAACTTCGTGTGCGCAATTTTGAAAATCTTCCAAATGTGCGGAATGGATACGAATGGCATCCACGAAGAGGTAAGTGTCGTTGCGCTTTAAGCTGGTAGTCTAATATAATAGCCGCGTTCATTCCATCCCATGCGATATCAAAGCTTTCCCTTCTGACCACATCTCCTCACATGTAAGCAATTATAAGGGTCTTCCACCCTTAACATATGGGGTGGTCCTTCTCAAAACGTTCACCAAGTTAAAGCGCTGTTGCAATATTTTTATTGTCTCCTCAGAACTGCAGTACCTTCTATTATCTTAAACTGTGCAAACGTGCTTCTTATGTTTGTTAATTAAGCTTCTTATATTTATAGAAGTTACATAGTGTTTTACTTAGTGTAGTTTTATAAATTTATTAGTGTTTAATAGTTATTGACGTTTAGCACTTGCGTAATTTAATTAAGATGTGGAGACCGTGGGTATCGAACCTAACATGGATATGCTAACATGGATTTCCATTCATACTTGTAATATATATCTAACAGTATTTCTAACCTTTCCCGAGTTCTAAAGCGTTTATGACATATTTAATTATTATGCGGAATGTACGTGATTATTTATATTGTGTTTAACAGACGGTCCCTCCCAAAAATTACACTGCATAACTTTATTCAAACTTGTAAACTTAGCAGACATCCTCGTAAAAGCTTCCAGCATTTAAAAAGAGTAATATAGTTTCCTTACTAGTTTTTCTTTAATTCCTTAGTGCGTTTTTTTTTTTTTTTTTTTTTTTTTTTTACTTTTGAAGTATTTACTGCTTTGTTAAATCAACTGAAATTCCCCACTTGTAGCTGCCATAGAATATAGGAAAATGTTTTAGGATAAATTGGCTCACGATTGCAATAAACAAAGCTCTAACGTAAATCTTTGCTTACAAATTATTATTAACTACCAGAATATCCAAAGTGCTTCTTTAATTTACAAGTAAATATCCCTCACAAATTCATGCACACTTTTACCCTTTTAAAATTGTAATGATGTTACACTAAACTTTCCTTAGATATTATGTTAATAATACACATTTAGTTCGCGTACGTAATAGAAGTACTAGTACCATAACAGCATAGGCAATATATCTCTTTAAAGAGTTGTAACATTATGTATTATTATAGGATACATTAATTACTTAAAATTTATTCGAAAACATCAATGACTTTCTTACAGTGTATTCAGCTTTATTTATTTATTTATTTATTTATTTATTTATTTATTTATTTATTTATTTATTTATTTATTTATTTATTTATTTATTTATTTATTTATTTATTTATTTATTTATTTATTTATTTATTTATTTATTTATTTATTTATTTATTTATTTATTTATTTATTTATTTATTTATTTATTTATTTATTTATTTATTTATTTATTTATTTATTTATTTATTTATTTATTTATTTATTTATTTATTTATTTATTTATTTATTTATTTATTTATTTATTTATTTATTTATTTATTTATTTATTTATTTATTTATTTATTTATTTATTTATTTATTTATTTATTTATTTATTTATTTATTTATTTATTTATTTATTTATTTATTTATTTATTTATTTATTTATTTATTTATTTATTTATTTATTTATTTATTTATTTATTTATTTATTTATTTATTTATTTATTTATTTATTTATTTATTTATTTATTTATTTATTTATTTATTTTTGCTTCTAAACGTTATTTTAAACAGCGGCAACCCTGGATATTCTCAGCTCTAAAAATGTGCCTAATATTCTTCACTTCTTCCCCCCCCCCCCCCCCCCGCGGTAGGTGTATCCTAAGAAGTTTATGACATTGTGATTAGGGAAAAGAACAGCTTTTCCGTACAAAGCCTGCCACTTGGGGATGCTTTAAGCGCGGTCATTATACATAACCACACGCGGTTGCATCATCCATTAACTGCAGTGGAGTTCCATCCTATCTGCTTTAGTCAATTAAACCTCAGAATGTCCCTCCACGTGGAGTAAATCACGTGATATGAGCTGATTTTGTGGACACGTTGTTGAGAAAGCTGTTATTTACTGTTCATCTACAGTCAACCTATATTTTGATATGTAGCAGATCAATAAATGAAACTCAACAAGAGCTATAGACATATGAAAGATCAAAGGTTTTCTCACTGAAAGATGAAACATACACAAAGTCATCATTACATGTGTTTCCATTCTGTATTTTCAACCCATTTAACCCTGATGAAGGGTTAACATTAAATATTGAAACATTTTATAAGTCTGAGATATCTCACTTAACATAGAATGTCTAAAAAACCTATGAATGTATCTGAACCAAAATAGACATTTTAGGACGAGCACTTGACTCGCAATTCAATTACAAGAGGCTTTTCATTTTTGATAAGTAGGAAATCACTAAATGTATATCTGAAAATGAAGATAGAAAAGGTAAGGAAGGAAAAATATAGGGGCCTATGTGACAGGTATGATAGGGAGTGTTTAGCTTGGTTAAGGGCAGAGGCCATATTGAGAGGGGGTTCACCAAAGGAGCGCATTTTATGTGGAAATAAAATAAGCATAGAGCATTATGCAGTGGAATGTAAAGAAGCAGAAAACTGGAGGAAAACTGGGATAATAAAGGGGCTTACGTAGTGACTAAATAAGGGAGGTGGGGAAAGTATGCAGACATCAAGAAGAAATGGGTGAGAAGGGTAAGGAAGTTAAGCCTTAGAGAAATGGAGGACACAACTGAATATTAGGTCAAGGTCGCATGAGGGCTAGAATAAAAGTAAACGACCACAGGCAGCCAATATCGCCATTAGCCTGTAAACTAAGCAGCTGACAGCTTTGTACTTAGAATAGAATTGAACAATTGTTACTGGAATTGTAAGAGATTATTGTATATTTAAGTACAAATAAATTAAACCTAAATTTATATCGGGCGATGAATTAAATGATATTGAAATGACCCCAGTGTACATAGAGCTTAGAGTTACCAGACATTCATCTTTCAGGATAAGGGAAAACCTCCAACGTTAAGTCATATCGGACGATGATTGAAATTATATTCAAATGAGTACAGGGTACATAGAGCTTAGAGTTACCAGACATTCATCTTTCAGGATAAGGGAAAACCTCCAACGTTAAGTCATATCGGACGATGATTGAAATTATATTCAAATGAGTACAGGGTACATAGAGCTTAGAGTTACCAGACATTCATCTTTTAGGATAAGGGAAAACATCCAACGTTAAGTCATATCGGACGATGAATGAAATTATATTCAAATGAGTACAGGGTACATAGAGCTTAGAGTTACCAGACATTCATCCTTCAGGATAAGGGAAAACCTCCAACATTAAGTCATATCGGACGATGAATGAAATTATATTCAAATGAGTACAGGGTACATAGAGCTTAGAGTTACCAGACATTCATCTTTCAGGATAAGAGAAAACCTCCAACGTTAAGTCAAATCGGACGATGAATGAAATGATGTTCAAATGAGTACAGGGTACATAGAGCTTAGCTTTACCTGACATTCATCTTTCAGGATAAGAGAAACCCTCCAACGTTAAGTCATATCGGACGATGAATGAAATGATGTTCAAATGAGTACAGGGTACATAGAGCTTAGCTTTACCTGACATTCATCTTTCAGGATAAGAGAAACCCTCCAACGTTAAGTCATATCGGACGATGAATGAAATGATGTTCAAATGAGTACAGGGTACATAGAACTTAGAGTTACCAGACATTCATCTTTCAGTATAAGAGAAAACCTCCAACGTGAAGTCATATCGGACGATGAATGAAATGATGTTCAAATGAATACAGGGTACATAGAGCTTAGAGTTACCAGACATTCATCTTTCAGGATAAGAGAAAACCTCAAACGTTAAGTCATATCGGACGATGAATAAAATGATGTTCAAATGAGTACAGGGTACATAGAGCTTAGCTTTACCTGACATTCATCTTTCAGGATAAGAGAAACCCTCCAACGTTAAGTCATATCGGACGATGAATGAAATGATGTTCAAATGAGTACAGGGTACATAGAGCTTAGCTTTACCTGACATTCATCTTTCAGTATAAGAGAAAACCTCCAACGTTAAGTCATATCGGACGATGAATGAAATGATGTTCAAATGAATACAGGGTACATAGAGCTTAGAGTTACCAGACATTCATCTTTCAGGATAAGAGAAAACCTCCAACGTTAAGTCATATCGGACGATGAATGAAATGATGCTCAACTGAGTACAGGGTACATAGAGCTTATAGTTACCAGACATTCATATTTCAGGATAACGGAAAACCTCCAACGTTAAGTCATATCGGACGATGGATGAAATGATGTTCAAATCAGTACAGGGTACATAGAGCTTAGAGTTATGTGACATTCATCTTTCAGTATAAGAAAAAATCTCTAACGTTAAGTCATATCGGGTGATGAATGGAATGATGTTCAAATGAGTACAGGGTACATAGAGCTTAGAGTTACTAGACATTCATCTTTCAGGATAAGAGAAAACCTCCAACGTTAAGTCATATCGGACGATGAATGAAATTATGTTCAAATGACCACAGGGTTCATAGAGCTTAGAGTTACCAGACATTCATCTTTCAGGATAAGGGAAAATCTCCAACATTAAGTCATATCGGACGATGAATGAAATGATGTTCAGATGAGTACAGGGTACATAGAGCTTAGAGTTACATGACATTCATCTTTCAGTATAAGAGAAAACCTCCAACGTTAAGTCGTATCGGACGATGAATGAAATGATGTTCAGATGAGTACAGGGTACATAGAGCTTAGAGTTACTAGACATTCATCTTTCAGGATAAGAGAAAACCTCCAACGTTAAGTCATATCGGACGATGAATGAAATGATGTTCAAATGACCACAGGGTACATAGAGCTTAGAGTTACCAGACATTCATCTTTCAGGATAAGGGAAAATCTCCAACGTTAAGTCATATCAGACGATGAATGAAATGATGTTTAAATGAGTACAGGGTACATAGAGCTTAGGTTTACCTGACATTCATCTTTCAGGATAACAGAAACCCTCCAACGTTAAGTCATATCGGACGATGAATGAAATGATGTTCAAATGAGTACAGGGTACATAGAGCTTAGAGTTACCAGACATTCATCTTTAAGGATAAGAGAAAACCTCCAACGTTAAGTCATATCAGACGATGAATGAAATGATGTTTAAATGAGTACAGGGTACATAGAGCTTAGAGTTGCCAGACATTCATCTTTCAGGATAAGAGAAAACCTCCAACGTTAAGTCATATCGGACGATGAATGAAATGATGTTTAAATGAGTACAGTGTACATAGAGCTTAGAGTTGCCAGACATTCATCTTTCAGGATAAGAGAAAACCTCCAACGTTAAGTCATATCGGACAATGAATGAAATGATGTTTAAATGAGTACAGGGTACATAGAGCTTAGAGTTGCCAGACATTCATCTTTCAGGATAAGAGAAAACCTCCAACGTTAAGTCATATCGGACGATGAATGAAATGATGTTTAAATGAGTACAGGGTACATAGAGCTTAGAGTTGCCAGACATTCATCTTTCAGGATAAGAGAAAACCTCCAACGTTAAGTCATATCGAACAATGAATGAAATGATGTTTAAATGAGTACAGGGTACATAGAGCTTAGAGTTGCCAGACATTCATCTTTCAGGATAAGAGCAAACCTCCAATGTTAAGTCATATCAGACGATGAATGAAATGATGTTTAAATGAGTACAGGGTACATAGAGCTTAGAGTTGCCAGACATTCATCTTTCAGGATAAGAGAAAACCTCCAACGTTAAGTCATATCGGACAATGAATGAAATGATGTTTAAATGAGTACAGGGTACATAGAGCTTAGAGTTGCCAGACATTCATCTTTCAGGATAAGAGAAAACCTCCAAAGTTAAGTCATATCGGACGATGAATGAAATGATGTTCAGATGAGTACAGGGTACATAGAGCTTAGGGTTACCATTCGTATATCAGGATAAGGGAAAAAATCGTAAAAACCTTATCCAGGTAACTCGCCCTAGCCGAGACTCGAACTCGGGACCTCTTGAACTGAGGCAGACACGCTACCAGCACGCTACCGAGGCGGTTATTCTATTTTCTGTGCTATTCCATAACCACTAATTTGCAATGAGCTGTAGCTTATTCAAAAGAGAAAGTTACACATATTTTCCTGATGTTTAGTTTGGAAAAATATGTCCAAAATAAGGTGGTTAGGTAATTAATGTATATTTTTGATAACCATTTTAATAATTTAAACATTTATTTGAATGTTTAAACATTTGAAATTTGTCAGTCAAAATACTATAAAAACTATAAAAGGGACAGCAGTTTATTAACTAAGTTTTCTTTATGAAAGTCATAATTTGTATCTACCAAACCGAAAAAAGTTGTAATTTTTCCAACCTGGTACCTACATCAGCTTTCAGAGGCAATTTCGTCCTCTGCTCAGCATACTGGTGCCTCTTTAAACATTCCTAAATGAACATGTGTAGTGTCACGTCAATTGAAGCACGACCTTGGGAAATGTTGCATAATAGACAAGACGTAGGGTTCTTATTTTAGTTTGCGCATGGGCCAGTTTTAACTCCTAAAAATAAAAAAGCCCATGCTATTGCGACACGCCGTGCGCAGTCCTCGACGCGGAACCGGTTAAACGTTCGTTTGTAGTGTCCCAAGTAGTGAAGGAAAGCAATCATTGGTGTATAAGAGAAACGATGCAATTTTTTAAACCCCCAAACAACACCTTGAGTTATGCAAGTGAACACAATGTAACGTATTACCTGTCCAACGAATGAGAACAGTTGTTATTGGACATCGCTCGGTTTAGAGAGATCAGAGAAGACGGGAATATAGTACAGTAGTGTCTGACCATCAGTACAGCGTACGTAACACGACGTATATTGTATTACCTGTCTGACGAATGAGTACAGTTGTTATAGGAGGTCGCTCGGTTTAGAGAGATCAGCGAAGACGGAAATATAGTACAGTACAGTCTGACCATCAGTACAGCGTACGTAACACGTCGTATATTGTATTACCTGTCTGACGAATGAGTACAGTTGTTATGGGAGATCGCTCGGTTTAGAGAGATCAGAGAAGACGGAAATATAGTACAGTACAGTCTGACCATCAGTACAGCGTACGTAACACGACGTATATTGTATTACCTGTCGACGAATGAGTACAGTTGTTATAGGAGGTCGCTCGGTTTAGAGAGATCAGCGAAGACGGGAATATAGTACAGTACAGTCTGACCATCAGTACAGCGTACGTAACGCGACGTATATTGTATTACCTGCCTGACGAATGAGTACAGTTGTTATGGGATATCGCTCGGTTTAGAAAGATCAGAGAAGACGGGAATATAGTACAGTACAGTCTGACCATCAGTACAGCGTACGTAACACGTCGTATATTGTATTACCTGTCTGACGAATGAGTACAGTTGTTATGGGAGATCGCTCGGTTTAGAGAGATCAGAGAAGACGGAAATATAGTACAGTACAGTCTGACCATCAGTACAGCGTACGTAACACGACGTATATTGTATTACGTGTCTGACGAATGAGTACAGTTGTTATGGGATATCGCTCGGTTTAGAGAGATCAGAGAGGACGGGAATATAGTACAGTACAGTCTGACCATCAGTACAGCGCACGTAACGCGACGTATATTGTATTACCTGTCTGTCGAATGAGTACAGTTGTTATGGGAGATCACTCGGTTTAGATAGATCATAGAAGACGGGAATATAGTACAGTACAGTCTGACCATCAGTACAGCGTACGTAACACGACGTATATTGTATTACCTGTCTGAAGAATGAGTACAGTTGTTATGGGAGGTCGCTCGGTTTAGAGAGATCAGAGAAGACGGAAATATAGTACAGTACAGTCTGACCATCAGTACAGCGTACGTAACACGACGTATATTTTATTACCTGTCTGACGAATGAGTACAGTTGTTATGGGAGATCGCTCGGTTTAGAGAGATCAGAGAAGACTGGAGTATAGTACAGTACAGTCTGACCATCAGTACAGCGTACGTAACACGACCTATATTGTATTACCTGTCTGACGAATGAGTACAGTTGTTATGGGAGGTCGCTCGGTTTAGAGAGATCAGCGAAGACGGGAAAATAGTACAGTACAGTCTGACCATCAGTACAGCTTACGTAACACGACGTATATTTTATTACCTGTCTGACGAATGAGTACAGTTGTTATGGGAGATCGCTCGGTTTAGAGAGATCAGAGAAGACGGGAATATAGTACAGTACAGTCTGACCATCAGTACAGCGTACGTAACACGACGTATATTGTATTACGTGTCTGACGAATGAGTACAGTTGTTATGGGAGATCGCTCGGTTTAGAGAGATCAGAGAAGACGGAAATATAGTACAGTACAGTCTGACCATCAGTACATCGTACGTAACACGACGTATATTTTATTACCTGTCTGACGAATGAGTACAGTTGTTATGGGAGATCGCTCGGTTTAGAGAGATCAGAGAAGACTGGAGTATAGTACAGTACAGTCTGACCATCAGTACAGCGTACGTAACACGACCTATATTGTATTACCTGTCTGACGAATGAGTACAGTTGTTATGGGAGGTCGCTCGGTTTAGAGAGATCAGCGAAGACGGGAATATAGTACAGTACAGTCTGACCATCAGTACAGCTTACGTAACACGACGTATATTTTATTACCTGTCTGACGAATGAGTACAGTTGTTATGGGAGATCGCTCGGTTTAGAGAGATCAGAGAAGACGGGAATATAGTACAGTACAGTCTGACCATCAGTACAGCGTACGTAACACGACGTATATTGTATTACGTGTCTGACGAATGAGTACAGTTGTCATGGGAGATCGCTCGGTTTAGAGAGATCAGAGAAGACGGAAATATAGTACAGTACAGTCTGACCATCAGTACATCGTACGTAACACGACGTATATTTTATTACCTGTCTGACGAATGAGTACAGTTGTTATGGGAGATCGCTCGGTTTAGAGAGATCAGAGAAGACTGGAGTATAGTACAGTACAGTCTGACCATCAGTACAGCGTACGTAACACGACGTATATTGTATTACCTGTCTGACGAATGAGTACAGTTGTTATGGGAGGTCGCTCGGTTTAGAGAGATCAGAGAAGACGGGAATATAGTACAGTACAGTCTGACCGTCAGTACAGCTTACGTAACACGACGTATATTTTATTACCTGTCTGACGAATGAGTACAGTTGTTATGGGAGATCGCTCGGTTTAGAGAGATCAGAGAAGACGGGAATATAGTACAGTACAGTCTGACCATCAGTACAGCGTACGTAACACGACGTATATTGTATTACGTGTCTGACGAATGAGTACAGTTGTTATGAGAGGTCGCTCGGTTTAGAGAGATCAGAGAAGACGGGAATATAGTACAGTACAGTCTGACCATCAGTACAGCGTACGTAACACGACGTATATTGTATTACCTGTCTGACGAATGAGTACAGTTGTTATGGGAGATCGCTCGGTTTAGAGAGATCAGAGAAGGCGGGAATATAGTACAGTACAGTCTGACCATCAGTACAGTGTACGTAACACGACGTATATTGTATTACCTGTCTGACGAATGAGTACAGTTGTTATGGGAGATCGCTCGGTTTAGAGAGATCAGCGAAGACGGGAATATAGTACAGTCTGACCATCAGTACAGCGTACGTAACACGACGTATATTGTATTACCTGTCTGACGAATGAGTACAGTTGTTATGGGAGGTCGCTCGGTGTAGAGAGATCAGAGAAGACGGGAATATAGTACAGTACAGTCTGACCATCAGTACAGCGTACGTAACACGACGTATATTGTATTACCTGTCTGACGAATGAGTACAGTTGTTATGGGAGATCGCTCGGTTTAGAGAGATCAGAGAAGACGGGAATATAGTACAGTACAGTCTGACCATCAGTACAGCGTACGTAACACGACGTATATTGTATTACCTGTCTGACGAATGAGTACAGTTGTTATGGGAGGTCGCTCGGTGTAGAGAGATCAGAGAAGACGGGAATATAGTACAGTACAGTCTGACCATGAGTACAGCGTACGCAACACGACGTATATTGTATTACTTGTCTGACGAATGAGTACCGTTGTTATGGGAGATCGCTCGGTGTAGAGAGATCAGAGAAGACGGGAATATAGTACAGTACAGTCTGACAATCAGTACAGCGTACGTAACACGACCTATATTGTATTACCTGTCTGACGAATGAGTACAGTTGTTATGGGAGGTCGCTCGGTTTAGAGAGATCAGAGAAGACGGGAATATAGTACAGTACAGTCTGACCATCAGTACAGCGTACGTAACACGACCTATATTGTATTACCTGTCTGACGAATGAGTACAGCTGTTATGGGAGGTCGCTCGGTTTAGAGAGATCAGAGAAGACGGGAATATAGTACAGTACAGTCTGACCATCAGTACTGCGTACGTAGCACGACGTATATTGTATTACCTGTCTGAGGAATGAGTACAGTTGTTATGGGAGATCGCTCGGTTTAGAGAGAACAGAGAAGACGGGAATATAGTACAGTACAGTCTGACCATCAGTACAGCGTACGTAACACGACCTATATTGTATTACCTGTCTGACGAATGAGTACAGTTGTTATGGGAGGTCGCTCGGTTTAGAGAGATCAGAGAAGACGGGAATATAGTACAGTACAGTCTGACCATCAGTACTGCGTACGTAGCACGACGTATATTGTATTACCTGTCTGAGGAATGAGTACAGTTGTTATGGGAGATCGCTCGGTTTAGAGAGAACAGAGAAGACGGGAATATAGTACAGTACAGTCTGACCATCAGTACAGCGTACGTAACACGACGTATATTGTATTACCTGTCTGACGAATGAGTATAGTTGTTATGGGAGATCGCTCGGTTTAGAGAGATCAGAGAAGACGGGAATATAGTACAGTACAGTCTGACCATCAGTACAGCGTACGTAACACGACGTATATTGTATTACCTGTCTGACGAATGAGTACAGTTGTTATGGGAGGTCGAGCCACAATATTTGTGTAGCTAAGCGTACATGATCTCGTACAAGTTGGTAATGATCAGGAAGAACAACAAATCCAAATAGAAAAAATCCAGCGTTTTTTGCTTCGCATTTAAGTTGTCAGTTTCCATCACGCATGCGCTGTAGCGGGAAGATGGCCATGTTTGATCTCCTTACGCCATAATTTAAAACTGTCCTAAAGGGACGGGACGGTCTACAAGCATGAAGTCCAAACTACACTCCTAAGGAAATTATATCATGTGTTTCACTTTTATCATTCTTTTTAATATTTTATTATTTCTGTGGTTCTCTCACGAGAATATGTCTCTAAGAAATATGTTGATATAAGCAACTTCAGCGTTGTTATGATTATAATTTCAACAAGTTTAGGTCTTTTAGAAAATACGAGGGCTGTTCAATAAAGAATGATCATAATTTTTTACAGTCATAATTTTGCACTAAAATTCAATCTTATTATATTCTGTTAGCCTAGTTTGAAACAAACACACCGTAGCAGTTTCATTGTTGGTACTCCTGGTTCCCGCCTGTGAGAACCAGGCAAGTTCAGACATGTTCAGTATCGCCTACCGCTGCAATGGAGGCAACACGCGAGGAACAGTATGCGGCTTTGAAATTCTGCTTTCGTCGCAACATTTTCAGTTGAGGCCTATACAATTTTACAGGAGGCCCATGGAGAGTCTGTTCTTCCCTACAGCACAGCTCGAAGGTGGTTTAAAATGTTTAAAGAGGGGAGACAATCAATTTCAAAGGAAGGTGGACCCGGTGTTCCAGTTACTGCTCTCACGAAAGAAAACATCAACACTGCTGCTGCCATTGTGAGAGAGGACCGACGAATTACCTCAAGATCACTTTCTGAAATGCCGAACATTTCATTGGGTGCCACCCACACGTTGGTGACAGAAACATTAAACATGAGATGTGTTTGTGGATTCCAAGACTGTTGATTCCCGAACAAAAGGACATTCGCATGCAGGTCTGCATGCAGTTAAAGTTGATGTTAGAGGAAGATCCGGAGTTTCTTTCAAACGTAATCACTGCCATGAAACTTGGCTACATCATTTTGTTCCTGAGAGCAAACAGCAAAGCTCAGTGTGGAAATGTCCTTCACCTCCAGCTCCCAAAAAAGCAAATGTGGTTGCTTTTGCTGGGAAAGTTATGGTCATCTCATTCTTTGATATTCATGGAATGGTTTATCAGCATGTTGTACCTGCACACACATAAGTAACTGGACAATACTACAGGGATGTCCTGAAAACTTTGCAAGTCCATATCAGGCGTAAAAGACCACATTTCCGTGAAGCAGACTGGATGCTGCACCACGATAATGCGCGGCCGCATATTGCCAATGTTGTTGCTGAATATCTTGCAGAAATCAACGTGAAGTGCATCCCTCACCCTCCCTATAGTCCGGATTTAGCCCCATGTGATTTTTTTCTATTCCCTAACTTGAAGAAACGCCTTTGTGGTAGACATTATCCATCATCAGAAGCAGTGGTGAAGGCTGCGGAGGCGATTTTGAAGGATCTCTCAAAAATGGTTTCCGGCATGTCTTTGAAGACTGGCAGAAACGCTGGGACAAGTGCATCGCATTCAGGGGAGACTATTTTGAGAAGAACCATCAAAATTATGAGGATGAGTAAAGTTACGTTGTAAAAAAACTTGTGATTATTCTTTATTGAACGTTGCATTAATCTAGATAGTAGATCTGTTAATGTGAACATCGTGAGCTGTCATGTGATGCTGTTCTCCTCACGCCTCCGGAGGGCAGAACACCCCTCAGTTTGAAACCTATCATTATGTCTACATTTATGATCTTATTGATTTAGTTTTCCAAGAGCTTGCAATCCCTACATAACCTCACTCCATGATGACATTAGTCTAGGAACGTAAAAAGGAAGGTCAGTTTATCACCCGGATCATTATTCTTTTTCTAGCACCTCTTGCCTCTTATTTGTGTAATCGTCTGGCCAAGGCTTCGGTTAGAGAAACCTCTAGTTCGTGTCCCAGATATGTAATCGAGATCTGTGCTCAGCCTTCAATAAACATGTCAGCAATGAATTGAATTTACAGCTTCATTTCTATGCATGGGCTTGCTCTATAAGCCAGAGGATATTTTCCGTGAGAGATTTTTTCTCCTTCAAAGTCTACTGAGAAATTATTCCATAAGGTGGACTCTGTATTTACAATGGAATGGAAAAAAGAATTGAAAAATTTAAATATAAAAAAAAACTGTTTATGATATTTCTACCCTTAAAAATAAAAGACTATTATAATTTTTAAAAACATTTCTTACCATCCTTGGATTAATAAACATTTTCAAAAGCTTATTAAAGAGTTTGTTATAACTTTAGTTCCTCAAAATAAATATAGTATTAAAAATTTCCTACATTTCTCTAAAAATATAAAATTTCTAATAATAAAAAAATCTTTTATTTATCAATTTAATTGTTTGAATTGTGATTAGGTTTATATTGGAAAGACAAAACGTACCAGGGCTGTTCAATAAAGAATGATCAGAATTCTTTTTGACAACGTACCTTTACTCATCCTCATAATTTTGATGGTCCTTCTCAAAATAGTCTCCCCTGAATGCGATGCACTTGACCCAGCGTTTCTGTCAGTCTTCAAAGACATGCTGGAAACCATTTTTGAGAGATCCTTCAAAATCGCCTCCGCAGCCTTCACCACTGCTTCTGATGATGGATAATGCCTCCCAGGAAGGCGTTTCTTCAAGTTAGGGAATAGAAGAAAGTCACATGGGGCTAAATCCGGACTATAGGGAGGGTGAGTGATGCACTTCACGTTAATTTTTGCAAGATATTCAGCAACAACATTGGCAATATGCGGCCGCGCATTATCGTGGTGCAGCATCCAGCCTGCTTCACGGAAATGTGCACCTAATGAAATGTTCAGTATTTCAGAAAGTGATCTTAAGGTAATTCGTCGATCCTCTCTCACAATGGCAGCAGCAGTGTTGATGTTTTCTTCCGTAAGAGCAGTAACTGGAGCTCCGGATCCACCTTCCTTTGTAATTGTCTTCTCTCTTTTAACATTTTAAGCACCTTCGAGCTGAGCTGTAGGGAAGAACAGACTCTCCGCAGGCCTCCTAACATTGCATAGGTCTCAACTGAAGATTTGTTGCGACGAAAGCAGAATTTCAAAGCCGCATATTGTTCCTCGCCTTTTACCTCTATTGCAGTGGTAGGCGATACTGAACATGTCTGAACTTGCCTGGTTCTCACAGCGGGAACCAGGAGTACCAACAATGAAACTACTGCAGCGTGTTTGTTTCACATTAAGCTAACAGAATATAATAATATTGAATTTTAGTGCGAAAAATTCTGATCATTCTTTATTGAACAGCCCTCGTAATTTGGAAACCAGAACGAAAAAACATTTTCGTAACATTACGTATAAAAAAACTGATAAATTGGCCGTAGCAGATCACTTTTGGTCATTTAACCATGAAATAAATCCAGAAGTTAAATTATTAAAACAATTAAATGTCCCGATAGATTTAATGGTTTGGGAAAAAATATTTATTTAAAAAAATAAACATCGCGTAATGAAATACCGGCAATGGATTCTGTTTTTAGGTTTATTTTATTTTCAGATTTTGGTAGTACTGGTAAAACCATAGTGACCTCTAGTGATGGTAGCGTTGACAAAGTTGTTTGAGCTGATGATGCGAATGAATATTCACGAAATCGCGATCCTCATTAATTTACAAGAAAATTTTAATAATTTTCTTTTAAAATACATGAAGTTTTATGTTACAAATTATTATATTTGTATAGTATTTTACGTTCCTTTTATCAGGTCCCTTTTAAGGAAGTTTTAGGTCTTTTAAAACAATGTACTGGTCTTCAACTGGTGAGTCTTAATCATGAGAGAGGCTAGGTCGAGATAACGTGTTGTTTCCAGTTTCATTAACACTTAATGCAGAAGTTATTATGAAAGAACACATAATGTCTCACATTTGATCAGTTTATAGCAAGATTGCCAATGCAGTGCAAGGTCCATCATCCGATACCAAGCACACAGGTGCGTTTGTTATCTCTATGTGCTTTTTATCTTTTCAGTATCACAGAAAGTGGAATTAGAAACTGTATATGCACTCTTATTTATAACTAGACAAACTTCTTCATTTACTTAGCTGTTTGAATACATCTAAAACACTCGCTCCCAAATTTCTCCATGTCACGTTTAGTTATTTATAACACAGGTATATCTTTACTGTTTTTACCAAGTATATAGCAGGTAGAAAAGGCTTACAGATACCCAAAAAGTATTCGTCTAACCATAGCACATAGAATATAACAAGCACAATCAGATAACAAACGAACAACAACTATTTCCTTACATCGGTTAATATCTAGATTTAAAAATAAAACACAATTTGGTCTCATATATTGCTTAATTAGTGAACAGTTCTACGTTATTTAAAACCAAGTCCCATTTGATGTCAAACAAAACAAGATCGCAGGTATGGTGCCTCGCTGACACACATCCCTTCCCTTTTCTTATGCAGTTGTGTTTCATCCTGACAGTTCCATCTCTGTTTTCAAAGCACTTGACTGCTATTTAAGTAATATGGGTCGAAAACGTCGTGAAACTACAAAAGAAGAGAGAGAGACATTTGCATCAAGTTATTTAAAAAAGGAATTTTTTTCAAGAAATTGGAGAAACCATTGGAATTCGATCAGAACAAAACTTACGAAAATAAATGAAGAAACGGTCGTCCTGCAATAATATCCGTGATGGAGAAACGAGTTACTTAGAAAAGCCAAGAAAAATCCTAAACTAATTGCTCCAAAACTTGAAATTGCAGTTCAAACACAGGAAAGTCCGTTTCAGCACAAACTATAAGAAACGTGTTTTATGAAGCTGAGTATGGAGGTCGAACAGCCCGTACAAAACCATATATCAGTTAAATCAACAGAAAGAAGCGAGCTGCTTTTGCAAAAGAACATAAATACGATGAGTTTGACTTCTGGAAGAAGGTTGTGTATACTGACGAGAGTCAATTTAACCTTTTTGAGTCAAAAGGCCGAGTAATAGTGTGGAGAAAAAAGAATTGTGAGCCTGAGGAGAAAAATATAACAGCTTCAGTTAAACATGGATGCGGTTCAGTATTGTCTGGGGCTGCATGAGTGCAAATGGCGTGTGGCATTTGTGTTTTATTGATGGAATTATGAACCATAAGGTTTATATAAACATGCTAAAACACATCTGTCCCGAAGTGTAAATAATATGGGTCTTTCTGAGGATTATATTTTCACACAAGATAATGATCCAAAACACACAGATCTAAATGTAAGACTACGGTTGTTGTATAATACTCCACGATGGATGCCGACAACACCGCATGACAGACATGCCGACAACAGACATGAATCCAATAGAGAATTTGTGGAGTATACTGGACAGAAATATTAGGAATCATCAGATATCTAATATAAAGGATCTAAAGAATGCTCTACTAGAGGAATGACGTAAAATTACAGATGAAACAACACAATCTTTGGTAAAATCCATACCAAGGAGAATGCAAGAGATTATAAAGAGGAATGGAGGGGCTACTGAGTACTAACCGTAACATTCTACAACATTTTAAGTATGCAGACGAATACTTATTTTGTGTTCTAAATTACATATATTTCCTTTTGAATGTTTAACTGTGTTTATAGCCCGCCTCGGTAGCGTAGATGGTAGCATGTCTGCCTCGCGTTCAAGAGGGCCCCGGGTTCGAATCTCAGTCAGGGTAAATTACCTGGATAAGGTTTTGCCGAGACTTTCCCTTATACTGAAAGACGAATGTCAGTAACTCTAAGCTCTATGGACCTTGGGCTCATATTAGCATCATTTCTCCCTTTCCACTTATCGTTCGATATGACTTGACGTTGGTGGACGTAAATTACATAAAAATAGTTGCTTAAATTTCAAATTTGGTACTTAAGTTTTCCACGAAGCTTTTCAAGAAAAAAATTTTCACCTCAAATTGACCCTTAAATGGTACATTTCTCGAAAATTCTGACTTTCTCAAAAATGGCTCCATGAAATGTGCTCTGTATGAAAAATGGAGTTCTATTAAAATTCTACATGTTTTAAGATATTTTTAAAACAAATAAATATATCTTGAATTTTCTGTAAATAATATCTGAAGTTGTCTTAATTCTGGATGGCTTTTGTATTACTGGAAAATCTTAAGACAAAATTTTACTACACAAAATGTTGATCACACAACTCTTTGTCAAATGCATTTGTTTTGTATTTAAGTATTTCCAACTATGTTCTTTGTTATTGTTTTGAATTTTCAAATACTTCTTTTTTATCTTGTTAAACCAAGAAGTGAACATTCCAAATAAAAACGTTGACGCGTTTGACTTGATGCCACGAGTACAGCTGTTATCAGTGCGCAGGTCGTGAGCTGAGACCTTTAAAACTGTTAACATATGATAAGAAGTTGATCCTTTACTGACAGAACAATGCCCTGGAAGGGTTTAACACAAACGTGTGATGATATAATGTTTGTTCCTTCAGCAAACAATAATAATCCTCCAAAAATATATTCCCAGTTATAATTACTTCAAATTGTTTGTGCTATTTTACTGACGTGTGCACACAGTTGTAAGTTTTCGTTCACTATAACGCTGATATGTCAGAGAACTGTCGTCACTTTAAGTACCTTCCAAGCTTATGAACAAAATTGTAGCTGTTTTGCAAGAAAACCCTCATTTGTTTTACAGAATGACAATTTATAACCTTATATTGGCTAAGTTTCAGAACGCTTTAATTACGCCATATTTAAACATTATACACGTGACATACCTCTTAAATGTTTTTTTTTTTTTTTTTTTTGCACCTTCATTTGTTCTATGTTTACTCATTTCAGTTCCTGGAAACTTAAAGCTTTTATTGCATGTTCTTAATACTTATTTGATTTGATTTGATTTATTGATTCATCCATTAAAACATGTACATGTTATAGGACACGTCAAATTAAAAACTAAGTACAATATTTATAATTAAGGTAGCTAACTAAATATTTACAAATTTAAAAATTCATCCACGCTGAGAAGCTATTGGCTCTAAGGAAGTTTAATAACAATTTCTTAAATTGATGTTGTGATTCAATCTTTTTTATAGATTCAGGTAGCTTATTGTAAAGATGTAAGCCAGCATATGTGAAACTATTTTCATACATCTTTGTTTTGTGTGACTTCACAAATAAATTATTCTTTGTTCTAGTGTTGTGTATATGAATTTCAGAATGTGTTTTGAATAAACTTAGGCTTGCTTTCATATGTACAAGAGTTTCATATATGTATATACTTGGCAGTGGTAAGATACCTAATTTACTGAAGTATGGCTTACAACTAGTTGTGCTTGAGACATCTGCTATGATTCTAATTATTTTCTTTTGGTATCTGAATACTTTTATACTGTCTTTAGAATTTCCCCCAAAAATTATACCATATGCCAACAAACTGTGTATATATGAAAAGTACACTATTCTCTGAACTTTCAAGCTTGACATGCCTGTAATCGCCCTCATTAAGAAACACATTTTACTAAGCTTTTTCGTCAATGCCTCTATGTGAGTTTCCCAATTTAAATTTTCATCTAGTATTAGTCCCAGAAATTTGATAGTTTGTACGTAATGTATTTGGTCTTGTCCCAGCATAAATTTTGGATACAATTGACTTCCACTCATTTTATTATAGAAGCTTAGGGCTGCTGTTTTCTCCTTACTCAATATTAACCTATTGGCACTAAACCATTTTTGAATATATTTTAGATTATTTTCAATATGTACATCTGCCCCTTCCTTATTCACCCCTTTGATAAATGTAAAGAGCCCAGGCGCGGCTCTGGGCGAATAGATCAGGTGACTCGGAAAACTGGCTAACCTAAACTCGCAAAATGAGCATCACAAAAAAGGATTTTATACTGGAATAGTGGTTTTGAATTTCCATGGGGCTTCCCTCTGTATATGAACCCAAAACTTCTTTAAAATTACCTTTATTTAAAGAGTCCTCGGTTTCATTATGTCCACGAAATGTCATTTCTTGTCTACTTTCCTAATGGGATATTACATCAAAAGTCTGTTAAGCTTAACGTTCTCATTGTATTTTACAATATATAGACGTGAGCTTTCCCGAAGAACGTCTGCAATTTTGTTAGAGTTTTTTCC
The DNA here is from genome assembly GCA_030765055.1 of Mantis religiosa. NCBI lineage: Eukaryota > Metazoa > Arthropoda > Insecta > Mantodea > Mantidae > Mantis > Mantis religiosa. Next base: position 164,610,407 of record CM060955.1, on the reverse strand, counting down.
CAGCTCCTTTAATCCGACATAATTATGTTTCTCATACCAACGAGTGTTAAATGTCCTGATGTATTTTGCAGATGCTCCGCCACAAAGTTTTTTTTTTAGATATAGCACTGATGTTGGCCTACCGACATTTACCACTTCACGTTTGTCATCATTTTTCTATAAAGAAAAGGATGTTTGAAGACACACCAAGTCCTGTGTTGGATTCTCTGTAAATCCCTTAAATGTGAAAAATTAAACACTTCACATATCAGACAGTAATCACTGATCACATAAAAAATTACTTTTTACACAGGATGCAAACTGAGAATAAATAGTTAGCACATGATACTGGGGGCTCGCTTCAAGCGGGTTACCACTTTTACCAACAAATTTCATTTCAAATAAACGAAAAAGTAGGAAGAAAATCCTGTATTGTGTTGGCAACACGAGTTGGTGCGGAATATACGGCTTCTATTCACCGCAAGTGTTACGGTCACCTTGGCCTTTTAATAACGAATCACTAGTCGGGAAGTAAGCTAACTGCATTATCGACACGCGAGCGCCAAGAGAGCGACTCCATTACAAAGTATAACTTGGAGAACTTTTATAAAGGAAAATTAAATGCTAGAATATAAAACATAACCATGTAAATTATTAAAAGCAAGTAAGTAACTCGGTGGTTCAAACACATCAAGGAAGAACCGCCCCTGACAGAGCCCTATTTTGTACAATGTTAACATTTTCAGAGTTTTAAAATATCTTCTTCGGGTCTCGACAAACATCCCCCATCCGTGGGATCAGCGACTATAACGACGAGAACATATAACATTCGCGCCATCTGACCAGCACTACTAACTTGTAAGCCAGTGGCGGCTGGTGGGTTGAATTATCGGTGGTGCACAAATGAAAAATAAAATACAGAGTAGTAATGACTCACCTATTTATACAGATTCTCTGCTCTACTCTCCTTAGACCTGGCGAATCTATCGATAACTTTTGCGTTGAAGTCGCTGATCTTCATAACAAACTCTCTCTCAATTGGAAACATTGCTAATGCTGACAATTGGTCCTGTGACATTGTGTTGCTAAGGAAAGTTTTTATCCTTTTTAAAGTTGAGAAACAGCATTCTGCTTCAGCGGTAGACATTGGCATAGTTAACAGTACTCGGAGGAGTTTGACATATTCGCTGAATGTAGCACATAAATTGTTTTCCTTAATGAAGTCCATCAAGCACAAAGCGCCGGACATTCCACGAAATTTCTCTCGACTGTAAATTACAGTCAGTTCTCTACGAATTTTTGTTCCAATGATAAAAGGATAGAACCTTATTGTTTCTCTAAGGGAATCCTCTGGAAATGTCTTCGAAATTTTCTTGATGAAACAAAGCCGAGGCTACCAAATGTTCCATGAAGCTAAATCTGTCCTTTGCTTCTCTAAGAATGTCACATACTTCAAGAGCTTCTCTTCTTTTCACATGATGATCTTCTATTCTTCTCCTCTTAATTGCAGTTTCTTCGTGTTCCTCGATATCCACGCTATTTCTTACCTTTTGCACTTCCCTTTCAAATGCGTTTAGCTGGACGATGGCAAATGTTGCATTGCACTCTCGTTTCTGCAGCTGATTGTACAAAATGTCCACATGTGGCATGATCTTGTAGAAGAAAGACAGCCAGAATACAAAATTATAATCTTTCAAAGTGGCCATAAACCCAGAAGCCTGAACAAGTGTGGCGTTGTTGTTTAACAGAGCGCTCTTCTGAATAACCTCCATGCATTTAATTAAATTCTCCCTGTGTTCGAAAAGCAGAGCACACAGAAGCTAAGCCTGAAGGTCACGCTATAGCCGTTGCTAAGAGTAGGAGGAGCTAGGTTTATAAACCTCCATTTAGGCAATGTATAAGAAGTCATTCCCCTCTCTTCACCTTCCCGCAAACCCCTCAGAGAGCCTACATTTGGGCGAAATCTTAGGTTACCTCTTCGCTGCAAACCTGCGGCTCCTACAGCTAATCACTGTTTATTTCCAGTTCTGCGGTCATGTGCAGCTACAGACGATAAGCGTAATTGAAACATGTTTGTATATAAAACAATGCAAACAAGTACAGCTTTAATGTGCAAAATTCACCTGTTGTATATTCAGAAACAGTGGGTGTAGCGCAAACCTGCAACCTTATGGAGCCCCTGTTGTAAGCACAACTGAAAGATAAGAAAATGTACATAAAGAAGGGAAATGCGAGTCAAACACGTTACCGTGGCCCTCCTCGCTTGATTTCTCATTAAATTAGACTGGTTAATGTTCTAAACCTGATTTATTGCGTTACCCTTCGATGCAGATAGAATTAGAGGACGGTGTCTAACGGTACATTGCTTGGAAAGGTCTATTTGCTTGGCTGCCTCTTAGAAAGATCTCATGTTTCACTTGTGTATTTTAGAACAGCAATAACTTTACTTCCGTGTTAATTACATTCCTTTTCTTGCCTGGGAATCCGAATACTTACTTCTCTTGTCCAAATGTCAACTTCTCTGGCCCAGTTGCATAAAATATAATCTAAGTTCAAGGATATGAAAATGATCTTCCGTCAAGCTGAACTTAGAATTTTGGTTGTATAAACATTGATCTAAGTTCATGGCCTCTTGATCTAAGATCAAATCTAACTGGTGAATGTTCTCCAGTTAACTTGATTGAACTTAGAATTTACAGAATAGTTTCTGAGAAGAAATATGTAGTGCAGCTTTAAATAAATAGTAAATAAAGCATTTTTGTGGTTACTTGTATAAATAATTAGCCTCTTTATTTCACAGATGTATGTTAAAGACGCATTGTTTGTGTTCATAACCTATACATTTTTATTATTTTCAGAATTCAGATTACTCTGACATCTCTCATGATTAGAATTTTCAATTTGAAAGGTCTCCTCGTGTTGAGGAAATCCCATCTCAGAACTAAATGACAGAAAATTCAAAATGAGATTTCGACTATCAAAGCATGTAATCGAAGAACTGGAGCATAGGCTACATGCACAATTAAGAACACAAACCCCGAGGAAACACGCACTTAATGCAATATTTATGATCCTTCTCGCATTACGCTTCTATGCAACTGAAAGCTTCCAAATGATGTTTGGGGATATATTTAATATAGATAAAAAGACTGTGTTTAGAACAATACACAAACTTACAAGGGAGACTGCAGCTTTAAGATCTCATTTCATCAGGATGGCTATGGAAAATTGTGAAATAAGAAGGGTTATGTGAGATTTACAGTTAGCGGAACACATTTTCTCCTTTGCTTGAACTCCTATTTTTTATATACAAATATAATAATTTATAACTTAACACTTCACTTATCTTCCATTTTTTGTTTGTTTATACTTGTATTTTCCAACTCACAGTATTACAAACAGACGAAAATGAAAAATATGTACATTGGGCATATAATGGAGATAAAGTAAGCCAAATAATTAACTTTTGATAAATATTGTTTCAATATGGAGTAAATTCTTATACTTTTTATTTAAACTAACATTATTTCTAGAAAAATAAGCATAGAGGGAAAGATTTATTTAGTTTTTGTTATGTCTAGATTGGCTACTCTGTGCACTTGAGTTAAACAGTCGAATACTTCCGAATAATTCTCGATAAAACACGAAAGTTGCAATATGTTTGGCGATGTTGCCGCATTTGTTTTTATCATCGCAGATCAGTACTAATTCATCTGATCTAAGATCAGCATTTTACAACCCACGCGGGTTCATAAACTTAGTTCAATTTTGATCTTCGATTAAATTTGAACTACAGTTAGCGATTTTTATGCAACCGGGCCTGTGTGTACCAACGTAAACATATCAGTGCACAGTGAACTCCTGAACTGGTTGGATCGTGTTAATTGAATGTCTTTATGAAGAAATTTACACAGAAGAAAATTTAAATTTCGAACAAAAGAAGTGATTTCCATGGATACACATTTGGAGGCTACTAACATAACCTAACCAGAAAAACTGCTTCTAGGCTCAACCGTGGCACTAAATTTATCAAGTTTGGTTCAACTTTCCAATTTAATGTCTGATTGATTTGATTAGTTGCTGTTGTCTCTCGTGGAACAGAGCAACAATGAAGCGTCTCCATCTGGTGCTGTTTGCAGACAACCCCTTCACCTCACTACAGGTTTTACCCTCCTCCATTGCCTCCAGATGTACATCTTAATGCCTATACACCGTTAATGTACATTTATGTATATGTTTTACTTAGGTAGTATGCCACAAAAGTTATGTACCTTTGGATATAAATACGTAGAACATTTTTTTCTTCCAAAAGTAGCAAATCATAATTAGTAAAATATAGACAGAAATATCAAAACTGTAAATATTATGGAATTATATTACTTGAGATTTCAGTTTTAGCTTCAATAGTCTAATCAGATACTGATTTATTACGTATACTACCAAAATAAAGCACCTAGTAATTAATTGAATTGAATGAATTATATATTGTGCATATTCCAAAATTTTACAATTTAAAACTTTAAGCTACATTTATTTGTCATTACCTTGTTGCTACCCTGGCTTGCATGACACCCTGGTCTTCTGCTCTGCCAGGTAGCTGTTAACCTTCATGCCTCCTTGATTAGTTAATTAGCCCCTTTCCTCTCCCCATCTTCCTTTCTTATATTCTTTACATTTCTTGCTCATTTGTCTTTTAATTTCTGCAAGAACTCACCTATATTTCTTACCTTCTTTTCCTCCCTGCCCGTTAACATTTTTATAGCTACTATCCTCTTCTCTACTTTCTCCCATGTTTCCTCCCAAAACTTTTTTCTCCATATTGCAATCTCCTTACATTCTGTGCTATGCTTTCTTTTCCCCAACACAGTTCACAAATTCCCTTTTCTCTACCTCTTATCCCTCTTAGGAATATTGTTCCTGTTCTCATCCAAGCTAGCCCTTCACTCTCTTGCCTATTGCAGTAATCTACGCATGCTTCTTGTGCCCAGTTTCTTTTTATTTGTTTGTAAAATTTTAATGATTTCATATTTTCTAGACTTTCCATATTTCCTATCTTTCTATATCTTCTTTTCTGCATTTTACCAATTTACCCACATCGCTTGATTTCCTTTCCTCTAATCTCCATATATCTCCCATTCCTATTTTCTCCATAATTCCTCCCATCTCTGCCCAACAACTTTTTGAGTTCTCTAATGTTTTTTGCTGTTTCATGCATAATTTTATAATTTCCCCTTCTTCTTTGGGCAAACACCTATACCAAATTTTTATTATTCTTTCCATTATTATTTCATTTCTTCTTGTATTTCCTAATTCTACTAAAGCTACTTCCCTAGGTACTGACCTTGGTAAGCTTAGCAGATATTTACCAAACCTTCCGTAATTTTAGTCCACCGTTTTGTTTACCTCTGTGCCCCCCCCCCCCCCCCCCAGGTCTCCACTGCATACAACATTTTGGATTTCACTAGTACTTCATACATTCTTTCTAACCACTTGGTTGTCATTTCTAGCATAGTAACTATAACATTAACTTTCTGAATTTTCTTACTCCTTGAAAAGTATTTGTTTTTCCGTTATGGTTGGCTCTATGCTACCAAATAGTTTACAGGTTCGCCATCTGGTGTCGTTCGTGATGTCCCTGCTTGTTTGTAATCTTCTTTGGACTGCACATCTTTGGCCATTATCTTGTGTTTCTGATTATCTTTAAGGTCAGCAATCTTTGTGGGTTTATGTTTCAATGGAATTAATAATTACCATTTTAAATTGTAAATGTATCTCAATGGGTTGGTGGGTCCTTGCATTCTTTTCATTATTGTTATACGCCTTTTAACTGTGTTTTGGGATATACACTACAAACATTCCTGTAGCAAGACAAAGATTAGGCAAGGCAAAAAGCTTCAGGAGTATAATCCGCAAACACATTACTTATATTTATGTAGTTGTTTAACATTCATCGAACACTGCATAACTACTTGGATGACTGACGAAGTCCAGTAAAGGGACTTTTGAGCACACTGTAGTATTTATTGTAATGTGTCTTTAGAACGAGACTTATGGGATGAGAGGTTCCATTCAATAGACGAACAGGAAAAAAACGTGCGAGTCAAAGAGTGGGTTTGGACAATGGGGTCTGGCCTTGTTGAGGGTTCAAGGTCATCACGAGGGACCGAATTTTATCTCCAGAACATCAGAGGAGACTGGATAGGGGTTTGTGTGCCCTTGAGATACCCCACCTAACCTAACAGGCTATCTGTTCATTCTCCTTCCGTTACCAGCTTTTCTTCAAGATGAATTGGAAGACTTCTGCGAGGGTGGTCTGAAAAGTTTCCTACCTAATAAAAATAAGACATTTTTTCAGATTTTTTTTTTATTTTATTTTTCAACATAGTCTCCTTGTAACTCTACACACTTCTCCCAGCGATGCTCCCACCTCTGTAACCCGTCCAAATAGTACTCGGCGTTTTTCAACATAGTCTCCTTGTAACTCTACACACTTCTCCCAGCGATGCTCCCAACTCTGTAACCCGTCCAAATAGTACTCGGCGTTTTTCTCTACAAAGTATTTGTTCACGAAGGTGATTGCCTCTTCATTTGACGAAAATCTCTGTCCTCCAAGAGCAATTTTCAGATGAGGAACAAAAAGAAGTCGCTTGGGGCTAGATCTGGTGAGTCAAGCAGTTCAAACCGTAATTCCTGGATTTTCGCCATGCAACCGCTGAGATGTGAGACAGTGCATTGACTTGGTGAAACAGGATTTTCTTTTTCTGAAAATGTGGCAATTTTCCTGCAAGTTCTGCCTGCATCTCGTCAAGTAATAATGCGTAGTATGCTCCTGTAATGGTATTTCCTTTCTGAAGATAATCGATTAAAATAACTCCATGACTATCCCAAAAAGCAGTTGCTATCACTTTCCCAGCCGAAGAAAAAACAGTTTTTGCTTTTCTTGGAGCCGGTTCCTCCTTTGCAATCCTCTGTTTGGACTGTACTTTTGTTTCGAAAGTATAATGGTGTATCCAAGTTTCATTTACAGTAATTAATAGGCGTCAAAACTCGGATTTACTGCGCCTAAACTGTGCCAACAGAGCGTTGGAAATGTTCGAACACGTTTTTGTTCTAACGTGAGCAAACGTGGCACACAACGCGCGGACAGCTTTCTCATATCTAAATGTCGATTTAATATGTGGCAAACGCGTTCTTTTGACATGTTCATAGCCTCTGCTGTCCCTCTTACTTTAATTCGGCGCTCGAATTAATTCATATTCTAACTCAGTATTGCGTACATTTTAAACGAGGTGCGAAGGACAGAGGTGACGTGTGACTTGAACGTTTCAAGACGGGAGATGGACAGTGTGTTATTTTGCTGTTTTTAATAGTTTGATTTATAGATTAATAAATATACCCCTCAATAAAGAGGAATTTAATAAAGAATATAAACATATTATTAATACTGCTAAAATTAATGGTTTGAATAGACTTTATACATAAAAAAATTGAAAAATTTAAATATAAAAAAAAACTGTTAATGATATTTCTAACTTTAGACTATTATAATTTTAAAAAATGTACTTATCATCCTTGGGTTAGTAAACATTTTCAAAAACTTTTTAAAGAGTTTGGTATAACTTTAGTTCCTCAAAATAAATACAGTATTAAAATTTATTGCATTTCTCTAAAAAAGATAAAATTCCTAATATAAAAAATCTGGTATTTATAAATTTAATTGTTTCGATTGTAATAAAGTTTATATTGGAAAGACAAAACAAAAGTTGGAAACAAGAACGAAAGGACATTTTCGTAACATTAAGTATAGACAAACAGATAAATCGGCCATAGCAGATCATTTTTTGTCATTTAACCATGAAATAAATCCAGAAGTTAAATTATTAGAAAATAAATATCCCGTAATGAATTTTAAAATACCGGCAGTCGATTCTGTTTTTAAATTTGTTTCATTTTCAGATTTTGGTAGTACTAACAAAAACATAGTGACATCTAGCGTTGACGACGAGGTTGTTTATAACTCTGGCTGAGGATCTGAAAAAGTGTTTCACGAAATCGGGATCCTGATCAATTTATAAGAAAAGTTTCATTTCTTACAAAATAAGTGAAGTTTTAAGTTACAAATTATTGTATTCGTATATAGCCGTGTTAAGTCTTAACATCTGTTTTGCCCGCCTCGGTAGCGTAGATGGTAGCGTGTCTGCCTCAGGTTCAAGAGGTCCCGAGTTCGAATCTCGGTCAGGGTGAGTTACCTGTGTAAGGTTTTTTCCGCGGGTTTCCCCTATCCTGAAAGACGAATGTCGGTTAACTCTAAGCTCCATAGACCCCGGACTGATTGGAACATCATTTCACCTTTCCTTTTTTTTATTCAGGATGTCTCAAAACATGTATTTCTAAACTTTTTGGTGGAATACATTATTTTCCCTACTTACTGAAATGCGTAGTAGAGAAAGCAAAAATAGAATAGGCTAGTTACAAACAACCAGAATCGATATTCCAATCAGTATCGCTATAATAATCGATATGAGTTCAGGTTCTCGCTCCTGGAGTATGGTGAATGAAATGTATAGATAAAGCGCGGGCCAAGTTGCGGTCCGCAGTTTGACAAACATAGCTCGTGTGACGTATTCTGTACCAGGAAAGCCAGCTTACTGGCAGTTTTAGCACTGCTTCATCACTGCCTTTATCACATTTCTGCTCTTTACCACAACACAACTGATAGTGTCTGACTTTAGTAGCATTCCGACCTTCGTCATGTCTCCCAGCAAAGAGGTAAGCACTTCTTGTGTTCTTATGCGATACAGCATAATCAAAATAAAACTGATTCAATTTTATTTCACTAAATGAAAAAGATTAATTACCTCTACAAGAAGCACATAGATATTTTGGCTTAGTAATAACTGTGTTTTAAAAATTCTGTTGTACATTAAAAACTAACGATACATTATTTATGCGTATACATTTGGATAAATGGCACTTAAATCACTTCTTTTGTTTGGTTTTGTACTTTTGAGTGTTCGATTATCAAGAGGTTTTACAGGATGTACGACAATGCACGTGTACCCTATGTGTTTTATGGTACAACATACAGATGTAAACAGCAAATTACTTTAAAATTTTATTTTCAAACACATACTCTTTGTTCAAAGGTTACTTCAATATCTGTCAAAATATATTGTAGGCCAGTTTATTTCTTAAAATATTCCAACATTTGATCTGTTTCTTAGAGCAGCTATCAATCTGCTTCCAGTCCGATAATTTGAAACCGTTTGCCTCTTCTCAGATATTTCAATTAATTCTAATTTTTAATATCAACACGTCTTACCTCTCCGTTTTAACAAATGCTGCAACACTTGCTTTGTTGACCTTACACGTTTAGTAACAGATACTAAATTCTTTTTAATATACACATATAGGCTAGCCGACAACAATGGAAGTGGTATTCTGCTATCACGCGGTGGTCGTTTAAACAATTGAAGCACTTACTGCCATTGTCGATTGCTTATTCCTGTTTGCCAGAGAAAAATGATGTATTTATATGCAATATCTTTTTAGGGGGAAGCAACGGATAATATGCACACGAATAATCGGGAGTCTACTGCATGTTAAGGGTTCAAAATAAAGTTTACATGTAAGGGTAGTTTATCATTTCCATCAGTTTCTGAAAACCAAATACGCATGCTTGAAAGAAAATATAACAGAGTATATATTTTGACAAATCGAATCACAAACAACCCCGAAAACAAATCAACTTAAAAATATTTAAACCCTCTCTACGACGGTGGTCTGAAAAGTTTCACCTAATCAAGATACAAAACATTTTTTTTTAGAATTTATTTTTATTTTTCAACATAGTCTCGTTGCAACTCTTCACACTTCTCCCAGCCATGCTCTCATCTCTGTAACCCGTCCAAATAGTACTCGGCGTTTATCAACATAGTCTCCTTGTAACTCTACACACTTCTCCCAGCGATGTTCCCATCTCTGTAACCCGTCCAAATAGTACTCGGCGTTTTTCAACATAGTCTCCTTGTAACTCTACACACTTCTCCCAGCGATGTTCCCATCTTTGTAACCCGTCCAAATAGTACTCGGCGTTTATCAACATAGTCTCCTTGTAACTCTACACACTTCTCCCAGCGATGCTCCCATCTCTGTAACCCGTCCAAATAGCACTCGGCGTTTTTCAACATAGTCTCCTTGTAACTCTACACACTTATCCCAGCGATGTTCCCATCTCTGTAACCCGTCCAAATAGTACTCGGCGTTTTTCAACATAGTCTCCTTGTAACTCTTACTCACTTCTCCCAGCGACGCTCCCATCTCTGTAACCCGTCCAAATAGTACTCTGCGTTTTTCAACATAGTCTCCTTGTAACTCTACACACTTCTCACAGCGATGCTCCCATCTCTGTAACCCGTCCAAATAGTACTCGGCGTTTTTCAACATAGTCTCCTTGTAACTCTATACACTTCTCCCAGCGATGCTCTTATCTCTGTAACTCGTCCAAATAGTACTCGACGTTTTTCAACTTAGTCTCCTTGTAACTCTACACACTTCTCCCAGCGATGCTCCCATCTCTGTAACACGTCCAAATAGTACTCGACGTTTTTCAACATAGTCTCCTTGTAACTCTACACACTTCTCCCAGCGATGCTCCCATCTCTGTAACTCGTCCAAATAGTACTCGGCGATTTTCTCTGCAAAATAATTGTTCATGAAGGTGATTGCCTCTTCATTTGACGAAAATCTCTGTCCTCCGAGCACAATTTTCAGATGAGGGAACAAAAAGAAGGCGCTTGGGGCTAGATCTGGTGAGTCAAGCAGTTCAAACCGTAATTCATAGATTTTGGCCATTGCAACAGCTGAGGTGTGAGACGGTGCGTTGTCTTGGTGAAACAGGATTTCTTTCTCTGCAAATGTGGCCATTTTTCCGCAAGTTCCGCCTTCAGCTTGTCAAGTACTGATGCGTTTTATGCTCCTGTAATGTTTTTTTTTCTTTTTTAATTTAATCGATTAAAATAACTCTGACTATCCCAAAAAAAAAAAACTATCGCCATGACATTCCCAGCCAAAAAAAAAAAAAAAAAAAAAAAACAGTTTGTTTGGAGGCGCTTTCCCTTTTGCAGTCCACTGTTTGGACTGTATTTTTGTTTCGGGCGTGTAATGGTATATCCAAGTTTCATCTGCAGTAATTAATCGGCGCCAAAACTCGGATTTATTGCACCTAAACTGCGCCAACAGAGCGTTGGAAATGTTCATTCCAACACGTTTTTGGTCTAACGTGAGCAAACGCGGCACCTAACGCGCGGACAGCTTTCTCGTGTCTAAATGTTGATTTAATATGTGACAAACGCGTTCTTTTGACATGTTCATAGCCTCTGCTATCTCTCTCACTTTAATTCGTCGGTCGTCGAGCACCATTTGGTGAATTGGCGATGTTTTCGTCAGTAGTTGCAGTTTTTGTACGTCCCGAACGTTCATCGTCTCCCAAGCTCTTACGGCCACGTTTAAATTTAGCTGCCCAAAATTTCACTGTGGTAAATGATGGTACAGAGTCCCCATACACAGAATCCAGCTCATCTTTGATTTGCGTAGGCTTATTGCCTTTAAAAAACAAATATCTAATGACAGCTCCATACTCGATTTTGTCCATTTTCATTAAAACACACACACCAACTCACACAAAAGGGTGTTACATAACAGCTAAGCGTCCAAAATGGCTGAAACTCTGGTGAGTAACTGTCAACAGATGAACAACGAAATTGACTAGCTTCTATTTACTAGTGCTGCCATCTTCATGTTGAGGTCGGAAACTTTTCAGAGCACCCTCGTAGTTTTCTCTTTGAGCTTGAAATCACCAAAGATCTGTGACATCTGTAATAAAGGGTTAAAGGTAGCCTAGTGTCAAAGAAAAAGGTTTCAAGCTTCTGATATTAAAATAAGAAACAAAGTCCTAATTTAAACTTTACAAAATTTTGGTTATTAGACAGCTTAAAGAACTCGCATGGGACAAAATTCTGGCATACCAAAGGCGAATGTAATCCTGACAGTTACCAGCCTTGTTAACAAATAACTATCTATTTATTTACATACAGATGGTTTATCTTACAAATATTACTATTGACAACTGTCCATTGCAACTCTTAGATAACTTTGGTTTTCTTGTAAAAGTCGTTTTGTTTTAGCCTTTGTGGCTTCATAACTCATATTTACAGCATTTTTCTCCATAAAAGTAGAAACACGTTATCTCTCAACGTGACTTCGGGTGTTTTATTGAGCTGTAAAATTATTGAAAGTGGCGTGAGTTTTCATACATGAATCACCTCACTCTTAGGCTCCTTTGTGTTGTTTTATTAGCAGTTAACTGAGATTATTATTATTCTCTTTCTAGAAAACTGATATTAAGTATATTGTAAAACCACTGTTGGTCTTCATAACTTCTTGGAACGAGGCAATAATTCAACGATAGCAATATGTATGTCTGTGTAATAAAACTGGAATGACACGTGATCGTTCGTCACATTTTTTTTAAATTAATGTCTTCCGATGTTGCCATATCGGACAATGAATGAAATGATGTTTAAATGAGTACAGGGTACATAGAACTTAGAGTTATCAGACATTCATCTTTCAGGATAAGGGAACACCTCCAACGTTGTCATATCGGACGATGAATGAAATGATGTTCAAATGAGTACAGGGTACATAGAGCTTAGTTACTGACATTCATCTTCCAGGATAAGCGAAAACCTCCAACGTTAAGTTATATCGGACGATGAATGAAATGATGTTCAAATGAGTACAGGGTACATAGAGCTTAGAGTTACCAGATATTCATCTTTCAGGATAAGAGGAAACCTCCAAGGTTAAGTCATATCGGACGATGAATGAAATGACGTTCAAATGAGTACAGGGTACATAGAGCTTAGAGTTACCAGATATTCATCTTTCAGGATAAGAGAAAACCTCCAACGTTAAGTCATATCGGACGATGAATGAAATGATGGTCATGTGAATACAGGGTACATTGAGCTTAGAGTTACCAGACATTCATCTTTCAGAATAAGAGAAAACCTACAACGTTAAGTCTTATCGGACGGTGAAAGAAATGATGGTCATGTGAATACAGGGTACATTGAGCTTAGAGTTACCAGACATTCATCTTTCAGGATAAGGGAAAACCTCCAACGTTAAGTTATATCGGACGGTGAAAGAAATGATGGTCATGTGAATACAGGGTACATTGAGCTTAGAGTTACCAGACATTCATCTTTCAGGATAAGGGAAAACCTCCAACATTAAGTCATATCGGACGGTGAATGAAATGATGGTCATGTGAATACAGGGTACATAGAGCTTAGAGTTACCAGACATTCATCTTTCAGAATAAGAGAAAACCTACAACGTTAAGTCATATCGGAAGGTGAATGAAATGATGGCCATGTGAATACAGGGTACATGGAGCTTAGAGTTAACAGACATTCATCTCTCAGGATAAGGGAAAACCTCCAACGTTAAGTCATATCGGACGATGAATGAAATGATGTTCAAATGAGTACAGGGTACATAGAGCTTATAGTTACCAGACATTCATCTCTCAGGATAAGGGAAAACCTCCAACGTTAAGTCATATCGGACGATGAATGAAATGATATTCAAATGAGTACAGGGTACATAGAGCTTAGAGTTACCAGACATTCATCTTTCAGGATAAGGGAAGACCTCCATCCTTAAGTCATATCGGACGATGAATGAAATGATGTTCAAATGAGTACAGGGTACATAGAGCTTAGAGTTACCAGGCATTCATCTTTCAGGATAAGGGAAGACCTCCAACGTTAAGTCATATCGGACGATGAATGAAATGACGTTCAAATGAGTACAGGGTACATAGAGCTTATAGTTATCAGGCATTCATCTTTCAGGATAAGAGAAAACCTAGAAAGTTAAGTCATATCGGACGGTGAATGAAAAGCTTTTCATGTGAGTTTAGGATCCACAGAGCTTAGTTACTGACATTCATCTTTCAGGACTACGAAAAACCCTGGAAATCGTTACCCAAATATCTGACCAAGGGTCGAACTCCGGATCTACCACCTGTGCGGGCTATGCTTTTCTTCTTGTAACTCCTTCAATAAATATTTGAGTGAATTTTCTCCATATACGCAGTGAAATATTTATTGCTTAGTTTGGAATAAGTTCTTCACAAATATGCACTTTGAATAACCAGTAAGGATGGAATAATCATTTTAATAAATGTGTTATATAAATCCAATATTTCTGATACCAAATGCAGGAAATTATTACAAAGGATTTTTTATAAATGGATGATTAATAACGTAGCTGTGGTTATTATTTTTAATATTTTATAGTTAAAACAAATCCTTACATTACCAACAATTTGTGAAATCTATTTCTACTTCCCATCGCTTAGCAAAGGAAAATAGCACATTAGACAGGAGTAAATCTCTTTACTCCTCTTTGGAATAGAAACTGCGACCTTGTAGGATAAACTAAACGGCTACACGCATCAACGTAAAGCTGCAGTAGTTGCCTAATATAAGGGGTAATTAAGTCCTACTCGATTTACAATGGAACGACATTCGCAGTGCGATGCTATAGTCGATTGACAAATGAAAGTTCTTAATGAAGGCGATAACATATGTTTGACTAAACTTGGATTAGAATTAAATTTTATCAGGTGGCATGGCTGTATTTCCAGGAATTTGTTTGTGTTCCTTTAAACGTTCAGGTTTGTATTATTTTTCAGAGGAAATATAAATTACCCCAAATTAAAACTCAAATAATATAAAACAAAGAAAATACGAGGATGGTCTGAAAAGTTTCCGACCTAATAAAGACACAAGACATATTATTCAGATTTTATTTTTCAACATAGTCTCCTTGTAACTCTACACACTTCTCCCAGCGATGCTCTCATCTCTGTAACCCGACCAAATAGTACTCGACGTTTTTCAACATAGTCTCCTTGTAGCTCTACACACTTCTCTCAGCGATGTTCCCATCTCTGTAACACGTCCAAATAGTACTCGGCGTTTTTCAACATAGTCTCCTTGTAACTCTACACACTTCTCGCAGCGATGTTCCCATCTCTGTAACACGTCCAAATAGTACTCGGCGTTTTTAAACATAGTCTTCTTGTAACTCTACACACTTCTCCCACCGATGCTCCCATCTCTGTAACACGTCCAAATAGTACTCGGCGTTTTTCAACATAGTCTCCTTGTAGCTCTACACACTTCTTTCAGCGATGTTCCCATCTCTGTAACACGTCCAAATAGTACTCGGCGTTTTTCAACATAGTCTCCTTGTAACTCTACACACTTCTCGCAGCGATGTTCCCATCTCTGTAACACGTCCAAATAGTACTCGGCGTCTTTCAACATAGTCTCCTTGTAGCTCTACACACTTCTCTCAGCGATGTTCCCATCTCTGTAACACGTCCAAATAGTACTCGGCGTTTTTCAACATAGTCTCCTTGTAACTCTACACACTTCTCGCAGCGATGTTCCCATCTCTGTAACACGTCCAAATAGTACTCGGCGTTTTTCAACATAGTCTCCTTGTAACTCTACACACTTCTCGCAGCGATGTTCCCATCTCTGTAACACGTCCAAATAGTACTCGGCGTTTTTAAACATAGTCTCCTTGTAACTCTACACACTTCTCCCACCGATGCTCCCATCTCTGTAACACGTCCAAATAGTACTCGGCGTTTTTCAACATAGTCTCCTTGTAACTCTACACAATTCTCCCAGCGATGCTCCCATCTCTGTAACACGTCCAAATAGTACTCGGCGTTTTTAAACATAGTCTCCTTGTAACTCTACACACTTCTCCCACCGATGCTCCCATCTCTGTAACACGTCCAAATAGTACTCGGCGTTTTTCCACATAGTCTCCTTGTAACTCTACACAATTCTCCCAGCGATGCTCCCATCTCTGTAACACGTCCAAATAGTACTCGGCGTTTTTAAACATAGTCTCCTTGTAACTCTACACACTTCCCCCAGCCATGCTCCCATCTCTGTAACACGCCCAAATAGTACTCGGCGTTTTTCAACATAGTCTCCTTGTAACTCTACACACTTCTCCCAGCGAAGTTCCCATCCCTGTAACACGCCCAAATAGTACTCGGCGTTTTTCAACATAGTCTCCTTGTAACTCTACACACTTCTCCCAGCGAAGTTCCCATCCCTGTAACACGCCCAAATAGTACTCGGCGTTTTTCAACATAGTCTCCTTGTAACTCTACACACTTCTCCCAGCGATGCTCCCATCTCTGTAAGCCGTCCAAATAGTACTCGGCGTTTTTCAACATAGTCTCCTTGTAACTCTACACACTTCTTCCAGTGATGTTCTCATCTCTGTAACCCGTCCAAATAGTACTCGGCGTTTTTCAACATAGTCTCCTTGTAACTCTATACACTTCTCCCAGCGATGCTTCTATCTCTGTAACCCGTCCAAATAGTACTTGGCGTTTTTCAACATAGTCTCCTTGTAACTCTACACACTTCTCCCAGCGATGTCCCCATCTCTGTAACCCGTCCAAATGGTACTCGGCGTTTTTCAACATAGTCTCCTTGTAACTCTACACACTTCTCCCAGCGATGTCCCCATCTCTGTAACCCGTCCAAATGGTACTCGGCGTTTTTCAACATAGTCTCCTTGTAACTCTACACACTTCTCCCAGCGATGTCCCCATCTCTGTAACCCGTCCAAATGGTACTCGGCGTTTTTCAACATAGTCTCCTTGTAACTCTACACACTTCTCCCAGCGATGCTCTCATCTCTGTAACCCGTCCAAATAGTACTCGGCGTTTTTCAACATAGTCTCCTTGTAACTCTACACACCTCCCCAGCGATGCTCCCATCTCTGTAACCCGTCCAAATAGTACTCGGCGTTTTTCTCTGCAAAATAATTGTTCACGAAGGTGATTGCCTCTTCATTTGACGAAAATCTCTGTCCTCCGAGCGCAATTTTCAGATGAGGGAACAAAAAGAAGTCGCTTGGGGCCAGATCTGGTGAGTCAAGCAGTTCAAACCGTAATTCGTGAATTTTCGCCATTGCAACCGCTGTGATGTGAGACGGTACGTTGTGTTGTTGAAACAGGCAAATGTGGCCGTTTTTCCGCAAGTTCTGCCTTCCGCTTTTCAAGTAATAATGTGCATTATGCTTCTATAATGGTTTTTCCTTTTTGAAGATAATCCATTAAAATAACTGCATGACTACCCCCCCCCCCCAAAGGTGCCAACACTTTCCCAGCCAAAAAATCAGTTTTTTTTTTGAGCCGATTTCCCCTGTGCAGCCCACTGTTTGGACTGTATTTTTGTTCCGGGCGTATAATGATGTATCCAAGTTCCATCTATAGTAATTAATCGGCGCCAAAAGTCGGATTTATTGCGCCTAAACTACGCCAACAGAGCGTTGGAAATGTTCATTCGAACACGGTTTTGGTCTAACGTGAGCAAACGTGGCACCCAACGCGCGGACAGCTTTCTCGTGTCTAAATGTTGATTTAATATGAGAGAAACACGTTTGTTTGACATGTTCATAGCCTCTGCTGTTTCTCTCACTTTAATTCGGCGGTTGTCTAGCACCATTTGGTGTACTTTGGTAATGTTTTCGGCGGTAGTTGTAGTTTTTGAAGTTCCCGAACGTTCATCGTGCCCCAAGCTCTTACGGCCACGTTTAAATTCAGCTGCCCAAAATTTCACTGTGGTAAATGATGGTGCAGAGTCCCCATACAGAGAATCCAACTTATCTTTGATTTGCGTAAACGTATTGCCTTTCAAAAACAAATATTTAATGACAGCTCGATACTCGATTTTGTCCATTTTCATAAAAACAGTCACATTAACTCACTCAAACGACTGTTACATAACAACTGAGCGTCCAAAATGGCTGGAAGGTTGGGGAGTAACTGTCAACAGATGGACAACAACGAAATGCACTAGCTTTTATTTACGAGTGCTGCCATCTTCATGTTAAGGTCGGAAACTAATTAGCCCACCCTCGCACCTATGAGAGAATCGATGTTGGCTAATCATTTGTTTTAATTGCTGGTATAGTTTGAATAACAAGTTACGGATGTTGATTCACTAATTGATTCTTACTAATTAAGAAAATAATGTTTAATAAGTTTATTTTAATTACTGAATGAATAGAAGTTTCAGCTGTAGTTACAGATATAGGTACATTTCATTACTAAATGTTAAAACTACAATAAATATTATACTTAAAATGTAGGTACAGTGATTGAATTTTATTGGTATAATGGTTAAAGTGAAATGGTTGTACAGTATGTCGATTAGTAACGATGAGTTCAAAGTGGGATGCTTAAGCCCGCAGGAGGGGAGCTCAATCTGTAGTTGTTAGGGTCCCTGCCCTCCACTTCCGTCTCCCTCCCGTCAGGTACATGGTCAGAAGTCCCTCCTCCAAGCCTTGGCATGATGGTAAATCGTCTGAATCACAATCATGATGTTGAGAAGGGTTACAGTCAATGTGTGGGTGAGAGCCCGCATGACTATTGCAGTTCCTAACCTCCAGTCCGCACAAGGTTCTGCTGATCTCACTAAGTCAAGGCAAGTCACGATCACCATTTCCGGAAATGCACGCCCACAAACCAACATAATCAGATCAACAATCACATCTTCCTGGTCTGAAAGTCCTCGTTTCGACTCCACGCCTCCTTGATGCCACATTATAGAATTGCTGAAAAATATTAACGTTTATTTGATCCCCGATGGAACAGCAATTTGGTATCAGTTAATGTGTGTGAACTTTTTTAGTTATTTCCTCGGCCTAGCTACAGTCGACGAGCAGTTGGTTTCATTTGTTCCCAAGTCTTCATCTCAGATTTTAGGTTATCGTTATTGTTATAGTTCACGCTTATCTAATAAACTTTCTTCCACTCATGTTGTGGTAAGCATAGTACAGTGCGATCCATATAAACCTGAACCAATATAATAGGCCATAATTTATCTTTGAAAGCTCGTAGAAAGCAGAAATTTGTTTTAATGATCGGAGAATTGACAACACTGACAATTGTTGAAATTTGACTGTCTTAAATGTGAAATCATAACAGCAACATACAGTACTCACTACGAGAGCGTTTTTATATTTTTTGGAAACTATTGGAATAAAAATTCCTTGGTAACAACCATGGGGAATTTCGAAGAGAATTTAATGTACGCGATGTTCCGACAAAGGCTCGTAAGAAAGCTGGAGACAACTGGTATACTCATTAGTGAGAGTGGAAAACATAGACCGTCATCTGTTACAGATGTTCGCAGAAGGCTACTGAATTCTCCAAACAAATCGTTGTGTCGATTGAGCCAGGAATCAGGGTATTCATATGGAACATGTCAAAGAGCTCCGACCTTACAGAGTGCATATGGTGTAACAACTGAAAGAAGCAGATTATGATAAACGAATCAGTTACTGTCGATGGTTTCACGTCCAGACAATCTCTCCATTACGTGGTTTACAGATGAGGCATGGTTTCATCTGTCAGGCTACATAAACAGGCAAAGCAACAGATATTGGGCTGCAAGTTATCCACGAAACCCCACTGCATGATGAAAAGGTTGGAGTATGGTGCGTGGTGTCACTTTCCAGGATCGTTGGTCCCATTTCCTTTGATACGACTGTAGACACTGAAGTTTATATGGGTATCTTCAATACATTTGTGTTGCACCTGGATGATATCGCATTGAGAGAAGGTTATTTCGAGCAAGATGGAGCAACGTACCATATATCTAATGACACCATGGAACTTGTAACAGTTTATTTGATAATCAAATAATCTCAAAGAGTTTGTGGCCCCCACATCCACTGACGTAACCTCACCAGGTTTTTTCTTGTGGAGGTATCTAAAAAATAGAGTGTACAAGAATAGGCCACGGACAATTGATGTTCTCAAGGACTCCTTTCGAACCGAAATAAGTAACATGGGCGAGGATGCTCTCCGTAAATCTTCAGAGAATATTATGAGACGAGTGCAAACACGTATAGATGCCGATGGAGGACACTTCCAATATTTTCTCTGAGATATAAATATTGTAATGCAATCTCCCAATTGTGTATTATATTCTTCCAAAGTTGTACGTGTGTCCTATTATTGGCTCACAAGTTATGGTTTATTGAAATGGTACAGATTTATATGGATCACACTATAGAATTCCATCTTAGATGTTACTTCTTGACACAGTTAATTCTAAATTAGCTCTACCAGAAATTATTCATTAGTATTTATAGAGGACTTGTATGTTAATATGAATTTGTCAGAATTGTGGAAGTTTTATGTTATTTATAAAGTGCATGTCATTCTAGGTTAAACTTGGCTGTACTGACAATTACTTCCGCAGTGGCAGGTGTAACCTTACCTCAGAGTCGAATATGTATTCAGGCATGAGTAATTTTCGCTGCCTGCACTGGCCTTCTCAATATTATGATCGGCCTTGTCATGGAGCGGGGACGAGGGACCTGGCATAACCCCGAAAAACCCGTCCAGACAAATTCCACGGATCGAACCCAGGCCACTCGGCCACGTGCCATCTAGTCGTAAGTGCACCAAATTCAAACTCGGCAATTCAGTCTCTCCTTACTTGTTTCTGCTAATTTTCAAACAACAATAAAGATGGCAGTAGCAGCGCGTTTCAGTCACAATAAGCGCCTTCTTTTGTTTAAGGAAATTCGTCTTTTGTTTTACATATTCCTTTCATACAAACGCAACTGCTTGCCGTCGTGAATCATTTGTTATACATTTTGTGTTTACTACTTATTAATTATTTAATAAAATATCGAAGTGAATACTTACAAATAAGTTTTTGATTTTTTATAAAAGAGGACATATGACTTCTTTTTGTAATAGTCAAAAGTAGTTACAGAGTTTCAAGTTTGTGAAAAATAAATAAATCAACATTGATTACAAAATGACATCATTGTCTAGTGTTGTCTGCGAGATGCAACTCCTAAACATAAGACAGGATGCCCGCCTCTGTCTCGTAATGGCAACGTGTCAACCTCACGTTCGGGAGGCCTCGTGTTTGAATCTCGGACAGGATGAGTTATATGCATGAGTTTTTTCCCAAGATTTTACCTTATGCTGGAAAATAAGCATTTCGTTCATCGTCCCATATGAAAACTTGGAGCACGTGAATAATAAATAATAATAATAATAATAATAATAATAATAATAATAATAATAATAATAATAATAATAATAATAATAATAATAATAATAATAATAATAATAATAATAATAATAATAATAATAATAATAATAATAATAATAATAATAATAATAATAATAATAATAATAATAATAATAATAATAATAATAATAATAATAATAATAATAATAATAATAATAATAATAATAATAATAATAATAATAATAATAATAATAATAATAATAATAATAATAATAATAATAATAATAATAATAATAATAATAATAATAATAATAATAATAATAATAATAATAATAATAATAATAATAATAATAATAATAATAATAATAATAATAATAATAATAATAATAATAATAATAATAATAATAATAATAATAATAATCACAACACTACTTGACACATGATATATAAGCGAATCAGAATGCTGTGTGATTGAAGGAATGTTTGCACAGTCATTTTATAACTTTTGTTGCACTGATGCCTGATTTAACCAAGAGATGTTAAGACAATACGATATTAGCAATAGCTATAACAAAAATTGCATTTCACTAACAAGTGTTAGCTTAACACTCCATATTTCTGTTGTTAAGTCTTTATCAATTGTAAATGGACAAGATGGCGGGCGTGAACTCAGCTGTTGATGTCGATTTGCTATATTTAAGACCGTCTAAATGACATTCGTAATAGAGTACGGCCTATGAGGAGAAATTATTTTGAGAAACTATCAGAAGAAAATGTTCTACAGAGGTAGAGACTGTCCAAACAAGTTACTATGAAGGTTACTGCGGAAGTACAAGCTAGGTTAGAACATGCATCGAAAGGAGTATGCCGATCTCGCCTTTGCTTCAAGTATTAATAACTTTGCGATTTTATAATTCACTGAATTATGTGGATAATACACTGTCCACCTCTCGTCTTGAAACGTTCAAGTCACTCGTCACTTGTCTTTCTTCGCACCTCGTTTTAAATTTACGTAATACTGAGTTAGAACATGCATCGAAAGGAATATGTCGATCTCGCCTTTGCTTCAAGTATTAATAACTTTGCGATTTTATAATTCACTGAATTATATGGATAATACACTGTCCACCTCCCGTCTTGAACGTTCAAGTCGCTCGTCACTTGTCCTTCTTCGCTCCTCGTTTTAAATTTACGTAATACTGAGTTAGAACATGCATCGAAAGGAATATGTTGATCTCGCCTTTGCTTCAAGTATTAATAAATTTGCGATTTTATAATTCACTGAATTATGTGGATAATACAGTGTCCACCTCCCGTCTTGAAACGTTCAAGTCACTCGTCACTTGTCCTTCTTCGCTCCTCGTTTTAAATTTACGGAATATTGAGTTAGAACATGCATTGAAAAGAATATGCCGATCTCGCCTTTGCTTAAAGCATTAGTAACTTTATTATTTTATAATTCACTGAATTATGTGGATAATACAGTGTCCACCTCCCGTCTTGAAACGTTCAAGTCACTCGTCAGTTCTGTCTTTTTTTTTTTTTTAATTTACATCCTCCAACTTTAAGTCATATCGGACGATGAATGAAATGGGTGAAATGATGTTCAAATGAGTCCGGGGTCCATGGAGCTTAGAGTTACCTGACATATGCCTCTCAGGATAAGGGAAAATCCCGGAAAACCCTTATCCAGTTAACTCAGCCTGACCGAGATTCGAACTCGGGACCTCTTGAACGTGAGGCAGGCACGCTATCATCTATGCTACCGAGGCGGGCGGTGTTCTGTCCTTCTTCGCACCTCGTTTTAAATTTACGTAATGCTGACGAAGTTGTTTCGTGCTTCTAGTAGTGACACATGCATTTGAATTACAATCGTTTTCAATTTTTTCCCACGTGACATCTTTCTCTTTCAGATTCACCGTATACGTTGTCTTATTTTCCACGATATCCTTGTACTTCATCACTAAATCAATTAACAGTTCTATCTCCATCGATGAGAAATTTGTCCCACGCCTTCTCTATGATTTTGTTCACCCGCCATTTCAGCTGTGTGCATCGCAGTACGTTCAGAAATTAATACGACTCATCCATAGCGTTAACACGTGTTTCAGAAAAATGCAAGAAATTTATCAACATTGTTAGCTCTGTGACAATTGTTACGTTACGTTTGTTAACGTCGATTTTAACATCTGTTGGTGAAATCGGGTATGAAAGATGTAAAATTTTAATTATGGAGGTGATAATATAAATATTTGTAAATATATAACAGTTTTATTTATTAATTAGTTTTTTAATTTGCCATAAGGAGTTTTTTGATGTGATCTTCTGATGTGGTTGACCGTTCTTCATATGTTTTTCATAGCAACAAGCTAGTAGTCGTCACTGGTGATTGGGTTCAATGGATGGCGATGAAGCAATGAGGAAGTTTTAGGTGCCGTCAGATAACCAAAGTAAAGCCACTCCCCATTTCTTAGGAAACAAACAAAAAATGAAGTGTAGTCTTCTTGGAAATTGCTCAAGAATTTCCTACTAGATGTAAAGGCAGAGCCAGTTGTTAATTCACACCAGGGAATGCACTCACATTTATCTTCTCATTCATTCTTCCAGTTCTAATTGAAAAGTCAGAACGCTGATCGCTGGATTTCAGGAACAATCATTTCTGAGAAGGTTTTGTAAAATCGCTCCACAATGTCAGCTGTTTACCTCTTGTTTATCACCAAGCGGGATGGCTCAGGCGGTTTCGTCTGTGGCCCGGGTTCGATTCCCATGGCCGACCTACCTGACCCATGAGTTTTTCGAGGTTTTCCCAGGTCGCCAGACGAATGCTGGGTAGGTTAATTACATCCCCCGAATTTCCTGTCCCTCCATTTCATCTCTATTATCATATCACGTCATATCTCATCTGGTGGTCTCTTTCAGGATAGAAGTGTCGGCGGGTGTCTCGGCGGTGCATGACAGGATGATATGCTCTGAGGAGAACTACTTCCTCCTCCGGTAGGTTCGTTGCCGGTCTCCGCTCCTCTGCTGGGACCATTTCGGGACCACCAGACAGGGACCTTTAGGGTTCGGATCGCCTGCCTTGGTACCATTAGGGCTCGGCTGTTAGGATCATTGCCGTCCCGCTGTAGGGGAGCGAGTTCGTTGTCCTGGCCTGTCGGGGGAGTCTCTATACAAGTAAACTGTAGGGACCCTGCCCTTGTACTGTCGTGGCTCATTGGGTCGGCTCCTTTGCCTCATCCTTCCTCCCAGGAAAATGAAATGTGTAGTGTTTAACGCCCGCTTTTACTACATACGGCACCGCAGCCGGTGACACTGATGATACATGAGATGAAGATGGAGCACCGGTGGAATGAGATGGCGGGGGAAACCGGAGATCCCGGAGAAAACCCGCCCCAGCGCCGTGTTGTCCACCACAAATCTCACTTTGCGGTCGCCTGGGATCGAATCCGGGCCGCCTTGGTGAGAGCCACATTTCGTGACTGCCAGCCAAGGACCTTTGGGGCTCGGATCGCCTGCCTTGGTACCATTAGGGCTCGGCAGCTGGACTCGTTGCCGTCCCGCTGTAGGGGAGCGAGTTCGTTGCCCTGGCCTGTCGGGGGGAGTCTCTATATAAGTAAACAGTAGGGACTCTACCCTCTGTACTGTCGTGGCTCCTTGGATCTGCTCCTTTGCTTCATCCTTCCTCCCGGGGGTGCCCTACTTGGGGGCATAGGAACAATGGGCCCAGCATGATGTCCTACTTACCGAATCCCCTCCTAATGATATCCCAATACCAAAACGAACTCAAGACTCCAACCTCAGTAGCAGTACTTTTACAAGGGACTATTTACACGGCGGAAGCATCATGGAAATTGTAAAGAAGGTGCGCTACGGTCAATGGTTACGTGGTTTTGTTTACATCTACTTTATTCTCCCGGTGCAAGCAGTATAGCTATAATATTAGCCAACGAAATATTTCCAGCCGGCCTTGGCCCATATTCTACAAAATTGTATTACAAATAATTTTCTTATTTTATTACAGTTGAATTAAAAATTAGTAAGCCTTAAAGTAAGTGCTGATAAAACATTGCATTGTACTGGTGAATCAAGACATATTTATACACTCGCGGAAATTAACAAACCTTCCACTTGTGGATAAAATAACATCTTGATTCACTTGTAACATAAATATTAACTTCGAGTTTCGACATTGGAGCGCAAGAGAATTGTTTGAATCTCACATTTGACAGCTTAGCATTAGCGTCAATTAAAGTCATTTATCAATTTCTCCTTTAAGAATGATTGCATTGCTTTTGAAGAGAGATGTACCGAATGTTGGCAGCACTGTCCTCATTTGGCAACAAGGAAAAGTAGTCGAGGATTCCCCGAATAATTTCAAAGTTTTCCTGTTAGTAAAGCGCACGTGACCTTGCATGCATTACAACTAAATTATCTCACGTGTTACGCGATGGATCATATGAAGGCGGACGGAAGTGAACAAACGACATGACAGGAATGGACAAAACTGAGGCACATTGGTTACAGTTTTATCATATGCTTATAACCAGGGACCAGATTTATAGACACTAAAAATGTCTGAAATAGGCTGGCAAAAAGGCACTAAAATGCACTTAAAATCTGCTAAGTAAACATGCACTATAACAAAAATGACAATCAGGGCAACATGTGCTGCAACAAATTCGCTATACAATTACTATTTTGCGGTTCCTTAGACGAAATATTTCTACATTTATTCCAAATTTCATAAATGACCCCACAGCAAGTTAAAATAACAGATATTGTCGTATAATTAAAACACATATACATCCACTTCACTAAGTAAGAACCATAATGTGCAGAAAGAGCTGAAGTAATTAACTATGTAAGAAAACAAAAACATGGTTGAGGGGAGGGGCTTAAGGGTGAAAACTGAAATATCTGAAGCTTTCGTTGGATTTGTTTCAAATTTATATAATTTATTTCTGTGGTCGATCAAGAATGAAATAGTACCAAGTTTCAGCTTTCTAGTTACAATAGTTTCTGAGGAATTAACAGTTTATGTTTAAATTGCAGGCGATTTTCAAAATGTCCCACATATTGTAATTTTAAAAATTAATGCTTGGGGTATAAGTTTCTGCACCCATTTTTACCTATTAATGACCTGTACTTATGTGAAATATTTGTCTTTGCCAGATCAACGAAGGGAAAAACTAATCATGCCTATTTAACAATTTTTATTTTCCTAAACCTCGGCCTACAGTCTTCATTGTTACTCTACAAATCACTCGTTTGTCCGCTTATTACATATGCCTGCCAAGTGTGGGGGGCCGCACACACATGTCATTTGCGTCGTCTTCAGGTCATACAGAATCGCTTCATGCGCATCGCTACCAACGCTCCATGGTTGAACCGTAATCAGCAGCTCCATCACGAACTAGGACTGTTACCTCTTCACGACTACATTCGCAGGATCGCTCGTCGTTTCTTTTCCACGCTGCAAGAAGTTCCAGGAGCTGTGCATTATAACATCGGCGTCCGCACGAGCCAGCGCTCACGCTTGAAGAGGAGACTACCACAGGACTTGCTTCTGAGTGATACATCTGATTCGAGTGATTCTAGTGCTTGATGTCTGTCTTACATCTTTAATATTGACACAATTTCTCAGAGAGTATTACTGGAGTTCTAACTTAATGTAGTTAGGGGGCGGCCTGTTAGCCTACCCCTGAGTGTTATTGTTCTTATTGTACTGTTACCTTCTTTTCACTCTGATCTGTAAAGCTTTGTACTACTGATCAATCAATAAGGTTACAACCAACGATAGAACACAGGGGCGTGGTCCACTGTGAAGCCTTTTCAAAATGTGTCTATTTAGGACTTTTAAAACTATGGGACGGGAAAATAAATATCGTTATTCACTTCTACAAACGTCAGCGAAGACTATTTAATGAGACTAAACTTAAAACCATCAGTGTTCTTATTTTAAATATCCATTAGACATTTAAAAACAAAACAGTCCACTTGTATAAGATTTTGTACAAAAACACTAGCATTTTCACTCTTTAGGGGTCAAGTCTACTTCTTTTTCTGTCACATATGAGTCCTGCTGTGCTTAATAGCCTTTCATAGTAAACTGTTACACGTGGAATATACAAATATCTAGCGGCTATTTTTTAGTTTTGGAAATTTTGAATTTGTTTCCCAGTAATCCAGTGCACTAGAAAGAGGAAGTGACAAACCGTTGTTGAGATATGTAGTGATTTCTTTTTGACAACTGTTAACTGACAATAAATCTGACACACTATTATTTTCTTACATAATGTTCCTGTACAGGTACCACATTCTTGACAATTTCTCGGGCTTTGTAATGTTCTACTTGCGGCAATAATATTTTGTGATTTTAAATAAAATAAAAATTGCAGAATCACCACCGAAATATCCAAAATGTATCGAGCGAATGTTCATGATATTCGTTTGATATCGAAACCATGGAAATATCGAGAGTATCGAGATATCGCAAATATCGAGGACCCTTACCTAGTATTTATATATAATAAATACAATTAGCATTTCACCTAAAATTTATATATAGCACAATTATATATAGTGTATAGCGCAAATGGTTATGGTGGGGTCATGAGGGATGATAAATTGTAAGAAAGTAAACATAAATGTAATATTGAGTTATATTTAGAGATTAATTAGGCATAAACTACACTGTAAGCCTCTGCATGCAAGTCTACGGGAATGTTTTTACCATATATGTAATATTCATTAGTTGAATGATGATAGTTTTAAGAATCAGCTATTTTGAATCAAATTACGTGATTTACTCTGGAAACAAGGTTTGAAGTATGAACTTAAAGATGAATAGTAACTAATAAAGTGTTTAAAATGACATGGATATAGCAACTGGACAAAACTACAGTAGATGTTTACAAGCAATCCTGACAAACATTTCTTGTGCATTTGCTACATATTAGTGTAAAGTCTGTTTAGCCAACGTGTGTGCAGTTCCCAGTCAAAGGGACCTCAAAGGACCTGACCTTTCCGCCCACTAATGACCGTCATAAATCTATCTTCACACTTCAGAAATGGAACACTGACGTTGGGGACCAATAGCAAGCCCGATTTTCTGAAAATGACAGTTGCATGTCTACTCCGCGTTGGGTCTCATTTGCCAAAGTTCCAACTTCCAGTTGTTCTGTTTCATTAGGTGCAAGACGGTGATGTTAAAATGTTGCAACCTTGTAGAGGGGACCGTCAGGAGGAGGGTCCATGTTGTAAAACGATTGTGAGGGTTCCTCAAAGAAAGCGGCCGCCGTGCACTTGCGTTGAGTAGACAGACTTTACTGCAAGTTACACTATCTTTTGTTCTAGGACACTTTGCACATCTAACCCGTTTCGGTTAGACTCCTAATTGCTTGGGGATTCCGCATTTGAGCATCCTGGCAATGTTATTTCTTAACCCTCGCGGGAGATGTGGAATATTCATCCTTCTCTGTAGAAGTGGTTCAAGTAGCTGCCATGACAGAGACTTGGTGAACTCGAAGTGCCATTTTTTATGGTTTTCTATCAATGATGAATGTATTACATATGCGTTTAGCATGGAAATGTTCAGCATTATGCAGAAAATAGTAAGAGGCCACCTTCTACAGCGTCTATTGGTTGCATAAACAGTGCATCTATTCCTCCTTTCGTGGCACTGTAGTACTCAATTACCACTTCTTCTTCATCCCCATTTTGTAATTCTTCTTCTAGCTTTGAATCACTGTCATGAACACTTTCATAGTCTGGGTCATCATCAAAATCAATAAAGTCACTCTCTAACTCATTTGCAATGAATAACATCCATTCCTCAAACTGTGGGTCATCAGCTTTCATTTGCTTCTGTGAAGTTGATGCCATCTCTCTGTAACAACATACCATGCAATATAATGCATTTTGTTTGCGTAAGCTGTTGACATTTCCTCGTGAAACATACCGCAATACGATATGATATATTTACGTTATCAGTATGGTGGGGTCACCCTGACCCCGCTAAGGAGAAAAACAACTTCTGATCATGTGTACGCACTCTTTTCAACACAACCACAACGCTCAACAAATCAAAGCATACAGCCTGAAAGGTACTGACAGCCGCAGCGCCACACTGCGGAGAAAATAGGTTTCACATGGTAAACAGTTTTAACTAATCCTTGTTTCACGTAAGCTTGCCCAATATCTCTTAACGGTCACGTGACCTAATCACCTCTCATTGGCTGCTGTTGTGGTAATGACTGTCGTGGTGTAAAAATTAGTTCGTTATTTAACATGGTGATATATCATTATATGTTGGAAGAGAATTGTCAAATTTATATTTTCGTAACTGTTTTAATTAAATATATTACGCAACAGAGTTGATTGATCTGAAATGCATGTTAATTCTTAAACGAGGTAAAGAGGAGGTTCCTTTGCTCTCAAGCACATGGCACGATAGCACGTGATTTACCGGTAGTGGTGACATTTGTTTATATGACTTTTATCACTGACCTTGTTTTGAACTGGATTAGTCATGAATCGCCATTCGAGATTGCGGGAGCTAAATTATTTTATTGATCGTTTATTGCGCGTGTACTTATATGTATAATGGCAGAGTCTACCGCCAGTTTTTCGCTGAAGTATCGCAAGGATAATTCTTTACAAACAGGCGAAAAAAGAATTGTGTTGCATGTGTTTAATGCACTCACAGAGAAGAATCTGTCTTTGTCAGTGAGAGAAGTCTAACAGCTGTGCTATGAAGTTACAGGTGTGAGTGTTAGATCCGTAGGAACATCGCGACATGAAATTGAGGAAACAGGAAAACTTACCACTCCAGGCAAAAGCAGGAATAAACAAAAGTGCGTGCTCGGAGAAAATACGTGAAAAGTGTTGTGCGTCGTCATGTGTGTAGTTTTTCTTTAGAAATGAACTCCCTAACATAAGTAACATTTCGTCTACTGTAAATGAGGATGCAGATTTACCAAATTTCAGCAGATTGCTTATACAGCTGGGGTTTGTGAATGAAAAAGAGGCAAGAAAAATGTGCTAAAAGACAGAGGCGATATTGCTGTGTGGCGAAGACGCTATTTAAGGACAATCAGACTGTACCGAGATACAAATCGCAAAATATACACGAAGAACACACGAAAAGTAAAGTATGGTGTGACACGACTTTTAAGACTGAAAGACAAGCATTTTTGAAAGGTATGTGTGCTGGTTTAAAACATCCCAGTGGAAAAGGCCAAAGGCCTTTCATTATAAACTTGTTTCAGTTTCATTGCTCAGTCATTCTGTTTCAATTTACTCATTTCATTATAAACTTGTATTTTTGCATGCCCTCATATCCTTATTTGTATGATTTATTATTTATCTTCCCGGCAATTATTACGACATTTACTGCAGGTTTAAATGTGACGGGAAGGCACCGCCTATGGCCTATGGCGCGAAAGCATTAGCCAATTAGGGCGAGGGGGAAGGTAGTTGAACGCGGAGTGATACATTTCAGCGGGGCAAGGTTATATGAAACAGAGATTAGGATCCTCCTGACTCCACCATACCGGTTACGGGTTAAGTGTTTTCATATACTTTTATGACAAATATTCCACTCACTGTGCTCCGTTTATCACCCCACTAAATGGATGTTAAACACTTACAAAGGATAACTAAAATACTTGCACAAGTGTGATATCACCTCCAAATTCCATACATATACATATAGAGGGGCCAACAGGCATATAGAAGAAAAAAAGGCACAAATAGTAGTAATAGGTCTGAGATGGCATATTAGGAGTTACGCGCACATATGTGTATGCGAACTTTTATCTAAAGAAAGAAAAATAATACAAATTTCAAGCTTCGAATTCTCAGTTGCAAATTCTGCTTTCTAGCTTAATTTTTCTATAGAAACATTGATCTGAGAATAAGAGGTAGGGAAAAGGGAATTTGTGAATTGTGTGGGGGAAAAGAAAGCATACAACACTATGTAACAGAATGCGAGGAGGTTGCAACGTGGAGAAAAAAGGTTTGGGAAGAAAAATGGGAGAAAGTAGAAAAGAGCTATAAAAATGTTAGCGGGCAGGGAGGAAAAGAAGGTAAGAAGTATTGGAGATTTCTTGCAGAAAGTAAAAGAAAAATGGGCCAGAAATGTAAAGAATATAAGAAAGGAAGATGAGGGGGAACAAAGGAGCTAATTAAGTAACAAGGGGGTATGGAGCTTAAGAGCTACCTGACAGAGTAGAAGACCAGGGTGTCATGTAAGCCAAGGTACCAACAACGTAAAGACAAAAAAATGTAGCCTAAAAGTTGTAAATTGTAACATTTTGGAATATCCACACTAAATATATCATATCATATCTGAGGATAAATGAACAAATGAAACGACAATACAAACTTAGGGACTGAGAACGGTATTACTCGATATTCATCCTTTTACCCGAGGAAAAAGTTGAATAAAGGATAGACTGATTCAGTTTGATGTTATATATCGATATGTATATTATCTGAAATGCATAGCTCATAATTTGAAGTCTAGAATTACTCATGGCAGGATAAGACAAGATAACGTACAGACGTGATAACAGCAGTTACGCAATCATTGCACGTTTCATGTTAAAATACGTAAGTACAAAATTCTAATTTAAGCGCAGAACTTAGATTGTAGGTACTTTAAATGCAGTCACGCGCAACTTTTGAATATGATAAGCAAAAATATGTTCTGCAACGTGATGGAGCCTGTTATTCCGGAAAGCACGTGAGTTCGAGGCCAGTCCTGTGGCTGAAACGTTTTGGCCTATCCTATAGCACTGTTGTCCACTTAGCATCAGGTACGTTTGAGGAGCTGTGATAGGCATTGGTCTGTAGGTCACGAAGCATGAATGAAGCTAATCATTTCTAGATGTTCGTTCAAGCATGTGGGCGTGAGGTCGGCGCGCGCGGTTACGGTAGGCAAAGGCTTCACTAGGATGATAAGACTGTAATGGTGGAGAAACCTACGGCACTCACTTCTTTAACAAATTATCTATCATACCTCCATTTTTTTTTTTTTTTTTTGTAATTTACGTCCTCCAACGTTAAGTCATATCGGAAGATGAATGGAATGGGTGAAATGATGGACAAATGAGTCCAGGGTCCATAGAGATTAGAGTTACCCGACATTCGCGTTTGAGGATAAGGGAAAACCCTGCAAAAAACCTTATCCAGGTGACTCACCTTGACCGAGATTCGAACTTGGGACCTCTTGAACGTGAGGCAGACACGCTACCATCTGCGCTACCGAGGCGGGCATGCCTTCATTTTTTTTGTTGTTGTTGTAATGTACGTCCTCCAACGTTAAGTCATATCGGACGGTGAATGAATTGGATGAAATGATGCTCAAATGAGTCCAGGGTCAATGGAGCTTAGACTTACCCGAATTCGTCTTGAAGGATAAGGGAAGACCTCGGAGAACTTCTAGGAGGATAACATTGAAAATACAATGATTCGAAAAAAAAAATGTTGTACCAAATAAATGAACCTACGAACCTACGAAAGAAATATACGGGCTGGCCCCGTAGCTCATTCGGTAGAGCACCTGCCTGCAGTGCTAGGGGTTCCGGGTTCGATGCCCGGTACTGGAGATTTTTCTCTGACCAAGATAATCCCTTATCTTCCCCAGAGTCTGGAAGTATTAATGAGAGTGCGAATGTGTGCTTGATCTAATGATTAAAACCCAACGAATACGAGTTAACACCTTCGATATGTTCCAAAGGAGAACGGCCACCGATATGACCATTGTAGTTAAAGGCGGGGTATAAATGTGTACGTGATCTAATGATTAAACCCAACGAATACGAGTTAACAGCTTCGATATGTTCCAAAGGAGAACGGCCGCCGATATGACCATTGTAGTTAAAGGCGAGGTATAAATGTGTACGTGATCTAATGATTAAAACCCAACGAATACGAGTTAACACCTTCGATATGTTCCAAAGGAGAACGGCCGCCGATATGACCATTGTAGTTAAAGGCGGGGTATAAATGTGTACGTGATCTAATGATTAAAACCCAACGAATACGAGTTAACAGCTTCGGTATGTTCCAAAGGAGAACGGCCGCCGATATGACCATTGTAGTTAAAGGCGGGGTATAAATGTGTACGTGATCTAATGATTAAAACCCAACGAATACGAGTTAACACCTTCGATATGTTCCAAAGGAGAACGGCCGCCGATATGACCATTGTAGTTAAAGGCGGGGTATAAATGTGTACGTGATCTAATGATTAAAACCCAACGAATTCGAGTTAACACCTTCGATATGTTCCAAAGGAGAACGGCCGCCGATATGACCATTGGAGTTAAAGGCGAGGTATAAATGTGTACGTGATCTAATGATTAAAACCCAACGAATTCGAGTTAACACCTTCGATATGTTCCAAAGGAGAACGGCCGCCGATATGACCATTGCAGTTAAAGGCGGAGTATAAATGTGTACGTGATCTAATGATTAAAACCCAACGAATACGAGTTAACACCTTCGATATGTTCCAAAGGAGAACGGTCGCCGATATGACCATTGCAGTTAAAGGCGGGGTATAAATGTGTACGTGATCTAATGATTAAAACCCAACGAATACAAGTTAACACCTTCGGTATGTTCCAAAGGAGAACGGCCACCGATATGACCATTGCAGTTAAAGGCGAGGTATAAATGGTACGTAATCTAATGATTAAAACCCAACGAATACGAGTTAACACCTTCGATATGTTCCAAAGGAGAACGGTCGCCGATATGACCATTGCAGTTAAAGGCGGGGTATAAATGTGTACGTGATCTAATGATTAAAACACAACGAATACGAGTTAACACCTTCGATATGTTCCAAAGGAGAACGGCCACCGATATGACCATTGTAGTTAAAGGCGAGGTATAAATGTGTACGTGATCTAATGATTAAAACGTAACGAATACGAGTTAACACCTTTGATACGTTCTAAAGGAGAACGACTGCCGATATGACCATTGGAGTTAAAGGCGGGGTATAAATGTGTACATGATCTAATGATTAAAACCCAACGAATACGAGTTAACACCTTCGATATGTTCCAAAGGAGAACGGCCGCCGATATGACCATTGTAGTTAAAGGCGGGGTATAAATGTGTACGTGTTCTAATGATTAAAATCCAACGAATACGAGTTACCACCTTCGATATGTTCCAAAGGAGAACGGCTGCCGATATGACCACTGTAGTTAAAGGCGGGGTATAAATGTGAACGTGATCTAATGATTAAAACCCAACGAATACGAGTTAACACCTTCGATATGTTCCAAAGGAGAACGGCCACCGATATGACCATTGCAGTTAAAGGCGAGGTATAAATGTGTACGTAATCTAATGATTAAAACCCAACGAATACGAGTTAGCACCTTCGATATGTTCCAAAGGAGAACGGTCGCCAATATGACCATTGCAGTTAAAGGCGGGGTATAAATGCGTACGTGATCTAATGATTAAAACCCATCGAATACGAGTTAACACCTTCGATATGTTACAAAGGAGAACGGCCGCCGATATGACCATTGGAGTTAAAGGGCGAGGTATAAATGTGTACGTGATCTAATGATTAAAACCCAACGAATACGAGTTAACACCTTCGATATGTTCTAAAGGAGAACGGCCGCCGATATGATCATTGTAGTTAAAGGCGGAGTATAAAGGGAACAAAAAATATCTGAAGATAACTCTCTGGTGTACTGTATCAAGCGTAAGGTAAAAGTTCTACCAAACAATACGTTTATGATTAAATTTTTGTTTTATTTGCTTATTTGTTTCATTTCTTGTGCTTATTTGTTTGCTTATTTCATCATTTGATTGTGCTTACAAATCCGGGCTCTAGTTATGATTGTCAATAGGGACTTCCCTGCGTAATTCTTTTGTTTAGAAGAGACGTTTTTATATTCTCTTAGCTTTGTTTACAGTGCTCTTAGTTTAAGAAGTCTAGAACCAAGTGGTCTAGCATGTAGAAGAAGCACCGTGGGATATTTTGCTAACATGACCTACCTCTGGTAACTTACGTCAGGGTATGAGAACGGAAATAGCTTCACAAACAGTGTGTTCAAAGATAATTAAGCCTCTCTTAGCTTAATATCTTAAGAAGATTACTTTCAAGAGCAATCAATAAATTACCCCTGCGATGAAGTGAGATGTTAAGTCGACAACTTTGATGAAACACAAAAGTGAACCTGTTTTGTGTGAAGTCACAGGGGCTTTGTTTCTGCTATTCCCTTAAGTAGAAGGTTTTTTGATCAATAATTGCGCCCTCTACACGTTATCTATAGGTAGTGTACTATTACACCCTGCAATATTTCATCATATTTGCCTGTTTTGAGGCTCCCTGAAATTACCCAAAGCATTTTAGAATCTCTATATCTGTGAAGAACATTGTTAAAAAACGGAAAGTTCGATAAATATTAAACTAGGTACTTAAGTTCAGCATCTTACAATGAACCATGATGAAGGTCTTAAAGAAAATCTAAAAAATATTTGCTTGATATGGTTTGAGAACACTCGAATGAATTGTATTGTCACCGATTGCATTATTACGTTGGAGTTGCGACAAGCCAATACTAGTCATGCGTGGGCAGGAAAGAAACAGACAGATAGTGCCGCAAGCCGCAGCCGGCGCGTGGGTGAGTGCTGAACGCTTGCCGAGAGAGACAAAGGAACAGAGAAAGAGACAGAGTTAGTTCTTTCTCTCGTTGCGCCGCGAAAGGCCTTGGATTTCTAGAACAATGTTTGGAGGTATTAAAGCCCGCAGAGTAAGAGTTGTGAGCTATACCACTCGCAAAAGCTAAAATGTATACTTAGAATTTTCTGGAAATGGCCTCTGAAGTACTCTTAATTCGAATTACTTTTACTTATCTGGTAAAGAGTACGACAGACAGATGGTTCTGGTTCAAAGAAAATGTGTTTCAAAAATTGTAGTTAACTATCTCAGAATATTTTGGTTGTTAGTTTAAATTTTCAAAAGGTTATACTTTACTCAACCGGAAAGACGCCTTAATGCCCCCCTCTCTCTCCCAGCCCTCTCCTCTTTCGGTAATCATCACGTAGTGACATATTCTATAAAGAAATGCCTCGCTTTTCATATCCTGCAACGAAATTCTAGCCCGCCTCTGTAGCATAGGTGGTAGTGTCTCCACTCACCTTAAAGAGGTCCCGAGTTCGAATGTCAGTTAAGGTGAGTTACCTGATTAAGGTTTTTTAGGGGTTTTCTCTTATCTGAAAGATGAATGTCTGGTAACTCTAAGCTCTATGGACCCTGTACTCATTTGAACATCATTTCATTCATCGTCCGATATGACTTAACGTTGGAGGTTTTCTCTTATCCTGAAGTAACTCTAAGCTCTGTGTACCCTGTACTCATTTGAACATCATTTCATTCATCGTCCGATATGACTTAACGTTGGAGGTTTTCTCTTATCTTGAAAGATGAATATCTGGTAACTCTAAGCTCTATGTACCCTGTACTTATTTGAACATCATTTCATTCATCGTCCGCTATGACTTAACGTTGGAGGTTTTCCCATATTCTGAAATATGAATGTCTGGTAACTCTAAGCTCTATGCACCCTGTACTCATTTGAACATCATTTCATTGATCGTCCGATATGACTTAACGTTGGAGGTTTTCTCTTATACTGAAAGATGAATGTCTGGTAACTCTAAGCTCTATGCACCCTGTACTCATTTGAACATCATTTTATTGATCGTCCGATATGACTTAACGTTGGAGGTTTTCTCTTATCCTGAAAGATGAATATCTGGTAACTCTAAGCTCTATGTACCCTGTACTCATTTGAACATCATTTCATTCATCGTCCGATATGACTTAACGTTGGAGGTTTTCTCTTATCCTGAAAGATGAATGTCTGGTAACTCTAAGCTCTATGTACCCTTTACTCATTTGAACATCATTTCATTCATCGTCCGATATGACTTAACGTTGGAGGTTTTCCCTTTTCCTGAAAGATGAATGTCTGGTAACTCTAAGCTCTATGTACCCTGTACTCATTTGAACATCATTTCATTCATCGTCCGATATGACTTAACGTTGGAGGTTTTCCCTTATCCTGAAAGATGAATGTCTGGTAACTCTAAGCTCTATGTACCCTGTACTCATTTGAACATCATTTCATTCATCGTCTGATATGACTTAATGTTGGAGGTTTTCTCTTATCCTGAAGTAACTCTAAGCTCTATGTACCCTGTACTCATTTGAACATCATCTCATTCATCGTCCGATATGACTTAACGTTGGAGGTTTTCCCTTATGCTGAAAGATGAATGTCTGGTAACTCTAAGGTCTATGTACCCTGTACTCATTTGAACATCATTTCATTCATCATCTGATATGACTTAATGTTGGAGGTTTTCTCTTATCCTGAAGTAACTGTAAGCTCTATGTACTCTGAACTCATTTGAACATCATTTCATTCATCGTCCGATATGACTGAACGTTGGAGGTTTTCTCTTATCCTGAAATATGAATGTCTGGTAACTCTAAACTCTATGTACCCTGTACTCATTTGAACATCATTTCATTCATCGTCCGATATGACTGAACGTTGGAGGTTTTCCCTTATCCTGAAAGATGAATGTCTGGTAACTCTAAGCTCTATGTACCCTGTACTCATTTGGACATCATTTCATTCATCGTCCGATATGACTTAACGTTGGAGGTTTTCCCTTTTCCTGAAAGATGAATGTCTGGTAACTCTAAGCTCTATGTACCCTGTACTCATTTGAACATCATTTCATTCATCGTCCGATATGACTTAACGTTGGAGGTTTTCCCTTATGCTGAAAGATGAATGTCTGGTAACTCTAAGCTCTATGTACCCTGTACTCATTTGAACATCATTTCATTCATCGTCTGATATGACTTAATGTTGGAGGTTTTCTCTTATCCTGAAGTAACTCTAAGCTCTATGTACCCTGTACTCATTTGAACATCATCTCATTCATCGTCCGATATGACTTAACGTTGGAGGTCTTCCCTTATGCTGAAAGATGAATGTCTGGTAACTCTAAGCTCTATGTACCCTGTACTCATTTGAACATCATTTCATTCATCGTCTGATATGACTTAATGTTGGAGGTTTTCTCTTATCCTGAAGTAACTGTAAGCTCTATGTACTCTCTACTCATTTGAACATAATTTCATTCATCGTCCGATACGACTGAACGTTGGAGGTTTTCTCTTATCCTGAAATATGAATGTCTGGTAACTCTAAGCTCTATGTACCCTGTACTCATTTGAACATCATTTCATTCATCGTGCGATATGACTTAACGTTAGAGGACGTAATTATAAAAACCAACAGCTTTAGGAAGAAGCAGTTGAGATTTCTCTGTTCGCCAATAATACAGCCCCACCGTTCCAACAAGGACGAAATATAAAGCAGCTTTTGGTTGTCAATGGGCACGGAGTCACCAGAATTTGGACTTATTCAAGGTCGTGCTCATTCGGGCATCGAACCCAGTTTAAACTGTTCTCTTGAAGGTTAACTGGATCGCACCCTTGAGAACACCATGTATGTACATATGATGTCCTGGTGATGCAGACCAACCAACATGACGAGAATTTTAAAAATGTTTAACTGTCCTTGGAAGTAGCACAATGACTATAGCTGTATCTAACACTTAACCATTTGTTATTACGTTGTGCTATTGTAGAACTAGATCAATTGAGTTTTTGTGGGTATCTGTTACTGTAAATGCCTATTGAACATGAAGCAAAAGTGACTGCAGATGACGCAGTTCAGCAACAGACCAAACATTTGGCAGATGGAATACTAATGAACGACTTGATGTGCATAACTTATTTTAAAACACTTATTTAAACATTTCTCTCGGTTTAAATCAATATCTGTACAAACTGATAATCTAATAGACGAGTGCAAAAATAAACCACTAGGAGTTCTCATAAACACATGAGACAACTTCCTTAATGGCGACTTACTATGCTGTAAGTACTTTAAGCCCCGGGCTTTATAGTAAACCACTAGGAGTTCTCAGAAACACATGAGACAACTACCTTAATGGCGACTTACTATGCTGTAAGTACTTTAAGGCCCGGGCTTTATAGTAAACCACTAGGAGTTCTCATAAACACATGAGACCACTACCTTAATGACGACTTACTATGCTGTAAGTACTTTAAGGTCCGGGCTTTATAGTAAACCACTAGGAGTTCTCATAAACACATGAGACAACTACCATAATGACGACTTACTATGCTGTAAGTACTTTAAGACCCGGGCTTTATAGTAAACCACTAGGAGTTCTCATAAACACATGAGACAACTACCATAATGACGACTTACTATACTGTAAGTACTTTAAGACCCGGACTTTATAGTACACCATTAGGAGTTCTCATAAACACATGAGACAACTACCTTAATGACGACTTACTATGCTGTAAGTACTTTAAGACCCGGGCTTTATAGTAAACCACTAGGAGTTCTCATAAACACATGAGACAGCTACCATAATGACGACTTACTATGCTGTAAGTACTTTAAGACCCGGGCTTTATAGTAAACCACTAGGAGTTCTCATAAACACATGAGACAACTACCATAATGACGACTTACTATGCTGTAAGTACTTTAAGACCCGGGCTTTATAGTAAACCACTAGGAGTTCTCATAAATACATAAGACAACTACCTTAATGACGACTTACTATGCTGTAAGTACTTTAAGGTCCGGGCTTTATAGTAAACCAGTAGGAGTTCTCATAAATACATGAGACAACTACCTTAATGACGACTTACTATGCTGTAAGTACTTTAAGGTCCGGGCTTTATAGTAAACCAGTAGGAGTTCTCATAAATACATGAGACAACTACCTTAATGACGACTTACTATGCTGTAAGTACTTTAAGACCCGGGCTTTATAGTAAACCACTAGGAGTTCTCATAAATACATGAGACAACTACCTTAATGACGACTTACTATGCTGTAAGTACTTTAAGGTCCGGGCTTTATAGTAAACCACTAGGAGTTCTCATAAACACATGAGACAACTACCTTAATGACGACTTACTATGCTGTAAGTACTTTAAGGTCCGGGCTTTATAGTAAACCAGTAGGAGTTCTCATAAATACATGAGACAACTACCTTAATGACGACTTACAATGCTGTAAGTACTTTAAGGTCCGGGCTTTATAGTAAACCACTAGGAGTTCTCATAAACACATGAGACAACTACCTTAATGGCGACTTACTATGCTGTAAGTACTTTAAGGTCCGGGCTTTATAGTAAACCACTAGGAGTTCTCATAAACACATGAGACAACTACCATAATGACGACTTACTATGCTGTAAGTACTTTAAGACCCGGGCTTTATAGTAAACCACTAGGAGTTCTCATAAACACATGAGACAACTACCATAATGACGACTTACTATACTGTAAGTACTTTAAGACCCGGACTTTATAGTAAACCACTAGGAGTTCTCATAAACACATGAGACAACTACCTTAATGACGACTTACTATGCTGTAAGTACTTTAAGACCCGGACTTTATAGTAAACCACTAGGAGTTCTCATAAACACATGAGACAACTACCATAATGACGACTTACTATGCTGTAAGTACTTTAAGACCCGGGCTTTATAGTAAACCACTAGGAGTTCTCATAAACACATGAGACAACTACCATAATGACTTACTATGCTGTAAGTACTTTAAGACCCGGGCTTTATAGTAAACCACTAGGAGTTCTCATAAACACATGAGACAACTACCTTAATGACGACTTACTATGCTGTAAGTACTTTAAGACCCGGGCTTTATAGTAAACCAGTAGGAGTTCTCATAAATACATGAGACAACTACCATAATGACGACTTACTATGCTGTAAGTACTTTAAGACCCGGGCTTTATAGTAAACCACTAGGAGTTCTCATAAACACATGAGACAACTACCATAATGACGACTTACTATGCTGTAAGTACTTTAAGACCCGGGCTTTATAGTAAACCACTAGGAGTTCTCATAAATACATGAGACAACTACCTTAATGACGACTTACTATGCTGTAAGTACTTTAAGACCCGGGCTTTATAGTAAACCACTAGGAGTTCTCATAAACACATGAGACAACTACCTTAATGACGACTTACTATGCTGTAAGTACTTTAAGACCCGGGCTTTATAGTAAACCACTAGGAGTTCTCATAAACACATGAGACAACTACCATAATGACGACTTACTATGCTGTAAGTACTTTAAGACCCGGGCTTTATAGTAAACCACTAGGAGTTCTCATAAATACATGAGACAACTACCTTAATGGCGACTTACTATGCTGTAAGTACTTTAAGGTCCGGGCTTTATAGTAAACCAGTAGGAGTTCTCATAAATACATGAGACAACTACCTTAATGACGACTTACTATGCTGTAAGTACTTTAAGGTCCGGGCTTTATAGTAAACCAGTAGGAGTTCTCATAAATACATGAGACAACTACCTTAATGACGACTTACTATGCTGTAAGTACTTTAAGGTCCGGGCTTTATAGTAAACCAGTAGGAGTTCTCATAAATACATGAGACAACTACCTTAATGACGACTTACTATGCTGTAAGTACTTTAAGGTCCGGGCTTTATAGTAAACCACTAGGAGTTCTCATAAACACATGAGACAACTACCTTAATGACGACTTACTATGCTGTAAGTACTTTAAGACCCGGGCTTTATAGTAAACCACTAGGAGTTCTCATAAACACATGAGACAACTACCTTAATGACGACTTACTATGCTGTAAGTACTTTAAGGTCCGGACTTTATAGTAAACCACTAGGAGTTCTCATAAACACATGAGACAACTACCTTAATGGCGACTTACTATGCTGTAAGTACTTTAAGGTCCGGGCTTTATAGTTAACCACTAGGAGTTCTCATAAACACATGAGACAACTACCTTAATGACGACTTACTACATGTAAGTACTTTAAGGCCCGGGCTCTATAGTTAACCACTATTACGTTAATTAATGGAAATTAATTAATTAATTAATTAATTAATTAATTAATTAATTAATTAATTAATTAATTAATTAATTAATTAATTATTCTTTCACACATGTAGTAACTCCTAAGTGGTTTACCGGGAAAATACGAGTCAGTTGGAGAATTTAATGTCATATCGGCACGTTGGCCATAGTAGCACAATGGTAGTGCGGCTGGGCGGAAACCAGAAGATCCGTGGTTCAAATACCGGCTATGGCATTGAATTTTTCAGTCTGACTCTACGTTTCCACAATTTAGCCTACACACGGCCAGTGTGAAAGAATAATTAATTTCCATATATAGATGTTGGTGGAGGACACGTCCACCATTTTCTCTGAGATATAAATAGTGTAATGTGGTCTCCCAATTGTGTATTATATTCTCCCTAAGTTGCACGTGTGTCCTATTATTAATTCAAAAGTTATGACCTATTGAAATGGTTCAGGTTTATATGGATCGCACTGTATTTAGCCGTACAAAAGGATACACAAAATCTCACTGAACAAAATTGTGGATCTAGTTGAAGCACAGAATGTATGTCAATAATCTTTTTCTAAAGTTAACCATTTTTGAGGTATTGTTTCTTATTAGTTTGAATGTTCCAATATAATCTTTCTCAAATAGGAACTCATTTTTTCTTGCCTTCCTTTTTATTTCCTTCTTTCTTTCTTTCTTTCTTTCTTTCTTTCTTTCTTTCTTTCTTTCTTTCTTTCTTTCTTTCTTTCTTTCTTTCTTTCTTTCTTTCTTTCTTTCTTTCTTTCTTTCTTTCTTTCTTTCTTTCTTTCTTTCTTTCTTTCTTTCTTTCTTTCTTTCTTTCTTTCTTTCTTTCTTTCTTTCTTTCTTTCTTTCTTTCTTTCTTTCTTTCTTTTTTTTTCCTTTCTCTCCCTCTCTCTTGCTCTCTTTCTTCCTCCGCTTGACCATGCAGGTGCATTCATCAAATATCAAAACAATTGACTATCAGATAAGATTACTGTTATTTCAGTATATCCATTGTAACTTCAAACAGTTGTTTCTGTTTAAACCCCAACATAATTGTTTTTTTTTTTTCTTTTTTGTTATTTACGTCTTTTAACTTTTTAAGTCATATCGGACGATGAATGGAATGGAATGGGCGAAATGATTCTCAAATGGGCCCAGGGTCCTTGGAGCTTAGAGTTACCCGACATTCGTCTTTTAGGATAAGGAAAAAACCTGGAAAAGTCCTTATCCAGGTAACTCACACTGATCGAGATTCGAACACGGGACCTCTTGAACGTGAGGAGACATCTACGCTACCGAGGCGGGCACATAATTGTTGTTTATGTTTTATCTTAAATTCGCTTTGATTTTTTTTTTTTTTTTTTTTTTTTTGTACAAAGTGTTAAAACGAGGGCTATGGTAGCTTCAATATGTAGATTCGATTGTTGCTAAGACGACAAAAAATCAATAATCTCTCTCTTCTATAAAAACGCCGTGAAAAGGGCAAGACGTGTTTTTATGTGTTAGTGAAAGGTAAACATATCCTATATATAGTGAAGTAAGATTAAAATCGTGTGAATGAAGTATTAAATTAATAATTATTGTTTACATTCCTTCTCTAAATTCACTAATATCCGAGACTACGACTTCGAAATAAAGGATTGATCAACGAACTGAGCAAGTATCACAAAATTTATGCAACAAAATTTAAAATTATTAAAATTAATTATAATTTTCAACTCTGAAATTAAAATTATCACGTACT
Organism: Mantis religiosa; assembly: GCA_030765055.1. Lineage (NCBI taxonomy): Eukaryota > Metazoa > Arthropoda > Insecta > Mantodea > Mantidae > Mantis > Mantis religiosa. The sequence goes on along the minus strand of CM060955.1, from coordinate 164,566,452 downwards.
TTGAGAATTTCACTCCAAACATCATCGCAACGAAGAATTTTGTTCTACAAATGGCCTCACAACTAGTGGAATCAAAAATCCCCCTTCAACCTACTAGGAGGCATTGTCATGTCTCACGACATGATCCAGCGAGTGGAAACCGTTGTTTTGGAGGATCGCCGATTGAGCATTTTTAGATATTTATGCAGGATTGTGTGCACAGATACCACGGAAATACCAATTTTGGAGGCGATGTCTGTAACTGTCTTGATTTGTTGTCACACGATGTTCTGTCTTCATTGAACTGTCACACCCAGGAACGTCCATTAGACACATCCATGGTACCATCACTACATGTCTCACTTAACTGTCTTGGTTTGTTGTCACACGATGTTCTGTCTTCATTGAACTGTCACACCCAGGAACGTACATTAGACACATCCATGGTACCATCACCACATGCCTCACTTAACTGTCTTGGTTTGTTGTCACACGATGTTCTGACTTCATTGAACTGTCGCACCCAGGAACGTACATTAAACACATCCATGGTACCATCACCACATGCCTCACTTAACTGTCTTGGTTTGTTGTCACACGATGCGCTGTCTTCATTGAACTGTCACACCCAGGAACGTATATTAGACACATCCATGGTGCCATTACCAAATGCCTCACTTAACTGTCTTGGTTTGTTGTCACACGATGTTCTGCCTTCATTGAACTGTCACACCCAGGAACGTACATTAGACACATCCATGGTACCATCACCACATGCCTCAGTCAACTGTCTTGGTTTGTTGTCACACGATGTTCTGTCTTCATTGAACTGTCACACCCAGGAACGTACATTAGACACACCCATGATACCATCACCACATGCCCCACTAAACTGCCTTGGTTTGTTGTCACACGATGTTCTGTCTTCATTGAACTGTCACACCCAGGAACGTACATTAGACACATCCATGGTACCTTTACCACATGCCTCACTAAACTGTCTTGGTTTGTTGTCACACGATGTTCTGTCTTCATTGAACTGTCACACCCAGGAACGTACATTAGACACATCCATGGTACCTTTACCACATGCCTCACTAAACTGTCTTGGTTTGTTGTCACACGATGTTCTGTCTTCATTGAACTGTCGCACCCAGGAACGTACATTAAACACATCCATGGTGCCATTACCAAATGCCTCACTTAACTGTCTTGGTTTGTTGTCACACGATGTTCTGCCTTCATTGAACTGTCACACCCAGGAACGTACATTAGACACATCCATGGTACCATCACCACATGCCTCAGTCAACTGTCTTGGTTTGTTGTCACACGATGTTCTGTCTTCATTGAACTGTCGCACTCAGGAACGTACATTAGACACATCCATGGTACCATCACCACATTCCTCACTTAACTGTCTTGGTTTGTTGTCACACGATGTTCTGTCTTCATTGAACTGTCTCACCCAGGAACGTACATTAGACACATCCATGGTACCATCACCATATGCCTCACTCAACAGTCTTGGTTTGTTGTCACACGATGTTCTGTCTTCATTGAACTGTCACACCCAGGAACGTACATTAGACACATCCATGGTACCATAACCATATGCCTCACTTAACAGTCTTGGTTTGTTGTCACACGATGTTCTGTCTTCATTGAACTGTCACACCCAGGAACGTACATTAGACACATCCATGGTACCATCACCATATGCCTCACTCAACAGTCTTGGTTTGTTGTCACACGATGTTCTGTCTTCATTGAACTGTCACACTCACGAACTTACATTAGACACATCCATGCTACCATCACCACATGCCTCACTCAACTGTCTTGGTTTGTTGTCACACGATGTTCTGTCTTCATTGAACTGTCGCACCCAGGAACGCACATTAGACACATCCATGGTACCATCACCATATGCCTCACTTAACTGTCTTGGTTTGTTGTCACACGATGTTCTGTCTTCATTGAACTGTCGCATCCAGGAACACACATTAGACACATCCATGGTACCATCACCACGTGCCTCACTTAACTGTCTTGGTTTGTTGTCACACGATGTTCTGTCTTCATTGAACTGTCGCACCCAGGAACACACATTAGACACATCCACGGTACCATCACCACGTGCCTCACTTAACTGTCTTGGTTTGTTGTCACACGATGTTCTGTCTTCATTGAACTGTCGCACCCAGGAACGTACATTAGACACCTCCATGGTACCATCACCACATGCCTCGCTCAACTGTCGACGAATTTCAATAAGTGTCACGCCACGAAAATGAAGAAAACGAATAATTACACGCTGTTCTTGCAATTAAAACGTCGCCATTTTAAGTATCAAAACAGTGACTCTGGTCGCTGCCACCAGAGTTCAATGCACTGCACAGTGCTGCCATCTCTGTCACGCATTGGCAAAGAGTCCACGTGTATTTATAAAAAAGAAAAACATAAGTTCCTATCTGGTGCCATTCCTGAAAAAAATAGTAAAAAATAGTAGGTGTTTATAACTTGAAGGCACCTCGTATAAGGAGCAAAGCAGATAATTTGGTAGGCACTTTTCTCGCGAGATTTGCAAGCCACTCATGCAAAAATTAATACTGCATAAAGAAATAAATATATGTTTAAAATTTCTCCTCTAGTTTTTCAAAGTAGAATTCTAAAACTTTTCTGTTATTATTCAATTTCTCCATGTTCTTAACTCTACTAAAGGTAGTCCCCGAACGGAAATATAGAATTTTTTTTTTGAGAAACAGCATTTATTTTCATATATGTAAAACTTGTGTTATCTGAAAATATTTTACATATCAATCCATATCCTTAATGTATTAAATAACAGTCCTTGTGGTATGTACATTACAATAAGAACCAATAGGACAGCTGTGTTTGCTGGAGTAACATTGTGTAGAACTTCAGATGTGACGCAGAGAAGAAAAAAGACGGGACGTTTGTAGAGAAGGAGAGAATGAGGAATATGTGGTCATATTGTGAATACGGGAAGAAAGGGGAATCCCAGGAAGCAGTACAACGCTCTCTCATTGCAGCCAACTTGACAATGTAAGTACCGGCCGAAGTGTCACGTGTATTAATGAGCGGGACGTGAGTTTCTGTAAAAGGAATAAAAAGACAATTAACAGGTAGTGCAGTCCTTTCCCAGATTTTTAAACCCCTAATGTCATTTATGTTAAATTAATTGGACTTGGAACTTCGTAATCTATTGTAATTCTTCTTCTACGTAGCACGCGCGCGCGCGTGTGTGCAACAAGTGTAACTTAACGACGTAAACATAGAATTGCCAGACTGCATACTTTAGTTACAAGGAACCAACCTGTAAAGATTTCAAATTAAGAAAATAACTAGATTACTCCCTCCGTGTTATTTTCCACTTTGTCCCTCTAGCATGGTGTTACTTCTTGACTTTATTTAGTTATTTTTCACATTTCACATTACGTACAAAAGATATATTTCTTCAGGAAATGTTAGCATACAAGAAAACCCACGTAATATTTACTCCGGTGAGGAACTTTTTCTCCTTTCCTTCTAATTCTTCATTCCACCCATTTTTACTATAGTTCGATCCATATAAAACTGAACCATTTCAATAGGCCATAACTTCTGGACTGATAATAGAACACTCGTACAACTTTGGGAGAATATAATACACAATTGGGAGGTTACATTACACTATTTACATCTCAGAGAAAATGTTGGAAGTGTCCTCTACCACCATCTATACATGTTTGTACTCGTCTCACCATATTCTCTGAAGTTTTACGGAGAGTATCCTCCCAATTGTTACTTATTTCAGTTCGAACGGATTCCTTGAGAACATCAATTGTCCGTGGCCTATTCTTGTACACTCTATTTTTAGATACCCCCACAAGAACAAATCCAGTGAGGTTAGGTCAGGGAATCTGGGGGGCCACAGACCTTTTGAGAATATTCGATTATTAAAGAGACTGGTTACAAGTTCTATGGTCTCAGATGTTTGGCACGTTGCTCCATCTTGCTGGAAATAACCTTCTTTCAATTTGATATCATCTATTCCAATATATTCATTTGCGAAAAATCACCATCACACTTAGAGCACACAACAAAGTAGCCCGCCTCTGTGGTTTGGAGAGAGCGTGTGTGCCTCATGTTCAAGAGGTCCCGAGTTCGAATATCCATCGGGTTGTTTATGTAAATAAGTTTTTTTGAGGAGTTTTCCCTTATCCTGAAAGATAAATGTCGTGTAACTCTAAGCTCTATGTACCCTGTACTCATTTGAACATCATTTCATTCATCGTCCGATATGACTTAACGTTGGAGGTTTTCTCTTATCCTGAAAGATAAATGTCGTGTAACTCTAAGCTCTATGTACCCTGTACTCATTTGAACATCATTTCATTCATCGTCCGATATGACTTAACGTTGGAGGTTTTCTCTTATCCTGAAAGATGAATGTCTGATAACTCTAAGCTCTATGTATCCTGTACTCATTTGGACATCATTTCATTCATCGTCCGATATGACTTAACGTTGGAGGTTTTCCCTTTTCCTGAAAGATGAATGTCTGGTAACTCTAAGCTCTATGTACCCTGCACTCATTTGCGAATCATTTCATTCATCGTCCGATATGACTTGACGTTGGAGGTTTTCCCTTATCCTGAAACATGAGCATCTGGTAACTCTAAGCTCTATGTACCCTGTACTCATTTTAACATAATTTCATTTATCGTCCGATATGACAATGTTGGAGGATATTAAATAAAGAATTAAAATAAAAGACAACTGAAATCTTCTTGGAAACGCTTCTTTCTTTTTGTTTGTAAACAAGTATAGGAATGTTTCTAACCTGATCATGCTCGGAAAGGAATCCGCGATCCTTAGATCCAAGCAAGCGTGCTCATCACCTGATCCGCTGTTGACTATCAAGTATGTGGGAAGATTTAATACGGACAACGCCCATGGCGCCACTGGATACAGACCTTAATCAAGACACTTTTATGGTAAAACCAAACTACAGTACAAGTTTGAAACGTTCAATTGATAATTACCTTATTTCCTTATTTCCCCTCTTCTTAAGTGATTGAACCGTACAATTCCGGCTGAAATAAAAATTAAATTTTATTATGGTTTATCAATAACAATAATAAAATAATAACCAAGAAGAGTAAATAATGAGAGAACCTTTATTCACTGCTATTTGTCGATGATCAGATGGTACAGTGCTCGCCCATACTGCGGCCGCCGCTGGTTAGGTTGCACGCCGACCGTCTGGGTTCGGTATAGTGGCGAAAGTGGTAGAAGTTTTCCGCAACAGATTCGCGGTCTGATAGTCATAGTTACACTTACAATGACTATTTCCGTCATATGACTTATGTTGGAGAACCGCTTGTGAGTGATACTATATATATTACGAGGGGAGGGGCACCAAAAGAAACCGGACTCCGATGGCGCTGCCACTCGTAGACGTAGTGCAGGATTCTCACGCTAGATGGTGTTAGTAGAGACCTTCATGAAAGAGCTGTGCAGTCGGCGTCAGTGTAGAGCTGAACGTGTAATTGTGGTATTGTGTTTCTCTGATTGTTGGCGGGTAACTTCTGCGAAGTCGTTATGGCAACTTTAAAAGAACAAAGAGTGTGTGTGAAATTTTGTTTTCTGCCTTAAAAAACTGAAACGGAGACCCACCAAATGCTTCAGGAAGCTTTCCAGGAGGACGCTATGAGCCACACACAGGTTTTCGAGTGGTTTGGGCGCTTTAAACGTGGTGAGATGTGTGTTGAAGACCAAGCTCGTTCTGGACGCCCTTCAACATCGCGAAATGAGGAGATCATTGAAAAGGTCCGCCGAAAGATCAACGAGGATCGTCGCCAAACGATCAACCAAATTTCAGCAGCGACAGGAATCAGTTGGAGCTCATGCCAGCGGATTTTGAGAGAGGATTTGCACATGAGACGTGTTGCTGCTAAATTTGTTCCGCGGCTTCTCACACAGGAGCACAAAACCATCCGCATGAATGTGTGTCAGGACTTGAAAACAGAGATTGCACGTGATCCAAACATCTTGAACAAAGTCATTACAGGGGATGAGAGTTGGTGTTACGTGTATGACGCAGAAACCACGCACGCGTCAAGCCAGTGGAGGACTCCCAACTCTCCCAGACAAAAATGCAAGGCAAGTGAGATCAAATGTGAAGACGATGATCATTGTCTTTTTTGATGTTCGTGGAATTGTGCATCGGGAATTCGTACCTCCTGGCCAGACTGTTAGCCAGCACTTTTACTTGAATGTTTTAAGGCGTCTGCGAGAGGATGTGAGGAGGAAACGCCCGGAACTTTGGCGATCAGGTGACTGGTTTCTGCATCACGACAACGCTTCAGCACACACGGCCTTACGAGTGACCCACTATTTGGCATCTCAGAGGTGGTCTGTCGTTCCCCACGCTCCGTATTTGCCGGATCTAGCTCCGTGCGACGTTTTCCTATTTCCACGAATGAACAAAACGCTAAAAGGGGAGCGTTATGACGACGTGGAGGCGGTAAAAACAGCTTCGCAAAGGGCACTGGACGATATCAAACTTGAAGAGTTCCAAACATGCTTCCAACAATGGGAAAAGAGACTTGACAAGTGCTTCGCATGTAATGGAAGGTATTTTGAAGGTGACTGAAGTAATTTTGTAAAAAGGTTCATCAATAAAGATTTTATGACAACAATCCGATTCCTTTTGGGTCCCACTCGTATATAGGATGTTTAAAAACGACACCGAACGAATATATAGAAGTAGTTGCTCAGATAGTTTTTACCGTCAATAGAGCCACATAAAAATGCTCCAGAATGATTGTGGATTAGGGAGTGACAGGAACAATGACGCGTGCCTCACGCTATCGGAGTTCGCAGGTATATGTCACACGCCGTGCCTCGTGCTCTAGCTGTTTGTAAACATACCGACATACTCCGCAGTAGCTTACTATTGTTAAGAATTTCTTTGGCTTATGAAACTACAATAAACAAGCTGTTGCTTAATTATTGCTTATGAGTGTCTAACATGTTCCAAAATTCCGTTATAGCAGTCCATGTTGGCAAATAAGCTGGTAGACATATGCAACTTATACCTTTTAGAGGGAAGTTAATGATAGTGAGGTTTAGGATGGAAGCATTAAATGATAAACAGTACACAAAACAACATCAAAGAATTGTAGATAAATTAACCAAAACTAAATGTCTTATACAATGAGACGAGAATTTTATTTCACGTGTTTGATAATACTAAATAAAGCATTTTTAACTGAAAAGGAAGCTGTTGATATTTACAGTAAGTGGTTGAAAGTATTGTTCAATTCAGGGCCTAACAAAATGCTCTGAAGTTAATCTAATAAATATTATCATTGATGTAACTATTTTTGCAATTCATATTTTTAATGAAACTAAATTAATCGTGCGTTCGTTGAGCTCACTTCAGCTCTTCCATACATCAAAACCATATCCGTCATTTCGGTGTTCGTATAGCGCTCCATATTGCTTGGATTTGCTATTTAAGTGCACGCAAAATCCTCTCTGTTAGGACGGAATGTGTAGTTTTACACTGAAGAGCAACCTTCAACTGTCCGAGTTATTAGTAGACTTTTTCACAAGTAACTTCCCTTTGTCTCATTACCTGAAAGGTAGACCAGGGTCAGTGATAAAGAACTATGGTATACATACTTCCATAGTGAGAATTTACATAGTAGAACAGAATAATAGAAAAGATAAATTGAAGCAGTAGATTATTCAGAAGTGGAAGTTTCATCACTGTAAAGCAGGTCCTGTGGTAGTCGTCGCTTCAGTCGCGTTGGCCGGCGACTTCGGACGCCGATGTTATACGCCACAGCTCCTGGGGCGTGGCGTAGATTGTAGAAGAAGCGTCGAGCAGTCTGTCGGATGAAATGGTGGAGAAGAAGTCCCAGCTCGTGATGCAGCTGCTGGTTGCGGACAAACCAAGGAGCATTGGTGGCGATTCGCAGGAATCAATTCTGGATGACCTGTAGACGCCTCAGGTGACAAGTACTGGCAGCTCCCCAGACCTGGCAGGCATAAGTAATAAGAGGTCGAACCAGAGATTTGTATAGGAACAGTGAAGATTCTGTATGTTTGTGAAATAATGGAGACAGTTGTGAAAGACGAACGGATGCCAGGGTAATGGTGCTGTCAATATGAGGCTTCCACGTAAGCCGAGTGTCCAGTAACACTCCAAGGTACTTGACTGGTGTAGGTGAAGGGAGCCACGGCACATGATCAGTCAGAAGGCGTATAGGCGGAGGGGGATTATAGCGGCGTAAAGTAAAAATCTTGGCTTCAGTTTTCTGGGTATTAAGGGAGATGCACCAATTTTGACATCATTGAACGAGGCGATCAAGAGAGCTGTAAGATTTGTACAGCAGAATGTAGATCGGAGTGAGAGTAAAATAAGACAGTGTCGTCAGCATACAGGGCAATTGAGGTTGGAGCCATGTCTGGAATATCAGAGGTGTAAATACTAAACAGCGTTGGTGCCAGTATTGAACCTTGTGGAACGCCTGCTGTAATACGACGCTCAGTTGAAAGAGTGCCTCCAATGCGCACCGCAAAAGTGCGATCAGTGAGAAAACCAGTGATAAAGAACAAGGAGTAATGTTTTTGTTTTCGTGGCCGGTACGTTCCAATAACAACTTTTGAGGTTCGCATACCAGTGGCTCCTGCGCTGCCTAATCACAAAACCATGTAATATTTAATCCTGAATAAAATTATACCTAAGAGAATTTCGAAGCTGCGACACCGAAATTCGCACTAGTTAAGTTATAAACTACGCAACGGCTATGATCGTTGGTGTCGTTTTGAAACATCCTGTATACGAAGACCTCCTTTCATGCAATATGTCCAAAGTAGGAACAAAGCTATGATGAAGGAGAATATCCAGACTCTTCAATGTTTAAAGTACATTTTTGATGTGTTAAATAGTTAATTTGAATGTTTACAGCATTTTTATTTACGCAGAAATTACGTAAAACTGTCTTATGTTTTCATTTTATGTCAGTACGCTGACAATGCATTATAAATTGTGTGGGACATTCATTTGTATGCTTGTGGAAGGTTTCAGTAGATAAATGCATCTAGTTAAGAGGATTACGATAACTGCAGCAGGTTAGGAACGAGACTTGGCAATAAAATCCCTAAAGGCTAGCTGGAGCCCAGCCCAGTACCAGCGAGGTTTCTATTGGTTGTCTCCAGGGGCACGTTCTTGCAGGTGTGACGGAGCCAATGTTTACGCTACAGCGTGACCTTCCTCAGGTAACGAAATCCTTGGCCAGAAAGCGAGACCCCTCTAAACGGTGTTGAAGGTAACAATGACTAAACACTTGCAGACGCAATCCTGTTGAGTAATGCATAACAAACTGCATACAATGGTCCTGCTGCAATCAACAATTAATAATCCGGCTTATAAAATGCATTTTAGTCTGCTTAGTATAAATGTTGTGTTGGAAACTTGCAGTTCATCGTAAAAATGAATGTTGGTATTAGCACCTGTTATTTCCCTGTGATTAATGCATATTTATAATTATCATTCCTCACTATCGTCGAAAGATAAGTGCAAAGTGAATTGAACCACTAGAATTCCGGTCAACATTTTAAATACTCTATAAATTATCAAATTTTTATTTTAGAAAAAAGCTTTGAGCAAAGATTTCTTAATTTATTAGCACTAACCCTTGATCCAAATTTCAACCCTCAGAGGTGTCGCCCCTTAATCTGTCTGGAGGGTCTCTACTTCCCACGTCAATAAATAAAGAAAAAAACATCAGCTCTTATTACCTGTCTGACAAATGAGTACCCCACTACAACTCCCGTAGCCCACCTCGGTAGCGTGGTTGTAGCGTGTCTGCCTTACGTTCAAGAGGTCCCGAGTTCGAATCTCCGTTAGAGCGAGTTATCTGGATAAGGTTTCCCGGGGTTTTCCCTTATCCTGATAGACGAATGTCAGGTAACGCTAAGCTCCATGGACCCCGGACTCATTTGAGGATCATTTCACCAATTTCATTCATCGTCCGATAAGACAACAATGGAGGACGTAAATTACAAAAAAAAAAAAAAAAAAAAAAAAAACTCCCGTTAAATAGGAGTGCTTTTGGATTCTCGACTGACCTGGCGTGCTCATATCGATCGTCTTATATCACTGGCTTCCGGGCGGCTTTCAAAACTCTCACCTCTGTTGCATCGCCGTTCCAGCCTCAGCTTACAGTCTTCATTGTTACTCTACAAATCACTCGTTCGTCCGCCTATTACTTATGCCTGTCAAGTGTGGGGGGGGGGGAGCGGCGCACACATATGTCATTTGCGTCATTTTCAAGTTATACAGAATCGCTTCATGCGCATCGCTACCAGCGCTCCATGGTTCATCCGTAATCAGCAGCTCCATCACGAACTAGGACTGTTACCTCTTCACGACTGCATTCGCAGGATCGCTCGTCGTTTCTTTTCCACACTGCAAGAAGTTCCAGGAGCTGTGCATTATAACATCGCCGTCCGCACGCGCCAGCCCTCGCGCTTAAAGAGGAGACTACCACAGGACCTGCTTCTGAGTGATACATCTGATTCCAGTGATTCTAGTGCTTGGTGTCTGTCTTACATCTTAAATATTGACTTGATTTCTCAGAGAGTATTATTGGAGTTCTAACTTAATGTAGTTAGGGGGCGGCCTGTTAGCCTACCCCTGTAAAGATTGTACTGCTGATAGATCAATAAATAATTAAATAAAAAACAAATGAATACAGCTGTTATGGGAGGTGAGAAAGATATCCTGGAGCTACATCATTTTCGGAGTTATGAAATTCGAGTTAAACATTTGGAAATGAAGTTGTGACCAAAGCAAGACTCGAACTGTAACCTCCGCGTGCAGAGAAGATGACTGCACGTGAAGGACATCCGCCGCAAGATGATGCAGAAGGCCACGATACAGAGGAGGGTAACCTTGCTAAAGGCAACCACTGTAAAGTGAAATGGAAACCCCAAACTATTGAAAATTGTAGCGCAAAGAGATAGAGAGAGACCTAACTCTTGTAACACCTCAAGATGAATTACTGGATTCTGCAAAACTAGTTCTACTGCAAGACAAAATTGTGAATGAAAGGAAGAGACTAACCTGTTGCTGAACATTAAATTGGTTCAGTTATATATTAAGGTGGTATATGAATGATCCCAACATTTGCCCGCCTCGGTAGCGTAGGTGGTAGCATGTCTGCTTCACGTTCAAGAGGTCCCGAGTTCGAAGTTACCTGGATAAGGTTTTCTCCCGGGGTTTTCCCTTATCCTGATAGACGAATGTCGGGTAACTCTAAGCGCTATGGACCCTGGACTCATTTGAGCATCATTTCACCCATTTCATTCATCGTCCGATATGACTTAACGTTGGAGGACGTAAATTCAAAAAAAGAAAAAAAAAAGATCCCAACATTTAGAGGAATATGTAAACTACTTTATTTACATCATAACAAAAATTATGATACGTTACATTCAAATTATATTCTCTACTCAGTCTTCTACAAGTTATTATTTCTTTCATGTGCTTCAACTTCTACTCTGAAAAAGACCACCAGGTAAGAGATGATGCGAATTGATATTGGAGATGAAATGGAGCGACAGGAAATTAGGAGGAAGCAATTAACCTACCCAGCATTCACCTGGAGACCCGGGGAAACCCCACCACAAAATTATGGATCAGGTAGGTCAGCTACGGGAATCGAATTCAGACCTCCCGAAGTCACGGACGAAACCACCTGAGCCATCTCGCTCGGTCTATGGATCATTTGCATCATTTTATTTGTCGTTAGATATGACTTAACGTTGCAGGACGTTAATAATAATAATAATAATAATAATAATAATAATAATAATAATAATAATAATAATAATAATAATAATAATAATAATAATAATAATAATAATAATAGTAATAATAATAATAATAATAATAATAATAATAATAATAATAATAATAATAATAATAATAATAATAATAATAATAATAATAATAATAATAATAATAATAATAATAATAATAATAATAATAATAATAATAATAATAATAATAATAATAATAATAATAATAATAATAATAATAATAATAATAATAATAATAATAATAATAATAATAATAATAATAATAATAATAATAATAATAATAATAATAATAATAATAATAATAATAATAATAATAATAATAATAATAATAATAATAATAATAATAATAATAATAATAATAATAATAATAATAATAATAATAATTAAAAAGAGGTTATGCATACGTCATTCATACAGAAGAGGGCTTCGAAGGGTATTTCCAAACAATTCAGAATATATATTTCTTTTGCCATAGCAATTTCTTAAACGTACAGTATTGTAATCAAAATAGAGCTTTTTTTTAAAGAAAATAAACATTTCCGAAAATATTTCCACGCAAAAAAACATTTGGGAGGGGGTTCTTGAAAATCTTTATTTCGTAACTTTGGCAGATGCTGAAAAAAGATGAAGATACAGTAAAAAGTTTGCTATATCACTGACTTTTAGTTTTTCAGTTATGCACACACAGACCTTTTTCTAAAAATACTATATTTCATGGAGGTGTAAAAGTAGACTTACGGTCAAGACCCGGTATCACAAGATTAGAAGCACGCCGTGGAAAGAATAACACACGCGCGCGCGCGTCAGTTTTGTTCTTTTCTTTTGTAACAATGTTAGAAGAGAGTAGTGCAGAAAATTGAGGCTCGTAGTGTATTCAAGTTCCTGCATTTGAAGGGCAAAATGTCCAATGAAATTCATGATGAGATGACGGCTGTTTATGGAAATGATTGTCCATCGTAAGACACTATTGTGAGGTAGAAAAGGAATTTTCAAACTGGTCACATGTCCCTGACAGATGAGCCAAGAGCTGGTAGACCGTCAGCTGTCACAGTGAAGAAAGTGGAGTGTTTAATACTGGAAGACAGACGAGCAACCATCCAAATGATCATGAATGAGACACATCTTAGTTATGGTAGTGTGTGGACGAACTGCACATGTCTAAGGTGTCTGCACGGTGTGTTCCATGTTTGCTAACCCCTTTCCAAAAGTAAACACGGCGTGACCTTTCAAGACAGATGCTGATGCTGTTGGAACAGGATAAAAATTACTTTTTTGATCGTCTGGTAACCATGGATGAATCATGGATCTACCAACATGATCCAGAGAAAAAAGCATGAGCATGGAATAGAGGCATGCCGTTTCCAAGCCTCCCAAAATGTAGAGGTGCAAAAGTAGGCTGGGAAGGTCATGCTTTCAGTTTTCTTGGACTGTCGTGGAGTTATCGTTAGATATTATCTTTACAAGGGTCAAACCATCACTGACAGATACTACTACAATCTTCTGGACAAGTTACAAGCAGCTCTGATTAAGAAACGACAAGGTATGCTATCCAAATGCATTCGCCTCGTGGATAACAGTGCCCCAGCACTGTTATTCTTTTCACGGCGTGTTTCTAATCTCAAGGCAATTCCATTTAAACTGCTAGAGTACAATGGCTGTGAGGTAGAAGCATGGTCAATAACCCAGTTTCACCTACAATTACTAGCTTCAGTTGTTAATATGCTAGGAAGATATAAAAATTAGGCCCCACAGCAACCAGCAATTAACATTTTTACGTTGCTTAACGTTTGTGGATACCAGTTATTAAGAAAATATGTGCCTGTATTACGATATCCAAACCAGTTTATCGGCTACGCTTTTTCGGACCATAAATTTAAGATGATAGGTTATATTTGCATGAACAAAGTATTCGTGTTTGGCTCTGAAAAAGTTTAGTTACACATTCTTGTAGCTTTCTAAACACAGGACAGTTATCTAACGGCTAACAAATAGAGTTCTGGAGTTATTTTTGTAACTTTTACTCCAGGTTACCTTTACTGAATAGAACAACAAAAATTAAGCCTGCCTCTGTTGCATAGGTGGAAGTGTGTCTGTCTACCGTTCGCGAAGTCCTGAGTTCGAATCTCGGTCAGGGTGAGTTCTCTGAATAAGGCTCATTACCGGCGTTTTCCCTTATCCTCAAAGATGCATGTCTGCAACTCTAAGCTCTTTGTACCCTGTACTCATTTGAACATCATTTCATTCATCGTGCGATATGACTTAACGTTGAAGGATTTCCCTTATCCTCAAAGATGAATGTCTGGTAACTCCAAGCTCTATGTACCCTGTACTCATTTGAACATCATTTCATTCATCGTCCGATATGACTTAACGTAGGAGGTTTTCTCTTATCCTGAAAGATGAATGTCTGGTAACTCCAAGCTCTATGTACCCTGTACTCATTTGAACATCATTTCATTCATCGTGCGATATGACTTAACGTTGGAGGTTTTCCCTTATCCTCAAAGATGAATGTCTGGTAACTCCAAGCTCTATGTACCCTGTACTCATTTGAATATCATTTCATTCATCGTCCGATATGACTTAACGTTGGAGGTTTTCTGTTATCCTGAAAGATGAATGTCTGGTAACTCTAAGCTCTATGTACCCTGTACTCATTTGAACATCATTTCATTCATCGTCCGATATGACTTAACGTTGGAGGTTTTCTCTTATCCTGAAAGATGAATGTCTGGTAACTCTAAGCTCTATGTACCCTGTACTCATTTGAACATAATTTCATTCATCGTCCGATATGACTTAACGTTGGAGGTTTTCTCTTATCCTGAAAGATGAATGTCTGGTAACTCTAATCTCTATGTACCCTGTACTCATTTGAACATCATTTCATTCATCGTTCGATATGACTTCACGTTGGAGGTTTTCTCTTATCCTGATAGATGAATGTCTGGTAACTCTAAGCTCTATGTACCCTGTACTCACTTGAACATCATTTCATTCACCGTCCGATATGACTTCACGTTGGAGGTTTTCTCTTATCCTGAAAGATGAATGTCTGGTAACTCTAAGCTCTATGTATCCTGTACTCATTTGAACATCATTTCATTCATCGTCCGATATGACTTAACGTTGAAGGTTTTCTCTTATCCTGAAAGATGAATGTCTGGTAACTCTAAGCTCTATGTACCCTGTACTCATTTGAACATCATTTCATTCATCGTCCGATATGACTTAACGTTGGAGGTTTTCCCTTATCCTGAAAGATGAATGTCTGGTAACTCTAAGCTCTATGTACCCTGTACTCATTTGAACATCATTTCATTCATCGTCCGATATGACTTAACATTGGAGGTTTTCTCTTATCCTAAAGATGAAGGTCTGGTGACTCTAAGCTCTATGTACCCTGTACTCATTTGAACATCATTTCTTTCATCGTCCGATATGACTTTATGTTGGAGGACATAATTACAGGCAGATACATGCATACCTAAACTGAGCTGATATTATCCTGGATTTGAAATCGTCGTGTTCAATAGAGGCCCTAAACTTAGCTCTCATTCGCAAGCCTGTTTATTGTGAATTCTATCGTGGGACAATATCATGTATTTTAGTTCCGGATTGTACATTTTTGTCACACACATAGAATTTTCATCACGATCTTCGCAATGTTATGTCAATCTTCTGACTCATAAAAAGTCCACTTTAACCATTATTTGCTAAATAATTATTAGATACAGTTTACTCTTTTGAAACAGCAAATAAAGACTAAAAAACTGTGTATAGCTTTGGTCCTCCTGCAGTCCTATAATCTATTATTCTATATGTTTGCAATGAGCATAACATTACCCTTTCAACGATATAACCAAAAGATAACAAAGTATCGGTGTTATCTCAACGTAGGGCTCTCTTTTCTTTCTATATATTATACAAATTGTTTGTGAAGATGCTTGGCTAAATTAGTCTGAAAATATTGAGTACGAGTTTGGAGGAAACCCATATATTCTTGAATTAAAACATAGGAAACACAATTACATTATGAAATCGATATCTATATCTCGTATTTATGAAACCAATCATCAAATGTGGGATGAAGAACAGTTTTATATTTACAATGAAAACGAAATATGATTGTTGTCAAGCAGAGAGGAGAATTTCGGCAATTCCGTGCACATTAATTTCCTTTGTGCTTTCGAGAATCTCAGAAGAAACAGCTGAAGGAATGCAATAGTGATAAGAATATTGCACCCTTATCCTAGCATAGCCACCTATAACCTAGGGAAAGGTCTCTAAGGGTCCGTAAACACAGCGTAGACCCTTCAACAGAAGAAACTAAATCTTCTTGCGCCTATAAGGAAACAAAGTAACCAGCAATTGAGGACAGGAAAGCTCGTGACGTAATATAATCGAGCCCTCCATTCTCTTACCAATCAGGAAAACCGCAGAAAGAAGCCAACAATATTCACACAACTATATCAATGATACAATGATATATTCACATATATTTAAATACTCGTATAAAAATAAATTCACTTACTCATATCAATATTAGTCTATCGGGCACAAGCAGATGTGTGTGGGTGTGTGTGTGTGGGTGTGTGTATGTGTGTGTGTGAGAGAGAGAGAGAGACAGAGAGAGAGAGAGAGAGAGAGAGAGAGAGAGAGAGAGAGAGAGAGAGAGAGAAAGACAGAGACAGATTATAGTAAATAATAGTATAATTAAAACCAAAATGCTGTGCAAAACGTCAAACTTGTTAAGTTCATCTCCTTCCAGACAAGAAACGCAAAGATTTAGGGGAGGGGGAAGAAATCCCAGATCTCAAAACTAGCCTTTACATTCTTTATAAACTCAAGTTCTCCAACGTTAAGTCACGAATGAAATGACGTTCAAATGAGTACAGGGTACATAGAGCTTAGAGTTACCAGACATTCATCTTTCAGGATAAGAGAAAACCTCCAACGTTATGTCATATCGGACGATGAATGAAATGATGTTCAAATGAGTACAGGGTACATAGAGCTTAGAGTTACCAGACATTCATCTTTCAGGGTAAGAGAAAACCTCCAACGTTAAGTCATATCGGACGATGAATGAAATGATGTTCAAATGAGTACAGAGTACATAGAGCTTAGAGTTACCAGACATTCATCTTTCAGGATAAGAGAAAACCTCCAACGTTAAGTCATATCGGACGATGAATGAAATGATGTTCAAATGAGTACAGGGTACATAGAGGTTAGAGTTACCAGACATTCATCTTTTAGGATAAGAGAAAACCTCCAACGTTAAGTCATATCGGACGATGAATGAAATGATGTTCAAATGAGTACAGGGTACATAGAGCTTAGAGTTACCAGACATTCATCCTTCAGGATAAGGGAAAACCTCCAACGTTAAGTCATATCGGACGATGAATGAAATGATGTTCAAATGAGTACAGAGTACATAGAGCTTAGAGTTACCAGACATTCATCTTTCAGGATAAGAGAAAACCTCCAACGTTAAGTCATATCGGACGATGAATGAAATGATGTTCAAATGAGTACAGGGTACATAGAGCTTAGAGTTACCAGACATTCATCTTTCAGGATAAGAGAAAACCTCCAACGTTAAGTCATATCGGACGATGAATGAAATGATGTTCAAGTGAGTACAGGGTACATAGAGCTTAGAGTTATCAGACATTCATCTTTCAGGATAAGAGAAAACCTCCAACGTTAAGTCATATCGGACGATGAATGAAATGATGTTCAAATGAGTACAGGGTACATAGAGCTTAGAGTTACCAGACATTCATCTTTCAGGATAAAGGAAAACCTCCAACTTTAAGTCATATCTGACGATGAATGAAATGATGTTCAAATGAGTACAGAGTACATAGAGCTTAGAGTTACCAGACATTCATCTTTCAGGATAAAGGAAAACCTCCAACTTTAAGTCATATCTGACGATGAATGAAATGATGTTCAAATGAGTACAGAGTACATAGAGCTTAGAGTTACCAGACATTCATCTTTCAGGATAAAGGAAAACCTCCAACTTTAAGTCATATCTGACGATGAATGAAATGATGTTCAAATGAGTACAGAGTACATAGAGCTTAGAGTTACCAGACATTCATCTTTCAGGATAAAGGAAAACCTCCAACTTTAAGTCATATCTGACGATGAATGAAATGATGTTCAAATGAGTACAGAGTACATAGAGCTTAGAGTTACCAGACATTCATCTTTCAGGATAAAGGAAAACCTCCAACTTTAAGTCATATCTGACGATGAATGAAATGATGTTCAAATGAGTACAGAGTACATAGAGCTTAGAGTTACCAGACATTCATCTTTCAGGATAAAGGAAAACCTCCAACTTTAAGTCAAATCAGACGATGAATGAAATGATGTTCAAATGAGTACAGAGTACACAGAGCTTAGAGTTACCAGACATTCATCTTTTAGGATAAGGAAAAACCTCCAACGTTAAGTCAAATCAGACGATGAATGAAATGATGTTCAAATGAGTACAGGGTACATAGAGCTTAGAGTTACCAGACATTCATCTTTCAGGATAAGAGAAAACCTCCAACGTTAAGTCAAATCAGACGTTGAATGAATTGATGTTCAAATGAGTACAGGGTACATAGAGCTTAGAGTTACCAGACATTCATCTTTCAGGATAAGGAAAAACCTCCAACGTTAAGTCAAATCAGACGTTGAATGAAATGATGTTCAAATGAGTACAGGGTACATAGGGCTTAGAGTTACCAGACATTCATCTTTCAGGATAAGAGAAAACCTCCAACGTTAAGTCATATCGGACGATGAATGAAATGATGTTCAAATGAGTACAGAGTACACAGAGCTTAGAGTTACCAGACATTCATCTTTCAGGATAAAGGAAAACCTCCAACTTTAAGTCATATCTGACGATGAATGAAATGATGTTCAAATGAGTACAGAGTACACAGAGCTTAGAGTTACCAGACATTCATCTTTCAGGATAAAGGAAAACCTCCAACTTTAAGTCATATCTGACGATGAATGAAATGATGTTCAAATGAGTACAGGGTACATAGAGCTTAGAGTTACCAGACATTCATCTTTTAGGATAAGGAAAAACCTCCAACGTTAAGTCAAATCAGACGTTGAATGAAATGATGTTCAAATGAGTACAGGGTACATAGAGCTTAGAGTTACCAGACATTCATCTTTCAGGATAAGAGAAAACCTCCAACGTTAAGTCATATCGGACGATGAATGAAATGATGTTGAAATGAGTACAGAGTACACAGAGCTTAGAGTTACCAGACATTCATCTTTCAGGATAAAGGAAAACCTCCAACTTTAAGTCATATCTGACGATGAATGAAATGATGTTCAAATGAGTACAGAGTACACAGAGCTTAGAGTTACCAGACATTCATCTTTCAGGATAAAGGAAAACCTCCAACTTTAAGTCATATCTGACGATGAATGAAATGATGTTCAAATGAGTACAGGGTACATAGAGCTTAGAGTTACCAGACATTCATCTTTTAGGATAAGGAAAAACCTCCAACGTTAAGTCAAATCAGACGTTGAATGAAATGATGTTCAAATGAGTACAGGGTACATAGAGCTTAGAGTTACCAGACATTCATCTTTCAGGATAAGAGAAAACCTCCAACGTTAAGTCATATCGGACGATGAATGAAATGATGTTCAAATGAGTACAGAGTACACAGAGCTTAGAGTTACCAGACGTTCATCTTTCAGGATAAAGGAAAACCTCCAACTTTAAGTCATATCTGACGATGAATGAAATGATGTTCAAATGAGTACAGAGTACACAGAGCTTAGAGTTACCAGACATTCATCTTTCAGGATAAAGGAAAACCTCCAACTTTAAGTCATATCTGACGATGAATGAAATGATGTTCAAATGAGTACAGAGTACATAGAGCTTAGAGTTACCAGACATTCATCTTTCAGGATAAAGGAAAACCTCCAACTTTAAGTCATATCTGACGATGAATGAAATGATGTTCAAATGAGTACAGAGTACATAGAGCTTAGAGTTACCAGACATTCATCTTTCAGGATAAAGGAAAACCTCCAACTTTAAGTCATATCTGACGATGAATGAAATGATGTTCAAATGAGTACAGAGTACATAGAGCTTAGAGTTACCAGACATTCATCTTTCAGGATAAAGGAAAACCTCCAACTTTAAGTCAAATCAGACGATGAATGAAATGATGTTCAAATGAGTACAGAGTACACAGAGCTTAGAGTTACCAGACATTCATCTTTTAGGATAAGGAAAAACCTCCAACGTTAAGTCAAATCAGACGATGAATGAAATGATGTTCAAATGAGTACAGGGTACATAGAGCTTAGAGTTACCAGACATTCATCTTTCAGGATAAGAGAAAACCTCCAACGTTAAGTCAAATCAGACGATGAATGAAATGATGTTCAAATGAGTACAGGGTACATAGAGCTTAGAGTTACCAGACATTCATCTTTCAGGATAAGAGGAAACCTCCAACGTTAAGTCAAATCAGACGATGAATGAAATGATGTTCAAATGAGTACAGAGTACACAGAGCTTAGAGTTACCAGACATTCATCTTTCAGGATAAGAGAAAACCTCCAACGTTAAGTCATATCGGACGATGAATGATATGATGTTCAAATGAGTACAGGGTACATAGAGCTTAGAGTTACCAGACATTCATCTTTCAGGATAAGAGAAAACCTCCAACGTTAAGTCATATCGGACGATGAATGATATGATGTTCAAATGAGTACAGGGTACATAGAGCTTAGAGTTACCAGACATTCATCTTTCAGGATAAGAGGAAACCTCCAACGTTAAGTCAAATCAGACGATGAATGAAATGATGTTCAAATGAGTACAGAGTACACAGAGCTTAGAGTTACCAGACATTCATCTTTCAGGATAAGAGAAAACCTCCAACGTTAAGTCATATCGGACGATGAATGATATGATGTTCAAATGAGTACAGGGTACATAGAGCTTAGAGTTACCAGACATTCATCTTTCAGGATAAGAGAAAACCTCCAACGTTAAGTCATATCAGACGATGAATGAAATCATGTTGAAGTGAGTACAGGGTACATAGAGCTTAGAGTTACTAGACTTTCATCTTTCAGGATAAGGGAAAACCTCCAACGTTAAGTCATATCGGACGATGAATGAAATGATGTTTAAATGAGTACAGGGTACATAGAGCTTACAGTTACCAGACATTCATCTTTCAGGATAAGAGAAAACCTCCAACGTTAAGTCATATCAGACGATGAATGAAATAATGTTCAAATGAGTACAGGGTACACAGAGCTTAGAATTACCAGACATTCTTCTTTTAGGATAAGGGAAAACCCCGGAAAAACCGTATACAAATAACTGACCCTGACCTCGGGGCTTGCTGATCGTGAGGCAGACGCGCTACCAGCTACGTAACAGAGAGGGGCTAATAACTAATTGGTAAGCCAGAAGAGATAAACGGTGCGGATCTAGCTAATCTTGTAATTTGTGTAAATTAAGGTGTCTGTAGCGTTAACAATTTTCTAAATATTCTTGGTTGTTTTGAACTATTAGGTTATTATTGTTTTTGTTATCGTGGACAGCAAAGAAATCATCGTGTCCTTCGCAGATGGTTAATTTAAATGCCAAATTTGGTGTTTAACTCACTTTTTTTCCTTTTTGGTTATGCTGTTCACAGACAGCATTCAATGCACGGGCGCGGACCTTTTTCTAAAAATTGATACAGTAATTAAGGGATGCAATGGATAAGGAATCGTAATGGTTTTTAAAGGAAAATTGTATATTCGTTAAAACGAAAGCAGGTGCAGTTGAGGTGGGTAGTTTAACAAAGTGTGAGAGAAAGCGGGTTCTTAGCAGATATTCTAAGTGGATAACACTTAACTCCGTTTGATAAGGCATTGTTCGGACCCTTAATAATGGCATGACCGAGACTAATAATCACAATGGACAAAATAGTCTCAAAAGGAGTTTTGGTGAGGATAAACGCAAGCTTCGAGAGGTGAACGTCACACACAGCTGCAGTGCCCCAGTGAGGAAGACACACACAACTGGGCTGGTGGTCCATTAAGAAAGACACAACTGGTTCGGTCTTCGGGGAAGGCAGACGAGAACCGAGGACAAGGTATCTATCGGTTCCTACATAAATCACGAATTAAGTGTGATCACGTAATAAGCATTCTACATACGGTAACTCTAAACAGTGATATATTGGTAAACCTTGGTCGGCAACTTCGAGTTTGATGTGATGATAAAAAGAATCAGTCATTAAACCAGTCTGAAACTTGCATTACAGTGTCATTAGAACCATCCTTACTCCCATACATTCCCGTAGGGGAGGAGATCTGTCCCCTTCAGCTGCCGTGGTGCGGGCACTGCGCACCCTTAGCACTCGTGGTGCCTCTGACGTTACTAGAGGAACCTCGGGCCGAACATTCGAGCCCCTCCCTCTGGGAGTTGTTCGGATTGGGTTGGTCTCGAGGGATACCCGTGGGAATCAGGTACGTCTCTGGACGGGGTTGAGGGAAGCCATCGATATTCCCGGGTACTAGCCTGCAGAGCTAGTAGAAGGCGTGCTAGATCGCCAGGCGGCCCCACCAAGGTTTTTCGTTAGTCTTCGCCTTTTGGTGTTGGCGCGCGTAAGTGGCGTATCCACTTCCATCCCGTCTTGTGTCCTTGGACCAGATAGGGGGGGGGGCTTATTAGTAACCCAGGTTTTGTCCTATGGAGAGCCCGACGGAGGATGCCGGGCGCTCTTTGGGACAGCTCGGATACGCCCTGGTTGATAGAAGCCCGGGTCTTGGTCCTATGGGTCCAAGACTGATGGGAGTAGAACCTTTGGACTCAACTTCCATACATATCCATGCATACCCTTTGACGGAACTCTTGCTCTATCCTGAGCATAAGCTACACTGCTTCAAAATTTACAACGTAAAAATAAGCTGCATCAAACTAGCGACCATTGCGTGCAGCAACCTTTTCCAGTGTATAAGCAATTATACTTTATACTTTGTTTTTAATTCAGGAAGCTTGAAAATATGTATTTCCGGTGTAATGCCAACATCGAATTTTTTGGTGGAATACAATACTGCCTCTATTTTTATACGTAGTAGAGAAAGTAATTGATTTCTTAATAACAATTTAAGAATTTTTAAAATTGGGTTAGTTAGGTATGGTATCAGAATGTTTATGGGCACAAACACGTTGACCAACCTACTACAAGGTAAATAAGGGAGAGCAGGGTAAAACAAAGGCTCCAGGTTGTGTGGCACGCCGCTTGTCCTCCGCGAGACCAGGCGGGGCGGGGACGGTATATAAATACGCTAGTTCACAGCAGACCGGCTCCAAGAGTACAACTACCTACCTGCCTGCGTGCCTGACAATCAGAAGACATGAGACCCAAGAACCTTCTCATTTCCAGTCTCTGTCCCTGTTATGGACCCACAGGAGCCCTGGATTTGGAACCTCCAGCACCTCCCGTACCATCGCCTCCACGAGCAGCATTAGAGGTACGTTTGGGTTTTTACAGGATTCCAGAGATATGCTCAATTTGATCAAGCTAATGCTACATTTGTTTAAACTACCAGGGCACGACATATACAGTCATAGGATAGGACAAGGTTTTCCCAAAAACCGAACCAGTTAGATAATATTTTAACATTACAGATAATACCCAAATAATTAAAATTATGTTCTAGCCCCAAACTATTTAACAATTTCGTGTGCCTTCTCTGGTACAATCCCGGCAATTCCCATTCGTGATAAAATAGTCGAATAGGACACATTCCCTCCACCAATTCCCAAAAATTGAAGCAGACAAATCCCTTAATTAGTCTTAAACCTAACACCAAAACGTACCATGTTACAGAAGACATTTAAAAACGACCTATATATCAAAATATTGTGTGCTTGCAATCGACACAATTGGCTCTCGTAAATAAAATTTGTGAAAACAATGAAAATATTCTTGAAGTATAATTAAATAATAAATTAATTTCATACAAAAGTAAAACAGACTTTTTAGGCTTGTGGATAGAGGATAACTTAAAATGGAAAACTTATACAAATCATCTACTAACCAAATTAAGTAGGGATATATATGCTCTAAGAATATTAAGTCAAAATGTCAGCCTTCGTGTACTTTTAATGTCCTATTATGCACATATACATTCTATAATTAAATACGGAATATTATTTTGGGGAAATTCACCAGAAGCCAAAGATATATTTATTAAAAACAAGCCATTCGAATTATATGCAACGAAAGAATGCAATGTTCATGTAAGCCACTGTTCAAAAAGCTTTGCATATTTCCTTTGGCATGTGTTTATATACTGGAGACAGCTTTATTTGTAAAAAGAAATAGATTTAAATTTCAAAACAACGGAAGTGTTCATATGCATTACGCAAGGCAATTTAAGGATATACACATAACCTCAATCAGAATGGAGTACTGCATTCCTGTACAATAGTTTACAATTCCCTTTCTAATGACGTCAAAAGCATAGATAACTACAACGTGTTTAAAACTAGAACAAGGGCTTTCTTGCAGGAACACTGTTTTTACACAGTAAAGGAATATCTGCAACTTAACAAATCCTGATACTCTTAAGGCATGAATTTACTTAGCTTGTTCATTTCTCTCATGTATAATTATACCCAATTTGTGTTACATTATAATTGAAAGTAGGTTAGGTATATTTGATGTTTAACTTTATAATATAACGTGTAAAACTACTGACGTATCCTATATCAAGGTACTATGTACAGATTTGATTTTAAAGTATGAATAAATTTGAATTGAATTGAAAAACTTGTAAGTTTTGGCTTTAAGTTGCATGCTCTTTCATAGTAAAATACTCTAATTTTGCTTAACTACATACTAAAACAATATATTTACAACTCGCTCTTTTATAACATTTTCGTATCTCGGTCTGTGTAAATATTAAAATTGTTCAACACATAGCAGATTTTGCTGGGGAAACGAATTTACAGCGTGCCTTTTAATTTAAAAATAATTTATAAATAGATTGTATGCTTCCATAACTACTTCCAAAGGTCTTGTTTTAAGAGTTATCTCTCGGAAAAAAAGTCACTTGCAGAGCTACATATCTTAAGAATTTGTTTAAATTTAAAAGTTACAGTGGCAAGTCTCATTGGAGCCCCCACGCAGCCTATAAATCATTTTTTGTAACAAGGAAACCTTTTCGAATTGCTTCAAAGGATGGAAAAAATGTAATGCAATATCCCTTACGAATCTTGTATGTTCTAGAAATGACATATGAAGTCTTCTTGATTGTGAATGATTCTTGTACAAGTGGTAAATCTTAAAAGATAGACAAAATCTTCCTGGAGAGTGAGTGAGTGTTTTAGGGCCCGTCGACAGCGAGGTCATTTGGACCCTCTTCCTAGAGAAGAAATTTAGATCTCGTAAAAAACACAATTTGTCAAATATATATATATATATATATATATATATATATATATATATTATTTGTTTAGATTTTGATTTTCCATTATGCTTTCTTTTCAAATGGGCTGTTATTTGGATTTTCTCGCGTGGTATGCTAACAGAACGGAATATCAAATCCATCACCATAGCAACGAGTTCTTTAAAACATTTGACTATCATTTGAAGTCGACTGTATTCCCATATTTCCTTGTAACTACAAAACATTAACAATAAGATAATGTTTATCTTGATTAACAGAAAGTAGACAAATGAATAAGTGTTTCGTAAAAGGAATTTTTGTAAAAGTCAGTGCACAATGTACCTTATTTTTTTCGTAGTAAAGGATGTGGTTAAGGAAATGAATCTTTTTTTGTAGTCAAAGCAGTAACGAAAAGTAAGCAAAGTCCTGAAAGGCATGCATAGATTTAGGGTATAATTGGTTCTTGCTTTGCATAGTAACTGAACGAGTTAGGCGTTTCATGAATCGATAATGTCAAGGTCGTTTTTATGGAATGCAGCAGGAGAAACGTTAGAAAATTTCTCCCTCAAGGTTTTCGATAGCTCAAGTAAATTCGTGTGACAAATAACAACAAAAATTAACGGTAATTTGCTATGGAAAATCCTGTCGTACGAAATTAGAACAGTTCATCCATTGACGTATCACATTAAATACAAAAAAGTGAAAAAATCTAGAATTAGGGATATACATACATACATACATATCTACATACATACATATATATACATATAAAATAATTTGTTAAACTTACTATATGTTAAAAATTATAACACACACTTGCTAGAAAAGATCATAGGTAAGCACACATCTATCCCTCATTTTTACTTTGCTTACTAGCACCCCAAACTGCCCTTTACAATGGACATTTGCCGAGCATATTAATTTTCTCAAGAGATAGGTAATACCAAAATGTTTTAAGATATTTACAAGACAAAAGAAATGTATAAATATCTTCAACTTTCTGGGAATGCCCTCAGAAGTCCTTTTCATTCTGAATCACTTTCGTATAACTTCTAGATCTCGTTAAACATAACATTTCTCTAATACATTCCTTTTGTCCAGTGAACTATTTCAGACATTCTTGCATTTGTCTAAATTTACCAATATTATATATACTTTTCTCAAATAGGAATTCGTTCTTCGCTTGTTTATATTTTGGATATACAAACAGAACGAAATTTTCAGCAACACGTAGCGACCACTCTAAAACATTTGACTATCACTTAGACTCCTAAATTCACCTGTTTACCTCGAACACGAAGTAGTAGAGGAATAGGCGTTTAGAAGAATAGTATGGCTGCTTCGTAGCTCAGTCGGTAGAGCATCTGCCTGCCGCGCTTGGGGTCCCAGGTTCGATTCCCGGCCGTGGGGGTGGGAATTTTTCTTCGACCAAGATAATTCCTCATCTTTCCCAGAGTCTGGAAATATGAATGTGTGCGTGATATAATGATTAAAACCCAATGAATACGAGTTAACACCTTCGATATGTACCAAAGGAGAACGAGCGCCGATATGGCCATTGCAGTTAAATGAAAAAAAAAAAAAAAAAATAGTATACCTTTGTGCGAGTACAGAATATCAGATATTTTATCTGAGATTGTGTGGTGAAGTATGTTTTTCTTGACAGCTCTCAAACTATTGAACGTACATATGTACACTTAAAAGTCGCCTCGTGATTGTTTAAAGTTATCTTCAGAATGATAAAAAAAAAAAAAAAAAAAAAAAAAAAATCTTCAATCTCTCTTGTAGTTCTTTTTTCGTAAAAAAAAAAAAAAGGACAATTCAGTTCAGCACAGAATTAAAAGAACCATTTATTAACATATTTTGATGAGAGAAGCAAAAACCTATATGTATCACAGTACATATTGAAGCAAAAACAGGGTTTGGTTGTCAGGAAACTCTTGTATGTTTGTTTAGTTTGTGCAGCGCTCTAGGACACGTCATACAGAAAACAACCCTCACCAAAGCAACATAAAACGTTTTAACTACCACGTTAAACTATGTTCTCATAATGGTCACTAATATTGCATCCCGGCCATGGCATTGAATTTTTCAGGTTGACTCTATCAATCAAAACAAACTTAGCCTATATACGGCTAGTGTGAAGAAATGACTAATTTGCATCAATTAACTTAAACAATAAGGGTTAAATGATGAAGCTTGGGATTTAAGTACTTAGAGTAGTAAGTCGCCACAAGCGGTGTATGTCGGATACGAGAGTCCCTATTGGTTTACTGGGAAAATGAGTCAATTGAATTTAATGTCATGAGGGCAAGTTGGTCACGTTAGCACAATGGGTAAGAGCGACTGGACGGAAACCAGGAGATCTGTGGTTCAAATACCGGTCATGGCATTGAATTTTCAGTTTGACTCGATGGAAAAAAAACCTTAGGCTATATAAGGCTAGTGTGAAGAAATGATTAATTTCCATCAATTAACTTAAATAATAAGAGTTAAATGATGAAGACTGGGATTCAAGTACTTACAGTAGTCAGTCGCCACAAACGGTGTATCTCGAAGACGAGAGCCCCTAGTGGTTTACCGGAAAAATATAGATCAATTGGAGAATTTAATGTCATGAGGGCAAATTGGCCATGATAACTCAATGGCTAAGACCGGCTGGACGGAAACCAGGAGATCCGTGGTTCATGTCCCGGCCATGGCATTGAATTTTTCAGTTTGACTGTATCTATTCTATGTACCTTGTTTACATTATCCCATACTTCCTCTATGCCCCAAATTTCAGCTCCGTATAACATTTACGCCTCGACTACTGCCCCATATATTTTCTCCAACCATGTTATTTGTATCCCTGGTATTTTATCTGGCTTTCATTGCCAGTTTCCCCTTAACTAATATAATTGAATTTTTGTTAAGGTATTTTCATCGTTTCATTATTTCCATTGCCTCCGTTATGTACAATGTTGTGACTTTCTAAGTCATATAGTCAACACCGATGTTATGCAAGACAAATGCACATCGCAACTCGATGAATATCACGACCATAAGAAAGGTAAACAAATATATAGGTGTGTATAAAAAATAGTGTATGTTACAGGCCTTAAAAGGGGTTTATTTTCTCATAGGTCTCGTTTCCTAATCACACCTACTCACAAAATAAAATATGACTTCTAGCCCTTGTTTCATAAATAATTTCATCCAGTTAAGTGGTTAAACAATGCCCATACGAAATGTTTAAGATAATGTCTAAAGCTAACAAGAAATGAACAGTATTTTAAAGAAGTGTTTCCGGGTATGACAGTCGGTTCGACCTTCCTATCAAGTTCAATCCCCTAAAGGTTGTGTTGTGTCTAGTCATCGATACGAATAATTTATAATATTAAAGAGGCCAACTGGTTTCGTGGGATTGTACGCCTTCGATTGGAAATGGCATTTAAATAGGCACACGACCATTTGTGGTTGTTGTAATGCTCATATTCTCACAGTGTAATAGTGCTAGTCATTAAAAATAAAAAGTATTCCTAAAATAGTCATTTACACAAAAGCAAAGTGATAAGTAGAGCCCAGATTTCTAAGATAAATGCTTATAAATGTTTTTTTTTCCCCTTGAACACTTGCTTGCTTGCTTGCTTGCTTGCTTATTTTATGCTTTTTAATTAAAATAGCTCATT
Organism: Mantis religiosa; assembly: GCA_030765055.1. NCBI lineage: Eukaryota > Metazoa > Arthropoda > Insecta > Mantodea > Mantidae > Mantis > Mantis religiosa. The sequence goes on along the minus strand of CM060955.1, from coordinate 164,537,422 downwards.
TTACCCAAATCGTATTAATTTAAAAGTAAATTTTCACTCCTAGCCATCATTTTATCTTTGAACATAAACTGGAGATGTCAGTTAGATGGTTAGAAGGACTGTGTGAAGCGGCCGTCGAATCCAGAACAATGTATGCAGTGGAGGTATGGGACACATCAGAGATAGGAACACAATTAGACCAGATGTATGGATTGTTTTGCAAAGAACTACTAGGACAGCCAAAGACGGCACCAAGAGATATGGCATTACTAGAGTTGGGTAATACAAAAAGGAGGGGAATACTGAAATTCTGGTATGTGTATTAAAGGGCAGAAAGGGAAATTATTGAATTTGTGCATGAAGCAACAGAAAAGTTTTAAAAATACAAATAGTTGATTGTCGGAATTGGAAAGAATGGTATCGAAGATAGACATGGGAGACTTATGGAGAACAGAGTAGACAAATCATAGCGGTTTTTGGAAGGAAGCGAGTACCAGAGTAAAAGACATAGACAGGAGATATGGGAAATTATAGAAGAAAAGAACTTTTTAAAATTTTATAGACAATTAAAGACAGAATGGGACAGGGAAAAAATATATAGATCAATGTGGCCAAACTGGAAGAGAAGGCATAGTATGGATGAGAGTAGGAATATTATACTTAAAAGGGTTGAGAAGTAACCAGGTAGGGATATGTGAATTTTGTGGAGATGAAGAGAGCACTGTTCATTACCTGGTAGAATGTAAGGAGAAAAATATGTGATAAGAAATGGGACAGTGTGAGCAAAGAGGTAGTGGTAATAGGCATGTTAACGGGGATGGGTGAAAAGAAAAATAGATGTATAGGAGAATTGTTATACAAGTTAAGAGAAATGTGGATTAGGGTAAAGGAACCGAAGGTCAAGAAGAAATGACAACACGCTGCTCAGGAAAACCAAAGGCTTATGGCCAGGGGACCTGAGTCAGCGAGTAAATCTTGGGTCAGAAATTTCATGTATTTGTACAGTGCATGTATAACAGTGCATGTTCGATGTTAGTCACTGTAATGGAAACTGTACAAATAAATATCAATATCTTTGGACAGATAACATCGTCTCGCTGAAAGAGTTAGGAGCCGATATAAAAACGTGGATCTTCTTGTCTCTGGCGTAAAGAAAGTGTTTGTACTGTCGCCGATTAAAATAATAAATTCTGGCGCGAAAGCCCTAAGAAGGCCAAGGCCTACCAACCCGAGTGCCGGTCTCACGCCCACTTACGCAAGGTAGAGGTGGGCGATCATCCAACCGATACGGGGAGGAGGCGTGATCAGCTTCTCGGCATCCCCCCAGCCTTACCTAGCGCAAGCTCCTCACTTTCCTCACGATGCCGGTGAGCACCGGACCTAAACCTGGGACTTAAAATCCGCACCCCATGGGTGAGATCGAACCCGGGGCGCTTTACTGTCGCCGATTAGAATTCAAAAATTACATGAAGTCCTTCGAAATTTTTATTTATCTCCTCAGCCAGTTTTAACTCGATCTGGTTCTTGGTTAAAGACTGTGTCGTACTACACAGAAAATATTTCAATGAAATAAAACAGTGCTGTACTCCTTAGATTAACATCGCCACAGCACAAGAATAACAAACTCGAAATAATACCTTGGAGCATTCACTTTCTTTGGTATATGAAATTTCAGTAACGTTGTCTTCAGAGATTCATAATATTGCTAAAACTGCCTTTGAGAAACTCAGTAAGGTATCAATGAAAAATCCTAGTTACGAGACACAAAACTTTCTGCTACAGAAACGTGTATCTAAGAGAATTCCTTCAAAAGGAACTCTGGTGCTTTTCGCATGTTCCAGTAAGATCATATGACGTTGAGAGATCCTTTCACAATATAATTTTTTTCGCTGAAAAAAGCAGGATCTTTCCACGAGAAAATCTCAAGATAACTCTCTCGTGTAACAAGCTTGACTAAGGTAAAGATTCTACCAAACAATACGTTTATGATTAAAATTTTAGTTTTTATTTGCTTATATTTGGTGCTTGCTTGTTTCATTTTTTTCGTGCTTATTTGCTTCTTTATTTCACCGTTCCATTGTGCTTACAAATCCGAGCTCTAGGTAAGTTATAATTCAGTGCAAGGTACTTGCTTTACATTGCCTTGGTAATTTAATAATTTGAAATATCTTCTTGTAAATGTATTACAACTAGGAAACAGCTGTAATCTAGTAAGTTTGTATTAGATTTACCATATATTACGAACTTAGCTTTAGATTTTAGAGGGGAAAAAACAAATAAAGAGTTAACATTAACTCCTCCTTCAGAGATGAATCGCGAAGTATGCTATTTTAAGAGTAACTATGGATAAAATTTCCAAATCTTGCAGTTTTAACCAAATATTTTTAAAATAATGAAATATAAAATTCCACCTCGATTATAGGTATGTTTTAAATTACATACAGCTAATATTTAATCATGACAAAAAATCATATAGTGCGAATAAATGGAAATTAATTGTTCGTTCACACTAGCCGCGTGTAGGCTAAATTGTGGAAACGTAGAGTCAAAATAATAAACGTTGGCCATAGTAGCTCAATGGTAGAGCGGCTGGACGGAGACCAGAAGATCCGTGGTTCAAATCCCGGCTATGGCATTGAATTTTTCAGTCTGACTCTAAGTTTCCACAATTAATTAGATGTTCCATATGGTAATTGCCATGTTAGCCATAAATAAACGCAATGCCATCTGCATGAATAAGACCTAGCCTTTCATTTATTTTTAAACTATCAATTATTTCCCCTTTCTTATATTCTGAATGTTTTGAATGCTGGGTTTTATCCTGACTCGAGATCTTGATTAAATCGGAAGGAAGCAAAACGTTGATAGCAGTAACACGGAGGGGGAGAGAAAGCTGCAACAGGTTCACCTTCTGTCCCGTTACTTCAGTCTAGTCACGCCCAAGCATGAACAGCATGGTGATCAGCTCTGATCATTTCTCGCCAACCGAATTACTTTTCCTTAAGCTGGCTTCTTTACTCTCTTAAACTGATTTTAGAATAAGCACTTGCACAGCAAATTGTAACATTATAGGTCATTAAAGCGATCGCAAAACTAAGGAGAAACTAAATGGCGAAAATTCCGGCAAAAACGCAGAAAAAAAACAAATTTTGCAGCATTACAAATTGGATTTTCCTCTTAAATTTGACGTATTTTATTGCATTTACCTTTCAGGATAAGGGAAACATTGGACGATGAATGAAATGTTTAAATGAGTACAGGGTACATAGAGCTTAGTTTTCAGATATTTGTCTTTCAGGATAACGGAAAACCTCCAACGTTGTCATATCGGACGATGAATGAAATGACGTTCAAATGAGTACAGGGTACACAGAGCTTAGAGTTGCCAGACATTCATCTTTCAGGATAAGGGAAAGCCTCTAGCGTTAAGTCATATCGGACGATGAATGAAATGATGTTCAAATGAGTACAGGGTACACAGAGCTTAGAGTTGCCTGACATTCATCTTTCAGGATAAGGGAAAGCCTCTAACGTCATATCGGACGATGAATGAAATAATGCTCAAATGAGTACAGGGTACATAGAGCTTAGAGTTACCAGACATTCATATTTCAGGATAAGGGGAAACCTCCAACGTTAAGTCATATCGGACGATGAATGAATTGCTCAAATGAGTACAGGGTACATAGAGCCGTAGTTACCATTCATCTTTCAGGTTAAGGGAAACTCCCGGAGAAAAAACCTTATCCCGATAACTCAACCCTGACCGAGGTTCGAACTTGGGACCTCTTGAACGTCAGGAAAACAAGCTATCACGTACGCTACAGACTTGATAGAGGTTTATAGAATTTCCTAATTATATATTTCTTGTTACATTGGTAACATGTAGGCTTTAAACGATAGTGAAACCCTTTAAGTTTGGTCGCTGTGTGATGACTTTGAAATTCCATAGTCTTTGTATTGACAAGAGATAAAAAATGAATGCCTCCCTACTCCAGAAGTATTAATGATGGAAAATTAAAACAAATGAGGTAATTTTTTTTTCAGAAATCTGTTTTAACAAGATCTGCATTTTTGTGTAGTATAATTTTGTCTGTATCTTACGGTATACCAATTATATAAAAGTTGTCCAAAATTAAAAGGATTTCTGAGGTTATTCTGAAAAAATTAAAGATATTTCATTAGTCGTGGTGATATTTTAAACGTATGGTATTTTAATTAACATTTTCAAAGTCATTTTTAAGAAATATGATGTTCCAAGGAACTGATAATCTGGAATGGGTGGATATTGTTAAATCTTGTCTCATTCCAGGAAGATGTTGAATTTCTTCGGTTGAGTAATGCACATACACGCCCTTTTTTATTTTATTTTTCATTGGAGCAGTCTGATTTGGGTGCAATGGAACGCTTACCCTGACAACGTATGAATACAGAAGGAACCTGTGAATATTTGGATTTTTATTGATATATTGTCTTTAAGTTATCTACTCAATGCTAAAGTGAGCGGAAATTTTTTTGTCTCTGAAGGGATTCAGATATAAAGTTGCTAAATATATATACAGGAATGCACAGAACGCCCTTGGAGTAGACTGGTGACGTAATCAAAATAGTCAATTCTTGTATGTGCACCTCTTCAGGGTCATTCACTTACAGAAGGAATGAACGAACGGGTTGCAAATATAGCAGAAGTGAAGAAAGTGAACTAAAGGAATTGACAAGATCGGTTTTGGTAGTCGACGTCCTTGTAAACCGGTTTATTGGAATTAATTCTTAATGATTTGCATTTGTCAAAGTCTTAAATAGTTAAGGGAGAGGGTATGAAGTGGAATAAAATCAGTTACTTAGCAAAGAAGCTTGATTACAGTACACTTGGTAGGGGTAAACATATTAAACACAGCGCTCGTGCTTCTAACTACTTGGTTTCGAAATATATTTGAAACAGGGAAAGAATAAAATACGATACCAGCAGAGATAGCTAATGTGTACGATACAGTGATATCAGTAGTATTTTTTAAAGCTAAGCGTCATCCTTTATTATTTATTTAAGCCTGAGAATTAATTTAATATTCAGCTGTTTCAATATTCTGGGTTCAAGGTCCTTGTAAAGTAACGTCACCTCAAAATCGAGAGATTCCAAACCTCTAACAGGTATGTTCTTTCCCACTGGCCAAGTGTAGGCATTGAATTTTTAAGTCAGACTCCATCTTTCCATCTTTTAGTCTGCACACGGCGAGTGTGAAAGAACAATTAATTTCTATTAATAGACCTAATAGTGGTCCGAACTATAAAGCCCGGGCCTTAAAGTACTTACAGCATAGTAAGTCGTCATTAAGATAGTTGTCTCGTGTGTTTATGAGAACTTCTAGTGGTTTACTATAAAGCGCGGGTCTTAAAGTACTTACAGCATAGTAAGTCGTCATTAAGGTAGTTGTCTCATGTGTCTATGAGAACTCCTAGTGGTTTACTATAAAGCCCGGACCTTAAAGTACTTACAGCATAGTAAGTCGTCATTAAGGTAGTTGTCTCATGTGTTTATGAGAACTCCTAGTGGTTTACTATAAAGCCCGGACCTTAAAGTACTTACAGCATAGTAAGTCGTCATTAAGGTAGTCGTCTCATGTGTTTATGAGAACTCCTAGTGGTTTACTATAAAGCCCGGACCTTAAAGTATTTACAGCATAGTAAGTCGTCATTAAGGTAGTTGTCTCATGTGTTTATGAGAACTCCTAGTGGTTTACTATAAAGCCCGGACCTTTAAGTACTTACAGCATAGTAATTCGTCATTAAGGTAGTTGCCTCATGTGTTTATGAGAACTCCTAGTGGTTTACTATAAAGCCCGGGCCTTAAAGTACTTACAGCATAGTAAGTCGCCAATAAGGTAGTTGTCTCATGTGTTTATGAGAACTCCTAGTGGTTTACTATAAAGCCCGGACCTTAAAGTACTTAAAGCGTAGTAAGTCGTCATTAAGGTAGTCATCTCATGTGTTTATGAGAACTCCTAGTGGTTTACTATAAAGTCCGGGCCTTAAAGTACTTACAGCATAGTAAGTCGTCATTAAGGTAGTCATCTCATGTGTTTATGAGAACTCCTAGTGGTTTACTATAAAGCCCGGACCTTAAAGTACTTACAGCATAGTAAGTCGTCATTAAGGTAGTTGTCTCATGTGTTTATGAGAACTCCTAGTGGTTTACTATAAAGCCCGGACCTTAAAGTACTTACAGCATAGTAAGTCGTCATTAAGGTAGTCATCTCATGTGTTTATGAGAACTCCTAGTGGTTTACTATAAAGCCCGGACCTTAAAGTACTTACAGCATAGTAAGTCGCCATTAAGGTAGTTGTCTCATGTGTTTATGAGAACTCCTAGTGGTTTACTATAAAGCCCGGGTCTTAAAGTACTTACAGCATAGTAAGTCGCCATTAAGGTAGTCATCTCATGTGTTTATGAGAACTCCTAGTGGTTTACTATAAAGCCCGGTCCTTAAAGTACTTACAGCATAGTAAGTCGTCATTAAGGTAGTTGTCTCATGTGTTTATGAGAACTCCTAGTGGTTTACTATAAAGCCCGGGACTTAAAGTACTTACAGCATAGTAAGTCGTCATTAAGGTAGTCATCTCATGTGTTTATGAGAACTCCTAGTGGTTTACTATAAAGCCCGGTCCTTAAAGTACTTACAGCATAGTAAGTCGCCATTAAGGTAGTCATCTCATGTGTTTATGAGAACTCCTAGTGGTTTACTATAAAGCCCGGTCCTTAAAGTACTTACAGCATAGTAAGTCGTCATTAAGGTAGTTGTCTCATGTGTTTATGAGAACTCCTAGTGGTTTACTATAAAGCCCGGGACTTAAAGTACTTACAGCATAGTAAGTCGTCATTAAGGTAGTCATCTCATGTGTTTATGAGAACTCCTAGTGGTTTACTATAAAGTCCGGGCCTTAAAGTACTTACAGCATAGTAAGTCGTCATTAAGGAAGTCATCTCATGTGTTTATGAGAACTCCTAAGTGGTTTACCGGGAAAAACACGAGTCAGTTGGAGAATTTAATGTCATGTTGGCACGTTGGCCATAGTAGCTTAAGGGTTAGAGCGGCTTGTCGACAACCAGAAGATCCGTGGTTCAAATCCCGCTATGGTATTGAAATTTTCAGTCTATCTTTCCATACTCCAACAGGCATGTTTTAAACCGCCAAAAGTCTTTGAGCACTTCCGGCATTTCTACATACTGATTCTCTCCCCTCCATCCTCTTTCTCCTCCCCTCTCTCCTCTCCTTTCTCTTGTTTCGCAAGTTTGCATGAGGGCCTGCCTCGGTACGTATCTGCCTCACGTCCAAGAGGTACCTAGTTCAAATCTCGGTCAGGGTGAGTTACCTGGATAAGGTTTTTTCCAGGGTTTTCCCTTATCCTGAAATACGAAAGTCGGGTAACTCTAAGCTCTATGGAACTTGGGCTCATTTGAACTTCATTTCACCCATTCTCTTAATCGTCCGATATGACAACCCTGGAGGACGTAAATTACAAAAGATAAAAAAGTAATAAAAATGTCGTCCAGATCAAATGGACGCAGTCATTACTAGAGCCCGATTTCTAAACCAAATGCTTACAAATGCTTTTTTGCTGAAATACGGCGTTTGCTTGATTATTTTGTTTTATAATCAAACTACTTTACTTTATCCAAATCATAAAAGTAAATTTTCACTCCTGGCCATCATCGTCTCGCTGAAAGTCAGGAGCCGATATAAAAACGTGGATCTTCTTGTCTCTAGCGTAAAGAAAGTGTTTGTACTGTCGCCGATTAGAGTTATAAAATTTCATGAAGTTCTTCCAAATTTCTCTTTAACTCCTCAGCCAGTTTTAACTCGATCGTTCTTGCTTAAAGGCTGTGTCATTCTACACAGAACATTTCAATGAAATAAAACAGTGTTGTACTCCTTAGATGTAACATCGCCACAGCACAAGAATGTTTTTTTAATATTGCCATTCAAGATAAGATAGAGTACATCCATATCCGCTTCTCCAAAATACCTGCTATTATAACACAGTTGGAAACTCGAAATAATACCTTGGAGCATTCACTTTCTTTGATATATGAAATTTCAGTAACGTTGTCTTCAGAGATTCACAGTATTGCTTAAACTGCCTTTGAGAAACTCAGTAAGGTATCAATGAAAAATCCTAGTTTCGAGACACTAAACTTTCTGATACAGAAACGTATATCTAAGGGAAATTCATTCAAAAAGAACTGTGGTGCTTTTCGCATATTTAGTAACGTCATGCGACGTTGCGAGATCTTTTTCATAGTATAAACCTTTTTTTTTCACTGGGAAACGCAGGAGCTTCCCACAAGAAAATCTCAAAGGGCTCCCGGGTTCAATTCCCGGCTGTGGGGTTGGGGATTTTTCTCCGACCAAGATAATGCCTCATCTTCCCCAGAGTCTGCAAGTATGAATGAGAGTGCGAATGTGTACGTGAACTAACGATTAAAACCCAACGAATACGAGTTAACATCTTCGATATGTTCCAAAGGAGAACGGCCGCCGATATGACCATTGTAGTTAAAGGCGGGGTATAAATGTGTACGTGATCTAATGATTAAAACCCAGCGAATACGACTTAACACTTTCGATATGCTCCAAAGGAGAACGGCCGCCGATATGACCATTGTAGTTAAAGGCGGGGTATAAATGTGTACGTGATCTAATGATTAAAACCCAACGAATACGAGTTAACACCTTCGATATGTTCCAAAGGAGAACGGCCGCCGATATGACCATTGTAGTTAAAGGCGAGGTATAAATGTGTACGTGATCTAATGATTAAAACCCAACGAATACGAGTTAACACCTTCGATATGTTCCAAAGGAGAACGGCCGCCGATATGACCATTGCAGTTAAAGGCGGGGTAAATGTGTACGTCATCTAATGATTAAAACCCCACGAATACGAGTTAACACCTTCGATATGTTCCAAAGGAGAACGGCCGCCGATATGACCATTGGAGTTAAAGGCGAGGTATAAATGTGTACGTGATCTAATGATTAAAACCCAACGAATACGAGTTAACACCTTCGATATGTTCCAAAGGAGAACGGCCGCCGATATGACCATTGTAGTTAAAGGCGAGGTATAAATGTGTACGTGATCTAATGATTAAAACCCAACGAATACGAGTTAACACCTTCGATATGTTCCAAAGGAGAACGGCCGCCGATATGACCATTGCAGTTAAAGGCGGGGTATAAATGTGTACGTGATCTAATGATTAAAACCCAACGAATACGAGTTAACACTTCGGTATGCTCCAAAGGAGAACGGCCGCCGATATGACCATTGTAGTTAAAGGCGAGGTATAAATGTGTACGTGATCTAATGATTAAAACCCAACGAATACGAGTTAACACTTCGATATGTTCCAAAGGAGAACGGCCGCTGATATGACCATTGTAGTTAAAGGCGAGGTATAAATGTGTACGTGATCTAATGATTGAAACCCAACGAATACCAGTTAACACTTCGATATGTTCCAAAGGAGAACGGCCGCTGATATGACCATTGTAGTTAAAGGCGGCGTATAAATGTGTACGTGATCTAATGATTAAAACCCAACAAATGCGAGTTAATACCTTCGATATGTTCCAAAGGAGAAAGGCCGCCGATATGACCATTGCAGTTAAAGGCGGGGTATAAATGTGTACGTGATCTAATGATTAAAACCCAACGAATACGAGTTAACACTTCGATATGTTCCAAAGGAGAACGGCCGCTGATATGACCATTGCAGTTAAAGGCGAGGTATAAATGTATACGTGATCTAATGATTAAAACCCAACGAATACGAGTTAACACTTCGATATGTTCCAAAGGAGAACGGCCGCTGATATGACCATTGCAGTTAAAGGCGAGGTATAAATGTGTACGTGATCTAATGATTAAAACCCAACGAATACAAGTTAACACTTCGATATGTTCCAAAGGAGAACGGCCGCTCATATGACCATTGCAGTTAAAGGCGGGGTATAAATGTGTACGGGATCTAATGATTAAATCCCAACGAATACGAGTTAACACCTTCGATATGTTCCAAAGGAGAACGACCGCCGATATTACCATTGCAGTTAAAGGCATAGCTTAGATAGCGGATGGTATCAAAGCATTCTTTGGATTCAGGAAGGCTTACAGTAGTTTATAGGCTAAAAAGAGGAAAAGGCGATGTTTTGAAAATGTTCATGAAATTTCAGTCGTACATGTCCGTGTGCTTAGATAATTTTACAGTAGGTGGAGGCAAATCTGCCTCCCCTCTTTCGTATAAGGTTGGATGTCGCTTTTTTAGATGTTATTTGAAATACAAGGGATAGTGGGCACCCTTGCTGTACCACTGTTCAGAATTCTCTCCTTCAGCTGCAGTTTATTGTATAGGGCACGGTTTCAAAGATCTTCAATGTTTAGTGAAAGAAGTACGTGAATGTTTATCGACCGTACTCTTCATGGAAGCATAGCATTTTTTGGCACTTAGTGAATTGAGACAAAGCGTTTTGCACTAAAATGCCCGGCCATTGTAGTTGTAATTAGGAGCAATTGTCTGGCGACAACCCAAGTTGTTAAAAAGGCGTTTCTTAAAACCTTGAACCATTCATTTCAACATTCAAGTTTCCTTACTTTTTTTTTGTGAGCTGTTCAAGTCGTTAAGCCGGAATGAACCAGTTTTGTCACCGAGATAATGCTTTTGGCTGGAGGCATTGCAAGGCCGTTCCGGTACATCTGATAATATAAACACTGCCATGCGGATATTGCACGTGATCTCAGGGGCGCTGGAAAAAGGTGTGTCAAGTTCTTAAGCGAGTACTTGGGCACTATATTAAAGAGTTAGTTTAAAAATAATTGTGATTGTTTAGACTGGTTAAACGAGTTTTGTTGATAGCATGTTAGTGCCAGTATTAAAATTACACTAGCACTCTAATTAGCTAGACCCGATATGGATACTGAAATATCCGGATAATTGGATAAACGATGTGCCTTCTCACATGACTTTCTCTACTTTTGTAGAAATTATTCCTACAAACACTTATTGCTCCATCTACATTATCTTATTGTAGTTACAAGGGAATACAGTAGACTTTAAGTGATAGTCAAATGTTTTGGTCGTTATGTGATGTGTACATGACTTTCTCTACTCTTGTAAAACACTTATTGCTCTATCTACTTCAAGAAAACATTATCTTATTGTAGTTACAAGAGAATACAGTAGACTTTTAGTGATAGGCAAATGTTTTGGAAGTTATGTGATGTGTACATGACTTTCTCTACTCTTGTAAAACACTTATTGCTCTATCTACTTCAAGAAAACATTATCTTACTGTAGTTACAAGAGAATACAGTAGACTTTTAGTGATAGGCAAATGTTTTGGAAGTTATGGGATGTACACATGACTTTCTCTACTCTTGTGCAAACACTTATTGCTCTATCTACTTTAAGATAAACATTATCTTATTGTAGTTACAAGGGAATACAGTAAACTTTAAGTGATAGTCAAATGTTTTGGTCGTTATGTGATGTATCCATGACTTTCTCTACTCTTGTACCAACACTTATTGCTCTATCTACTTCAAGATAAACATTATCTTATTGTAGTTACAAGGGAATACAGTAGACTTTAAGTGATAGTCAAATGTTTTGGTCGTTATGTGATGTATCCATGACTTTCTCTACTCTTGTACAAACACTTATTGCTCTATCTACTTCAAGATAAACATTATCTTATTGTAGTTACAAGGGAATACAGTAGACTTTAAGTGATAGTCAAATGTTTTGGACGTTATGTGATGTATACATGACTTTCTCTACTCTTGTACAAACGCTTATTGCTCCATCTATACTACCTTATTGTAATTACAAGGGAAAACAGTAGATTTTAGCGATAGTCAAATGTTTTGGTCGTAATGTGATGTACACATGACTTTCTCTACTCTTGTACAAACACTTATTGCTTTATCTACTTAAAGAAAACATTATCTTATTGTAGTTACAAGGGAATAAAGTAGACTTTAAGTGACAGTCAAATAATTTTGCTCGTTATGTAATGTATACATGACTTTCTATACACTTGCAGAAACACTTATTGCTCTATCTACTTCAAGATATTTATTAAATGTTATAACCACAAATGAATAACTGGATATAACGCAAATATAAACAAAGACAAAACACTAACAATATTCGCATCACTGAACAAAAGACTGTTTTCAGTAAATTAAATGCCAGGTCAGGAGATGGCTTGAGTATAGAAGATTAATTGGGTCAAAGAAACGTAACTACTTAACTTGATTATCAAGCTGTATAGACCTGTGCTCTTTAAGTCGACGGATTTCCATTTTCAAGGTCGGTTTCCAAGAGAAGCTGAAATGAAATCAGCATCACGATTAAGCGTGCTTCTTATGTGAAGAAATGGCCAACGCTCCTCTTGGAAACCGACCTTAAAATGGAAATCCGTCGACTTAAAGAGCACAGGTCTATACAGCTTGATAATTAAGTAGTTACGTTAATTTGACCCAGTTAATTTTCTATACTCAAGCCATCTCTTGACCTGGCATTTAATTTACTGAAAACAGTCTTTTGTTCAGTGATGCGAATACTGATAGTGTTTTGTCTTTGTTTATATTTGCGTTATATCTAGTTAGTGATACATTTGTGGTTATAACATTTTATAAATATCCTGATGATGGGAGCGATGTACGCTCCCGGAACGTCTATTTCTAATCGTCTTTTCACCTGGCTTGCTCCCGAGAAGAACTTCAACATAGCTAAGGAGTATCGTGTGGTGTTAAAAACTAGTTCTGCCCGCCTCGGAGGCGTAGGTGTTAGCGTGTCTGCCTCACGACTACGAGGTCCCGAGTTCGAATCTCGGTCAGTGTGAGTTATCTGGTTAAGGCTTTTTTGGGCGGGTTTCCCTTATTCTGAAAGGTGCGAGAACTCTATGTACCCTGGGCTCATTTGAGTATCATTTCATTCATTGTCCGATATGACTTAACGTTGGAGGTTTTCCCTTATCCTGAAAGATGAATGTCTGGTAACTCTAAGCTCTGTGTACCGTGTACTCATTTGAACATCATTTCATTCATCATCCGATATGACTTAACGTTGGAGGTTTTCTCTTATCCTGAAAGATGAATGTCTGGTAGCTCTAAGCTCTATGTTCCCTGTACTCATTTGAACATCATTTCATTCATCGTACGATATGACTTAATGTTGGACGTTTTCCCTTATCCTGAAAGATGAATGTCTGGTAACTCTAAGCTCTATGTACCCTGTACTCATTTGAACATCATTTCATTCATCGTACGATATGACTTAATGTTGGACGTTTTCTCTTATCCTGAAAGATGAATGTCTGGTAGCTCTAAGCTCTATGTTCCCTGTACTCATTTGAACATCATTTCATTCATCGTACGATATGACTTAACGTTGGACGTTTTCCCTTATCCTGAAAGATGAATGTCTGGTAGCTCTAAGCTCTATGTACTCTGTACTCATTTGAACAACATTTCATTCATCGTCCGATATGACTTAACGTTGGAGGTTTTCTCTTATCTGAAAGATGAATGTCTGGTAACTCTAAGCTCTATGTACCCTGTACTCATTTGAACATCATTTCATTCATCGTCCGATATGACTTAACGTTGGAGGTTTTCTCTTATCTGAAAGATGAATGTCTGGTAACTCTAAGCTCTATGTACCCTGTACTCATTTGAACAACATTTCATTCATCGTCCGATATGACTTAACGTTGGAGGTTTTCTCTTATCTGAAAGATGAATGTCTGGTAACTCTAAGCTCTATGTACCCTGTACTCATTTGAACAACATTTCATTCATCGTCCGATATGACTTAACGTTGGAGGTTTTCTCTTATCCTAAAAGATGAATGTCTGGTAACTCTAAGCTCTATGTACCCTGTACTTATTTAAACATCATTTCATTCATCGTCCGATATGACTTAACGTTGGAGGTTTTCCCTTATCCTGAAAGATGAATGTCTGGTAACTCTAAGCTCTATGTACCCTGTACTCATTTGAACATCATTTCATTCATCGTCCGATATGACTTAACGTTGGAGGTTTTCTCTTATCCTGAAAGATGAATGTCTGGTAACTCTAAGCTCTATGCACCCTGTACTCATTTGAACATCATTTCATTCATCGTCCGATATGACTTAACGTTGGAGGTTTTCTCTTATCCTGAAAGATGAATGTCTGGTAACTCTAAGCTCTATGTACCCTGTACTCATTTGAACATCATTTCATTCATCGTCCGATATGACTTAACGTTGGAGGTTTTCTCTTATCCTGAAAGATGAATGTCTGGTAACTCTAAGCTCTATGTACCCTGTACTCATTTAAACATCATTTCATTCATCGTCCGACATGACTTAAGTCGATACCTACTGAGCTATTCCGCGGTACATTATAGATAACCTTACAGCGAGTCGAAGCATAAGTACGCAACACTCGACCAATTAACTATACTTCCGTTTGTTGCTGGACCTATTCCGCCTGGAGATTTTCTCAGGAATCACGTAGGACGAAGGGTCACCTTGGAGATTTCAATGCCGGGTTGGCCTCGCGCCAGAAAGGGCCGCCCGCTCGCTCCAGTTACTAAGAAATGAATGGAGTTATTGTATTTTACCTGTCCTTCACACTCCTTGGTAGTGTAGTGTCGAGTTCCGTGCCCAGCTCGTGTTACACCATTAACATATTGTACATCATCAAGGTTGTAAAAATTGTAAACTTCCATTCGTACATATTGCCCACTAAGGGAGTGATGAATGAAATATTGGACTCTTTCATATTCCAAAATCTAAAATGTTATAGTTTACAACTTTAGGCTACATGTATTTGTCTTTATCTTGTTGCTACCTTGTCTTACATGACACCCTGGTCTTCTGCTCTGCCAGGTAGCTCTTAACCTACATGTCTCCTTGTTACTTAATTAGTCTCTTTCTTCCCCCTCATCTTCCTTTCTTATATTCTTTACATTTATTTGCCTTTACCTTGTCGCTACCTTGTCTTACATGACACCCTGGTCTTCTGCTCTTTCAGGTAGCTCTTAACCTCCATATCTCCTTGTTACTTAATTAGCCCCTTGCCTCCCCTCATCTTCCTTTCTTATATTCTTTACATTTATTTGTCTTTAACTTGTTGCTACCTTGTCTTACATGACACCCTGGTCTTCTGCTCTGCCAGGTAGCTCTTAACCTCCATGTCTCCTTGTTATTTAATTAGCCCCTTTCTTCCCCCTCATCTTCCTTTCTTATATTCTTTACATTTCTTTGTCTTTACCTTGTTGCTACCTTGGCTTACATGACACCCTGGTCTTCTGCTCTGCCAGGTAGCTCTTAACCTCCATGTCTCCTTGTTACTTAATTAGCCCCTTTCTTCCCCCTCATCTTCCTTTCTTGTATTCTTTACATTTATTTGTCTTTACCTTGTTGCTACCTTGTCTTACATGACACCCTGGTCTTCTGCTCTGTCAGGTAGCTCTTAACCTCCATATCTCCTTGTTACTTAATTAGCCCCTTGCCTCCCCTCATCTTCCTTTCTTATATTCTTTACATTTATTTGTCTTTACCTTGTTGCTACCTTGTCTTACATGACACCCTGGTCTTCTGCTCTGTCAGGTAGCTCTTAACCTCCATATCTCCTTGTTACTTAATTAGTCCCTTGCCTCCCCTCATCTTCCTTTCTTATATTCTTTACATGTATTTGTCTTTACCTTGTTGCTACCTTGTCTTACATGACACTCTGGTCTTCTGCCCTGTCAGGTAGCTCTTAACCTCCATATCTCCTTGTTTTTAATTAGCCCCTTGCCTCCCCTCATCTTCCTTTCTTATATTCTTTACATTTGTCTTTACTTTGTTGCTAATTGGCTTACATGACACCCTGGTCTTCTGCTCTGCCAGGTAGCTCTTAACCTCCATGTCTCCTTGTTACTTAATTAGCCCCTTTCCTACCCCCTCATCTTCCTTTCTTATATTCTTTACATTTCTTGCCCATTTTTCTTTTATTTTCTGTAAGAACTCACCAATACTTCTTACCTTCTTTTCCTCCTTTCCTGTCAGCATTTCTATAGCTACTATCCTCTTCTCTACTTTCTCCCATTTTCCTCCCAAACCTTTTTTCTCCACACTGCAACCTCCTCGCATTCAGTTACATAGTGTACTTTGCTTTCTTTTCCCCCACACAATTCACAAATTCCCTTTTCCCTACCTCTTATCCCTCTTAGAAATACTGCTCCTGTTCTCATCCAAGCTAACCCTTCTCTCTCTTGCCTATTGCAGTAATCTATATATGCTTCTCGTCCCCAATTTCTTTTTATTTGTTTGTATAATTGTAATGATTTCATATTTTCTAGACTTCCCCATATTTCCTGTCTTTCTATATCTTCTATTCGGCATTTTACCAATTTACCCACATCGCTTTTATTCCTTTCCTCTAATCTCCATATATCTCCCATTCCTATTTTGTCCATAATTCCTCCTATCTCTGACCACCAACTATTTGAGTCAAAGATCTGATAGTCTTAAAGACTATTCTACAACAAACTATTATTACAAACGCTTATCTACTTCACGATGTTATTACGTACTTTCCTGTGGATCAGGAAGCGATAGTCAAATCTTTTCAAAGTTGGTCGCTATGCGATGAGTATGAAATTCCGCTCCACGAGAGGGGTAGGGAGAAATTTGAATAACGATTTTATTCTTGTGAAAAGCCGCAAGTATCTGAAAATTCAAACCAATATCAAAGAATGCCCCAGAAACAGTTAACGCAATAAAAAATTGAGTCGGCAAACTGTCTGCTTCAACAAGAATATTTTTAGTAAAATTTCGTCTGCCTTCGATTTAGAAAGTATACAAAAGTTATTCAGAAAATTCAATGTTAACATTTTATTTCTCAAGTAATTATCTTAAAATTGTTGGAAATGATTTCTTCTAAACTATGAGTAGAGTCAGACTGAAAAATTCAATGCCATAGCCGGGATTTGAACCACGGATCTCCCGCTCTCCGTGCGGTTGCTTTAAACCACTGAGCTATTATGGCTAACGAGCCGACATGACATTAAATTCTCCAACTGACTCTATGTTTCCCGGTAGACCACTAGAGGTTCTCATATGCTATGAGACACGCACTTTCTGTGGCGACTTTTATGCTGTAACTATTTAAGTCCCAGGCTTCATAGTTGAACCACTTTTTTAAAGGTAAATTCATGAAAATAATCATTTTTTCCACACTAGCCGTGTGTAGGCTAAGGTTTGAATGAGTAGAGCCAGACTGAAAAATTCAATTCTTACTCATTCAAACCTCAGCCTACACACTTCCACTGTTTCACATAACTGCCTACAGTCAACTATTGCCTGGAATGACTTGTAATGTGTACCGACGTAAGGGGAAAAACCATGCAAGTAGTGCCGAGAACTTGTTTTAAACTAACTTCTTGCATAGTCAAGCGGTTATGTGCAGTTACCGACAAAAGCTTTTCAGATGTAGGTGTGTGGCAATTTCTTACACTAAATTTTTAGACTATTAGTGGTACAATTTGCTTGAAACTTTATATCTCATTCATACCGCTTCTCTTCCCTTACCCCTAAGCTTTGTCTTTGTTGATCAGCTGCATCATTATGATCCTGAAGGAAAACAAGCCAGCACAGTGTGGAAATCGTCAGGTTCTCCAACACAAAAGACAAAAGTTGTACCATCTGCAGGGAAAGTGATGGTGATCACATTTATTGACTGTAATGGCAGTCCCCCCTCACACTACTGTTACAGAAGCATACTACACGTCAGTATTGGCTACACTGAGGAAGTACATTACAAAGAAACGGCCAGAGCTTTCTCGGACTGGGTGGCGACTTCATCATGACAATGCACGGCCTCACGTCATGCAGTTCCCCCTCACACTACTGTTACAGCAACATACTACACGTCAGTATTGGTTACACTGAGGAAGCACATTACAAAGAAACGACCAGAACTTTCTCGGACTGGGTGGCGACTTCATCATGACAATGCACGGCCTCACGTCATGCAGTTCCCCCTCACACTACTGTTACAGCAACATACTACACGTCAGTATTGGTTACACTGAGGAAGCACATTACAAAGAAACGACCAGAACTTTCTCGGACTGGGTGGCGACTTCATCATGACAATGCACGGCCTCACGTCATGCAGTTCCCCCTCACACTACTGTTACAGCAACATACTACACGTCAGTATTGGTTACACTGAGGAAGCACATTACAAAGAAACGACCAGAACTTTCTCGGACTGGGTGGCGACTTCATCATGACAATGCACGGCCTCACGTCACAAATCAAGTCATGCAGTTTTAGGCTCGATTCAACATTACCTGTGTACCACATCCACCTTATAGCCCCGATCTTGCACCCTTTGATTTCTTTTTATTCCCATCACTAATTGCAAAGCTTAGGGGCATTCAATTTGAGAACTCTGAAGATGTGATCAAGAAAAGTGAGGCGATTCTCAAAGACCTGACAAAGAATGTTCTGCTGCACGTGTTCAAGGTCTGGTAGAGGCGCTATAAAAAGTGCATTGAAGTAGGGAGGGGGTTCCTTTTAAAAAGATCATGTAAACATTGAATTGCAGTAATAAACATCAGTCTCAGTCTTTGTTAATCAGTCCTGGTACTTGCACTGCCCTCAAATTTCCTTCTGGCATGCATATTATTATATGTCGGGGGTAAAACATTCTTGTGACTCCATTTATAACTGCACAAGAATAAACATTTGGGAGTGAAGAAAGAAAGACAGAGACTGATGCTGATTGGTGGAGGGAAGTTCAGGAGTGTCTATAGAGGCGGATGCACTCGAGACGTCTCTGTCGTATGCGCAAGAAGTCACCTGCTGTCTTTCAACTCATCCGCTCCTCCCGGGGTGTACCCACAAAAAATCACCAAGGGGTTAGGTGTTCCCTCGTCACGTAATCTAACAAATATCCCAGTTATCCTATACAGAAAGGTAAGTCAACAGTGGCAAAGTAAATCTGATGATAGAAAGATCAAGTAATGAGTAGCATGGAAAATCTCTGTTAGGCTAGTTTGTCTGACGTACATATGGATAGGAAAGCAACAGCACATAAAACTCTGTTTACATTATATAAGTTTATGGCCATATTTACTGAACGTCAGCCAAAAAGAATTATTTTTCTTACCATTTTCTGCTGACATTCAAAGAAATGTCAACTTTGCGGTACTTTTTGCTGCATTTTTATTTTAAATATCTCGCTGATTAGATGCTCTTTGGCTGTTATCTTCTTTTTTGTTACAGAGATCGTACTTGCACAGCATATTCTCATTTTCTTAGTAGTTTTTCTTCCCCTCTGTGCTCGTAAAACTTCATATTTATTTCATTTTTCCTTCGTGTGTTTCTCTCTAGACCACAATGACTTATTTTATGGTTTACCTCATCTCATACAATTTTAAAGTAATATATTATTTACGTTTCTCTATTTTTTCTTAGACGAAGATCCAGTTCTGTTCTCTCTGGAGAGGCAATAACAGCTTGCTGAAATGTTTATTCTGACACGTTGGCCTCAGTGGAGATTTCAACACCGATCAGTTATCTGAAGGCCTAGAGAGGCGATATTTCTCAAAACTCTTCGATGATTATTATTATCAACTGAGGAATTAACTTCTAATCTCGATAACATATAGAGCGTGTTTTATCCTTGACTACGTCATCCACTTGCATAACATTTACTTCCGTTTTCCTTTCACAATTAAACTGTGTTACTGCTTTTGTTTCATTGTCGTTTAGAGTGCCATTTCTGGGAGCTGTAAAATCGCTCCTTTAGCCAAAAGCTAGGACCCCAGCCGTGACTTTTGAAGGTCAGTTTTGAAAATCATATTTAACCCCATTCTATAGGTGTTCAATTTCCTGTTTACCCTTTCGTTTGGAGGATTATAAGAGGCTGTCGAGGCGTAGAGAAACTCTGGATCCTACAGACTGATTTTTAAAAGAAGATACGTGAAGGTCATTTGTTTCTCCACGTGGGTGTTGCAATGTTGCCCACCAGATCCCCTTTCTTTATCTTCTCAACACTCGAAACATCAACAAGGGTTCGAGTTATCTCACCTCAACCAAAAATATGCACAATTAATCTGTATTAGTCTACTTTAAAAACAGAAATAAGTTGTTCACACATTCACTGAGTTGTAGGGTCTTCACATGTGTGAGTTCTTTTAAATAATTGTTTGTACTATGTAACTAATATTCCATACTTACCGTTATTGTTGCTATACATCGTAAGTTGACATTCCCGTACAGTGCGGTAAGTATTTCTCCATAGAAACACATATACACGATGTACGTTCTAAAATCTAACATTTATCTTCAATTATATTTATTAATATTTCAGCTAATACCTTAACTACTAAAATTCAGATTCATATAAATACACATAGTGTAAAAAATAATGTTCAACACACATGTGGTAAGCACAAACGGAATATCGGTGCAATCGTCTCGTTTTTTCAAACCTTTCCTCGTTCCGTATACATTAATATCGCAATATACCATTATTAACGACTTTGTTAATTGACATGTTCATATCAACGCCGCCGATATGCCGGAATTTTGATCCACAGGAATTCTTTTACGTGCAAGCATATCTACTGACATGTGACTGTCGCTTTTGGATAAAAGGAATAAGCTGTTCATTGATAAGGAGCAAACTCTCGTCTTCCTGTTGGAAGAATTCTCTAAGAGAACAGACAAATTCTCTAGCTTGACTATGTAATGTAACAACCCGACCGTAAGCTGATCTTTGTCTTGGGCCATGATTCCTCGGTCCACCTCTAATCCTACCGCCACTACGTCTTGTTTCCTGTTGGAAGAATTCTCTAAGAGAACAGACAAATTCTCTAGCTTGGCTATGCAATGTAACAACCCGACCGTAAGCTGATCTTTGTCTTGGGTCATGATTCCTCGG
The DNA here is from genome assembly GCA_030765055.1 of Mantis religiosa. Taxonomy (NCBI): domain Eukaryota; kingdom Metazoa; phylum Arthropoda; class Insecta; order Mantodea; family Mantidae; genus Mantis; species Mantis religiosa. Next base: position 164,516,444 of record CM060955.1, on the reverse strand, counting down.
TCCACCTCTAATCCTACCGCCACTACGTCTTGCTACCTGTTGGAAGAATTCTCTAAGAGAACAGACAAATTCTCTAGCTTGGCTATGCAATGTAACAACCCGACCGTAAGCTGATCTTTGTCTTGGGTCATGATTCCTCGGTCCACCTCTAATCCTACCGCCACTACGTCTTGCTACCTGTTGGAAGAATTCTCTAAGAGAACAGACAAATTCTCTAGCTTGGCTATGCAATGTAACAACCCGACCGTAAGCTGATCTTTGTCTTGGGCCATGATTCCTCGGTCCACCTCTAATCCTACCGCCACTACGTCTTGCTTCCATAAAAACGTATTTTAATTGTTGTAACAAAGTAGACTAACAATACACAGGGTAACTAGGCAAACGGTTTCCCGCATACAACTAGCGATAACTGACCTGAGGATACGTGGTTCACCAGTGTATCCAATCTAGCAACCTTTGTTTACGTTACCATAGCAACAACCTTCCCTCCTTAACCTTCGCGTCCCTTGCCTGATGACCTTCACGTATCTTTCAAAAATCAAGATTGTAGAGAGTGTCCAGGATGACGGATGAAATATATACCTGATGAGAGTAAAGTCGTAGATGTGAAATGTCGGTTTAATGGATGAAAGGAAAGGTGAAATAGATGACGGAGAAAACCGGAGTACTCCATGGAAAAACCTTCCAGACGCGGCTTCGTCGAAGTACACACGGCCTCCTAGGAACGAACCTGGGCCACCTATAGTGCGATCCATATAAATCTGAACCATTTCAATAGGCCATAAATTTTGAACCAATGATAGGACACACGTGCAACTTTGGGAGAATATAATACACAATTGGGAGATTACATTACACTATTTACATCTCAGAGAAAATGTTGGAAGTGTCCTCCACCAGCATCTATACATGTTTGCACTCGTCTCACCATATTCTCTGAAGTTTTACGGAGAGTATCCTCTCCAATGTTACTTATTTCGGTTAGAATGGATTCCTTGAGAACATCAATTGTCCGTGGACCATTCTTGTACACTCTATTTTGTAGATACACACACAAGAAAAAATCCGGTGAGCTTAGGTCAGGGGATCTGGGGGGCCTTTTAATCTTTTAATCTTTTGAGATTATTCGATTATCAACGAAACTGCTTACAAGTTCCATGGTGTCATTAGATGTATGGCACGCTACTCCATCTTGCTGGAAATAACCTTCTCTGAATTCGATATCATCCAGCTGCTCCATAAATGTCTTGAAGATACCCATATAAACTTCAGTGTCTACAGTCGTATCAAAGAAACTGGGACCACGATCCATAGATACTGGTGGAGGACACTTCCAACATTTTCTCTGAGATGTAAATAGTGTAATATAATCTCCCAATTGTGTATTATATTCTCCCAAAGTTGCACGTGTGTCCTATCATTGGTTCAAAATTTATGGCCTGTTGAAATGGTTCAGATTTATATGGCTCGCCCTGTAGTAAGCGACCAGCGTCTTTACTGAGATTTCCCCTAGGTTTTTCTCAGACCTCGTAACTCCCAAATATAGGGCAGGTACCCTTAAGTTAGGACTGCAAAGTGTTCTTTGCAAATTGCCTTTCTCAGTTACATCATCTTCACCACTTGTGGTAAAATATGCAGAAAGAACAAACATTATACACTACTGAAATACAGATTTAAACACATAAATAAAACATTGCAGTTGCAATAGCAAGGTCACTAAAATGAAACCTTGGTGATGGAACGGTAATCGACCAACCACGCCTATTTATTGACCTTATCAAATCAATATCTTGCAGCTCATACATATGCGCAGCATTAATCACATCCTTAAATATGAATAAGTAAATAATTAAGTAAAGTGCAAGAAAGTATGCAGTTAAAATTTAAAGAGGAACTTGAACTATGAAAAAACGGATGGTAATCTGCAGTGATAAATACATAAAAAGTTAAAAGATTTAAAATAGTTCACGCACTACTTCAGTAAAGTTGATAATCAGGCACGAGTCATTAGTGCTAACATCACATTAATAAATATTAATAAAAATGAAATTACATCAGGCAACTACAGGGTGGCGCACGAAATGTCATACATTGAAATTGTGTAATAAATATGTTAATTGCTGGTTGGCAACGCTGGAATGTGTCAATTAGTCGTAGTTCGTGCATGGTTCAACAGATTGTGTATCGCGCATGCGTGATTCCACCGCTTCAGTTTTGTAAAATGGCGGACAAAGGCCGGTCGACTCTAGAACAAAAAAGTGAAAACTGTGTTGTTTTACGCGGAAACGAAGAGTGTAGCAGAGACGTAACGACGTTTTAGTGTTCATTTTCGTACGAGGCGGGTCTCCTGCAGAGAGACAGTGTATAGACTAACCACACAATTTGAAACTGACGGCCATATTAGAGCAAAAGCGACCTCGTGTCAACACAATTCGTACTCCAGAGAATATAGAGACTGTGAGAGTGGCTTTGACACGAAGTCGCAGGACATCCGCGAGACGAACTTCGGCCGAAATGGGTATCTCTCGTCGTTCGCTTCCAAGAATACTTCATGCTGACGTGAAATTATCTCCATACATAATGAGTGTTGCAGAAAGTGACGGAACATGACAAGGTACGGCGATTACAGTTCACGACTTCGGCTCTTGCAAATGATGCCGTGATTCATAACACATGGCATTCTGATGAGATTTACGTGCATTTGAACGGTAGCGTCAATAGGCACAATATCAGATTTTGGGCGCGAGAACCTCCTGGTGTTGTACACGAGAATTACGGACAAAAAGTGTATGGAGTGCCATATCCAGCCATGGACTCATTGTGCCAATCTTTTTCAACGGTACAGTTAACAGTGCGCGCTACTTGGAGATGTTGAACAATTTTCTTCCACAACTTTATGCAGCAGGGTTACCAATGGAGACTGAGGCGGTCCGGCCCTTAGCGAACCACGTCGAGCTCTCCCTTGTGCTCAACGCCTCACAATTAAGAATTGGTGGCATGTAGAGTTTAAGGAGAGGGAGATTGTAAACCGGTTCGAGGTGACTTGTAGCTCCCGCGTGAGAACTCTCATCTGTACTTCAGGGAGTGTGTGCGTCCTGACTGGTTGTGGGTTGAATGAAGATGACCCCTCGAATCTGGTAGACAAACGTTTATTGTTGTCCTTAGACTCCTTTGCTCGCCACCGTGAAGTCGTCGTCCGTGTGGTTGCTGTGTTTAGCGTCACTGTATCCCGCGTCAATATTGTGATGTGATGCCCGCAGACAATAGCACTGCGTAGTCGAACTAGATTTTATCGTCTTCCCTATATATTACTCTTTGAGCTAACTCTCATTGGAGCGCCTGTTAAATACTGTACTTTGTCTCTGTGCATGGCGCAGAAGTGTACTTATTAGGCGACGCCAAATACGCGTCCGTCTCACGCAGAAATCAGGACCGAAGTGTTCTTACAAGAAAAACCTACTTTCCGCCATCACTTTTAATTACCCCCACTCTAGGTATTTTTTGTAGTTTGAAAAAACACATGAAAAAATATTAATTTTCCACTGGCTGGTACCTATCCCCACTTACGACCAGTGTTCAGAAGTTTCAGGTTTGAACCTGTATCAGAGACGCTTTCTCTAGCGGCCCGCATACCAAAATTTATGCGGAAGCATGCGTTCTGAGCATCGGTCAAAATCTTGAAGCCTGTTGCCAAAAGCACGCACGGGATTTTGACAATAGGTTACTTTGCGACTGGGCGGCACCAAGTTTGCCTTTGGAGCAATACAGACAATAGAGTAGGGTTGTTTGCTTACAGGGATTGCAAAGGGAGTTTACTGACCTTCGCAGAGTGGACTTGTCACTGTGGCCGTCTCTGGAATATATGCTAGCATTATGACATATCTATTCTGGTATACGTCATTTATTTATATTTATTCTTTTGTTTATGTTAATGTTTTTCTGATATCAAGCTCTATGTCGTCTCAGTGTTCCTAGCTGATAGGGGCTGCGTCAAGACTCAATGGTTTATGCAAGATGGAGCTCGTCCACATACAGCAAAGGTTATTCTGGATTTCCTGCACCAAAATTTCGGGCTCCGTGTGATGTCTCATCGATATCCTGAACGTTTTCAGGGCGGTTCAATGTGGCCGCCAGACAGCCCGGATGTTAATCTCTGTGGTTACTTCTTAAGGGGATATTTGAAGGAGATAGTCTACCACAACAAACCACGCACTCTAATGCAACTGTGAGCGGCTATCACAAATTTTTTCCAAGGAATAACAGAAGACATGTGTCGTGGAGTGGTCGAAAACGTCACTGTTCGTCTCGAAGAGGTGATACGTCAACAAGGGCGACATATTGAACATGTACTGCACGCTCACTGAGCATACACATTATGATGATTCATGTAAAGAAAGATAATATTGACATGCTTTGGTTATTAAAAGTTATATCGACAATTTTCAGTGTATAACATTTCATGTGCCACCCTGTATTAGACAAAAACAACTCTATGATAGACGCTAAAGTTAAGAAAAGTTGCAAATTACGAAAATTATACACTACAAAATTAATATATTTAACTATATGTATTTATTACGCAGTAATTGTTTTGCCGTGCAGCTTATGAAACTCTTGTGCTATTTACATATATAGTACCTCAACCACGTGATATCGGTCCGGTCCATAATTGTGACGTAGCAACCCTTCATTGAACGGGGGGTGTGGCAGTGACGTCACACGGCTTCCCGCCATGAGTATCAACCCCCACGCAGAAGCCACCATATTGTGTGAGTCTCTCCATTTCGCCCGGCTATCGATCATGTGTTTTGCTTTGTGTTTTAACTGACTTAAGGGTTAAAGACCCTATGCTCTGTAGTACTTTATTACTGTGAGCTTTCCAAAATGTAAAAATAAAGAAATGGATATAACAAGAGTTGAATTACACCCTAAATTTACCAATTTAGAATAAAAATGCGTATATTAGTATCGGGGAAGGAGGAGGAAGAAAACCCAGAAAATTGTGTATCAGCTGTAGAAATAATGATGAATATGGATTTAGCTGACATTGGAAATAAAAATTTAAACACCTTTCATTTTACGGTCTTCGGATAGTGAAACCTGGACACAGGTGGCTTTAATTGTGTACTATAGGACCTGCTGTGTGTAATGTTAACACTACCAGAGTGGGTCCTGCATAACAATTGCGGATATGGCAAATTTTGTGAAGCGAAACAGTCCACCTAAGAATAATAAAGCTCCTAATTGCATCACATCAACCGTAACTTCTGGCAATACCTACATCATTCATTGAAAACCACAGGAAATTTGCTTTTGAGGCTTTAACAAATATGTAATGCTAATTCTGCAACCATAAAAGCATATAAGAAGCAGCGAAAGAATTAGAAACCTAGGTCATGAACGCGTATTTCACAATGAAAATTTAACACATGTAACTTTTTTTACGTCCTCCAACGTGAACTCATATCGCACGGTAACGGAAAAGATACTCAAATGAATCCAGAGTAAATAGAACTTACTTACCAGACATTCATCTTACAGGATAACAGAAAACCTCCAACGTTATGTCATATCGGACGATGAATGAAATGATGTTCAAATGAGTACAGGGTACATAGAGCTTATAGTTCCCAGACATTCATCTTTGAGGATAAGGGAAAACCTCCAGCGTTATGTCATATCGGACGATGAATGAAATGATGTTCAAATGAGTACAGGGTACATAGAACCTAGTTACCTGACATTCATCTTTGAGGATAAGAGAAAACCTCCAACGCTAAGTCATATCGGACGATGAATGAAATGATGTTCAAATGAGTACAGGGTACATAGAACCTAGTTACCTGACATTCATCTTTCAGGATAAGAGAAAACCTCCAACGTTAAGTCATATCGGACGATGAATGAAATGATGTCCAAATGAGTACAGGGTACATAGAGCTTAGAGTTATCAGACATTCATCTTTCAGGATAAGAGAAAACCTTCAACGTTAAGTCATATCGGACGATGAATGAAATGATGTTCAAATGAGTACAGGGTACATAGAGCTTAGAGTTACCAGACATTCATCTTTCAGGATAAGGAAGAACCTCCAACGTTAAGTCATATCGGACGATGAATGAAATGATATTCAAATGAGTACAGGGTACATAGAGCTTAGAGTTACAAGACATTCATCTTTCAGGATAAGAGAAAACCTCCAAGGTTAAGTCATATCGGACGATGAATGAAATGATGTTCAAATGAGTACAGGGTACATAGAGCTTAGAGTTACAAGACATTCATCTTTCAGGATAAGAGAAAACCTCCAACGTTAAGTCATATCGGACGATGAATGAAATGATGTTTAAATGAGTACAGGGTACATAGAACCTAGTTACCTGACATTCATCTTTCAGGATAAGAGAAAACCTCCAACGTTAAGTCATATCGGACGATGAATGAAATGATGTTTAAATGAGTACAGGGTACATAGAGCTTAGAGTTACCAGACATTCATCTTTCAGGATAAGGGAATACGCCAAAAAAAGCTTATTTAGATAACTCAGCCTGAGGCAGACGCCCTACCGCCTACGCTAGAGGCGGAACTACCGAACCCATTCTGCTTTTGTGTGAGTACATTGACCTCCCTTTGCATCATTAACCTGAAATATCAAAACATAATGCCAATCATGCTTAGATAAATATCTACTTAAACTATTCACTGAAGTCTTCGAATTTCACCCCTCTTCTTTGGAAATGGGAAGTAAATATTAAATGTAACCGGAAATGTCAAACACTCCGTGTCATTTACATTCAGTTATGAGCTTGCATGAAATTTGTTTCTTTCTGCATCTTCTGTCATTTCCCATCTTGGCTTAAACTGATTGATCGACTAAATGACAGTCTTTATCACTGACATGAAGTTTTATCTGTCAGTTATTTTGTTGCTTTGTAAGCAACTGCTGGAGATAAATCTATATCGAACATCACGTGTTCCAATCTGTAGCATTTGGAAATATTTTCTTGTGTTGTCTAGTGCACTCTTGTCAACACAGCAGAGCATTCCATTCCAATTAAAACTCCCTCCATAATGACTTTTTGAATCCAAAAAAGAAACAGTAAGAAAAGGACTCAAGCTCGTATATGTGTACAGTATAACTAAAAAAGCTGGAAAGTTCGATAAATCTAAATTGTTATTTAAGATACGTTGCGAAGATTTTCAAAAACCCTCCGCATTTCAAACTGTTGTTCATTTTTTCGATATTTTAGCATTTCTAGAAAAAAAGCCACTGCTTTTTTTTTTATTACAATGAGTATGTTAATTTTATTTTAGTAATTGTTATTAAATATGAGGGCTGTTCAATAAAGAATGATCATAACTTTTTACGGTCATAATTTTTCGCACTAAAATTTAATCTTATTACATTCTGTTAGCCTAATGTGAAACAAACACGCCGTAGTAGTTTCATTGTTGGTACTCTTGGTTCCCGTCTGTGAGAACCAGGCAAGTTCAGACATGTTCAGTATCGCCTACCGCTGCAATGGAGGTAACATGCAGTTAAAGTTGATGTTAGAGGAAGATCCGGAGTTTCTTTCAAACGTAATCACTGCTGATGAAACTTGGCTACGTCATTTTAATCCTGAGAGCAAACAGCAAAGCTCAGTGTGGGAATCTCCTTCATCACCAACACCCCCCCCCCAAAAAAAAAAAAAAAGCAAAAGTGGTTGCTTCTGCTGGGAAAGTTATGGTCATCTCATTCTTTGATATTCATGGAATGGTTTATCAGCCTGTTGTACCTGCACATACATCAGTAGCTGGACAATACTACAGAGATGTCCTGAAAACATTGCAAGTCCATATCAGCCGCAATAGACCACATTTCCGTGAAGCAGGCTGGATGCTGCACCACGATAATGCGCGGCCGCATATTGCCAATGTTGTTGCTGAATATCTTGCAAAAATCAACGTGAAGTGCATCCCTCACCCTCCCTATAGTCCGGATTTAGCCCCATGTGACATCTTTCTATTCCCTAACTTGAAGAAACGTCTTCGTGGGAGGCATTATCCATCATCAGAAGCAGTGGTGAAGGCTGCGGAGGCGATTTTGAAGGATCTCTCAAAAATGGTTTCCAGCATGTCTTTGAAGACTGGCAGAAACGCTGGGACAAGTGCATCGCATTTAGGGGAGACTATTTTGAGAAGGAGCATCAAAATTATGAGGATGAGTAAAGGTACATTGTCAAAAAAATTGTGATCATTCTTTATTGAACAGCCCCCGTATTTGTCTTAACAAATACACTTGGCTTTGTCTATCTCTGACCCCAGCCACTTAAAACAGGAATTATATCACCTGAGACTCACTTTCCCTCAAAACGGCTACTCTGAATATGACGTTGAAGCCTCCATCACCAAAGCTAGAAAAGGGAAACCTGTGTGTAATACAGCAAGTGCCAGTGAACCTACCGCTACAGCCTGTATCCCGTTTACCGGCAATCTATCCGGCAGAATCAGCAGAATTCTCGCCAAATACAACATCAGCACCATCCACAAGCCACCTCCGAAGATTAAACATCTGTTGAGACTAGTGAAAGACAAACTGGACTTCCAAGTTCTAGGAGTTTACCGCATTCACTGTGAATGTTGGACACCGCATATAAGACAAACCGGAAGGACCATCGTTACCAGAATAAACGAACATGAACGGAGCATTCGTTTAATGCAACCTGAGAAGTCTGGGCTGGCAGAGCATTGTTTTGATAACGACCATAGGACCAACTTTCGGGAAAATGCAACAGTTCCTCGGAGCGGAGAGTTAAGGAGGCTTTAGCCATTTCCTCCGAGAGGTGCACGCTTAATCGGGATGCTAGATTTCAGTTCAGCTCCTTTTGAAAACAGGGCCTTAAAATGGAAATCCGTCGACTTGAGAAGCACAGATCGATACAGCTTAATCAAGTTAACTACAGGTACATCGCAAACAAACTGCGGTTGGTGTGCGCATGCGCGAGGAGAGCCTTCTCCCCTTCTGGCCATCCAAGCAGCACGTGACTCCCACCCATCCCTTCCTGCATGCGACCGAGCGCAAACGACATGAAACGAGTGTATTTTAATACTGTTTTGATTTTCAAAGTTAACAGAAAATAATTACCTCGGACATGACCTCACAGTCGATCAACAAACAGATCGAATCATAGTTTCTTTAAACCTTGAGGAACTAAGCAGTGATTCGGCAGAAAATGCAAAGTGTGAATGTAACAGTGAATGGAACATGACCAGTGCAGCCTGCAGGATGGAGGAGAGGCAATCTAAAATTACGGTAGAGGGGGGGGGGGGAGCTAGAGGGCTCCAGTGTTGGCAAGCCACGTCTCCAACAGCATTTAGTTCGCGGTGTAGTTATAGTTACGTTTCTTTGACCTAATTAATTTTCTACACTTACGCCATCTCGTGACTTGGCACTTAATTTACTGCAGTCTTTTGTTCAGTGATGGGAGTATTGGTAGTGCTTTGTCTTTGTTGATATTTGTTATATCCAGTTATACATTTTGTGTTTATAACATATCTGAAAATATACGATGTACGCTCCCGAAACGCCGATTTCTAATCATCTTTTTATATGACTTGTTTCCCGAGAGGATCCCGAACATATTTTTCTAGTCTACCATCTGAAATAGTTCGTTAAATCTCATACGAGGTTTCAGAAATAAATCAAAACATGTACTGATATTAATGCTAATAATAAACCTCATTTGTTTATGAGGAAAACAAACGTTGACATAGTTATCATTAAATTAGTATTTACAGTTTATTAGTAAAATGTCCTTATCACGATTATGAGGAAAACAGTTATTACACATCTTATATATCTCCGGATATTCTTTATAAAAGTATATAGTAACTTTTCCGAATGTTCAAGCTCCACTTCTATATATAATTTGCTGTTCATAGATACCAGTTATCTAAGCTCTAAAACCACATAATCCGGATGACAGCTTGTCACTTGCGTTATCTGTGTTAGTTTGCATGTATTCGTACGATTTATATTCAAATTTTCCTTGTTTAGTGAACTATAACCAAATCTTTGAAAATGAACGCTTCACAACGGCTTTTTTATCTACTGTTTGATTTTCTCTCCATTCATGATATGCACATATACTTTGACTGTCATTCAGTTCGTATACTTTATAACATTTAAATTTATTTGGTTCTATCGCCGTTGTTTTCATTGTGCAATTGTACAAGGTGTTGATTTTCATTCGTTATTTCCCGCCCTCCGATTGAGCAAGAATGACGTCATAGTTCACTGGTGAGTCTTATCTTGAAATCATAGTGTCCTCTACGGAGAAGAACCAGGTAATTTTTGCGGAACAGTAAGCAAATTACAGCGCTCAGAGTGTGATTGTGTTGGTAACTAATACAACCAGCTTCCCCTGGATACGAACACAACACCGCGTCTTCATAGTCGAATGCTACTTTCGTACCGGCATTAAAATTGATCTGACAGATAAATATAACTTAAACTGCTGCATAGAAGAGTTTATGCAATGCTATCCACCATTCAGACAAGTCCCTCGGAGCGTAATGTTGTCAAAAGTGTCCAGGTACCGTCAAATTGACATTCTTTTGTTTGTAACATAAACGTCTTACGTTTTATCAGTGTACGATATAAACTTTTCGTCATTCTCACGCTTAATTAAAATGTCTATTAATGTTGGTGTCCTTTTGTCTTTTAAAACCAATAGACGCATCAAACATTTCCAAGATACAGGATCAGTTACTCGCAAAAAGAGAGACACTGGACGCTATAAAGTGACTGATCCCAATCTAGCAGCAATAAATAATGTTATGACAGAAAGGCCTCAAGCATACCTTCTCGCAATACAGACAATGTTTAAGGGAAAGAGAGAAAGGAAATATAAGAAAATGGACACATAAGACTATGTACTAGAGATATTTTCTTGTTTAGACTTGGATAAAAGCTTTGTACATATTGTAATACTGATTTATTTTTCATTCCTAGAACATGTTCTGCTAATTTTCTGGTTTGTAATGAAGTTACATTGTGAGGATACTGTGAGTGATAGAAAAGAATTGAGATCAAATTGAAGTATTTCTATTTTATGTGACAGGTTTACAATATGCATATATGTCTACTATAACAGAAAAACAGATGTTCATTGTGAAATAAGTGTTCTTTGACTTATCATTTTGTATATTCTTTATGGTATTCTTTTATGGCCACATAATTAGCTTTCCAGTGCACTGCATTGCAGCATATAGTTTTTTTTTTTAAAGTTATCATATCTACGCACTAGACGAAATTACGCACCTTTATATTACGTAGGCAGACCCACCTCTCAAATAGTATATTTACCTCCCGGTAGAGGGAGGTCTCAAAGCTGCTGTCAGCACATCAAATACGATAGCAAGCCGCTAGGGGAGTCGTATATAAACTCGCTCCATCAGCGATGCTATTGACGTCAAATTTTGCGCGGTAAAATCACAGATAAATGAACACCGTGTACATTCTGAACTTCGCTCTGCGGTAGCCTAGCTCAACCCAACTTTGTTTGGCATTGTGTCGGGTATGCATAAAGCTCTCTAATGACTACGTAATTATCGTGCCTGTTGTGTAGGTTTTGCTTCCACTGAGTGGCATGTTGACTGTCAGCTTGAATTTCCACAGAAGCCTCGTTGTCATCACTCCCAACCGTGGAAAATTAGGTAAGATATGGGGCTGTCGTGAAAATAGGTCTTACGAAAATAGCTGTCTCATACTAGCTGTTTTGTGACAAACATAATTCACGCTCTTTGACCTTCAGTTGCTCTACTATTTTTATCTGTGGGTATAAATGCACCGAGGGGTATAACCCTCCCAAGAATGAAGGAGGGGAGGACATAGAACTGGTGTTGCTATGGTAAAAATACTAATTATATGTATTACATTTACTCAAATCAGACGATATCGGTTTGTTCAGTCAAATGAGTTAATTTATCTTAGCGTTGGACTATAACTCGAAAATTGTTCACCAACTCGAAAATAAAGTAGGCTGATTCAAACGTGCTTAACATTTATTAGTAAATAACTTGTAAGAATTGGAATTTCAACAGTGGGGATCAGTAACATATAAGCCCGTCTCTGTAGCGTCGGTGGCAGCGTGACTGCCTCACGTTGAAGAGCTCCCAAGTTCTAATCTCGGTCAGGGTAACTTATCTAGATAAGGTTTTTTACCAGTGTTTTCCCTTATCCTGAAAGATAAATGTCGAATAACTCTATTGTCCATGTCATATACTGAATTTATCAAATGTTACAGAAAAGATTGCTATAACGAATAATATTTTATACACAATTGAATCCTTTTTATTTTATGAAGTTCAAGAGAAATATCAGAGCTCGTTTGTAGGAAAATGTATGGAAACTTAACTTAGAAAACAATAACCCTTGATATTTGGTGATACAAAATAAAGGAGGCAAAAATAAACTTTTTCCAAGATTATCAAATTATTTCAATAAAAACTGATATAACATCTTTCTTTATGAAGTAATTTTAACGATTATAAATATTTCAATCTGCAAGAAAAATTCAGGAATATTTCGTTATTGAAACTTTAATATTTATAAGCATTTGAAATATTGCTTTAATATATTCACATTTCTCTATTTTCTGAAGTTGAGTTCTATGAAACAATGAGATAACATTTGCTTTAAAAATATTACAAAAGCAAATATTTATGGCCCGTAAAATAAAACCAGTTTTGCAAAATTAATTGATGGAAATTGATCATTTCATCACACTAGCCATATACAGGCTAAGGTATTGGATTGATAGAGTTGATATGAAATATTCAATGCTATGGCCGGGATTTGAACCACGGATCTGCTGGTTTCCGTCCAGTCGCTCTTACCCATTGAGCTACCATGGCCAATTTGCCGTCATGACATATGAGTCAATTGGAGAATTTAATGTCATGACGGCAAATTGGTCATGGTAGCTCAATGGGTAAGAACAACAGATCCGTGGTTCAAATCCCGGCCGTAGCATTGAATTTTTCATGTCGACTCAATCAATCCAAAACCAGTTTCGCTTTATTTTACTCTGAAGAAGAATTCTGGGCATATTTTATTAAATATGATAACCATTTAGCATTATAATACGAAGCAAAACTGTATCGTTCAACAGGTTCGAAGTTGGTATCTCGGTCAGGGTGAATTATCTGGACAAGGATTCTTTTTGTTCCTTTGCCTTATACTAAAAGATGAATGTTGACTAACTCTAATCACTATGTATCCTGGACTCATTTGAACATCATTCCATTCATCGTCTGATATGACTTAACGTTGGAAGTTTTGCCTTATTCTGAAAAATGAATATCTGGTAACTCAGCTCTATGTACCCTGTACTCATTTGAGCATCATTTCATTCATCGTCCGATATGACTTAACGTTGGAGGTTTTCTCTTATCCTGAAAGATGAATGTCTGGTAACTCAGCTCTATGTACCCTGTACTCATTTGAACATCATTTCATTCATCGTCCGATATGACTTAACGTTGGAGGTTTTCTCTTATCCTGAAAGATAATGTCTGGTAACTCTAAGCTCTATGTACCCTGTACTCATTTGAACATCATTTCATTCATCGTCCGATATGACTTAACGTTGGAGGTTTTCTCTTATCCTGAAAGATAATGTCTGGTAACTCTAAGCTCTATGTACCCTGTACTCATTTGAGCATCATTTCATTCATCGTCCGATATGACTTAACGTTGGAGGTTTTCTCTTATCCTGAAAGATAATGTCTGGTAACTCTAAGCTCTATGTACCCTGTACTCATTTGAACATCATTTCATTCATCGTCCGATATGACTTAACGTTGGAGGTTTTCCCTTATCCTGAAAGATGGATGTCTGGTAACTCGAAGCTCTATGGACCCTGGACTCATTTGAACATAATTTCATTCATCGTCCGATAAGGTTAACGTCGAGGGATCTAAATTAAAAAAAAAATTATAATCTGAAAGTTTAAGGATATTTCTAAACATGTGGAAGGAAGACATCTGGCCTAGAGGAATGTGTCCATGTTTATTCATTTGGGAGGGATGTTCTCACTGACCCTCACCCGCCGGAAGGCAACCTGTGGTTCCTGTCCTTCCCACAGGATATAGACCGCTGGTATTGATTCCCGGAAAGGCCAAACTGCTGCGACTATCGATTCCTTAAACCACTGACCACATTTGCGTTTCAAATACTATTATTAAAATATGTTATGGTATGTTATGGTGTTTTGCATAAATAAATGACGTAACTAACAGACATTGGTCTGTTGGTGGATCGATCAGGGGATGGGTTGTGACGTCACGATGATGACGCAACATCGTGACATGCGCCTCGTCAAGGTGACCCATGCAGGCGGCGCTCTGAGTGGTGTTTATGACAGTGTCGGTGGTGTTTGTGTCGAGCAAGATGAGGCATATCAGAAATACGAGAGACGAGGTGAGTTTTCATCGACAGTCATCTGTCAGCTTTCGGAAATTTGTTTCGACAACAATATAGCACTCGGCAGGCAATCTGATGTAACATAATGCCTTTCAAATATAACTTTCGTCGCTGTCTTTTATCAATCACTTAAGTTTCTCTCTTGTTTTTGTTTTTATTCTACAGAGAAAATAATCAAAAGCATGCAAAGAGATTTTGGACTATTATCGATTCTAACTTGATGGCAGTGCAGCATTAACTGGTCAATCAATTCCATATGTCCTTGTATACGCCTACACTATTTAACAGCGTACTGCAAATGTCGGGGAAACCTCAAACTTCACGGAAATTTGGAAGCTTATTAAAATTTATTGTACATTTTCAATCTCTTGCCCACAAAGGAATTGCTATCTGTCACAGAAATTTGCTGATTTCTGGGCGACAGTGGATACATATACATTTTAAAAATTTCAAAAACTTACTCGGTGGTGTTCGATCTTTATCTTTCTCTCTGTCAATTATTTTAAATTATTCTTTTTTTTTCTTTTCCTTTTTTTAATTTACGTCCTCTAACGTTGTCATACCTGAAGTACTACGATTCATAAAGCTTAGTTACCGGAAATTCTTTCATAAGGGAAAAGCCCGGAAAAAATCTTACCTAAATGATTCACCCTGACCGAGGTTCAAAGTTGGGACGTCTTGAATGTGAGCCATTTACAACCTTAAATTATCCTCCTTCAGCTTCTTTTATAAATGTAATTAAAAGGACTAGCACATAGAGAAAATTCGAAATTCTTAAATAGAAATGCAAACACTTTGGTGCTTATGAATACGTAATCTTATATTTCAAAATGGACAAACTTTTGGGGGAGGATACAGAATGATCCTGGTTAAATGAACATTTCCTTACTTAGCCGGGAATCGAACTGGGACCTTGATTGACTCGATCACAGAGGTATTCCGTCACAAATACCTTCTTTTTAACTGTCCTGATATTATTCATATTTTAAAGGAACGCCGATTTACTTCTGAAGAGCTAGTCTCCATGGCTGTGCTCGCTGAAGGGCATAGCTTAGATGCTTTGTCACTCGGGAGACAGCGGCTCGAGTCCCCACTGGAGCATGGTTGTTTTTAAACATAACCAAAACATATGAAACATAACTAAAAAAAAAAAAAAAAAAACGAGTACATGCTGGAAGTCCAGCATCTTCCAAGAATGCCACACACGATTTTTTTTTTAAAAAAATCCCGCACCTCTAACTAATAATTACATAGAAAAATGTTCGAGGTTTTTCCATTCTCTGAAATGGCTTTAAGAATTCCATCATAAGTTAATATTAGTTTTAAATTAACCTCCAACGTTGTCATATCGGACGATGAATGAAATGATGTTGAAGTGAGTACAGGATACATAGAACTTAGAGTTACCAGACATTCATCTTTCAGGATAAGGGAAAACCTCCAACGTTAAGTCATATCGGACAATGAATGAAATGATGTGCAAATGAGTACAGGGTACACAGAGCTTAGAGTTACTAGACATTCATCTTTCAGCATAAGGGAAAACCTCCTACAGTGGCGTGTACTATTCGTTTAGGATATTTACTGACAAATTAAATGCAATCTTGAATTTTGTGGAATTCTCCACTATATAAATATTAAAATGGGAGACTGTTCTTGTTTGTTTTCTCTCAAAATTTGAATATAAGTTAAGCCTACTAAGTCCCGTTATTGCCCTTATACCTTCGAGGAAATATATAAAGTAACTTCTGCAAATGTGTACCTGTATTTACATGAACTGGATAGAAGAATAAGCGTTTAGAAAAATTTCTACCTGAATGAGCAGAGAAAATCATGTGAGTGAAACACGTTAGATTTTTAAGAAGGAATTCTAGTCAGGGAAAGCACAGTACGAGCATTTTGGGTTCAGTTTTGGCAACGCTAAATTGATGTACGTTAAACTTTATGTAGTTCCAGCAAGAACGTCACATTGTGTTTTAAATTAACAAAAAGGGTTCAAATTATCGAAAGAGGTTCATTGTTACAATTGTATTACTCCAATGTTCATACTATGTGTGGTGATGTTCATTTGTTGGAGTGTTATCAGGCGTAGTTGATGGTGTATTGTTCACATATGCATTAGCAGATCAAACACCACAGGTACAGCACCCAAAGCGCGCCTTTCCGCAGGTATACCCCCTTGTTTCTGCAACATGCTGAGCGTTAAGTATAGTTTTGAATGCTGGGATATGTAATGTACTTCATTACCCAGAAATGTTCAGTTGCTACTGTGACTCCAAATAGTATGATTTTTGTCCTTTAATGCTACCAGACCAAAACCAATCGGAGTCCTGCGGTGTTGTCATTTTGCTCCGCTCAATTGCATGTTTATTTACTCTAGGAAGTTAAAGTAAGCTCAGTTCTTCCGTTTAAGGATACTTGGCAGTGTCAGAGTAGCAATTTCCATGTAGAATTTCAATGCAATATATGTTAGTGTTTCTTGAAAGCTATGCAGTCTATCACAGTGAAACTTTTACCACTTATATATCAGTTTTTTCTAATTAAGAAACCACAATCAAATCATAAATAAAATTAATAACTTTTGCTCAATAGATATTAAAAAAAAAGACAATTTTGAAAAAAATTTCTTTAGATGCCCTTTTGTCCTAAACAGTTAAAGTAACTCATTTCAAACTCTGTAATCATTTTACAAACATGCTATTGAATATAGCTGGTGAGCCATTAAGACATTGTAATCAATAATAGCAACTTGAAAAATAAATAATTATGTACTTTTTATTTTTAAGTTTTTTATATATGAAAACATTTTTGAGGAATTTCATGAAAGTGTAGTATATGAAGCTTTCACCAGATGTTTGGAGCCGTATATTGTAACTTTGTGGGTTCGTGAAATGGAAAGTCCAATTGCACAACTCAAAAATGTTCTTTATTTTCACCGAATTACAGTCGGAACTCTTGCCGATTACACAGAATTACGTAATGCACACAATTACAATTCACCAGTTCGTCCTTCACAGGTCCACTGCACGCTCACAGTTACGTACAACTCCTCTGATACACTACACCGTCTTCCAGTCCGTCCACTCACTCGGCGCTCCTCACGGCTGCTCGCCAAGAACTGACTGACTCGCCAACTGCAGCCCCTTTTTATAGGAATATCGCTGTTTCTGGAAGTCTCGCGTTTCAGTGAATCACCGCGAAGGTTCCAGACGGCAGGGGGAGGGGAAAGAGACGGCCAGTGATGTTTTTCCAACCATCCCTTCGTTAGCGCTATAAGACAAATGGGTAGGCGTGGTCGAATGCTTCCCGTCTGGCCCTACTGCCGGCCGGTTCTTTCGGGAGTTCCGAGTTCGGGTGACAATATTTTGCATATGCACGAAAAATTCAAAGCTCTATCTATTATAAATTTCTAGAAAAGTGTACGTAAAGTCTAAAAAGAGCAAGTTACGGTAAATGGCAAAAGAAGATAATGTTGTGTTTTTATGTAACATACCCAAAATTCAAAACATTCCTGGTCCATATTCCTCATCCCAGTTGTCTCAGCATCTTCTCTTCTCTTTTCACCTCTCATCCTAATTCTTGCTTCTTTAGACACTCCCTGCACTTGTTTTTCTACTTCTTTTACTCTTAGTGCATCAATGTTATCAAAGGCACAGTCAAAATTAAAACCTGGTTGCAGTCCAGTTTACCTAAATATAGCTTCCCCATCATTAAAACATATCACAGCATCCATCACACCAAATTTAATAGTTTTACTGCCAACTTACACAGATTTTGGAGCTCTTTCCCAGGTTAGGTGATTGAAGCTCTCGTTTGGGTTTTACGTACGACCATGTACACTTTCATTTATTTCTCTTTTCTATAAGTCTACTGCCCATTCTTTTTTGTACGTGTCCAACACACTCTAGCTTTTTCACTTGCACCCCTTGTCCATATACATTGGCTTCTTGCACCCTTAGAAAACCTTTGGAGTCCCCATCACTAAATAATTCTGCTTGTTATAAGCCGAAGAGAAAATGCAGAGTAAAAAGGGAGTATGATAGCCTGGCCACCTAATTAAAAACCCCATTTAAATACACTTAATTCCCACAAACACACAAAACCTTATAATGGGTATGTTCTCCAAACTATGTAGATTCATATTAAGCATAAAAACAAAAATCCATATTTTCATCCAAAATCGCTGCCAAGTGTCCTTAAAAACCAGGAAGAATATATAAATTGCATCAACCTGCAATTTAAATGGGACACCAGGTAATCTGCCTGTCCCATGCCCTATTACCACTGCCAATACAATCCAGTTGAGTTACCGTAGATTCAAATAAAACGGGGCGTTAGATCTGGTGAGTAAGGCGAATGGTCAACAGTTCAAACCGTAATTCGTAGATTTTCCGCATTGCAACCGAGTGAGACATTACGTTGTTGTCTTGGTGAAATAGGATTTTCTTTTTCTGCAAATGCGGCCGTTTTTCAGCAAGTTCTGCCTTCAGCTTGTCAAGTAATGATGCGTAGTATAATCCTTTAATGTTATTTTTTTTCTTTTTGAAGATAATAGATTAAAATATCTCCATGACTCCCCAAAACAGTCGCCATCACTTTCACAGCCGAAAAAAAAACGTTTTTGCTTTTTTGTAGCCGGTTCCTCCTTTGCAGTCCAGTGTTTGGACTGCATTTTTGTTTCGGGCGTAAAATAGTGTATCCAAGTTTAATCTACAGTAATTAATTGGCACCAAAATCGGATTTATTACGCCTAAACTGCGCCAACAGAGCATTGGAAATGTTCATTCGAACACGTTTGTGGTGTAACGTGAGCAAACGCGGCACCCAACGCTCGGCAGCTTTTTCGTGTCTAAATGTTGATTTAATATGTGACAAACACGTTCTTTTGACACGTTCATAGCTCTGCTATCTCTCTCACTTTAATTCGGCGGTCGTCTAGCACAATTTGATGAACTTGGGCGCTGTTTTCGTCGGTAGTTGCAGCTTTTGGACGTTCCGAAAGTTCGTCTCCCAAGCTCTTACGGCCACGTTTAAATTCAGCTGTCCAACATTTCACTTTGGTAAATGATGGTGCAGGGTCCCCATACACAGAATCCAACTCCTCTTTGATTTGCGTAGGCAAATATTTATTGACAGCTCGATACTCGATTTTGTTCATTTTCATAAAAACACTCACATCAACTTACTCAAACGACTGTTACATAGCACCTGATCATCCAAAATGGCTGAAACCTTGGTGAGTAACTGTCAACAGATGAACAACAAAATTAACTACCTTTTATTTACGAGTGCTGCCATCTTCATGTTGAGGTCGGAAACTTTTCAGACCACCCTCGTATATTGAGTTTGTTTTCATTATTAAAAGTCACACCATTTAGATTGCGAAACGAATTTGTAAAATAAAATAAAAATAGTCCTGCTGGTAACTTAAAATTTAAATAATGCCGATTATGAACTTCTCGCTTAATATTTAAATTACCTAAAGGGTTTTGATTTGTAAATCGTGTTCTACACTGATAAGTTTTGAAATAAAAATCCTGTATAACTATATATTTATGTCGCAGCAGAAAACAGCCTCTGTTCTTGTAAATCAAGAGAATAGTAAACTAAAAGTGGATTCGTGACCGTCACGCTAGAGCGCTGGTTTAAATGGAAACAACTTCCGGTAAAGTGTCGTGCTTGTTTGATTGAATGACGAAGCTATATACATCTTCACTTGTTTGACTTGACAGAAGACCTACAAGAGTTCCAGCGTTTGATTAGTTGGAAATGAAAGTCTTAGAGTGGCTTCCAGGTCATTCATTCCCCATTCTCGCTTCCTGTTACAATGCTTGAAGTCAATACATTTAGTATAGGGTATCTCGAAAGTCACTTCAAAATTAATTATGACGTTCTGCACATTCCGTGCTCTCTTTATAAACTACTCGTAAACACTTATTCCTCTATTTACCTCATGTTAACCGATATAAACATAATCTTATTGCTAATTTTCCCGCAGGTACAAGGAAATTGGGAATAGAATGAGCCTAGAATGTCTCATTAAGGGCAAGGGCCTCTTACAGTATACCACAGCAAAGAGTTCCGGGGCCTCAGACGCAGGGGTGTTGGAGAAGGTTCGCACACCCTCCCTGGACAGGTTTATGACACCCCATGTCAGAACAGTTACAGAACATTCAAAAACATTCTGATGGCTTCTACTTTTGTAAATAAATCTTCTCGGCTTTAGTGTAGAGTGAATAGATCGCATGTTTTTTTAACGGTTCTGCTCCTTGTGTAGCAGGCATTCTGTCACACACATTCGCTGTCCTTATCACACTGTGTAAGGATGGCACTAGCTGATACATTCCTCTCGGGGACTTACTTTGCGTTGGACAGTACAAAAGAGGAGCTCAGTAAGTGTCCCTCACGCGGGATCTATTGTCACGTAGAGGGCTCCAATCAGATGCCTGGCATAAGAGAGAGATGATCGAACGAGGGCAAAATGAATGAAAGGAAAGACGGAGCACTTGGTGGAATTATGGCAGGGGAAACCGGACCTCCTGGAGAAAACCCGTCCCTGCGACATGGTGTATATGGGAATAGAGTGGACTTTAAATGCTAGTCAAATGTTTTAAGAATTAATCACTGTATAGTGGCTTTGATATTTCTTTCTCTTTGCATGACCAGTAATAATAAAAATATTAGATTCAAATTTGAATAAAAATATAAGCATTGGAAAATAAGGAATACCTCAGAAGTGGTTTTTCTCCACAAATTGTGTTTAACAACTCTACATTTTTTGTGTAGTAAGATTTTGTCTATCTCTTATAGTTTAACTCTCGTTCAAGAGGTCTCCAGTTCCAATCTCGGTGACGGTGAGTTATCTGGATGAGGTTATTCTGAAGTTTTCCCTTATTCTGAAAGACGAATATCTGTTGACTAGAAGCTCTATGTACCATGTACACATTTGAACATCATTTCATTCATCGTCTGATCTAACTTAACGTTGGAGGTTTTCCCTTATCCCGAAAGATGAATGTCTAGTAGCTCTAAGCTCTATGTACCCTGTACTCATTTGAACATTTCAGTCATCGTCCGATATGACTTAACGTTGAAGGTTTTCTCTTACCTGAAAGATGAATGTCTGGTAGCTCTAAGCCCTACGTACCCTGTACTCATTTGAACATTTCATTATTCGTCCGATATGACTTAACGTTGGAGGTTTTCTCTTATCCTGAAAGATGAATGTCTGGTAACTCTAAGCTCTATGTACCCTGTATTCATTTGAACATCATTTCATTTATCGTCCGATATGACTTAACGTTGGAGGTTTTCTCTTATCCTGAAAGATGAATGTCTGGTAACTCTAAGCTCTATGTAACCTGTACTCATTTAAACATCATTTCATTCATCGTCCGATATGACTTAACGTTGGAGGTTTTCTCTTATCCTGAAAGATGAATGTCTGGTAACTCTAAGCTCTATGTCCCCTGTACTCATTTGAACATCATTTCATTCATCGTCCGATATGACTTAACGTTGAAGGTTTTCTCTTATCCTAAAAGTTGAATGTCGGGTAACTCTAAGCTCTATGTACCCTGTACTCATTTGAACATCATTTCATTCATCGTCCGATATGACTTAACGTTGAAGGTTTTCTCTTATCCTAAAAGTTGAATGTCGGGTAACTCTAAGCTCTATGTACCCTGTACTCATTTGAACATCATTTCATTCATCGTCCGATATGACTTAACGTTGGAGGTTTTCCCTTATCCTGAAAGATGAATGTCTGGTAACTCTAAGCTCTATGTAACCTGTACTCATTTGAACATTTCATTCATCGTCCGATATGACTTAACGTTGGAGGTTTTCCCTTATCCTGAAAGACGAATGTCTGGTAACTCTAAGCTCTATGTACCCTGTACTCATTTGAACATCATTTCATTCATCGTCCGATATGACTTAACGTTGGAGGTTTTCGCTTATCCTGAAAGATGAATGTCTGGTAACTCTAAGCTCTATGTATCCTGTACTCATTTGAACATCATTTCATTCATCGTCCGATATGACTTAACGTTGGAGGTTTTCTCTTATCCTGAAAGATGAATGTCTGGTAACTCTAAGCTCTATGTATCCTGTACTCATTTGAACATCATTTCATTCATCGTCCGATATGACTTAACGTTGGAGGTTTTCCCTTATCCTGAAAGACGAATGTCTGGTAACTCTAAGCTCTATGTACCCTGTACTCATTTGAACATCATTTCATTCATCGTCCGATATGACTTAACGTTGGAGGTTTTCGCTTATCCTGAAAGATGAATGTCTGGTAACTCTAAGCTCTATGTATCCTGTACTCATTTGAACATCATTTCATTCATCGTCCGATATGACTTAACGTTGGAGGTTTTCTCTTATCCTGAAAGATGAATGTCTGGTAACTCTAAGCTCTATGTATCCTGTACTCATTTGAACATCATTTCATTCATCGTCCGATATGACTTAACGTTGGAGGTTTTCTCTTATCCTGGAAGATGAATGTCTGGTAACTCTAAGCTCTATGTATCCTGTACTCATTTGAACATCATTTCATTCATCGTCCGATATGACTTAACGTTGGAGGTTTTCTCTTATCCTGAAAGATGAATATCTGGTAACTCTAAGCTCTATGTACCCTGTACTCATTTGAACATCATTTCATTCATCGTCCAATATAACTTAACGTTGGAGGTTTTCGCTTATCCTGAAAGATGAATATCTGGTAACTCTAAGCTCTATGTACCCTGTACTCATTAGAACATCATTTCATTCATCGTCCGATATGACTTAACGTTGGAGGTTTTCCCTTATCCTGAAAGATGAATGTCTGGTAACTCTAAGCTCTATGTACCCTGTACTCATTTTAACATCATTTCATTCATCGTCCGAAATGACTTAACGTTGGAGGTTTTCTCTTATCCTGAAAGATGGATGTCTGGTAACTCTAAGCTCTATGTACCCTGTACTCATTTGAACATCATTTCATTCATCGTCCGATATGACTTAACGTTGGAGGTTTTCCCTTATCCTGAAAGATGGATGTCTGGTAACTCTAAGCTCTATGTACCCTGTACTCATTTGAACATCATTTCATTCATCGTCCAATATAACTTAACGTTGGAGGTTTTCGCTTATCCTGAAAGATGAATATCTAGTAACTCTAAGCTCTATGTACCCTGTACTCATTAGAACATCATTTCATTCATTGTCCGATATGGCTTAACGTTGGAGGTTTTCTCTTATCCTGAAAGATGAATGTCTGGTAGCTCTAAGCTCTATGTACTCTGTACTCATTTGAACATCATTTCATTCATCGTCCGATATGACTTAACGTTGGAGGTTTTCGCTTATCCTGAAAGATGAATGTCTGGTAACTCTAAGCTCTATGTATCCTGTACTCATTTGAACATCATTTCATTCATCGTCCGATATGACTTAACGTTGGAGGTTTTCTCTTATCCTGAAAGATGAATGTCTGGTAACTCTAAGCTCTATGTATCCTGTACTCATTTGAACATCATTTCATTCATCGTCCGATATGACTTAACGTTGGAGGTTTTCTCTTATCCTGAAAGATGAATGTCTGGTAACTCTAAGCTCTATGTATCCTGTACTCATTTGAACATCATTTCATTCATCGTCCGATATGACTTAACGTTGGAGGTTTTCTCTTATCCTGAAAGATGAATATCTGGTAACTCTAAGCTCTATGTACCCTGTACTCATTTGAACATCATTTCATTCATCGTCCAATATAACTTAACGTTGGAGGTTTTCTCTTATCCTGAAAGATGGATGTCTGGTAACTCTAAGCTCTATGTACTCTGTACTCATTTGAACATCATTTCATTCATCGTCCAATATAACTTAACGTTGGAGGTTTTCTCTTATCCTGAAAGATGGATGTCTGGTAACTCTAAGCTCTATGTACCCTGTACTCATTTGAACATCATTTCATTCATCGTCCAATATGACTTAACGTTGAAGGTTTTCTCTTACCTGAAAGATGAATGTCTGGTAGCTCTAAGCCCTACGTACCCTGTACTCATTTGAACATTTCATTATTCGTCCGATATGACTTAACGTTGGAGGTTTTCTCTTATCCTGAAAGATGAATGTCTGGTAACTCTAAGCTCTATGTACCCTGTATTCATTTGAACATCATTTCATTTATCGTCCGATATGACTTAACGTTGGAGGTTTTCTCTTATCCTGAAAGATGAATGTTTGGTAACTCTAAGCTCTATGTAACCTGTACTCATTTAAACATCATTTCATTCATCGTCCGATATGACTTAACGTTGGAGGTTTTCTCTTATCCTGAAAGATGAATGTCTGGTAACTCTAAGCTCTATGTCCCCTGTACTCATTTGAACATCATTTCATTCATCGTCCGATATGACTTAACGTTGAAGGTTTTCTCTTATCCTAAAAGTTGAATGTCGGGTAACTCTAAGCTCTATGTACCCTGTACTCATTTGAACATCATTTCATTCATCGTCCGATATGACTTAACGTTGAAGGTTTTCTCTTATCCTAAAAGTTGAATGTCGGGTAACTCTAAGCTCTATGTACCCTGTACTCATTTGAACATCATTTCATTCATCGTCCGATATGACTTAACGTTGGAGGTTTTCCCTTATCCTGAAAGATGAATGTCTGGTAACTCTAAGCTCTATGTAACCTGTACTCATTTGAACATTTCATTCATCGTCCGATATGACTTAACGTTGGAGGTTTTCCCTTATCCTGAAAGACGAATGTCTGGTAACTCTAAGCTCTATGTACCCTGTACTCATTTGAACATCATTTCATTCATCGTCCGATATGACTTAACGTTGGAGGTTTTCGCTTATCCTGAAAGATGAATGTCTGGTAACTCTAAGCTCTATGTATCCTGTACTCATTTGAACATCATTTCATTCATCGTCCGATATGACTTAACGTTGGAGGTTTTCTCTTATCCTGAAAGATGAATGTCTGGTATCTCTAAGCTCTATGTATCCTGTACTCATTTGAACATCATTTCATTCATCGTCCGATATGACTTAACGTTGGAGGTTTTCCCTTATCCTGAAAGACGAATGTCTGGTAACTCTAAGCTCTATGTACCCTGTACTCATTTGAACATCATTTCATTCATCGTCCGATATGACTTAACGTTGGAGGTTTTCGCTTATCCTGAAAGATGAATGTCTGG
Organism: Mantis religiosa; assembly: GCA_030765055.1. Classification (NCBI taxonomy): domain Eukaryota; kingdom Metazoa; phylum Arthropoda; class Insecta; order Mantodea; family Mantidae; genus Mantis; species Mantis religiosa. Next base: position 164,490,754 of record CM060955.1, on the reverse strand, counting down.
TAACTCTAAGCTCTATGTATCCTGTACTCATTTGAACATCATTTCATTCATCGTCCGATATGACTTAACGTTGGAGGTTTTCTCTTATCCTGAAAGATGAATGTCTGGTAACTCTAAGCTCTATGTATCCTGTACTCATTTGAACATCATTTCATTCATCGTCCGATATGACTTAACGTTGGAGGTTTTCTCTTATCCTGGAAGATGAATGTCTGGTAACTCTAAGCTCTATGTATCCTGTACTCATTTGAACATCATTTCATTCATCGTCCGATATGACTTAACGTTGGAGGTTTTCTCTTATCCTGAAAGATGAATATCTGGTAACTCTAAGCTCTATGTACCCTGTACTCATTTGAACATCATTTCATTCATCGTCCAATATAACTTAACGTTGGAGGTTTTCGCTTATCCTGAAAGATGAATATCTGGTAACTCTAAGCTCTATGTACCCTGTACTCATTAGAACATCATTTCATTCATCGTCCGATATGACTTAACGTTGGAGGTTTTCCCTTATCCTGAAAGATGAATGTCTGGTAACTCTAAGCTCTATGTACCCTGTACTCATTTTAACATCATTTCATTCATCGTCCGAAATGACTTAACGTTGGAGGTTTTCTCTTATCCTGAAAGATGAATGTCTGGTAACTATAAGCTCTATGTACCCTGTACTCATTTGAACATCATTTCATTCATCGTTCGATATGACGTAACGTTGGAGGTTTTCTCTTATCCTGAAAGATGGATGTCTGGTAACTCTAAGATCTATGTACCCTGTACTCATTTGAACATCATTTCATTCATCGTCCGATATGACTTAACGTTGGAGGTTTTCCCTTATCCTGAAAGATGGATGTCTGGTAACTCTAAGCTCTATGTACCCTGTACTCATTTGAACATCATTTCATTCATCGTCCAATATAACTTAACGTTGGAGGTTTTCGCTTATCCTGAAAGATGAATATCTAGTAACTCTAAGCTCTATGTACCCTGTACTCATTAGAACATCATTTCATTCATTGTCCGATATGGCTTAACGTTGGAGGTCTTCTCTTATCCTGAAAGATGAATGTCTGGTAGCTCTAAGCTCTATGTACTCTGTACTCATTTGAACATCATTTCATTCATCGTCCGATATGACTTAACGTTGGAGGTTTTCGCTTATCCTGAAAGATGAATGTCTGGTAACTCTAAGCTCTATGTATCCTGTACTCATTTGAACATCATTTCATTCATCGTCCGATATGACTTAACGTTGGAGGTTTTCTCTTATCCTGAAAGATGAATGTCTGGTAACTCTAAGCTCTATGTATCCTGTACTCATTTGAACATCATTTCATTCATCGTCCGATATGACTTAACGTTGGAGGTTTTCTCTTATCCTGAAAGATGAATGTCTGGTAACTCTAAGCTCTATGTATCCTGTACTCATTTGAACATCATTTCATTCATCGTCCGATATGACTTAACGTTGGAGGTTTTCTCTTATCCTGAAAGATGAATATCTGGTAACTCTAAGCTCTATGTACCCTGTACTCATTTGAACATCATTTCATTCATCGTCCAATATAACTTAACGTTGGAGGTTTTCTCTTATCCTGAAAGATGGATGTCTGGTAACTCTAAGCTCTATGTACTCTGTACTCATTTGAACATCATTTCATTCATCGTCCAATATAACTTAACGTTGGAGGTTTTCTCTTATCCTGAAAGATGGATGTCTGGTAACTCTAAGCTCTATGTACCCTGTACTCATTTGAACATCATTTCATTCATCGTCCAATATAACTTAACGTTGGAGGTTTTCTCTTATCCTGAAAGATGAATGTCTGGTAGCTCTAAGCTCTATTTACTCTGTACTCATTTGAACATCATTTCATTCATCGTCCGATATGACGTAACGTTGGAGGTTTTCTCTTATCCTGAAAGATGGATGTCTGGTAACTCTAAGCTCTATGTACCCTGTACTCATTTGAACATCATTTCATTCATCGTCCGATATGACTTAACGTTGGAGGTTTTCCCTTATCCTGAAAGATGGATGTCTGGTAACTCTAAGCTCTATGTACCCTGTACTCATTTGAACATCATTTCATTCATCGTCCAATATAACTTAACGTTGGAGGTTTTCGCTTATCCTGAAAGATGAATATCTAGTAACTCTAAGCTCTATGTACCCTGTACTCATTTGAACATCATTTCATTCATCGTCCGATATGACTTAACGTTGGAGGTTTTCTCTTATCCTGAAAGATGAAAGTCTGGTAACTCTAAGCTCTATGTACCCTGTACTCATTTGAACATCATTTCATTCATCGTCCAATATAACTTAACGTTGGAGGTTTTCTCTTATCCTGAAAGATGAATGTCTGGTAACTCTAAGCTCTATGTACCCTGTACTCATTTGTACATCATTTCATTCATCGTCTGATATGACTTAACGTTGGAGGTTTTCTCTTATCCTGAAAGATGAATGTCTGGTAGCTCTAAGCTCTATGTACTCTGTACTCATTTGAACATCATTTCATTCATCGTCCGATATGACTTAACGTTGGAGGTTTTCTCTTATCCTGAAAGATGAATGTCTGGTAACTCTAAGCTCTGTGTACCCTGTACTCATTTGAACATCATTTCATTCATCGTCCGATATGACTTAACGTTGGAGGTTTTCTCTTATCCTGAAAGATGAATGTCTGGTAACTCTAAGCTCTATGCACCCTGTACTCATTTGAACATCATTTCATTCATCGTCCGGTATGACTTAACGTTGGAGGTTTTCTCTTATCCTAAAAGATGAATGTCTGGTAGCTCTAAGCTGTATGTACCCTGTACTCATTTGAACATCATTTCATTCATCGTCCGATATGACTTAACGTTGGAGGTTTTCTCTTATCCTGAAAGATGAATGTCTGGTAGCTCTAAGCTCTATGTACTCTGTACTCATTTGAACATCATTTCATTCATCGTCCGATATGACTTAACGTTGGAGGTTTTCTCTTATCCTGAAAGATGAATGTCTAGTATCTAAGCTCTATGCACCCTGTACTCATTTGAACATCATTTCATTCATCGTCCGATATGACTTAACGTTGGAGGTTTTCTCTTATCCTAAAAGATGAATGTCTGGTAGCTCTAAGCTCTATGTACCCTGTACTCATTTGAACATCATTTCATTCATCGTCCGATATGACTTAACGTTGGAGGTTTTCTCTTATCCTGAAAGATGAATGTCTGGTAGCTCTAAGCTCTATGTACCCTGTACTCATTTGAACATCATTTCATTCATCGTCCTATATGACTTAACGTTGGAGGTTTTCTCTTATCCTAAAAGATGAATGTCTGGTAGCTCTAAGCTCTATGTACCCTGTACTCATTTGAACATCATTTCATTCATCGTCCGATATGACTTAACGTTGGAGGTTTTCCCTTATCCTGAAAGATGAATATCTAGTAACTCTAAGCTCTATGTACCCTGTACTCATTTGAACATCATTTCATTCATCGTCCGATATGACTTAACGTTGGAGGTTTTCTCTTATCCTGAAAGATGAATGTCTGGTAGCTCTAAGCTCTATGTATCCTGTACTCATTTGAACATCATTTCATTCAACGTCCGATATGACTTAACGTTGGAGGTTTTCTCTTATCCTGAAAGATGAATGTCTGGTAACTATAAGCTCTATGTACTCTGTACTCATTTGAACATCATTTCATTCATCGTCCGATATGACTTAACGTTGGAGGTTTTCTCTTATCCTGAAAGATGAATGTCTAGTATCTAAGCTCTATGCACCCTGTACTCATTTGAACATCATTTCACTCGTCGTCCGATATGACTTAACGTTGGAGGTTTTCTCTTATCCTGAAAGATGAATGTCTGGTAGCTCTAAGCTCTATGTACCCTGTACTCATTTGAACATCATTTCATTCATCGTCCGATATGACTTAACGTTGGAGGTTTTCTCTTATCCTGAAAGATGAATGTCTAGTATCTAAGCTCTATGCACCCTGTACTCATTTGAACATCATTTCATTCATCGTCCGATATGACTTAACGTTGGAGGTTTTCTCTTATCCTAAAAGATGAATGTCTGGTAACTCTAGGCTCTATGTACCCTGTACTCATTTGTACATCATTTCATTCATCGTCCGATATGACTTAACGTTGGAGGTTTTCTGTTATCCTGAAAGATGAATGTCTGGTAACTCTAAGCTCTATGTACCCTGTACTCATTTGAACATCATTTCATTCATCGTCCGATATGACTTAACGTTGGAGGTTTTCTCTTATCCTGAAAGATGAATGTCAGGTAACTCTAAGCTCTATGTACTCTGTACTCATTTGAACATCATTTCATTCATCGTCCGATATGACTTAACGTTGGAGGTTTTCTCTTATCCTGAAAGATGAATGTCAGGTAACTCTAAGCTCTATGTACCCTGTACTCCTTTAAGTACCATTTCATTCATCGTCCGATATGACTTAACGTTGGAGGTTTTCTCTTATCCTGAAAGATGAATGTCTGGTAACTCTAAGCTCTATGTGCCCTGTACTCATTTGAACATCATTTCATTCATCGTCCGATATGACTTAACGTTAGAGGTTTTCTCTTATCCTGAAAGATGAATGTCTGGTAACTCTAAGCTCTATGTGCCCTGTACTCATTTGAACATCATTTCATTCATCGTCCGATATGACTTAACGTTGGAGGTTTTCGCTTATCCTGAAAGATGAATGTCTGGTAACTCTAAGCTCTATGTGCCCTGTACTCATTTGAACATCATTTCATTCATCGTCCGATATGACTTAACGTTGGAGGTTTTCCCTTATCCTGAAAGATGAATGTCTGGTAACTCTAAGCTCTATGTGCCCTGTACTCATTTGAACATCATTTCATTCGTCGTCCGATATGACTTAACGTTGGAGGTTTTCTCTTATCCTGAAAGATGAATGTCTGGTAACTCTAAGCTCTATGTACCCTGTACTCATTTGTACATTTCTTCGTGCAGTATGGGGTGTTGCATTGTCCTGTTGCAACAGAACTCTAATGCTAAGTAACTCTGACTCGAAATTTAATGAACTCGTTGCAGTTGTTGAGAATAAAGATTCGGATCAATCGCTCGCCCGTTTGGATCAAACTCCAAGTGAATAACACCTTCAACATTGCATCAGACACACATTACTTTGGGACTGAAGTGATTTTTAACGATGACTTTGGCAGGTTGGCGGAGATCATGTCACTGTTTCGAAACATCAGGGCTTTGCTAATAACCCATTTTTCAACGTAAGTGACAATTGTCCTGACAAATCTATCATCCATGGGATTACTGATAAGCTGTGGACAGATATCCACTTAAAGTTCAGCCTGTTGAGGTGTCAGTTCATGAGGTACAGATCTACAGCTTCTGTACGATTTTCCTAGTGTCTTAATGTGTCATTGCATGGTATCTTTAGATGCACCAAGTTTTTCTAAAAGCCTATGGGTATTTTTGGGGGATTTTCTCATAAAACTTGGCATGTATCCTCAATATTCCATACTTTAGGTCTTCCAGAACGTGGTAAATGTTTAGTGTTTTCGTCTCCATTGTAGAAACGTTGGAACCATCACTGTGCAACGCTCAATAACGACATCTTCTCCTTCCACTTCACACATATTCTTTGAGCTGCGACAGAGACTTTATAATCTTGTTTCTAGTAGTGTTTTAGACGTACTCTTAAGTTCAAACTTTGTTATCTCCTTTTTGTGATTGTTTATTAACAATTGAAGAGTCATACATGCTCGCGATGTACGTAAGACTAGCAATGACATTCTGTAAATAGCATTGCTGAACAAAAGAAACCCAATACAGTTTCCAAAACACCGAAATAATAAAATGACTTTACATGAGACAACCTTATATAAATAAATATTTAAAATTATAGTCAGCATTTTGCAGGTGACTTGCGGTATCTAAAGAATTAATGAGTATTTTATTGTAAACATGTGTGAAGGGAGAAAGAGGGAAATGCTTTAGTAGAACTACCTTAAGACATGATTGGTAGAGGAAAATACGTATTTGCCTCTATAAACACTGGTAAAGTTAATTGCGCTATTTGTAGGTAATTTTTTTTATTTATCCAGATTGTTTGAACCCTATTTTACACAGTGGTATATTAGGGTTAGAGTGGATACATAAAAATATACAATTTTAACAAACATATTTTAAATACTAGAAGGAAGAAAATATGTTTTAATCTGATGCATATTAATTTAAACTATTTCAGACGTTTAAACACTGGGTTTATAAACATCATGAAGTACTTATACTGTTGTGGCTTCATTAGCAAAGATGTGAGCGGAGCAGAAAATTCAGCAGAAATAGTTGTAGGTATTGGTGTGAAGATCACGGCAAGAAACTAAAAGTTAAAGCGCACAAATGAACAAAAGCCTTTGCGTATCTCAACACATGTCGTACGTCTGTTGAACTGTCACATTAACACTCCCTCAATACATTACGTCACATCATGCAGCTGTTCCGTTTAACACTTCATTGGAATAGTTCGGCTATTAACTTTATTAGTCTCTCTCTCACGTATACTAATGCTCGTGCTTTCCAGTCAGTCTCTCCTCGCTTGCTCTTTTTGTTTTGCCTGTCACATACGTAATACGCACTACACGAAATGTACGTTTTTGAATACAAAAGCATGTCAGAAAATTGTATAATACAAGTCATAGTAAACTACACACACGGCTCGCATTTGTAGTGAAGGTGGTAGGTAGCGTGTCTTGATGTTTCTACATAGGTATTTGATCACTTCTCGCTCATATAAACAGAAACGCCGAGGCAGTGAATTGTTAGTGAAGGATTTTAATATAATATTCATTAAATGGCTGGCCCCGTAGCTCAGTCGGTAGAGCACCTGCCTACCCTGCTAGGGGTCCCGGGTTCGATTCCCGGCGGTGGGGGTGGGGATTTTTCTCCGACCAAGATAATTCCCCATCTTCCCCAGAGTCTGGAAGTATGAGAGTGTGAATGTGTGCGTGATGTAATGATTAAAAACCAAAGATACCTTACCTTACCTTACCATACCTTCGGTATGTTCCAAAGGAGAACGGCCGCCGATATGACCATAGTAAATGGAACAAGGGAAAAAAAAATCGTTAGAATTATTATGCGTTTCAAATGGGAAGAATTCTGGAGTCTAGCTAATCAGATGTCCTATCACACTCAGCGTTGCCAGCTTGTTACCCCACTCCTTTTATATTTCCCTCTTTCTCTCTCTCGCACACTCATACAACACGCAAGTCTGCTTGGCGCAGATGTAAGGGTAAGCGAATTATATTTTACAAACTTTTTCAATGATGCAGTTGCCAAAATCAAAATTGGAAAAAGCATTTTCGCTAATTATGTGTATTTTTAAATACTATAACTATAGTTTATGAATTACCTGTTTTTCTAATCCAAATGCGGGACACTATTGTTTTACCTACACCACACGCTTCAGCAGTAAGCCGTTGAGTATTTTTGAAATCTAGCTGATTTCTATATTCCTCCTTGCCCAATTTTTTGAAGAACGTGTACACTACTTCGAGCCTGACTTCGCAATAATTGCCTTTTTGACTCGCCCTTAAATTCACCGCAAGAAGCATTATTTAGCTCTTACTCTACTGTTGTGTAAAGAACAAATGAATGATATTGATCTGAACTCTTCAGAGTAAATAAACACTTCTTATACAGCATTCATTCATAAACATAAGCATACAGCATTCCACAGGCCAACAGGAAATGAAGTGTTTGCTCTTTCTCGAATTTAACACTTTGACTTATTCACAGTAATTCTTTTATCACGTCATGTCAGTAGTTTAAATTTCAGTCTGAGTAATTAAAAGTATATGTACATACATACACACCAACCTCTTTGAACTCTCTGGAGTAAATAGAGATTACGAGCCATTCATGAACAAAGATATGTGACCAGACACGTTCTGCCAGGGCAGCAGGAAATTTATTGTTTCCTCTCGCTCGAATTGGATTATTCAAAGTAATTCTTTTATCACGTCAGGTCAAACATTTACGTTTCAGTTCTGAGTAATTACAAATATACCTACACGCATACATGCCAACCAATAATATTCATACAGTGCTTACGTCGCGATTTATTGTTATAATACAGGTAATAGTGCTTTATTTATTTGTATTAGAAAAACTATTTGAGCTAAAAATATGGGGGTTTCATGGTTATGTTAGATACATTACTCTGTACCTTCCACATGGATCCGTTTTGGCAAAATTTGGATTTTTGTCTTAGCGCGAATAGTAGTTCATATAGATTGATTAGGTTGGCGCTCCTCACACAACACTTAGCGGGAATGCAATATGACAACATCGCAGGACTCCCATTGGTTGCCATTTGAAACACATAATAGGTGATGATTTTCGAACAGTAGTATAATTTGTCAAATTGCTTATAACTTTCACGAACTGCACAAGCCTTAAATATGACATTAATAACAGTATTTATAAACAGGTTACCATAACAAGAAGAATTTCAGAAGAAACCTACAAGCTTTTATTCCTTGCTTTAACACTTTAAGGTATCCATTACTATATGCCAATATACATAAATAACTTTCGCAAAAATTAGTGTTGTAAGTGTATACACAAACTCGGTAATTGAAGACTCGATGAACCTAGTCCTCGCTTACGACGCAAAGGTAAACCACGCCTCCTACCGGAACCAGGAAGTAGATGGAGCTCTTGCATGAATATGTGGAATTTACATAATTGCCAACTCAAGTAGATCACGTTGGGCCATAAAGGTCGCAGCTGGAAGGCATAGCAACTAGTCTGCCTTGCTATACACACCTCTAATTACCAGCTACTTAATGTATTTACTTAAGCCTTCATTAACGTGTGAGCCTTGCTGAAGGAGAGAGACGTCCCCTGCGTCGTTAATACTCTTAACGGACAAATCGTGAATCTGAAGTAGAATATTTCGGCGAATTGTGTGATCACGGCTATAAGGCTCCGCGAGATACATTCTGCAGTACCTGTAGGTTCGAATTTTTTATATCACCGGAGTTTTTCGATATGTTTCGTATAAAATGTTATCTTTAAATATAGACATTTATCTAAAGGTAAAATTATATAAAAATAAACAGCACTTGGTTACAATTTTAATTTTAAAAATATAATTAAAAGTTTTTTACATTTAAAGAAATTTTAAGTCATTGGATTAGTTTTTAAATTATAGGAGATTTTAAATTAATATGTTTTAAGTAAAAAATCTAGTATTGAAGTGTCACTTGGTATAATTTTACAATTAGAAGTCGAAATATCCGGTTAAAAAGTAAAAAATAAAATAGTCCAAAAATATCGAGAAAAGTAAATCCTTAAAAGTCTCCAAAAAGATTAACATGAAGTAAAAAATATAACAATTATTAATCTTGACCATTAAAACTGCAATAATTCTCTTCCCTTTACCTTCTTATACTTCAATTTCCACCAGAAGGAAACCTTCTGAGTAGACAGGTTGGTTAGAGCACACTCTAATTGCGATAGAGGGGAAGCCTTCTATGAGCATTCCGACGGTGTGACCGGTATTACCAAGCTTGGAATAGTTGTGGACATCTGCGTGTCTCTGTGGTCCTGCTTGCCTGTGACCTGTAGCCTGCTGCAGTGTTGAGTAGACGTGTGAGGTATCTCCCCCCTTTTTAATCATCTAATTCATTCATTTAGTCTAAAAATTAAACTGAGATGATCACAATGTTAAGGAACTAAAATATCTTCACCGATGATATTGTGCTGCTGCGACAAAAGTGAGCCGGGCGCGTGGGCAGGAGAGCTGGACGCTTGCCAAGAGAAAGAAAGACAGACAGAGAGAGGCTCAGGAATTTTCTATCTTTCTATTTTCGCCGCGAATGTTCTCGAAAAGTCTACGTCATTCTAGAAACAATGACTGGAGATACCGGCAAGTGTTAGAAGAAGCAGTTGTTTGATTATTGTATATTCATTTGTTTACGTGCGGCGGAGCACCGAGTCGACCTTGAAAACAGCTGATTGTCAATTTCGTGTATTTTTACTGCAATAAAGAGTTCTAAATTTCATCAAACCAGAATTTTGATTCTACATAACTCTTGCAGTCACAATATTAAAGATGCACTAGAATTTTTTCATGTGTGTTTATTCTTAGACTGTAAAACGGAAGAAAATCGATTAAATCAGTTTTGGCTAGGCTTGCTTAGATGGAATAACATCAGCTCAAGCGTCTTTTGTTTATATAGAACATAAATGTAGGTTTCCGAACGCACTTCGGACTGTATACTTCCTGTGCTATATATGTATTTTTAATTTCAATTCATTAGGCTTGTATCACATACGAAGGAATATAATCTCGTGACATAATTTTATTGATTAAAAAAATTGTTTCTAAAGTATTGGGAAGTAGGGACTTACAGGAAGTAATAAGCGGGTTATTTCTTACATAATCTGTAAAATGTACGAGCATGCTGTTTGTAAAAAGCAGCAATTGTTCTCAAAAGAAATGTGTTGTATTTAAGCAAGTTTCCGGCTCTTGCACGGTCTCCTAATGAATAGTTTGCCATGCTTATTTCCTTGGGGGTTTGGCTTTACCTTGAACCACCAGCTCAAACCTTGCTACAGTGTGGGCGGAAAGTTGCAGTACACTTGTTTCAGGTTTTGTTTTCCTTGCAAAAGAGTAATGGAAGTGTGCCCGTGAATATTTACTCTCGAGAATGAGTCCTAACATAAACAATGCAAATATTATCTCTACGCTTTCACGTTTGTGAACCCAAGGTGCATTGTTGTACTGCTATTTTTCACTGCACCAGTACGGATATTTTAAATAAATGGTATACTTTTGTACTTGTTTAGCTTCAAGAAATGTATGTATGTATTTATTCACTGCAATTGGGTACTACCCGGTGGCAGAGTTAAGGATACAGATCAAATTACAAATACTAGATTTACAACAATAACAGAATAAAGAATACAAACATGATATTATTTTACTTTAGTCACTTAAAACATATCTAATTACTTCTCTATTTACATATTATATACCATTATAATTTAAAAGTTAAACTATAAACCATCTAGATTTTTTCTAAATTTCTTCATCGACAGGGGACAGCCCTGAAAGACTGCTACAGGCAATTCATTCCATTCTTCAATGGTTCTATTAACAAAAGAAAATTTTCCTACGTCGGTTCTGTATCTTCTACCCTTAATTTTATACCTATGATCGTTTCGTCCATAATAATCCGGATTATCTAACCTTACACTAACGTTCACCCATGCCTTTACACCAGCATTAGCTTTGAATAATGCTACCAACCTATGTTTTTTACGCCTAATTCTTAATTCCTCCCATTTAGTCTCGTCTCCTTTTATAGGCCCAAAATACTTGCCTCTTTTTATGAATTTTATTGCCCTCTTCTGTATTTTTTCTAATGGATCGATTTGGTTAGCTCTATACGGGTCCCAGCATGCTACTCCATATTCCATAACCGGCCGCACTAAGGCCTTGTAGGCAATTTCCCTGGACCTAGCGCTCCCCTTTTTCAATATTCTCATTACGAAATGTAATGCCTTGCACGCATTCCTAGATGTGGAATTTACTTGTTCGTCCCATCCAGCATTACTTGCCAGGTACACTCCCAAGTATTTGCAGCTGTCCACCTGTGGAATTTGCACCCCTCCCATGTGATAGTTAACAATAATTTTGCCCTTAGTTCTACTAAAAACAATGGACTTACTTTTCTTGGCATTAATTGACATTTTGTTAGCCGCAGCTCAATTACAGATTTCATTTAAATCATCCTGAAGAGCGGTTTCATGCACTCTATTCCGAATTTTATTATAAACGATACAATCGTCTGCAAACCTTATCTGGCTGTTAATATTAACAGCAATGTCATTAACAAACACGAGAAACAGTAAAGGTCCTAGTACTGAGCCTTGCGGCACACCCGAACTTACAGTTCCACTATCGGATAGCTCTTTACCTACTTTAACTTTTTGTGTTCTCCCTTTCAAAAAATGTTTAACCCATAATACATGATTAAGAAATATATGTAATATTATTATTATTAATAAACATTTGTTAAATGGAGTAATACTGCGATACCTAGGTCGGAATAGTGATTATATCGCTCGAGCCGTTATCAGGTTAGCCTGTCTGCAAATTCAGCGCAGTTGCTTTCGATGTTAATTTAATCACATCCGTAAACTTCCAAATAACATAAAAGTTAAACACTTGAAAATGTTTCCATATTTAACCACATAACCACTTTCGCCAACAATGCTACATTAGCACAATCATAGTTTCCCTCCAATAAATAAAGCATCACCGACATTTTCTTTTCCAACGTTAAGTCATATTGAACGATGAATGAAATGATGCTTAAATGAATCCATGGTCCGTAGAGCTTAGTTACCAGACATTCATCTTTCAGGATAAGAGAAAACTCTGGAAAAAGCTTTATTCAGATAACTCGCCCTGGCCGAGATTCGAACTCGGGACCTCTTACACGTGAGACAGACGCTGTCACCTACGCTAATATCCGATTGTATATGCCATATTATCAAGTCCAATCCAAATTAATGCGGATAGTTGCAGTTTTATTATATTTTTCATTCGCTGGAAGGCTGTACTTCGGCTTTGTTTACACCAGGACCTTTCTTAGGCTGGATGGAGTATAGAACGTTAGTATACATTCTTCACGATCTCTATAGAGATACTATGGCAGCATACCTCTTTATACATTTTGCATCACGTCTCTGTTCATTCATTGAAAAGCTTTCTGTTCGAAGCCTTTCTTAACGAGTTCGCACTTTCATGATATGACAATTCCCAACTCGTCGAAGCGATTTCTTATCGATTTCATCAGCAGAGGTTTGAAATTCTCCCACTACGGAGCGTGTCTTTCAGAACTTCTGCGTAGCATGTTTGCCAATGATGGTGTCCTACCAAAACGACATATAACCCTTCATTCTTTTTCTAGGAAATTGTCAGTCAGTCCTCCACATTGCCCGCCTCGGTAGTGTAGATGGTAGCGTGTCTGCCTCACGTTCAAGAGGTCCCGAGTTCGAATCTCGGTATAAGGTTTTTCCGGGGTTTTCCATTATCCTGAAAGACGAATTTCGAGTAACTCTAAGCTCTATGGACCGCGGGTTCATTTGAGCATCATTTCACCCACTGCATTCATCGTCCGATATGACATAATGTTGGAGGGCATAAATTTAAACAAATCCTCCACATTGGATACTCCTATGTACATAATAAGGAATTATTGACTAAATCTTAATAATATGTATGCGCATAAATGACCATGGCTGACAGTTTGTGTTCCAAAAACTTGCTATTTTTCTAATTCATTATAATAAGAATTAACATTATTTATACATATTTATTACGTATTGCCTTGTACGTACAAGGGGAATAAGAATGCAATATGCTTAAGAATAGTGGCATCTTTTAAGAATGGGCCACTAAATGACTGCTTTAAAATTCCGACCATGAGAGAGAAAATATTTCCTTTTCCAGTTGGGAATTCAAACTAATAATAAAGAAAATCTTGGAAATGGCTAAGTCCAGAGTTTCTTTTGACGTGAATTATATAATTTAACAAGATCTATACTTCTATTGTAAGTTTTTCCCTCTATCTTTTGCAGTTTACATGATATAAAATATTCATTTAGAATGCATACTCGTAATACGTGCTAAAACAGTACAACATTTCTCAGAATATAAGGTAGGGAGTATTAAATGCATAAATACAAAATGCTTACACGGTAGTTTAAGGTTTCTGCGAAAGAACATACCAAAATAAGCGTTTCCAGTGCGAAGTTGAACCTCTATATGCTTTTGTCTATTGTTTCTTAGGGTTATTTCCCCTCCATTTCAGTTAAGTATGATTTTTATTGTGAATGGGAGGGATTTCATGTAGACTATCAAGTTTTCCTTGGGGTTTAGTCCTATACAAAGCAAATATATCAAACTACATTTTTTGAATTTTAGTTAATTGATGGAAATTAATAAATTTCTTCACACTAGCCGTATATAGGCTAAGGTTTTTGATAGATATAGTCAATATGAAAAATTCAATGCCATGGTCGGGATTTTAACCACGGATCTCCTGGTTTCCGTCCAGTCGCTCTTACCCATTGAGCTACCATGGCCAATTTGCCGTCCTGACATTAAATGCTCCAATTGACTCATATATTTACCTGGTAAACCACCAAGGGCTGTCACATTCGAGATACACTGTTTGTGGCGACTTTACTATCGTAAGTACTTGAGTCCCAGGCTTCACCATTTAACTCTTATTATTTAAGTTAGTTGATGGAAATTAATCATTTCTTCACACTAGCCGTGTATATACAAAGTTTTTCTTATGATAGTAAGTCGCCACAAACGGTGTATTTCGGATGCGAGCGCCGCTAGTGGTTTACTGGGGAAATATGAGTCAATTGGAGAATTTAATGTCATGACAGCAAATTGGCCATGGCAGCTGAATGGGTAAGAGCGACTGGATGGAAACCAGAAGATCCGTGGTTCAAATCCCGGCCGTGGCATTCAAATGTTCATGTTGACTCTATACATTTTTGCAAGTTTGTTTAAAATTAAGATTCTATAAAACAAAACATGTATAATTTTAGATGTTCATCTTTTAAACCTTATAAACAAGGGTTGTGACTGGAGGTAGATACGTTGGTTTGGTCACATTCTAATAACTTGATTGGGTAATATCGAAAGAACAATATTATCCTTGTTACATCTTATTATTACACAAATCTTACTCTCAACCGTAGAGTCTGCAATAAGTACTGCTGAATTCAATGTTTAAACAACTTTGTTCCAAAGTAATGTCCCCCGCCTCGATAGCGTGGTGGTAGCATGTCTGCCTCAAGTTCAAGAGGTCCCGAGTTCGAATCTCGGTCAGGTTGAGCTACCTGGATAAGGTTTTTGCGGGGATTTCCCTTATCCTGAAAGACGAATGTTGGTAACTCTAAGCTCCATGAACCCAGGACGCTTTGAGCATCATTTCATCCATTTCATTAATCGTCCGATATGACTAAATGTTGGAGGACGTAAATTACTACTACAACAACAACAACAACAACAACAACAACACAAAAGTAATGTCAGTACATGTTATTCGGCTTGCCTACTTTCAAAGGAGCTCTTTCTGTTAGCGTCTATTAGCCCAAGTGTTGAAGGTCCAAGAAAAAAGTGCCGAGGCATTGAGCATCTGTGTTAAGAGGTGGAGATGACTTTTAAAGCTCTGTAAAACTTTCTGCATCGTCACTGTGAACGAATGAGGTGCTTAGCAATGACTTTGGACATCAGTGTATGGTCTCCTACATGCAGGAGTAATTTGACTCACTTCAACTTTGAGATGCGCTGTAACTTTTTCCAAGTTTGTTTGTTTTATTCAAGCACATCGCTTACTCCTAGTTAAACAAAATGAGTGTGTGGGTCAGTGGTCAGTATAATGACCTCAGCTGAGAGGTTCGCAGTTCGATTTCTGGTTCATAAGGGAAGTTGTATCACTAGAGCCCGGATATGTAAGCACAATCAAATGGTGAAATAAGGAGGCATATAGGCACGAAAAATGAAACAAATAAGCAAGTAAAAGATAAAAAATGTAATCATAAACATACGGTTTGGTGGAATTCTTACCTTACGTAAGCTATCTACAGTACGAGGGAGGTTATATTGAGATTTTCTTGTATGAAGCTTCTACGTTCGGCAGTGAAGAATTTTGTAGAGGGAAAAGGATCTCTCATCACCGCATGACGTTACTGCAACATGTGAGAAGT
This sequence comes from Mantis religiosa, assembly GCA_030765055.1. Lineage (NCBI taxonomy): Eukaryota > Metazoa > Arthropoda > Insecta > Mantodea > Mantidae > Mantis > Mantis religiosa. The sequence continues at coordinate 164,474,923 of CM060955.1, read as the reverse complement.
ACCATAGTTCTTAAGTAAATTCCTCGTCGATATTCGTTTCTGCACCATGCGGCCGTACTGTCTCTCCGCCACACGGCTGCACGTACCTGGGTCGACGTCGGGACTCCTTCCTCGGTCTCCACGTCGTTGTCGGCTGCTTGCTTTACCCTTGGCTCTAGCTGCTTCTCCTGCATGGATTCTTTTTTTGGATTCTCAGGGTGTTAAGGTTGAGACAACATAAACCAACGATAATCTCTGAACTGCTTTAATTTGTCCTTACACTTGTGGAACCCGGGCACTCTTAAATAACTGCACTTTCGGCGGACATTTTATAATACATTTTTTTGGACGCAGCACTTCGTCGAACACACCTGACGGATGTATACAATACTGCAATGAGCAACAACTGAGGGGGCCGAATAGGGGTTGCTACCCTCTTATATACACACAGCACGGCGTCACAAGGAAAACTAAGATGTTATTGACCTGTGTAACGGTACAGTAAAGTAGCTGGCGTTCCATTCTATTGTCTAACATCCGCCCTTCATAGACTGTCGCCCGGGAGTGCAGGGAGTGCAGTGTTTCTCGCGTATTTCTGCCCAGGTTCGTTACAATATTTTACATAAAAGTCTAGAATTTTACTTTCACGAACATAGCTAGTTACAGTTGTCAAATTTATGTATAATTATTAAACATATTACATAATTAAATGAATAATTGATCCGAGGACCAAAGTTCCTGTTTCAACCAGGAAGCTTTTTAGAAATGTTATACAGTGTTTGGTAACGAAGGTTTTTCATTATTACCTTACAGAGTTTCTCAAAGGTAGCTTTAGCAATAGCGTGAGTCTCATCTATCAAAGAAAGGGAATGCTCTGTAGTATTATTTCGAGCTTCCAACTGTGTTATAATAGCAGGTATTTTAGAGAAGCGGTTATGTGTGTACTCTATCTTATCTTGGATACCAATATTAACAAAAAATTCTTGTGCTGTGGCAATGTTGCTTGTATCTTCTGTATCTAATGTGTCCAACACTGATGTTACTTCATCGAAATGTTCTGCGTAGTATGACACATCATAGAATTAAAACTTGCTGAGGAGGTAAAGGCAAATTTGTAAGGACTTCATGAAATATTATAACACGTAGTACAAACACGTTCTTTACCCTAGAGACAAGAATATCGGCTCCTAACTGTTTCAGCGAGACGATGTAAACTGTCTGAAGATAAAATTACGGCTAGGAGTGAAAATCTACTTTTAAATTTCCATCATTTGGATAAAATAAGCTATCTTAATTAAAAAGCATAAAATAAGTTTGATTAGCCGCTAATATAATTGCAGGACACCTTTTAATAACTCTTTTAGGAAATACCGGAGTTAGAGGTTATTGTCATGAATATTTGTTAATATTAAATTGATTACCTTTAAATAATTAATTAAATTTAAAAAGAGAATCTGCAAAGCAAATCTGTATTTCAGCAAAACAAGCATTTATAAACACTTATAAGCATTTTGCTTAGAAATCTGGGCTATATCACTGTTTTCGCCTACCATCCTTAGTCTAAATTGAGACACCATTTAAATCTACATTGTACCTGCCATCCCCCGGGAGGAAGGAAGGGGCGCTGTGAAGAAACCACAGGAGGCTGCAGGCCACAGACACGCGCTGTAGTTCCTCATAGTTTCAGGCTCGAAGATCCTTCCCACTGTTGGAACTGCATAGAGCGCGCTACGAATGATCCGTCGACCACGCGGCCCTGTAATGTCCGCTCATACGGATATATTTTTTTATCTTGAAAACTGCAGAGCGATGCGCAGTGGTATCTGGACGAGTCCACCTCAGAACGGTTGCAACTGGAGGGGAGGGCAGGTCAGTTGCGTACCAGTTGCGAGCAACTAAACACGTGCAGAGCTGCCCGGTAACACTACAGCTTGTTTCAAAATGTGCTTGTCTCCTGGTTCCAAGAAAGCATTTATAAATGACGTCTCCTAGCAGCACATTAGGAAATAAAGTGTTACATTTAAAAACACGAGAAGTAATAACCGATATCCATAGATTTATGAAAAAGGAACAATTGTCTGGGTCAGATATAAAAATCTGGGGAAGGGTATCTGAGGCAACAGTTGTGCCTGAAAGCAGTTTAGGAGAGTTATTAAGGAAAGAAAAGCCATTGGCGCTAGTGCAACAACGTCCTTCTCTATGTCCAGTAAACAAAGATTAAGAACATTCACAAAATCAAATTTGGATGTTTTAATTCAGAAGTAGTTAGGCGAACTATGAATAATTTTTAAAGCACAGAAAAACAAAGACCAACTTTGAAGAAAGTGCTTATGAAGCTAAAAATTCTACTGACTTCCAAGGCAGTGTCTGAACATTAAGAAGAGTTCTTTTGAAGCTAGCATTATTTGAAGAAAAAAATAACACTAAGCGTGACAGACAAATTTTTATGGAACATCGCACCATACGTGCAAAAAGGCTTAAGTATTTACGAAATATTCGGAGATATCGAAGTGAAGTTTATATAGTTTATATGAATGAAACTTATATAAATACAGTACATACTGGACCATATGCCGGGAGTGAAATACGTTACAGGGACTCTGCAGCGATATTGAAAGGCCGGCAGTTGTTTATCATGCCTGCTGGAGGAGAACAGGGTTTTGTTCCAAATGCCTATGTACTATTTAAGATCCAACAAAAGCGTGGAGATTACTACCATAGTAAGAATTACAACTTAGTTTATAAGAGCTGCGAAACTGGCTTCGAGAATGAAATTTGTTTTTAGACACCTTATGCACCGCCCTCCCCTCTCGTAATCTTACGCGTGTGACGCATTGTGGCGATAGGTGCACTATCCCCACCACAGTTGCTACTCATCCCTACCGCGCAGGATTCCTGTCAAGATAAAATAATACATCTTTAGTTCTTTTGCATTAAGGGAAACAATGGAAAAGATATTGTGATAGAGATTACCTTAGCCGTCGCCAACCGATCAGGGAAACTCGTGGAGAAACCTAAAGTCAGAAAGGACGGTCGGCCGAAATCGAACACTCGAATGTGAGATTCATAAGTTAACGCGGAGACGATTCGTTGTTTGAGCCCGTAGGAGTAGATGGAAGGTAAAGTGAAAAATCCCAGGTTTAAAACAACCCAAATCGTTTCCCAAATCATCCCCGATATGGCTATAGAAGTCTTTATGCCTAAGGAATTAAAGAAACAAACTTTCGAGTATACAAGAATATTCTAGAACATAACAGCAGCCCGCCCGCCTTGATAGCGTGGTGGTAGCATGTCGGCCTCACGTTCAAGAGCTCCCGAGTTCGAATCTCGGTCAGGGTGAGTTACCTGGATAAGGCTTTTTCCGGGGTTTTCTCTTGTCCTGTAAGACGAATGTCGGGTAACTCTAAGCTCCATGGACCCCGGACTCATTTAGGCATCATTTCATTCATCGTGCGATATGACTTAACGTTGGAGGACGTAAATTACAAAAAAAAAAAAAAAAGACAAGTGCTAATTACTTCATACTCCATACTGACATTCTTCTTGACTGCTGAAAACGAAAAACACATTTCTGCTATTACCCTGGTAGATGCACCTTAGGAATGTCACTCTGGTCCAATGCGTACAAAACATGCTTTAACAAACCTCCACTGAACAGCCGTGCAAGAACCGCTACGGATTTGTACTCCTACGTGCCAAGCCGCGGATGTTGGCTAACTTTTGTATACATTCTTCATGCAGAGTTTATCAAACATTTGCAATACATGCGGAAATGCGCACCAGTTTCCATGCCAGGAAAAGAAAGAACGTACAGCGTCGATAAAGGATGTATGGCCAATTAAACACCTTGAAAACATAACGTAAAATCAGTTGGCAGAACCTATCTCAGTAGAGTGAAATTCAGGAGTAGATACTCGAATGAAATTAAGGAAAAATGATTTCAGCAGTATGTGAATTTAAGCTGAAGATTGTCTTTATTTTTTGAAAACTGTCTCCCAAGTGTCTTCGATCTCCCCAATCTTGTATGAAGAAATAGAGCAGAGTAAGTCAGGTAATGGCGGTGTGATGTCACCTCCGTCATCTCTAACCGCCAAATACGCCCCCGAACGAAAGGCAGGTTAGCGTGTGACGTCATCGCGTTGATTTCTGCTGCCCAAGAGGAAGTAAATAGATTGTTGGGGTTCCCTCAGGGTAGGAAAGACAGGAAACGTATCGGATATTAATAATATGTACAACTTACATCTTGGGTCTTGTAATATTAATACTGACTGATTTAATTACACAATTGGTCACAGTTTATAAACAATTACATTTTAGCTCTGTGCTATGAGAAAATAAAACTTCAACTCCTAGTTTATCTGAAGGTCGGCATGTTATAAAGTAAATAAAATATAAACTAATTTTCTATGCAAATAAGAGGAGGCCCATTTAGAACTAAATTACGTGGACATTTACCGACACTTCCTGTTTCGTTTTTCTTTAACTAGTTTATCAATATTAGGACGTAGTATCTGGGAAATTTGTAATCGAAGGCTGCATGTTAGATTGTGATACAACAAGGTACTTTGGAGTTTGAACTTAGCTAACTCCATAACAGAAAAAAAAACGCACACATTTGTCGAGCCAAACATACACAATGTCCGTACGGCAAGTGAATTCAACCTCTGAAATCTGGTTTGGGGGACATTCTTGTAAAAATCAACCAAGTCTTTCTTGTGTGTATATTTGTCCTTCAATAAATCGTCACATTGTAAATTAACAGTTCCATTAGGTACGTGGTAGCTACATTGTTGTCATAGAGTGTGCTACACCTGACTGAACCCTCAGATTCTGTACTCACAGCGCCATTTATATAGGCAACTTGGTACTACACGGCTCTTGCTTGATGTCACACGCACTGCAGGCCTCGCTCCCGACTGAAATATATCAATTCTCGAAGCTCTCTTCCTCTGAAATAGAATATCCTCCCTGGCAATGTTTTCTTTGCCTTTTTCAATCTGTGTGGACAACTCTTCGATATTCCGAAAGAAAACAGTAGTGTATTGACAATGCTGAGGTTATTATCGCCCATGTTTATAAATAACTGCTTTTGTGAGAGCTATCGGCGTGTGAAGTGGCGCCATCTTGTCGAAACCAAGCTGCATGTTTAAAGGGATATCTTGTAGTTTCTGGAGTGAGAAAGATCTCCCATATTTGAACATTTCTGTTTTGCATTTTGAACCAGTGCTATCGTACAATCAGCCCATCTTTTATACAAATACAAAAAGTCTGTACAACGCGCCTTTAAGTCTCTGTAGAACGTACCCTTTGTACACACAGGTTCACCTCTAAGAAGGAGTTAAACCCAAAATGCTTCGACAGCTCGGCGATCCCTCACTTGCAGCCGCACTTACTGAGCTGTGGACTGCTTCCTGCCCGTTTCACGGCCTGCCGACTCGTTACCATGGAGCTTGCAACGTACCACACTCAGTTCGAAGCACCACACTACTCTTGCTGTACAACTCATTGACTCTGGCCAATTCATTACTGAGCGATAATTTTCGACTTAGTCGCGAAAGGCCTTTTGCATAGTATTCTGACTTTGTAGGTTCATAGAATTAAAAGTCTAGTTTACAGAAATTCAAAATTCTCTTTATTTCAAGTAAAAAGACGTTTTGTACAACCCTTTACAGCAGCAGAATTACGTAAATACGCAAACGCAACCTTCAAGGTCGTCTACCAGACGTCCATACACCTGCACCCTCAATTCACAACTTCATTAACATTACAGTCACCGCGCCGCTTATTTATAACCGAACCATCGTTTCTCGAAATTTGTCGAAGCTTCACGGCCTTTCACGACGGCAGGCGAAGGAGAGGGAACTATCCAGACATCTCTCTGGCTCTCTCTCTCGGAAAGTAACAAGCGCTCATCGGCTCCGTGGGCGTGGTTTGAGCGCTATCTGTCTCTTTCGCACGCGCCAGCCTTGGCTCAACAATGTCTGGCGACATTATTAATAGACTTTATGACCTTCTGTCCTTGAATGCATGTTTATTTCTCGCGGCAACTTGCTTCATCTTCGTGATGACAGCCAGGAGGTGAGCTTGAGTGCCTGTTGATTTCTCACGGCAGGCTTTCGCGATCGCTTGACAATTTAGGGATATGATCGCTTGCTCTAGGGTTGAGCAACGTTAGTCTTCAAGTTTTCAGCATCTGCTTGTGGAAGTATAGTCTAAGGTGGTATTTCCCAAACCTTTGTTCATGTAAGTAGGAAATACATATGAAATACTGTACTTACTGTAAAAAATCGCATACTTCTTTGATAGCTTAAAACAAAAAATGTTAAATGTAAAAACACAGTCAAGTAGTTTACTTAAGGTACAATCATTCTTCATTTTGCCTATAACTCGAGGAGCTAGCAACAATAGGCCAGTCCCTTGATCACGACTTGGGCCTACATCTCGAGTAGCATGAGCCGTCAGTTGTATGAATCCTTTTGTTTAGGAGCAAATTAAAAACGGCTACTCTCCAGAGATTTAGTAAAAGAAAACAAAATTAGGGGGTTGGAATATTACATTCTTCGAGGCGAACTTTCTGTTCAAATGCTTGAATGCATTACATTCGCTAACAGTGCCATATCTCCTTGCAAAAAAGTGGAATTTGTGATATATTGCCATCATAAAGTGAGTCAGGCTAGTGCACCACGACATTTACTTCAGTCTGCACGTTATTACCTGGCCTTAGCTTCAGTTTATATTTAATTGGCTGTTAAAACCTCACACTAAAATGTCTTCACCCTTTAAGGTACCGCCAACCAGCTTATGAAGGTAATCTTCTCCTTAAGGTGGTTTAAGGTCTCATTCATGCAGTAGCCCTTGTTAAAGATCAAAGGCTGCCCTTTTGTTCATCTTATTCCTTGAGCAAACCGGCTGTGTCACTCGGCATAGGACGGGCGAATCTTGAAACACCGAATAACTTTTTAAAAGACATTAATTTGTAAAAGAAAGAAAGAAAAGGAAATGGTTAAAAGCTCATATTCAGGAATAATTTTTGGAAAATACGAGATTTTCAATCGGTAAAATATCTGTATTTCAAAAGTATGGTAAAATACTTCGTAACAGGCTATTGAGGAAAGAACCATCCACTATTCTTTACTCTTAAAATCCAATTTGATATCTATATATGACGTCATTAACTAGCCCGCGGAACATATATCATGTATTTCAAATGGGAAGGTGTTTGTCCTTGAGCGCTACTAGGTGAGCAAACAATGGGAGTCCTGCGGTGTTGTATTGCATTCCCCCCTATGTGGTGTGTGTCGAGCGGCACACTAATCAATCTCTAATAAATACTATTCGCGCTAAGACAAACATTCAGATTTTGCAAAAACTGATCCATGAGGAAGGAGAGAGTAATGTATTTAACATAACCGTAAAAAAACCACATTTTTAGCTCAAATAGTTTTCCTAATACAAATAAATAAATTAGATACCATTATAACAATGCAATGTGACGTGAGCACTGTAACGAACATCATTATTGGTTGGCATGTATGCGTGAACGTATATTTGAAATTATTCAGAAATGAAACGTAAACATTTGACATGACGTGGTAAAAGAAATATGTACTTTGAATAAGCCAAGGTGTTTGTTAAATTCAATGAGAGGAAACGATACACTTCTTCCTAGTCTGGCAGAACGTGTCTGGTCACATTATATTGTAACTTTGTCGGCTCGTGAAATGAAAAGTCCAATTACACCACTCAAAAATGTTCTTTATTTCCACCGACTTACAGTTAAACTCTTGCCAATTACACAGAATTACGTAATGCACACAATTACGATTCACCAGTTCGTCCGTTACAATTTCACTTGCACTCGTAATTACGTACAATCTTCCGATGCTCTCGCACAGTCTTCTCGTCGTACACTAGCACTGCATTCTTACACCAAGAACTGACTAACTCCTCTTGCACGACGTGTTGCTTATATAGGGTCCGCTTGCCGATCTGGAAGGTTCTCGATTAGATGAAATATCCCGTAAGTTCGAGAACACAGGTGGAACAGAAAGAGACGGCGCAGTGATGTTTTTTCTCCCAGCCACCCCTTGTCACCACTATAAGACAAACGAGGGGGGGGGGGCTAACGCCGACCTTCCCTGCTCGCCCGCTCTCAGCTGGTTCTATAGGGTGTTCCAACGATCGGGTGACAATATCTTTGTTTATGAATGGTTCGTAATCTCTATTTACTCAAGAGAGTTCAAAGCAGCATTATTCAGTGACTCTTCCATAAAGTGTATCAGCTGGATCAATGAGACACGACTCACCTTCCCCCTTACTACTGCCAGAACAATCCAATGGAGTTAATGTGGGCTCAAATTATGTTGCAAACAGAAATAATATTTTTAAGCTGACTGGCGATGAACGACTTATTCGCGAAGAAATTGACAAGGAACGCAACAAGACTGGGAAAACTGCGTGAGACATCAGATAAACTACAAGAAGACGACTTTTCGAAAGAAGTAGCACGTAACGAGATTTTGAAACCTATCATCATAAATTTGCAGTACTCAGACGATGAAGATAATGCCAATGACGAATTATCTCTTAACGTAACTTTCACAGCTATACGGATGCACCGTTGGTATTTTCGTTGGATTTGAAAAATAAGTAATTCATAAACTATAATTAACTTTAAACTAAATATTTAAACCATTTGCGTAATATACGAATATCCATGTAGCAATTCTGATTTCGACAACTGTATTGTTATAAAACTTAAGAAAATTCAGTTTGCGTTCCCTTACGTCTAGCGGCATGAACACTCGCAAGTGTGCGAGAGAGAGGGAAATATAAAACGAGTGGGGGTAACAAGGTGGCAACGGTGAAGACTAATGCATCTGATTCGCTATAGGCGAGAACTCTTCCCAATTGAAACACATAATATCTTATTACATGACAAAACATGGAAACGTATCGGAAAATGTGCCTAACAACGGAGTTTTTTACGCAAACCCTGTAGCACATACGCGGCGAGTCAGTGTATGTACACTCTGTTCGTATGCAATCACATCTACCATACAGCGGCAAACACGAGAAATAATATATAATGTCATTGAATATTGTAAAAAGAAGAAAAAAAGATGGAATCAAAATTTCTTTGTGTCAAGTGGGCGGCTGTGATGGTAATTTTCATTTGTGTATATAATTGACTAACCTTGCGGATGCAGCGCTCTTTAGTGAAGGTCAGTATACCTCAACGCTCTGCCATGCAGTACAAAAGTTCTAGTTTACTTCAAGTGCGGTTATAAGGCTGTGTCTATTATTTGTTTTCCTTCATGGAATCTGATGAACCCCCATATGAAATTACCTAAAAAATGAAGAAATTACTAAATTGCCCTTCTGAGATAAGCGGTTATCCTTTTTGTTGCCTATTGTCTACTATATTAAGACATTTATAGCGGTCTGAAACCCATCCACATGAATGTCCAGAGTTCATACAGCCGCGTGAAAAGACAAGCTATTAATGACTATTCTGTCGAAGTGAAAACTAAATATATACAAGGGTGGTCTGAAAAGTTTCCAACCTAACATGAAGATGGCAGCACTCGTAAATAAAAGCTACTGAATTTCTCTTCATCTGTTGACAGTTACTCACCAAAGTTTCAGCCATTTTTAACCTTCAGTTGTTATGTAACAGTCGTTTGAGTGAGTTGAATGAGTGTTTTATGAAAATGGACAAAATCGAGTATCGAGCTGTCATTAAATATTTGTTTCTGAAAAACAATACACCTACGCAAATCAAAGATGAGTTGGATTCTGTGTATGGGGACTCTGCACCACCATTCACCACAGTGAAATTTTGGGCAGCTGAATTTAAACGTGGCCGTAAGAGCTTGGGACACGATGAACGTTCGGGACGTCCAAAAACTGTAACTACAGACGAAAACATCGCAAAAATTCACCAAATGGTGCTAGACGACCGCCGAATTAAAGTGAGAGAGATAGCAGAGGCTATGAGCATGTCAAAAGGACGTGTTTGTCACATATTACATCAACATTTAGACATGAGAAAGCTGTCCGCGCGTTGGGTGCCGCGTTTCCTCACGTTAGACCAAAAACGTGTTCGAATGAACATTTCCAACGCTCTGTTGGCGCAGTTTAGGCGCAGTAAATCCGAGTTTTGGCGACGATTAATTACTGTAGATGAAACTTGGACACACCATTACACGCCCGAAACACAAATACAGTCCAAACAGTGAACTGCAAAAGGGGAACCGGCTCCAGAGACACTTTTTTTTTCGGCTGGGAAAGTGATGGCGACTGTTTTTTTTTGGGGGGGGATAGTCATGGAGTTATTTTAATCGATTATCTTCAGAAATGAAAAACCATTACAGGAGCATACTACACATCATTACTTGACAAGCTGAAGGCAGAACTTGCGGAAAAACGTCCACATTTGTAGAAAAAGAAAATCCTGTTTCACCAAGACAACGCTCCGTCTCACACCTCAGCGGTTGCAATGGCCAAAATACACGAATTACGGTTTGAACTGCTTGACTCACCAGATCTAGCCTCAGGCAACTTCTGTTTGCTCCCTCATCGGAAAATTACGCTCGGAGGACAGATTTTCGTCAGGTAAAGAGGCAATCAACTTCGTGAACAATTACTTTGAAGAGAAAAGCGCCCAGTACTATTTGGACGTATACTGTTAGAAATGCCTTAAGACCTTGTTATTCTTGAAAGCATATGAGGTGCTTATCCATAGTGATGACGAAAATTGGCATTTCAGTTCCTCACAGATACCCTTTTTCGTCTCCTTTTGTAAAGATTTCACCACTTCCTCTTGTCAGGAACAATATCTCTTTAGAATCAAAACCAATCGATATGAAACGTGTGAAAACTGCTGTTCTAACTTAGGCAGCAGTGTCATAAATGTGTCAAATTACCTCAACACTGGAATTAGAGCCCGAACTGCAAACTCAAACTACAAGGTTTACAGCGAAGGATTCGGGCGGATTTGAGAACATTAACAAATGACTGGCGTTTATACCACCTCCATACTTATTAGATTGGTTTATTTTATTTAACATTAAGAGAACTGTTGCACACACCACGCACACACAAACATTTGTTACACATTTTGTATGTAATCCTCGCTTGCAGGGATGCCAGATGTCAGTTTCAAGTGGAATAAGAACCATCCATTAGATGACTGACGCTTTACTTCAACTTCGGTCACGATTGTGCTGGTTTTGTATTAAATAAAGTGGGATAGTGCTAACATGAATGCCTAGCAGGTGAACAAAGCTTCGAGCATTTAATAGGTCTGCTGAGTGTAGCAATCCAGTTTTTGGTACGAGATTTACAACAAACTTGGTACATTAGTTTTGTGTCAGTGACCTGAGTTAAAAAACTGTTATTTACATGTTTTCTCTACTCATTCTTCTACAAACTGTTCTTTTCTGTAATTTTTTTGAAATTACGTCCTCCAACGTCCTTTAATGTACGTCCTATATCGGACGCGTAGCGTAGACGGTAGCGTGTCTGACTCACGTTCAAGAGGTCCCGAGTTCGAATCTCGGACAGGGTAAGTTACCTGGATAAGGTTTTTTTCCGGAGTTTTCCCTTATCCTGAAAGACGAATGTCTAACTCTAAGCTCCAGGGACCCCGAACTCATTTGAGCATTTCATCCATTTCAATCATCGTCAGGTATGACTTAACGTTGGAGGACGTAAATTACAAAAAAAAAAAAAAAAAAAAAAAAAAAAAAATCGGACGATGAATGAAATGATGTTCAAATGTGTAGGGTACATAGAGCTTAGAGTTACCAGACATTCATCTTTCAGGATAAGAAAAAACCTCCAACGTTAAGTCATATCGGTCGATGAATGAAATGATGTACAAATGAGTACAGGGTACATAGAGCTTAGTCACCAGACATTCATCTTTCAGGATAAGAAAAAAACCTCCAACTTTAAGTCATATCTGACGATGAATGAACTGATGTTCAAATGAGTACAGGGTACATAGAGCTTAGTCACCAGACATTCATCTTTCAGGATAAGAAAAAACCTCCAACGTTAAGTCATATCGGTCGATGAATGAAATGATGTACAAATGAGTACAGGGTACATAGAGCTTACAGTCACCAGACATTCATCTTTCAGGATAAGAAAAAACCTCCAACGTTGTCATATCTGACGATGAATGAAATGATGTTCAAATGAGTACAGGGTACATAGAGCTTAGTCACCAGACATTCATCTTTCAGGATAAGAAAAAACCTCCAACTTTAAGTCATATCTGACTATGAATGAACTGATGTTCAAATGAGTACAGGGTACATAGAGCTTAGTCACCAGACATTCATCTTTCAGGATAAGAAAAAACCTCCAACGTTGTCATATCTGACGATGAATGAAATGATGTACAAATGAGTACAGGTTACATAGAGCTTACAGTTACCAGACATTCATCTTTCAGAATAAGAAAAAACCTCCAACTTTAAGTCATATCTGACGATGAATGAAATGATGTTCAAATGAGTACAGGGTACATAGAGCTTACAGTTACCAGACATTCATCTTTCAGAATAAGGAAAAACCTCCAACGTTAAGTCATATCGGACGATGAATGAAATGATGCTCATATGAGCCCAGGGTACCGGACATTCATCTTTTAGCATTCCATAGGAAACCATATCCAGATAAGTCATCCTGATTGAGATTCGAACTAGGAACTTCTCGAACGTTAGGCAGTACCATCTACGCTTCGTAGGCGAGCCTCTACTTCTTGTTAATGTAAACAAATCTTTTTTATTCGTATATATTTAATTGAAGATAGTCTATTCTTAACTGTGTATAAGTAACAGATCAAATTATTTCCTTTCGTACTGATTTTAATGCTTAGAAATTCGTACGCCTGGTTACTAAACTTGTGTTTATATACTTTTAACATTTGTTTAAAAACGGTAAGAATCGAGATTTTTAGACGTTTGTTTGAAAATCAAGAATTATTTATCCCAAAATGGAAAAGAAGTGAAGTGTCCTGTTGTAGCCTTGGCCATGTCAGTAATGGAGTGTTGTTGTGTGGCACCCCTGGTTTGAATAAATATTTAGCTTTACCTTTGGAAAACGAACGGAATAATGATCAGTAAATAAACCGACAATCTTACTCGGATTACGTCATCAGCTAATATCTTGAGCACTTGCACGCAACATTACCGAAATCGCTATCCTCTCTGATGCTTTGCATTTCTGACGCAATAACTTACTCTTCTGGATTTATAGCAGTGCTATAAATATTTCAAAGGAAATTGATTCTATAGTAAACATATGAGTATTTATAGAGGCGGTTCCTGTTTATAGCCTCAGGTCCCTTAATCTCTCAGCTACACTTTGGTGTTGGCAGCGTTGATTGAAGTGCAAATGTTGGCAACATGAAGCAATACTTCCATAATGCCTCAAATGTAACTAAATTGCATGTAATTTCCATAAATGCATTTAAAATGTTATCTGTAGTGTTAATAAGTGTTCGTCCAACAGTCATTTGTAAAGCTGTACTTCAGTAATAGAAAGCACCACTTTAATATTACGGATGGATGAAATTCCACCTTAACAACTATATGAATATCACTATAAGTACATTTCAAGGACAAGGAGCCTTCGACGTTTTGCCATTCCAGGACTCTGTACCTTACATAATGAATTTATAATAGACGTTGGATAGATGTTGGTTTATTTCTTATGAAGTGTCAAAGGTTGTAGGAAAAGAAGATATGTTAATTATAGGAGACTATTGAGGTTATGATGGGCTGAGGTGAGTCTGGTACGCTTGTAGGTTTCCCCGGGGTCAATGTATGTATGTATGTATGTATGTATGTATGTATGTATGTATGTATGTATGTATGTATGTATGTATGTATGTATGTATGTGTGTGTGTGTGTGTGTGTGTGTGTGTGTGTGTGTGTGTGTGTGTGTGTGTGTGTGTGTGTGTGTGTGTGTGTGTGTGTGTGTGTGTGTGTGTGTGTGTGTGTGTGTGTGTGTGTGTGTGTGTGTGTGTGTGTATGTATGTATGTATGTATGTATGTATGTATGTATGTATGTATGTATGTATGTATGTATGTATGTATGTATGTATGTATGTATGTATGTATGTATGTATGTATGTATGTATGTATGTATGTATGTATGTATGTATGTATGTATTTATTTATTTATTTATTGACTGCAATTGGGTACTACCCGGTGGCAGAGTTAAGAATACAGATCAAATTACAAATACTAGATGTTCAACAATAACACAGTAAACAATACAAACATGCTATTATTTTACTTTAGTCACTTAAAACATATCTAATTACTTCTCTATTTACATATTATATACCATTATAATTCAAAAGTTAAACTATAAACCATCTAGATTTTTTCTAAATTTCTTCAGCGACAGGGGACAGCCCTGAAAGACTGCTACAGGCAATTCATTCCATTCTTCAATGGTTCTATTAACAAAAGAAAATTTTCCTACGTCGGTTCTGTATCTTCTACCCTTAATTTTATACCTATGATCGTTTCGTCCATAATAATCCGGATTATCTAACCTTACACTAACGTCCACCCATGCCTTTACACCAGCATTAGCTTTGAATAATGCTACCAACCTATGTTTTTTACGAATAATTCTTAATTCCTCCCATTTAGTCTCATCTCCTTTTATATTCCCAAAATACTTGCCTCTTTTTATGAATTTTATTGCCCTCTTCTGTATTTTTTCTAATGGATCGATTTGGTTAGCTCTATACGGGTCCCAGCATGCTACTCCATATTCCATAACCGGCCGCACTAAGGCCTTGTAGGCAATTTCCCTGGACCTAGCGCTCCCCTTTTTCAATATTCTCATTACGAAATATAATGCCTTCCACGCATTCCTAGATGTGGAATTTACTTGTTCGTCCCATCCAGCATTACTTGCCAGGTACACTCCCAAGTATTTGCAGCTGTCCACCTGTGGAATTTGCACCCCTCCCATGTGATAGTTAACAATAATTTTGCCCTTAGTTCTACTAAAAACAATGGACTTACTTTTCTTGGCATTAATTGACATTTTGTTAGCCGCAGCCCAATTACAGATTTCATTTAAATCATCCTGAAGAGCGGTTTCATGCACTGTATTCCGAATTTTATTATAAATGATACAATCGTCTGCAAACAACCTTATCTGGCAGTTAAAATTAACAGCAATGTCATTAACAAAAATGAGAAACAGTAAAGGCCCTAGTACTGAGCCTTGCGGCACACCCGAACTTACAGTTCCACTATCGGACAGCTCTTTACCTACTTTAACTTTTTGCATTCTCCCTTTCAAAAAATGTTTAATCCATAATACTACGCGTTTGTCAATTCCTGTATTAGCTAGCTTACAAATAAGTAAACTATGTCGTATTTTCCGAGGCCTCGGATAAGTTGAAGCTGTAGGGAAGACGGGAATAGAATTTATGAGAGACGTTGAGGATATGGTCATTTAATTTGGGAAATGATAGGTCTGAATGAATGTTTTCATTTAGAATGTACCATTCGACAGCTGTTGTTACTTGAAGGTATCGGTTCCGAATTATTTGAAGTTTGTAGAGGCGAGTTTTTGCAGCTGCGCCCCAGACCTGATAGGCGTAGGTGAAGGTGGGTGTTATTACTGTTTGTATAGAAAGAGCTTATTCCTCAAAGAGATAGGTTCTGTTGTACAGTGGATAGAAAGTTGCCATACGCTTGAATACTCTGGAAGCTGGTATGTATCTTCCAGGTAAGGCGCATATAAAGAAGCACTCCAAGATGTTGTGTTTCTGTGCTCCATGGTACTTCTGATCCAGCTAAGCGCAGTTCAGGTACATCCCTTAAGTGGCAACGAGTAAATGTGTCTGCCTGGGAGCTTTTTGGCATTTATCTTCAGGCGCCAAGTTGTAAACCAGACGGTGAGCATATCTGCATAGCATTGGGCACTTTGTACTCCAGTGAGATGATTTGATAATACCGAGGTTATTGCGGTGTCATCAGAAAACAAATAAATGTTGCAGCCTCTGAGGGTAGGGAGGCTGTTGATATAGGTTAGGAAGAGCAGGTGGCCAAAAACACTACTCTGAGGTACTCCTGCATTGATGAAGTGGGGCTGGGAGACTATGTCGTCCCTGGCAACGGCAAATGTGCGATGTAGCTGTGGATTAAGTGAATAAAATATGGAGGGAATCATAATGAAATAAATGACTATCCAACATCGATTCTCTCATATTCTGTATTAGCCAACAATGTTTGTGACATACATTCAGCCGGCCTTGGTTTATGTTACAGAAAATAAAATTACAAATGATTTTACTATTTTATTATAGTTTAATTAAAAATTAGTAAGCGTTTTTAATGATTAGGGTAAGCGTTGGATAAAACATTGTATGGTACAAGTGCACCAAGACTTGTTTATACATTCGCAGAAATTAACAAGCCTTCCACTCGTGGATAAAACACGTCTTGATTCACTACTACCACAAATAACTGTTATAGTCTGTATTTATTACATCTATACAATAAAAGAATCATGTAAATATAGTGGTTCCAGTATATGCGGGTTTATTGGTTTAAAATACAAGTTGTCCAATTCACAGCAAAAACATGTAATTGTACGTACAGAAATTTCTCAGTACTCGGTCACTGACGTTAACCACTAGGCGATCATGAAAAGATATGTAAAGCAATTATTGTAAAACTTCTGAAAGTAGTGGTTCCTCGTGGATTTCCCATTTGCGTCGACCCATGTATATTTATAATGCTTGTTTTGAAAGATAAGTTGCTCGACTCGCTAGTGACGACACATACTAGAGCACGTGTCTTCCAGCCAACAGAGTGAAACCAATTCGCATAATTCCCTTCATTAAAGTTATAGCAAGCATGCAATATAGTAATTTGGGGCCGCGTCCATGGTCTGTGCACATAGATGGGACATGACACATTGTCATATCGGACGATGAATGAAATGATGTTCAAATGAGTACAGGGTACATAGAGCTTAGTTACCGGACATTCATCTTTCAGGATAAGAGAAAACCTCCAACGTTAAGTCATATCGGACGACAAATGAAATGATGTTCAAATGAGTACAGGGTACAAAGAGCTTAGAGTTACCAGACATTCATCTTTCAGGATAAGAAAAAACCTCCAACGTTAAGTCATATCGGTCGATGAATGAAATGATGTACAAATGAGTACAGGGTACATAGAGCTTAGTCACCAGACATTCATCTTTCAGGATAAGAAAAAACCTCCAACGTTAAGTCATATCGGACGACAAATGAAATGATGTTCAAATGAGTACAGGGTACATAGAGCTTAGAGTTACCAGACATTCATCTTTCAGGATAAGGGAAAACCTCCAACGTTAAGCCATATCGGACGATGAATGAAATGATGTTCAAATGAGTACAGGGTACATAGAGCTTAGAGTTACCAGACATTCATCTTTCAGGATAAGGGAAAACCTCCAACGTTAAGTCATATCAGACGATGAATGAAATGATGTTCAAATGAGTACAGGGTACATAGAGTTTAGAGTTACCAGACATTCATCTTTCAGGATAAGGGAAAACCTCCAACGTTGTCATATCGGACGATGAATGAACTGATGATCAAATTAGTACAGGGTACATAGAGCTTAGAGTTACCATTCATCTTTCAGAACAAGGGCAAACCGGAAAAGGCTTATCCTGATGTGTGTGTCATGTGAATTTAATAGAAATGTTACGTATGTCTGGCTACCTACGAAAATGGAACTTGACCACCAAAGTTAAGAAAAATGAAGTGAGGGTTTATCTGCCTTAACAACAAATAAACACAAAATAAGCTTTTATGAGAAGAGTGTACAGAGAAAATCGCACGAATAAAGCTTATGTTAGTTCTTTTTTATGTACCATTCCTTGAATTTCATTAATATTTTCATTGGAAAGTAAACCCTAGGAATTAACTAGAATGGATAGTAAGCATACCACATTTATAATATTCAATTGGAGGTTGTGTGTGGAAATGGAAGCTAGTCCACAAGGTTTTCCCCCTCCCAAGTCGTCAATTAACTACAGGAAGGAAATGGAAATGGCGGGAAAACCTCTGTCGAGACAGGAAGTTCCATGTGACATGAAGGGACGTTTGGTATTCGCACATAACAGCTGCAATCGACGTTCGAGATTCCTTCCATTAACGTAACGAACTTATCATTTGTTTGTTTTGCAATCGACACATCCTAAAACAATGTACAGTCATGGATCGATAAAGGCAACTCCCCTGGCAATATTGATTTTGAAGCTGTTTGTCTTGACAAGTACCAAGAAGCAGGTGTTTCATTCACATACAATGATATGACGGTGTAATTTTGCGTATGTAGCTTTCTTAAATAGGTTTGATCTCGATTTATCATTTTGTTTTAAAGTTATCAATAGAGATCGGATCCATATGAACTACAAGGTATGAACGTATGCATGCATCTATGAACTAAAAATCTGCTAAATGTGCTCTAAATTTCTATAAATTCTTCTTTAAATTCCTGTTTTTTCTATGTACTTTCTGTTAACTGAGATTTGTAGGAATGTTATTACAGAATTAAAAGAATAACGATTTCCCATTTGAGAAGAGCTCAAGTTAAAAGCAAAAACTTACTCGTAGCATGAAAACGACCTCCTGTGGGATGAAATTTTGCCACACCGTCGGATGTGATCCCGGCATTTGGCAACACTTAACTACCCCTCTCCCCCCCCAAAAAAAAACATGGCCGTGAGCTCGCAGATGACTTACGGAAAAGTAAAATGCAGTGTGATCCATATAAACCTGAACCATTTCAATAGGCCATAATTTTTGAACCAATAATAGCACATCCATGCAACTTTGGGAGAATATAATACACAATTGGGAGCTTACGTTACACTATTTACATCTCAGACAAAATGTTGGAAGTGTCCTCCACCAGCATCTATACATGTTTGTACTCGTCTCACCATATTCTCTGAAGTTTTACGGAGATGATATCGAATTGAGAGAAGGTTATTTCCAGCAAGATGGAGCAACGTGCCATACATCTAATGACACCACGGAACTTGTAACCAGTTTCTTTGATAATCGAATAATGTCAAAAAATGTGTCCCCCCCCCCCCAGATCCCCTGACCTAACCTCACCGGATTTTTTCTTGTGGGGCTATCTAAAAATAGTCTACAAGAATAGCCCACGGACAATTGATGTTCACAAGGTTTCTATTCGAAGCGAAATAAGTAACATCGGCGAGGATACTCTCCGTAAAACTTCAGAGAATATGGTGAGACGAGTACAAACATGTATAGATGCTGGTGGAGGACACTTCCAACATTTTCTCTGAGAAAATAGTGCAATGTAATCTCCCAATTGGATTTTTTGTAATTTACGTCCTCCAACGTTGTCATATCGGACGATGAGTGGAATGGATGAAATGATACTCAAATGAGCCCAGGGTCCGTGGAGCTTAGTTACCCTACATTCGTCTTTCAGGATAAGGGAAAATCCCGGAAAAAACCTTATACAGGAGATTCGAACTCGGGACCTCTTGAACGTGAGGCAGACGTGCTACCATCCACGCTACCGAGGCGGGCCAATTGTGTAGATATTATATTCTACCAAAGTTGCACGTGTGTGCTATTATTACTTCAAAAGTTATGGCCTATTGGAATGGTTCAGATTTATATGGATCACACTTTACCTCTCTGTTTGAAGATGTGCAGGCTTAATTGAATTAGTAAAATGATAAAAATTGTATTTGGAAATAATTAACGCTGTCAAAATCCGAACAAATGTTCAGCATTGAACTTTCTCTAAGCAGTAACCTCCGTTTTAACATTCATTTTAAATAAAATTTTACTTAGAGATGCCTATAACCGTAATTTATCTGTTATATGTAACAGAATACATCCTTAACCTACACCAATCATGTCTCCGCGAGACATTCACTGGATAGGCGACAACATACTATAGGCAATCGTATATCTTGCGCATGCGCTGCAATCTGACGTCACAGACACGCCAGCTGAAAAAGTGTCAGGGTACCTTTTCCGCCACGTGTGCGTCTGTAGCAATTTTATCGTCCTGCCAAACTTGAAGTACCGATAAACCTTATCAGTAATTCGTATATCTGTGCAGTCTCGAAATATCCACATACACAACATTTTATTACGTTTTGGCATTATTGGGTCTCGAAACCCTTTTTGGGTTTTAGAGCACCTAAGTGTTTACCCTGATCTTGCCCCTCTTGAGTTGACTCTCGCACCGGAGTTCCAAAGTCTTCCGGATGACAGAAAAGGATGACGCAAGAAGCCACCGTTGTTGCATAGCCGGAAAGTGTGGGTTTTAACCAGTTAACGCGCGCGCGCAGTGTTGAGTTTCACACTTGGTTCAGTCTCGGCTTTTGAAGTACTTGTAACACTGAGTAAATTACATGTACGTCACACTTCTCTCAATTGCTGACATGAATAAATTGAAACAGGTAGTTATTTTGGCGAAGAAGGGCAATTTAAATCTAGGTTGTGACGTAGACAGCTTATTTTATAAAACATAATTTAAATCAGATCGGGACAAACACAGCTGATGTTACAAAATACACTTTAAATTCAGGTTATGTCAAATACAGCTGATTTATAAATCATAATCTAAATCCAGGTTGTGACGAAGACAGAGTACAATTAAAACCAGATAGTGACATACTTTGTCTTGCGTACCCTAGTTACAGCTATAGTGGCGTGACGTGGAAGGCTGGATCCTATTGGTCCATTGTTCGACACCGCCCTCGCAATGGTTCGTTCACCTGCACGACCTTGCCATTCCAGACTGGCGCCAAAAGGAGTTCAAGCAGGTTTTGCTCACGGACCATATACACGCGAAATTCAATACTGTACTTACATCACTTAATCTAAAATTATCTTGGAATTCTCCTTAATAAGTAATTACTTTCACGGCTGCTATAGGCCATGTTTATTTACTCGGTATGCATCACTCTTTGTGTAAAAAATTGTTTTCTTTTCTTAACCAAGTAAAGGAAGTATTGTATTCCACCCTGTGAGAAAGAGGGAGGAGGGAAGTAGAGGAGAGTGACTTTATTGGCAATATGTTGTAACGGATTTTGTGGGTAAAGCCGGGTTGAGCAAAGAGTTCCACGTTGGCGCGACAGTTTGTTGGTTGGTGGGTAGAGCAAAGTAGAGTAACTTATCCTCAGGATAGAGCAGAGTTCCGTCAAAGGGTATACGTGGATATGTATGGGAGTAAGGATGGTTCTAATGACACAGGAATGCAAGTTTCAAACTGGTTTAATGACAGCGTTTTATCATTACATCAAACTCGAAGTTGCCGACCAAGGTATACCAATATCAATGTTTAGAGTTCCCGTATGTAGACTGCTTAGTACGCGATAACACCTTTTTCGTTATTTACGTAGGAACCGACAGATATCTTCTCTCATCGCTTCTGGTCTGCCTTCGCCCAAGACAGAAGCAGATGACCGCCTTAATGGCCTGCCAGCCACGGTGTGCGTTCACTACAGCTGCGTGTGACTTTCACCTCTCGAAGCACTCTTTATTCACCCAAAGCTCTTTTTGAGACTATTTTGGCCATTGTGATTATTAGTCTCGGTCATGCCATTAAGGGTCCGAATAATGCATATTCAAATGAAGTCAAGTGTTACCCATTTAGAATTTCTGCTATGAATCCGCTTTCTTCCGTCCCTTTTGTTAAAACTATTCAACTCAACTGCACGTGCACGCTTTTCAATAAATATACATTCCTTTGAAATTCATGAAGATTCTTTACTCATTGCATCCCTTAATTTCCGTATCAATGTTCATTACATTAATAATAGGTAATGCTACATGTTAGGTTTGGACAGTTTTTCTTTTCTACACACAGTATCTAATAGTACTTGCCTCTTATAATTTAGTGCTTATTTGTTTAAAATTGTATATTTTTTGTTGTAATTTACGTCCTACAACTTTTTAAGTCATCGGACGATGAATGAAATGGGTGAAATGATGCTCAAATGGGTCCAGGTTACTTGGGGCTTAGAGTTACCCAACATTCGTTTTTTACGATAAAGAAAAACCCTGGAAAAAACTTATCCAGGTAACTCGCCCTGACCGAGATTCAAACTGGGGACCTATAGAACGTAAGGCAGACATGCTACCACCTACGCTACCGAGGCGGTTTTTTTTTTTTTTTAATTTACGTCCTCCAGCGTTAAGTCACATCGGACATTGTTCAGTTCAGTTCTCCAGAGCTACAAGTTATAGAAAACTACTTCCAATTTGGAATAACCTTTGCGGCTGTACCGCTCAATAAGGCAGTTCGACTGAACAGCTTGCATGTTTTGAAGAGAACCTACTAGAGGGCATACGTGAATAGGGTTGTCCAAACTATTGTTTGACTGACCGCATTATTCATGACGTAGCGAAGTTTTCCTACAGTCTGTCATACATGACAAATTCCCTCGTAAACATATCAGAAAGCAAGTCATAACTATCGATGGACTCGTGCAAAGCTCTGCTGTTGGAAGATACAAATTATCTGAACAATGAATGCAGATTGCTGACAGTGGAAACTTGTGTAAAAACAAACAGATAAACAGTGTTACGTTACCATTCCCTGTACAGTTCGACAGTATAGCAGTCGAGTCTCTTACAGTGGACGGGCTCGAATCAACTCAAAATGTAAACACCGTCACATGCTCACAAAGTAGAAAATTAATATTCGTTGTGTAACATTTTGTAAACAAGAGAAGCGTCAAGATCGAATTATTACATTAAATAATGCTTCAGTAAAGGCAGTGAGCGAGCTGCAATGTGAAAGAGGTTCATAATTCAAAGGTACGGCATCAAAACTTATTCCCACCTTCTCTGACCTCTCTAAACCTAGCGACCTTCCCAAAGTACTCCATTCATTGGTTAGAATGAATATGTGTAATTTCTACCCGTGGAAGTGTTTTCAATTTCAGAAAAATATAAAATACGTATCCAATGTTCTCAGAATAATCTTTTTAAAGCATTAACCAAGGTTTTGTCAGGTAAAATGCACATTTTACGGATTTAGTCTGAAAGCGCGCGATTGCTTTGTTTAATCTCCATAACCTCAAAATAAAAACAATTGTAGAATCTACATAGGTGCTCTGAAAGTTTTCCGACCTAATAATGACACAAGACATTTTTTCAGAATGTTTTTTTTTTCAACATAGTCTCCTTGTAACTCTACACACTTCTCCCAGCGATGCTCCCATCTCTGTAACCCGTCCAAATAGTACTCGGCGTTTTTCAACATAGTCTCCTTGTAACTCTACACACTTCTCCCAGCGATGCTCCCATCTCTGTAACCCGTCCAAATAGTACTCGGCGTTTTTCAACATAGTCTCCTTGTAACTCTACACACTTCTCCCAGCGATGTTCCCATCTCTGTAACACGTCCAAATAGTACTCGGCGTTTTTCAACATAGCCTCCTTGTAACTCTACACACTTCTCCCAGCGATGCTCCCATCTCTGTAACCCGTCCAAATAGTACTCGGCGTTTTTCAACATAGTCTCCTTGTAACTATACACACTTCTCCCAACGATGTTCCCATCTCTGTAACACGTCCAAATAGTACTCGGCGTTTTTCAACATAGTCTCCGTGTAACTCTACACACTTCTCCCAGCAATGTTCGCATCTCTGTAACACGTCCAAATAGTACTTGGCGTTTTTCAACATGTTTCCTTGTAACTCTACACACTTCTCCCAGCGATGCTCCCATCTCTATAACCCGTCCAAATAGTACTCTGCGTTTTTCAACATGTTTCCTTGTAACTCTACACACTTCTCCCAGCGATGCTCCCATCTCTGAAACACGTCCAAATAGTACTCGGCGTTTTTCAACATGTTTCCTTGTAACTCTACACACTTCTGCCAGCGATGCTCTCATCTCTGTAACCCGTCCAAATAGTACTCGGCGTTTTTCAACATGTTTCCTTGTAACTATACACACTTCTCCCAGCGATGCTCACATCTCTGTAACCCGTCCAAATAGTACTCGGCGTTTTTCAACATAGTCTCCTTGTAACTCTACACACTTCTCACAGCGATGTTCTCATCTCTGTAATCCGTCCAAATAGTACTCGGCGTTTCTCAACATAGTCTCCTTGTAACTCTACACACTTCTCCCAGCGATGTTCTCATCTCTGTAACCCGTCCAAATAGTACTCGGCGTTTCTCAACATAGTCTCCGTGTAACTCTACACACTTCTCCCAGCGATGCTCTCATCTCTGTAACTCGTCCAAATAGTACTCGACGTTTTTCAACATAGTCTCCTTGTAACTCTACACACTTCTCCCAGCGATGCTCTCATCTCTGTAACTCGTCCAAATAGTACTCGGCGTTTTTCAACATAGTCTCCTTGTAACTCTACACACTTCTCCCGGCGATGCTCCTATCTCTATAACCCCTCCAAATAGTACTCGGCGTTTTTCTCGGCAAAATAATTGTTCACGAAGGTGATTGTCTCTTCATTTGACGAAAATCTCTGTCCTCCGAGCGCAATTTTCAGATGAGGGAACAAAAAGAAGTCGCTTGGGGCTAGATCTGATGAGTCAAGCAGTTCAAACCGTAATTCGTGGATTTTCGCCATTGCAACCGCTGAGGTGTGAGACGGTGCGTTGTCTTGGTGAAACAAGATTTTCTTTTTCTGCAAATGTGGCCGTTTTCCCGCAAGTTCTGCCTTCAGTTTCTCAAGTAATGATGCGTAGTATACTCCTGTAACGGTTTTTCCTTTTTGAAGATAATCGATTAAAATAGCTCCCATGACTATCCTCATCCTCATCCATGACTATCCCCCCCCCCAAAAAAACAGTCACAATCACTTTCCCAGCCGAAAAAAATGCTCCTTTTGGAGCCGGTTCCCCCTTTGCAGTTCACTGTTTGGACATAAGTAACTGTTGGTGAGTAACTGTCAACAGATGGAGAACGAAATTTACTAGATTTTATTTACGAGTGCTGTCATCTTCAGGTTGAGGTCGGAAACTTTCAGACCACCCTCGTAGCTCAAGTATAAGCATGTAGCAATACTTAATTTAATTAAACTTGAATTAATTTCTAGTGAAGCTAATATTATATTGAAGGTAAATCAATGCAAGAATTGGGTTTTATGAGAATAGTATCTGTGAAATATAAAGTCATTAAGGATACACGCAATACCTTTCATGTATAATATAGCGCTTCGCGGAAATCTGTGTGAAGGTGCCACCTGTGCGGAAAGTGGTGATACCGACATCGACACGTGTGTGCTAATTGCCATCCTCCAGAACCACACGTGTGTGGGAGGTACTCTGGAACGGTAACGCTACCTCCCCAAGGAGCCCTTGACACAGATGTGATGGAGCTGCTACTTCGTCTCGTGTAAGGAAGAGGAAAAAAGCACCAAGTTGGGGATTTAAAGGGACTCCACCCCGATAATTGAGGATTTTAAAACTTCAAAATACGGCAGTTTGATTTAAAAAGTGTGTGAGCGTAACTCTAAAATGAAAAGACAGTTAAATAACCAAACTGCCCGCCTCTAGCGTAGGTGGTAGCGTGCCTCTCTCGGGTACAAGGTGTCAGAGTTCGAATGTTTTAATCGGGGCTTTCTCTCATTCTGAAACATGAGTATCAGGTAATTCTAAACTCTATGGAAGCTGGACTCATTTGAGTATCGTCCAATTACTTAACGTTGGAGGATTTAAATAAAAGAACACTTTTTAAGTTTCTCAAAAATAGTTATCGATTTTGATCATGGTCTCGCACCAGCCGGCCTGATGACATGATCCAACGAGTGGAGAACGTTGTTTTGGAGGATCGCCGATTGAGCATTTTCAGATGTTCATGCATCCCACGAAAGTGCCAAATTTGGAGGCGATGTCTGCAACTGTCTTGGTTTGTTGTCACACGATGTTCTGTCTTCATTGAACTGTTGCATCCAGGAACGCACATTAGACACATCCATGGTACCATCACCACATGCCTCACTCAACTGGCGATGAATTTCAATTGGTGTCACATCACGAAAATGAAGAAACCAAATGAGTACACGCTGTTCTTGCAATGAAAACGTTGCCATTTTAAGTATCAAAAAGAGTCCTAACTCTTGTTGCTGCCACTAGTTCTATGCACTGTACAGTGCTGCCATCTCTGTCACGCATTCACAAAGAGTCCACGTGTATTTAAAAAGAAAACAGAAGTTGCTATCTGGTTCCAGTCCTGAGAAAAACAGATGTTATAACTTGAACCACCTCATATATCCTCTGAAATAATCTTCATTCTGAGCGTCTTTTAGATACGACATGGCAGAGCGTTGAGACGTATCACTGGCGAAAGCTGCATTCGCTTGCTATCTTGTTTACTAGACGAAATACGAGGGTTGTTTGATAAGTCTGGTAAATCTCCATGAAACAATAGAGATTTCCTCCTTTCACCGCTCCTTTACCCGGTACTTCAAATCCGCAACAAATACTGCCGCTTTGCGTGACAGGGAGCCAAGGCTGATGCTTTATCCCACTACGCCACGGCGCAGGACGCGCTTTGCCATATAGTACCTGGTACATAAATTGTAAGAGATACAAGAAATTTTGATTTTTTAACATAATATTTAAAATTTAAATTTTATTTGTTGACCATTTAAAAAAAAATCATCGAAATTGTTTTGAATTTCAAGTGCATACACTTTTCTCAAACAGGGAGTTGTTTTTGTGTCTTGGCAATGTAAAAAATGGAATGTTAAATCATCACATTCTTGGTTA
The DNA here is from genome assembly GCA_030765055.1 of Mantis religiosa. Classification (NCBI taxonomy): domain Eukaryota; kingdom Metazoa; phylum Arthropoda; class Insecta; order Mantodea; family Mantidae; genus Mantis; species Mantis religiosa. The sequence continues at coordinate 164,448,135 of CM060955.1, read as the reverse complement.
CAGAATAAATTCATTGACTCCAGCTGGATTTATTTATAGAATGATTGCAAATACTTAAAAAGTTTTTGAATTCAGTAACGGTGACTGTTGCTATCCAACTCATCCTGTACAAGCTATAATAAGCGATAAGTCATTCTCGCTTCCTTTTTGTTTTTTTGTTTTGTTAACGTTGAAGCCAGTCTTGACAGACCAGACTTTGAATAGAGAGGTCAGGTGTGTGAAGGCCATGGATGTTCTTGTTTCAGTCAGAGCAGGTACGTAGCTTTGGGCCCAAGATGCACCTTTGCTCAGTATGAAGTGAGATTTCCTGGAGAAATTTCTAAGGGATTTCTTTTAATAGAGAAATTTCCAAGTTTCTGTTTTCATTTGTTTCATTGGTCCATATGCTCTTCCACGAAGAATCACGTATGTGTGTATATAAATTAGGCGCAGAACATAGAGCTTAGAGTTGCGCGACATTTTGTCAGGGTAAGATCCTAACCGAGATTCGAACTCGAGATCTCTTAAATGTGAGACAGAAACACTACTCTCATTATAAACGTTGGCGATATATCTTTCTTGGATGGATTGGAAACATATAAAGGCAAAATTAAATGACTTTGAGCACGTGAAAAAAATTTTGCGTTCTTTGTTCGAAAACTCACGAGAAACTCAAAGAAACCTGTGCACTCTTAGATTTTAATTCTGTTTCTACATCCTCCAATGCTGTCATATCGAACGATAAATGAAATGATGTTCAAATGAGTACAGGGTACATAGATCTTAGTTAAGACATTTATCTTTCAGGATAAGGGAAAACCTCAAACGTTAAATCACATCGGACGATAAATGAAATGATGTTCAAATGAGCACAGGGTACATAGAGCTTAGAGCTACCAGACATTCATCTTTTTGGATAAGGGAAAACCTCCAACGTTGTCATATCGGGCGATGAATGAAATGATGTTTAAATGAGTACAGGGTACATAGAGCTTAGAGATGCCAGACATTCATCTTTCAGGATAAGGGGAAACCCCGATAAAAGCCTTATCCACATAACTCGCCCTCACAGAGATTCGAACTATGCTACAGAGGCGGGCGACTTGGAGAATGTATGTAGGTATGATTATTTATAAAAAGGGGACAAATAGGCTAAATTTCGGAAATGTCCTATAAACTATGGGAGAAATAGTCGCCATTTCTTCATGCATTCACGGGTAACAATTGAATATCGAAAAGGCAGAGCATTGTACAACCCTATTATCTCGGAAACGGATTGTGCTACGATAAAGCATTTGAAATAAATTGTGTTTTAGAGGGAAATATATTTTTCTTGTATTAAATACTGGGCTATCATTTAATATTTACCAATTCTACAAAACTATACAAAATTCCTTGTAATTGAAGGGGGCTATACAAGAAAATTCAAGATATTTGTCCTATAAATGTGTTTTAATGTTGTAATTTTAATCCATTTTTTTTTAGAAAATTGAACATTTTGAAAAAAATTTCCATATGAAGGACAATTTTCTGGAAAATCGTGTTGTATTTTCGGGCAACATATATACAACGAAATGTACAATGAATTTGTATTTATTTTAACAAGAAAAGAATAAGTTTTCATTAGTATAATGAGTAGAAAAGATATAGAGAGTTATGTATCATATTTTTAAGCTACTGTGTTAATAGTATCTACTTTTAGTATTTTTTATATTGACATGTAGAATTGCGTATATTTGGCCATAAATCAGTGGAGTTTGGGTGGAATGTTTTACCTGCCAGGTACGGGGTACAAGAAGGGCTCCCTGGTTCAATTACCGTCACTAATGACGCTTTACGATGACGTGCAAAAATGTGTACAAAGTCTAGAAGTAACGGTCGAAGGTCCTTTCCTGTTTTAACCTTCGATCAAGGCGATACCTTTACAGGGGTCATGCTTGATGTCCCTTTTCCCAGTTACTGGTACGGAAGTTGCACGTGATTTTAGAGGAATGCTTTTGCGACACAACTCACGTGTCAAGCAATGATATTTTATAAAGTACATTGCTACACTTTCACTGTAGGCTCGCGTTTGTGTAACTCGATACGTTCGTAAAGGCAACTCAACTCAAACAGGAGCCGCTTTTAGCTTTGGCGCACCGGAACACACACACACATGTCTGACCTGTTACACCTCTATTCTTATATGGTACAAACTATACTTACAAACACATTCCTTTGTCTACTTCATGTTAATATATATATATATATATATATATATATATATATATATATATAAAATTAAGTTATTGCTAATTTCCTTGTAAGTGCAGAAGGGAACATGGAAAACAGTACACTATAAGCGATAGTCGAATGTTTTAAGCAGTGGCGCTATGACTTTGGAATTACATAATCTTTGCATGGCCAAGAGATTAAAACAAAAGAAAAGAGAAAAAAGACTCCCATATGAGAAGTATAAGTATTGGAAAATCAAAACAAATAAATATCTATGAAATGGTTCACTCCACAAAAATATAATAGTAACAGTAATAATAATAGTAATGAGGATAAATTTTTATGACCATCTTCTCAGAATGAACTCTAGCAGATTAAGTAAACAAATCTTTGATTTCTTCCGTAACCGTAAAACAAAACCTAACTGGTTTAAACTGAAAAAGACTTGGAATAAAAAATCACAGAAAATTCATTACTTGACGGGACAGCGAAAGTAAAAACTAAAATCGAGTATATAAGGTTCAAAGATAAAATCTGCATTAAAATCAAAACCCATTATAGCGGCAGAAGAAAGCAAAATAGATCAGATAGAATGAAGAAATACCGGGAACTAAGAAAAGAAAAACACATAGGGAAATTATTGATTCAACGTACCCCAAATAAGGTAAAGCGAAAAGAAATAATAATGATGATATACATACATACATATATATTTATTTTTTATTTAATTTACGTTATCCAACGTTAAGTCATATCGGACGGTAAATGGAATGGGTGAAATGATGCTCAAGAGCCCACGGTACATAGAGCTTAGTTACCAGACATTTGTCTCTCAGAATAAGGGAAAAAAACCGAGAAAACCTTATCCAGGTAACTCACCCTGACCGAAATTCGAACTCGGGACCTCTTGAACGTGAGGCAGACACGCTACCACGCTACTGATGATTATGATGATGATTATTATAAAATGTGACTCGACTCTGTAGCTTAGGAGGTAGTGTGTCTGCCTTACATTCAAGAGGTCCATAGTTCGAATCTCCATAGAATGAGTTATTTGGATAACATTCTTTTACCCTGAAAAATGAATGTCTGGTAACTATAAACTACATGTATCCTGTATTTATTTGAACATCATTTCATTCATCTTTCGATATGGTAATTTTGGAGGACGTAAGTTAAAAAAGAATTACAATAAAAAGTTACCAGAAAATTCATATATACACTTTGTCATCAATATGTTAAAACATGACACTTTTAGTGCAATCTCAGCACTTCCTGTTTTGTCATTTCTATTGATCATTACCAGGTATATACCCTAAAATTAATAGGGTGTCAGGTCTGGTGAGCTGGAGACCACAAGTTCACGCGTCACAACCAGTTCATCTAGCCCCTAGCAGAAAAAGATTGGTTCCGGTAGTTCCAAACGAAGATGACAAAATGTGGTGGTGCCCCATTCTGTTGAAAAAAAAATCCATAATCCCATCAAATACCAACTGTGGCTGCGAATATTATTCCTATGTTTTAAGTTAATTGATGGAAATTAATCATTTCTCCATACTAGCCGTATATAGGCTAAGATTTTGAATATATATGCTATAGCCGGGATTTGAACCATGGATCTTCTGGTTTCCGTCCAGTAGCTCTTATCCATCGCGCTACCATGGCCAACTTGCCGTCATGACATTAAATTCTCCAATTGACTCATATGCTTTCCAGGTAAACCACTAAGGGCTGTCGCATCCGAGATACACCGTTTGTGGCGACTTACTATTGTAAGTACTTCAGTCCCAGACTTCATCATTTAAATCATATAAGATAAGAGTTAAATAAGAAATAAGTTAAATAAGTTGATAAGAGTTAAATGATGAAACCTGAGACTCAAGTATTTACAATAGTAAGTCGCCACAAACGGTATATCTCGAGAGCCCTTAGTGGTTTACAGGAAAATATGAGTTAATTGGAGAATTTAATGTCATGACGGCAAGTTGACCATGGCAGCTCAATGGATAAGAGTGACTGGACGGAAACCAGGAGACCCGTGGTTCAAATCACGGCCATGGCATTGAATTTTTCATATTGACTCTATTGTTCCTATGTATTTCCAGTAGAATAAAGAATAGCTATTCGATCTTCTTTTGTTAAGATTGTCACATTACCTGAAAGGGGTATACAGCTACTTTAGAATCGCCTGTATTTTGATTCCTTTAAGGGGGGAAAAACTTTTTCATCAAAAGTTAAAGTATCTCCTTTAGGCAAGCTTAAATGCCTAAAGTTTGTGAATATATCTATATCTCTTGCAGAATAAACAAGGCCATCAGGATAACGTTCTTATCCTTATAACGGTGTGCAGGCGGTTGCGTAAATCTCTGTGCCTAGTTTAGAATGGTACCCCGAGGTTTTCCTGGGTGTTTTGGATGTATCAGGTCGCTGCAGCACTTCGATTCCTCGAGGTCTTTTGCACCTTCACTTCACGCTTTCAGTCAGTACATGCTTGATTGGAAAACGAGAGTTAAAAACAAGAGAATGGTTCTACAATATACTTAGCTAATAGTAATAGTGAACTATTAATCTTGTGTTGAAAATGATGCATTGAGATATACCTGTAATAATTCCTAAGCTAAGGTTACTCTGTATGATTTCAATGTTAAAACTTTAGCAGATATATGGACAATTTTTGGAACACTACTTACTGTGTAACATGCCTTAAGACACTGGAAAGCCTTCGAATTAATACCTTAGGTCCTGAAATATTTTTTAAATCTAAGTCCTCAACCTTCAGTTGTATCGTACGATGAATGAAATGATGTTCAAATGAGTACAGGATACATAGAGCTTAGAGTTACCAGACATTCGTCTTTCAGGATAAGGGAAAAACTCCAACGTTAAGTCATATCGGACGATGAATGAAATGATGTTCAAATGAGTACAGGATACATAGAGCTTAGTTACCAGACATCTTTCAGGATAAGGGAAAACCTCCAACGTTAAGTCATATTTGACGATGAATGAAATGATGTTCAAATGAGTACAGCGTACATAGAGCTTAGAGTTACCAGACATTCATCTTTCAGGATAAGGGAAAACCTCCAACGTTAAGTCATATCGGACGATAAATGAACTGATGTTCAAATGAGTACAGGGTACATCGAGCTTAGAGTTACCAGACATTCATCTTTCAGGATAAGGGAAAACCTCCAACGTTAAGTCATATCGGATGATAAATGAACTGATGTTCAAATGAGTACAGGGTACATAGAGCTTGGAGCTACCAGACATTCATCTTTCAGGATAAGGGAAAACCTCCAACGTTAAGTCATATCGGACGATGAATGAAATTATATTGAAATGAGTACAGGGTACATCGAGCTTAGTTACCAGACATTCATCTTTCAGGATAAGAGAAAACCTCCAACATTAAGTCATATCGGATGATAAATAAACTGATGTTCAAATGAGTATAGGATACATAGAGCTTAGAGCTACCAGACATTCATCTTTCAGGATAAGAGAAAACCTCCAACGTTAAGTCATATCGAACGATGAATGAAATGGTCAAATGAGTACAGGGTACATAGAGCTTAGTTACCAGTCATTCATGTTTAAAGATGAGGGAAAATCCCGGATGAAGGCTTATCTAGATTACTCGCCCTGGCCGAGGTTCGAACTTGCGACCCCGTGAGTGTGAGCAGACACACTACGCTGCTCTATATACTACGAGCTGTTAACATTAGTGCACCCGTAGCATATTTTTCTACATGTGTAATAATTTGTTTATATGAGGTTTTCTGTATAATAAGTTAAACGCGAAATCTGCGTAAAATTTGGCACAGTACTTCCCATAAGAATCGCCACACAAACCAGATGTTCCACCCGCCATTATGAAGAGACTTGACCCATTTCTGAAGTTCTTCCCTAATTATCTTTCTTGCGCGCCCATAGTAAGGCTTAACATCTATTTTTGTAATATGTCGGGGAATGTCGAGCGAATGTGTAGAAAGATCCTTCCTAATGGGTCTGCATCACTGATGCTCTCCTGTCAACTGTACTTTAACTTGGAAATATGTGTAGTAGTTTTGAAAAACATTTCATAACTTTCTCTACTCATCCACAAACTATTAAAAAAAACTTATTTTATTTTTGTAAATGTTTCATTACGCATTTATACTTTTCGTTGTAGTATTAAGGATGTAGCAGACAAAGAGACTTTGTGATGGCTTTTTAAACTTTATATTCCTTGCATGACCGTGAGAAAAATCGAATAGCGACTCACCACGAAAAAAAAAAGTGCAGTCTTACAGTCAATTATACAAAAGTAATTTAAAAATGGAAAAAGACTAAACTCGCTATTTTGTATAATATATAATTATCGCTGCCTTCTGTTTTCATGTTACCTGTATATAATGTTTTTTTTATGTTCAATATTCAAGTGTATATGCTATTAAACTGTACAGTTCTTTGACACTTTCAATGTGCAAGCCCTTTGTGGCTACTAGTGAATTCGCTAATTGCAAATCAATCTAATCTGTAAAGGATATTTTTTTTTTTTTTTGGATGGGGGAGATTTTCTGTAGTCTATATATCGAACTTTGTTATGCGGATCTTTATCTAAAATGTCTTTGAGGAGTTCAAATCAACATTTTGGCTGAAATTTCGATATCGAAAATTTGTGTACGTTGTAGACAAAGTTAAAATTGAAAATATGACCAGGAAATAATCAGGCTTTTATCCAGGAGCTCTTGATTTGCAATATCCTGCATAGTTGTTGCTGACATATTCATGAACGCAGGAGAAATCCTACGCATGAAGGAAGCAAGCTGGCTAACTTTCTGATGTTCCTTTGTTTACCATTCTGAAACAGCATGAAAGTGCACACTTACGGATTAGAGGGGAGCAAATAACATGTGACTGTCATCAAGAGTACATTCATGTTTGTAGAAAGATCAGACGACCCAAAACCGCAAAGGTTCGTTATCTGATGTGAAGTACTCAGCCTGTCGCCTTGTCACGATGACAAAATACGTAGAAAAATGTACTGTGTGTGCTGACATCTACACGCAAGTTGCGTGAGACATGACGTCACTGATCTTGACACCAAAAGAACTGCTGTAACGTGCGAGCTCGCACGTGACGAGTATGAACTGGTGAATGTATAAATCCAAAAGAGGCGTGGTTCAAATAATCGTACCAACTTTAATCTTGTCTTTTTCCTGAAGAAAAAGAAATTGTGCTACTGCTCTTGTTTGTACGAAAGGTTCTGATGTGTTGCTTTCTTCTAGAATTAGTATTTGTAGAAGTATTTGAACATTCAAACCAATAAAAACAAAAACAAAAAAAAACAAAAAAAAAAAAAAAAAACTAATATCTCTGATATAGTTAAACCATCTCCCAAAAATTGCATGCTTAAGTGCTACTCTTTTGTGCAGTAACATTTTTCTCTTGCGGTGTACCAAAAATTGCAGAAATGTCATTCAGAATAAAGAAGACTTAACAGGCTGTTTCAAGAAAATTTACGATAAATGTATATTTATTTTAGTAAAAACTATTTTCAATTTCGAAAAAAAAATGACAGGTATTTCCATGTAAATATTGAAAATCTTCGAGTTTTAACCTTGAAATATGCTGAACTTAAAGTTTAATCAAATTTCAGTTTTACAGGCGTACACATTTTGCTGAAAATGTATTTCTTGGATTCAGAAACCCTCAAAACGTATTTCCAATGGTATTTCGGCGCAGAATTTTTGGTTAGGACACAATAAATTTGCCATAATTTAGTAGAGAAAACAAAATCCGAAAGATAGGAAACTCAGATTTCTGAATTCGTCACTTCTAGTTTATACATACACTTAGCTTGATACATTACTGGCTTCATAACAACTAAATAATAATGGAATTAATTCTTTGGAGATTGTGCATATTTCCCCTTAGCTGAATCGAGATGATTTTGCAACATTTCACGTGCAGAAAAAAGGCTGAGAAATTCTAAAATGCTATACTACACATATTTTGAAGACTTGTCTGTTCAATTTTAGTAAACATTCTCCAAGGACAGTAGCAATTATTTTCCTTGTTAAATATTAACGGTTATATAGATCACAGTACAACGTGAGGAAACTGACAGTTTGCTAAATATACATGGGAATTTACATCATTTCGAAACAAGTTCTTGAGAAATACAACTCTAGGAGATCTGCACCTGTATGTGAAAGTGCTGACGAAGCCTGTTCAGGCTAGATTGTAACTTACTGTGTACGTGTGTTACGTCACGTGGCACGCCTCTCAAACCAGCCAATAGGAGTGCGGCAACAGGATGGGAGTGTTGAGGGCTCGCCGAACACGCTGCACCTCCTCTCCCCCCTGCCTCATTCATTCGCCGTACGTCTATATACCATAGTTTGCGCAAGGCGCTTGGCAATTTGTGACAGAGAAGTTAGGCAGATAGGTTACTCAGTGAGTTGCTGCTCGAGCAGGTTTTTACACGTTGCAAGTGTCGTAAACTATTCTAGCATTGCCATGGGCTTGAAGAACAACAACACATACAATAAGGTAGGTGCTGAATATTGATCTGTTTTTGTACGAGACAGTGGCGCATGTTTGACGTCACGTCCGCCGAGAGCACACCCCCTTTAGAAACTAGGACAGTTCCCATCAATGTGACTTTGAACGCTGTTATATTGGCAACCCTAGTTCTTTACCGATAGCTGCATAAACAATTGGTTCTGCTATTCTATGTAGTAAAACAGAAATACCAAGGCCTACATTAATCCTTCTGAAAGCTAAGGAATACAATAAGCAGAATGCATACCACACTTGTACTTGAATTACGAATACAGTATTCATTTAGAAGCTGTTTAATACCCAAACTATTTGTTTTAAGCTATTTCGTCGGCTATAGAATAACAGACATTGTGAGATGATAAACTTATCTTTGTTTCCTGTGACGTAAGCACTGTGATATATATTTATCAAAAGTTGTGCCGATACCAAACTAAGAACACATGTTTGTCGTGGTGCATTATGAACTGCTCTGGGCTTGTAGTTAATTCAAAATAGTAAAGGCTTCAAAAAGACCCTTTGCATAAGTAGGCAAATAAAAGAAATGGGGTAGGCAACAAAAAAAGATGCACTTATTTCGCTTTTAATCAAGTCTCCATTCATCTTGCAGATCTAACTTCGTACACATGTTCTCTGAAATGCCCAACGTTAAATTTTAGACACGATTATTCCTGCAGAAACATATCATGTGTTTGACAAATTCTGTCGTAGATGATTTCGATTTTTGCTGCGAGCGTAATTTTCCCAGTTTTCACGGCCGCGTTTAAACCCACCATTCACTGGGAAATGGTTAAAATTAGTCCCATAGTGTGGCATGTGCTTTGAATCTCTGTTGCACTCTTTTTAAAAAAACGGTTTCCATAGATGATTGTTTTGTAAACCTTGCTGATGCTATGTGTGGGTCACCCCGAGAACTTTTCTAATGAACTTAGTTAAATTAAATTTGAGACAAATTATGTTGGTTATTCTCATTTAAAACTGGCGCAATAGTTGTATGATGTGATTTACTTCGTATTGTCCTTAATTAGGAATATATATTCTTTGAATATCCACTTTTATTCTGTTGTTTTTTACGTGATACTACAGAGGAATACTTCAACATTGTCGTGCTTTTGTAGCCATTTAAAATCTGATTAGAGCTATAGTACTAAATAAACATTGATTTAATTTTAGAAGGTGTATTTCTAAACGACTTTTAACAGATGAATTATATGGAGCGCTGTTCTTTAGGTTAGTATCAGCTGATAGACTTGCATGAACTGACCAAACTCAAAGCAACCTTGGCAACGGAATGTTACTGCATATGGCTTCCACATTGGGTAATAGTTGCGCCCGGTATTGGAAAAAAAGACCTTTCTTTCTCTTCATCTTCAGTTAACTTTGGGGACTCCCAAATCGAAACATTTAGCATTTGCTACATTCGTTTTATCTGTTATAGGCGTTAGTCGTTTTCTACATAACTAAATAGCAGCATCGACATTCCGTACAGTTTTCGCGCCAATCTAAGTGTTTTTAGGTTATACGCTAGCTTATTGTTAATGTCAAAAGACTTGAATATGCAAGCTGAAGTATGACAGAGATGCCCTTTTTGGAATTAACGTCGTAATGCAATGGAGCCTGAAGGTCGAAAGGAGCTAATAATACCTGTATTCTTTTCGCATTCCAATCGCTAACGGGATTTTTGTGGGCACAGTCCCAGTTCTTTATCAACCTTCTACACTTGAGTGCATTCTTTCTTAACTTTCACTAAAACATCGTTAGTGAATTATCATTCGTTTTTTGGGTTTAGTTTGTGCGCAGTGGTAAAGGAATTTCCCCATGTCATGCACGTGTGTGTGTACATAATGGGAAGCGTTTATAAAGAACAAACGTTTGCTGCACGTAATGTCCATGATACAGACGTATAGTAAAGCTGCCTTGATGGCAAGGAATTTGTCCCAGGGAAGCAGTTGTTACTTCCTGTCATGAGCTGAGGTATTTATTGACCTTGTCTGAGTATTTAAGGTTTAAAAAGGCCAGGAGTTGTTTTACTTTTGTGTTCCCAACGTATAGATATGTTTTGTTTTAGTTGGGTGATTTTAAAATTGTGGTAACCAATTCAAATGAAGATCGGAACTTTGCTTAATGGGATACACTTACATACGTACAGGATGATACGTATTCAACTGAACACTTTTGAAAACTTACGCTACTCACGAAAGCTGTACAAAATTAAATTTGAGTTTCATTATCTTAGTGACTGAGAGAATGAGTAAAATTTAACGCTTTATGATTACTAAACAACAATGGTTGGCAGGGGTACCAATTTCAATACCAACATTGCTTGTCCCTGTGATGTCGGAGTAGCATATCTAACATTTAAGAGGCCCCGAGTTCAAATATTTGGTCAGGGTGAGTTACCCGGATAAGGGATTTCTTCGGTTTTTTCCTTGTGCTGGGAAGAGAATGTAAATGGTTAGCACGTTCAGTTTCTGTAATAGATGCCATAAAATGTTTCTGCTTTATTAGTACACGCAACTGTGTTTATATGAAATATTCTAGTGTAAAGATTCTTTTTCGAAACATTTAGTGCCCATTTATGCAATTATTTTGTTCTTAAATCTCGCATTAATTTGAGCATTCATTTAACATTGTGATATTCATTCATTGTCTGGCGACCTGTCGCAAAATAAAAGTAGTGGTTAGACTTTAAGTCGTTTCTATCTAATTACAAATTATTACATATATTAAAAAATAAAGAAAAGTGAACATTTACTTACCTAAATGAGGAAGCTTTGTTTACGTTGATCATTGACCTCTATCGATTTAGATGCAGATAAGATTTACGTGCGTCAACGAGTCAAGTAGCAAGTGGAATAAAATTATCAGTTCACCTTGAGATTATCGACGGAAGTAACGACTTTCATGTTGAGTTCATTCTCGGTACTCCAATTGAATGAAATATTTAGGTCGTATATGAGGCAACCGGATGCGAGTAATCTTGCTCATCCACGGAGATATAGAAATGAAGTCGTGAGATCAAGTGTTTGTCTCCACCGTTAAGAAAATATTTACTTCTTGTAACGTCACTGCACTCTACGTTATTCTGATATTACACCATGAGCGCTATTCAACTGATGTATGCTCTCATTGATGGCTTATTCACAAATCAGAAACGAACATAGGTTTTTGAGCGCCATCCTTTAAACTATCAGCTGTTTGTTTCCTCTCCGCTCCTACATTCAATTGTTTTACTTCTAATATTTGCTTTGATTGAACTGCGCTCTAGGAAGCTTATTCCAACGTGCTGTATAATAAAAAAACAAATGAATAGTTGAGATCGTAACAACACGTGGTTCTGCTTGGGCTTGATGCTAATACTATTTTTAAAATTCTCTAGGGTCTTCTCGTTCATTAATTTCAGTTTTAAGTCGGTTTACAAATAAGCGTCTTCTCAAATTTCGATTATCTTACCGAATGCCCCTGTTGCGCTTATGATTTTGCTAAGATGATTTAATTGGCTTTTAAAACACCTCAAATCTATAAGCACTCGTATCCAGAAGACTAAGTTTTCAAAATACTCTTTGATTACTGGTAGTTTTTGGTTGGAGCTGTGAAGTTCCTGCAGTTTAAAAGTAACACAAGGCACCGCTGGGATTTGGAAAGTCATTCGTTGAGTTATGAAGGCCGCAGATCTTGTAGTGTCATCATGTACCTACAGTCTTTGCTCAAGGTCAACATTTTACCTGTTACATAATTTCTTGGAGAAACAGGGTGTTACAGCGATTCTTAATTTAATCATATAGGTCCATAGCGGAGGAGAGCAAAATGTTACTGGGTTCTATGTTTTCTTAAGAAAAAGTTCTTATAATGTACATTCTAAATAAGCAACAGTAAGGTGGTGTATCACATGATTAGTTTTGGTAGAGCTCACAACTCGTTTTTAAAACTCGCAAATGCAAAGGTTCAGCTTTCACTTCAGGCTGTTTGTGTTTTATTATCTCCTTACAAATTCCTCATTCATTCAATGTCGATCCTTCCCCGCTAGCCTGCCTATCTAGCGTAGGTGTCTGCCTCACGTTCAAGAAGCATTACTCCTCCAACATAAGTGACATTGAAAATGGATGAAATGATGCTCAAATGAGTCCAGGTCCATAGAGCTTAGTTACTCGACATTTCTCTTTCAGGATAAGGGAGAAAAAAACTTGTTTAGATAACTCGATCTGACCGAGATTTTAACTCGGGACCTCTTGAACGTGAGGCTGATGCGATACCAGCACGCTAGAGGCACGCTAATCCATATTTTAGAAAACCTGGGTACTGAAATCCGCAAACTTCGCTCTGTTAACTCTTGCTCGTTTTCGCTGATCTCGTGTCAAACCTTTATGAAAAGAGAAGACATTTTATGCCCATTTTTTATCCACATCACAATTTTACTTTACCGGAATGGGCTGCGTTATACTGTGGGGGATGTGATGGTAAAGTCGCCAGAAAGAAGAGTATAAAGACCACGTAAAATGATCTATACAAGCACAATTCTGTCCCAGAGTCTTGAACAGTATTAACGCCATCTGTTATGAGCTTAATGACGTCGCTACCTCACTTTTGTTTCGTGCATGATTATATTTCACTCGGGTAAAAGAGAGCTTTATTCTTGAGTCCCATGAATGCGTCATAGCTTGGCAGAGGCAAATCCGCCCTCCCCTCTTCTGCATAATGTGAAAAAGGTAATTGAATGAGGGAGGTGAGTTGGTAGCTTCAAGTACTGTTTTGTCTGTTGGCCTTTTATGACTTCAAAAGCTTGTTATCAAGGCTCTAAAACTGCGTAGTTCATGAGAGGGACAACTAAGTCAGATTTCGTGTATCCATTCTGCAATTTGAAGAGGGTAGATTTTTATCCTTTATGACAGAGTGGCTAATTTAGATATAAACGTTTAGAGGTTATCCTAATAGTCCAGGAGTTGGTCCATCCAGTCACACTATCGGGGTGGCCTTGAAATGTTCTGCTTTTTCCATGACATTGTAGGAAACAACTGAATGTGACCGCACTTCAAAAAATAACAAAATAATGACAAATTCGCCATTGAAAAGAGAGACTTCAGAAATGCCACGAAAACGATTTGAAATAAATTGTTTTAAAAATGCATTTTTTGTGATAAGTTTTTATTACCAGTTATTGCAAAATTTCTTTTGGGTGAAGAAGACTTCACAGAAACTTGAAAATATACACGTCATGTAAATATATGTGATATTCTAATTAAAATAATGAATATTATTTTAATTAAAATAATGAATATTATTTTTGAGATTCCCAACCCTAAAAAAGGGGGTTTGTAAAGGAGAATTTGTGGTGGGGACATTTTGTTTGAAAACTTTAAATCTTCCAAAATCTTTTGTACCTATTTTTTTTTTATCTGTATGCATGTACATACAGTATACCACAGCAAAGAAAGTCTCTGGGGCCTGAGATGATGGGGCGGTTGGAAAAGGTTCCTACACTCTGCCTGGATAGGTTTACGACACTCCATGTCATTTCAGTTACAGATTATTCAAAAACATTCTGACGTCTACTACTTTTGTGAATGAATCTTCTCGGTTTTAGTGAACAGAGTGAACGGGGTGCATGTTTTTTTTTAATGGTTCTACTCCTTGTGTAGCATGCATTTGCTGTCACACACATTTGCTGTCCTTATCCCACTGTGTAAGTTTTAATTTACGTCCTCTGATATTAAGTCATATTGGACAATGAATGGAATGGGTGAAATGATGCTCAAATGAGCCCAGGGTCCATAGAGCTTAGTTACCCAACATTCGTCTTTGAGGATAAGGGAAAACTCCAGAAAACCATATCCAGGTAACTCACCCTGACCGAGATTCGAACTCGGGATCTCTTGAACGTGAGGCAGACATGCTGCCACCACGCTACCGAGGCAGGCCCACTGTGTAAGGGTGGCACATTCCTTTCAGAGACTTACTTTGCATTGGTGGACAGTACATTTTAAAAATTGGATGTGTTGCAGTCTCATGGCTTTCTCTCTTGTACAAACAGTTGGTACAAATGGGTATTGCACTATTTATTTCATGTTAATTGAGGTTAACATTTGTTGATATTATTCTAATAGCTAATTTTCATCTACGTGTAAAAAAAGTATGAGTTTAAATGATTAAGTTCTTAGAAAATTCAAATAAATAATGAGGAAAATTTTGGAAATCGCTCACTCCACAAAAGCTTGTATTCACTATAAGTTTTGTGCTTTAGTGAAATCTTTTGTATAGTACAGTTTTTGTATATTTATTACCAGTTATACAAAATAAAGGGCGACTGTTGAAAATATTCACAAAAAAGTTTAAAATGTACATACCATTTGTTGTGAAAATATTTTACATATGATGTTTTAATTAAAATCGTCAGTCATTTTTGAAAAAATAAAATTTTTAAAAAAATTTTCTATGCAAACGGAAGTTCTGACTGAGAATTTTTTTTAGAACGTCTTCATATTGCAGCCTTGAAAGATGCAGAACTAAACTTTTGTAGTCAGTTTGCAACGCTTAGTCACTTACATTTTTATATTATTGAGGGACTAGTTTTGGAAGCCGTTGCGTCCATTAACTAGTCCCTTAGTGTTGAAAACTGACTACAAAAGTTTCATTCAATTAATGTTGTCACTGTTACTAAATACCTCCAATCATGCATAACAATTCATTACGTAGAAAATGAAGCTAGCTACAGTGAAGCAACAAATACTACACAAATACAAATATTTGCTACAAATGCTTCACTTATTTTAAGAAATTGGTGTTAATACTTTTTCTCTAATGGAGATCAATTTCACAAACAAATCGTTTGCATCCTCAGTCCACAAATAAACTCTGTCAAGGATTCCAGTTACCATGTTTTTCTTATGTCTCTTAGTATTACCAACATCTGAAAACGAAACAAGCCTAAAAACAGAATCAACTGCTGGTATTTCAAAATCCATTATGCAATGTTTATTTTTTAAAATAAATATTATTAAATTACAGATGAGTTGTATTTATTACACATCAGCCGATGATGTGAACAATAGCTCGTGAAACATGTCCTCAGTAAAGTTACGTAAGTGAAGCTGATGTGTAATAAATATGACTCATCTATAATTTAATTGTTTTGCTTCACTGTGGTGTTCCAATACAGTTAAATTTCGATGCATAACCATGTTTGGTGTTTAGCCAACTTTTTGAGTTTTCTCCAATTTCTTTTGTTTCTTTCTTTGCAGATCCGAGAACACTGCAAGGAGCTGATTCTTTCAGATGAGCAGATCAATGAGTTAATGAACAGACTGCTCGAAGACATTAACAAAGGCTTAAGACAAGATACTCATGATGAGGCTACAGTCAAATGTTTTGTCACATACGTACAGGACCTTCCAAATGGCAAGGGTAAGCAGTACATTTCCAACAGAATATCTCATAACTTTTTAAACAGAATTTGAGAAGTAAATATTTAAATTTATGCAATATGAAGCACTAGATTCTTGGTAGGACACAGACAAAATTTCGAGTGTTCAATTTATGAAGTTTAAACTATTATCTGATACTGAATTTAAATATTGAAATTTCAACTCGACACCAGATGATGCTCCAGAGATGATGATTGAGGATTATGACTGTAGAATTATTTGTTAGAAGTAATGCAATGAAAGTTTGCCAGCCAGAACTACGCAAAACTTTGGTACTATTCAGACAAAGTGGGTTTGGCTCACTTTCGATTGAAGCCTACTGATTGCCCAGGACAAGAAGGCTAGCTAGAGGAATGTGCAATGTAATCACTTTGCTGTCTCCTTGGGGTGTATGCTCGCCTTCCGAGTATGACAAGGATGGAAGGCTCGTAAAATATACAAGCAAGTGTTGTCACTTAGCTCACCTATACATATTGGTGCATTTACTGCAACAAACATTAGATCTGGCAGTATGGTTGACTAATATGCACTCTACACTCATTTCCTAGTAAACAGATCCTCTACCGGAGCAGATAAACAATTCAAGCTCCTCTGCCCTTCATACCCCTCTAGCCTTCTTGTTGTGGGCATGCAGTACATGGTTTAGCATTCCCTAATCTGCCCGCCTCGGTAGCGTAGATGGTAGCATGTCTGCCTCACGTTCAAGAGGTCCCGAGTTCGAATCTCGGTCAGGGTGAGTTACCTGGATAAGGTTTTTTCCCGGGTTTTCCCTTATCCTGGAAGACGAATGTCGGGTAACTCTAAGCTCCACGGACCCCGGGCTCATATGAGCATCATTTCATCCATTCCATTCATCGTCCGATATGACTTAACGTTGGAGGACGTAAATTACAAAAAAAAAAAAAAAAAATCCCTAATCTTGATTTTAAGGAAGGTATGAGAGCTAAGTAATATATATTGTGTCTGTGAGGGTTATTTAGATTTGGAAATCTGGAGTTCAGAAATTTAGAACAACTTTTGCTTCAGTAAAAAGACGTGAAATTGACATATCAGCTGTCTTCGAGGCTGACTTGGTGTTTTTCTGCACGAAAACAAATGAAAGAAATTGCTCCACTATCGCAGTAACCAATAAACAACTGCCACTCTAACACCTTGTGAGTATTTATACCTCCCCAGCCATTGTTTCTGGATAGCTGCAGAGCTTTTGAGAACTTGATTGGCAGCAACAATGTGCAGAATGTTCTGGAGCCTCTCTTTTTCTCTCCTGTCAAGCGCCTGGCTCCAGCCTGTGGCAGCAGCACAACAATGCCACACGGTGACAATCAAACCAATAAATGCAATGTCACGTATCAAACTACAAAACAATAGATCTGCTAAGTAATATACTCGTTCATTGCATTATGCACACCTTGATACTTTGTTGGATGCTGAGACCCATAAAATGGACATATTGCCCTGCAACAGGCATAACGGCATGTACAATGGCCACAGTGGAGATCTTTACATGGTAATAAAAATAACAAACACTGACTTTACATTGTTTTATTTTAAACTTCTCCATACAATTAGTACTTGGTCATATTTCCCTTAACTTGTATCACCTTCATGAGTCTCTTGGGCATCAAATCTGCTAAATTTTCAAAATATTTTTTGTCCATTTCCACCCATAACTTCACCTCCCGCAGCTCCTTAACAATTGATGATTGCAGCTTTCTATTTTATTTTTCATTTGATCCCAAGCATTTTCTATTGTATTTAGGTCAGAGTTACCAGGCCAGTCAAGTACATATATATTTTCTTTTAGGAACTTATGAACCATCTTTGTTCTGTGAGCAGGGGCAACATCATGCATAAAGAACTGACACTGATGAACTGGCCAAAATGTGACCAAATGCTGTTGCAACTTTTCTAAATACCACAATTACCACAATTACCACTAAATGCACCCCATACCATCACACTTCCTGGATGTTTAACAGTTTTGACTGTAAACTTTGGATCATACCATACCATTTTGACACATTTTTTGGCTTTCTCACCTTTTTGGACTTTCCTCTGACCAATTTGAAAGTGCTTTCATTAGCAAACATTACTTTGCGCCAGTCCTCTGATGTCCGTGCTGATATGTTTTGCAGAAATGTACTCTTTTCTTTATCATAGCTTCATTTAGAAGAGACTTTTTGGCAGCACACTGAATTGACAATGCTGAATGGTTCAGATTGCAACATTTTTGAGCAGTTCTGGATGATTCTGTTTTAAATCTGCTGCTGTAATCCATGGATTAGCTATCGCTTCACGTTTTAGAAGGTCATAAGTCCTTGGATAAGTCTTTCTTTTACCACCTGAGCCTGTCTTTGGAGTTGGTATGGTGCGATGTGGCAAAGATACTGCTGCATTTTTAGGTCGCCAATGGCTTATCTTTAACCTTTAGATCAGCAGCTATACGAATTACAGAGGTACCTACCCCTAACGGAATTAAAGAATAAGTCTTCTCCTCACAAGTGAGCTTCTTGCATCCCATTTTGTGTATTGGATGCAGAAATACACACCTTCAAAAGCAGTACTGATATAAAAAATTGGAAGACAATGCACAATAAACAAACTGCTGTATGGTCAGATTCAAACGTTTAAAAGGGGCAACTGGCAAACTTGTTTCCACTTTTAAAACTTGAGCAGTCAAGTGGGGGCAAATGCCAGAGGCAGACTGAGACCTGGGCTGCTAATGTAAGGAAGTTGCTGCTGTGCACTTGAGAATCACATGATTTGTAGTTCCTTCCACTTTTTTGTGTAATGGTGGGAGAAGGACAAACTGAGCGCATTGTGTATGTTAAGATTTTCCTTGCATTTAAAATGTAAAGATTTCCATTGTGATGAGCCAAATCTAGTCAATTATTGGCTGTGAAGGCAACAATAGGTTCTCAAAATGTGTTTGCCAATAAATTTTTTTCTCCATAATCTGGGCGTAACCTGCTAGCTTCCACCAGAGGCTGCAGGTTCAAGCCTAGTGAAGGGTGATGAATTCTTTTTGGGCATAAGAGTCCTTAGCATGGCTTTCTTCAGAAGGAAAGTAAAGTTAGTGGTCGTGTGTCGTAGATTTAGAGAACATAAAATAACCTAAAGTCTCCTAAAGATGCACAACTTTTCTTTATTAATAGTGTTCATATTGGGCTTTCAATTACATTTTGTGTTAATATTTGCAGAACGTGGAAAGTTCCTTGCACTGGACCTTGGTGGCACAAACTTCCGTGTACTAATCATCACACTTGGCGAGAATCATTTTGATATGAAATCAAAGATTTATGCTATACCACAGAGCATCATGTTGGGCACAGGAGTACAGGTGAGCTTCTAAAACAATATTACTTCTATGGTCATTGCTACTTTTGTCTTTTAGTGATATGTTAAGCTTTCAAGTCATAATAAATGTGTATTAAATCACCACTGTGGTCAACAATATTTTCTATGTCTCTAAGAACTTGACAAAAATAACAATGCATAGTTTTTTTCTATTAAAATTGATAATTTTATCATCCATATTCTCGGCAATTGGCTACTTCAGTGTGTTAATATTTCAGAACTTAAATACACAAATATTTTTGTTTAGGACAATGATGCCATAACTTTACCACCTCTTGTGCCAGTCATGTTCATAATTTTTATTGTGCCATTTCTTTTGTATTTTGTATTTTTTTTTTTTTTTTTTGACTATGCTATGAATTATTTTGAAATTTTTACAGCAGATAATGAATGAATTTTATGCATATAACATAAAATATATTTATACAGGGTGTTTTAAAACGACACCAAACAAATATTTAGTAAATATTAAAAGCAAAAGCATTATTAACAGTGAAGTATTTTTCATATTTGAGTTTGATTTATGAGTCACTATGTTTACACTCTAACTTCACTTACTTGTTGTTGTATAATTGAAACGTTTTCAAGATCATTCGATCTCACCCTCAGCTGTTTAGTGACTAAATGAACCTTCCTCTTCTTCCACTAAATGAACCTTCCTCTTCTTCCACTACTACGGAGCTCCGATCACTCTGCCATCTGGTGTTAGGGGCACTAAGTTTTAATACTTCATTTAATGCCGGGATTTCAAAATTTATAACTTTATCACGGTTTTTGTTTATGAATATTTTTTCCCAAATATCCAATTCTATGGGTGTACTTAAAGATTTTAACAGTTTAATGTTGTGGCCAATGTTGTGGTTTTCTGTCCAAAAATGGTGTGAAACTGCAGATTTTTCTGTTTGTTTCAACTTAATGTTCCTCTGGTGTTCTTTTTGCCTGGTTAACAAGTTTCTCTTAGTTTTTCCTATGTAGCTTTTTTTTCAAATTTTCTAAAACCCATGGATGGTAGGTGAATTTTCTATATTGCCAATTTGTGTTATTAAGTGGTGTGAGAGTGATATTTTTTGATATTATCAAAATTAGAAAATTTGAACGAATCTTCAAAAGACTAAACTTAAAACTAGCACCCCAAAACAAATTCAGTCTGAGGAACCTGCTAAATAAACCACTGAAAAATACAATCCCCAACAATTTGAAATCAGGAATTTATCAGATTAATTGTGAAACCTGTGAAAAAAGCTACGTAGGAAAAACTAAGAGAAACTTGTTAACCAGGCAAAAAGAACACCAGAGGAACATTAAGTTGAAACAAACAGAAAAATCTGCAGTTTCACACCATTTTTGGACAGAAAACCACAACATTGGCCACAACATTAAACTGTTAAAATCTTTAAGTACACCCATAGAATTGGATATTCGGGAAAAAATATTCATAAACAAAAACCGTGATAAAGTTATAAATTTTGAAATCCCGGCATTAAATGAAGTATTAAAACTTAGTGCCCCTAACACCAGATGGTAGAGTGATCGGAGCTCCGTAGTAGTGGAAGAAGAGGAAGGTTCATTTAGTCACCAAACAGCTGAGGATGAGATCGAATGATCTTGAAAACGTTTCAATTATACAACAACAAGTGAAGACTGAGTGTAAACATAGTGACTCATAAATCAAACTCAAATATTTAGTAGTTGCTCAGCTTCTATGACACATATAGGTAGCTTTTTACTGCCAATAGAGCCGCATAAAAAACGTTCCAGAATAAGTGTGGATTAGGCAGTGACAGGAACACCGGCGCGTGCCGCGTGCCTTATGGTATCAAAGTTCGCTTGTAGGTGACACACTGCACTGCCTGCTGTAGCTCTTTGGGAACATACTGACATACTCGAAGGTAGTTTACTTCTATTAAGAATTTCTTTGGCTTATGAAAGCACAATAAAGAAGCTATTCCTTAGTTATTTGTTTATGGTTAGTTTTACTGTTCCAACATTCCGTTATAGCAGTCCATGATGACAAATAAGTTGGTAGACATATGCAGCTTAAGCCTTTTAGAGGGAAAGTTAATGTTAGTGATACTGAGGCTGGAAGCATTAAATGATAAAAAGAACAGAGAACATCAAAGAATTGTAGATAAAGTTAACCAAAACTAGATGCCTTATGCAATGAGACAAGCATTTTATTTTGCTGTGTTTAATAATACTAAATAAAGTATTTGTAACTGCAAAGGAAGCTGTTGATTTTACAGTAACTGGTTAAAAGCACTGTACAATTAAGACCATAGCAAAATAAGCAATCTTGGAGCTGTCTGAGTTATTAGTCGACTTTTTCACAAGGAACTGCCCTTTGCCCCATTACCTGAAAGCGAGGTTAGTCACTGATAAAGAGCAAGGAGCAATTCTTTTGTTTTTGTGGCCGGTGTGTCCCAATAACTTTTGAGGTTCGTGCACCAGTGTTCCTGCACTGCCTAATCACAAAATCATGTAACATTTAATGCTGCATAAGATTATACCTAAGAGAATTTCGAAGCTGCAACACTGAAATTCAGACTAGTTGAGTCGTACACTATGAAATGGCTACATTTGTTTGGTGTCGTTTCAAAACAACTTATATATATTTACTGTTCCAAGAAAGAGAGAAAGGGAGAATTTTATTTTAATCTTAATTTTACAAAATTTATTATGCTAAACATTAAATTTGGTCACATTAGAGCCGACGATACGAACAATGGTTTGTGAAACATGTCCTCAATAAAGATACGTAAGTGAAGCTGATGTGTAATAAATACGACTCGTCTATAATTTAATAATTAAATTTGGTGTCCATGTTTCAGCTGTTTGACCACATTGCAGAATGCCTGGCAAATTTCATGATTGAACATCACGTTCACACCGAACGATTGCCCCTTGGTTTCACCTTTAGTTTCCCTCTGACACAAATGGGGCTCACAAAGGGGCTGCTGGTCAGCTGGACCAAAGGATTTGACTGCAGTGGGTGCGTAGGTGAAGACGTGGTGCAGTTGCTGAAGGATGCCCTTGCAAGAAGAAATGTAAGTGCTGGTGCTTTAACTCGGTAATGCTGCAAGGTTTTATTGATGAAGTTCCACTGTTTCTAAATACTTTTATTTTATACTTTTATTTCAAATCTTTGTTGGTTGTTAAGTATTCAGTGGCAGCTATTAAATTATGCCATTGACCACGGCATAGCCTTGGTTTGCATTTATCTGAATAAGTTCACATACTTGAAAACAGATCTGTTTAAATGTTGCTACTAAAATTAATTGAAGTTTTAATAATAAAAGTCTATAAATATACATATTTACTTCTTAAAAGTGAAACTTGAGGGCTGACAGTTGTTGCATCATATGCTGAAGATTTACATGTCTAGCAGTTAGCAGAAATAAGCATTTACTTAGTTACTTGTGGGCTTTGATAGGTGAAATTGAATACTTTCTAAAAGGATGAGCTGATTTCTGCACATAATGATGTGGCCATTAGTATAGAAGCAGTAAATATGTTTACAGGTTACTGAGAATATTGCAGTCACAGCTTTGCTAAATGATGCTGTGGGTACTCTCATGTCTTGTGCCTACAAAACTAGCAATTGCAGAATAGGTTTAATTGTTGGTAAGTTTAGCAAGAAATGTGACTCAGGGGAATGCTTTGGGCTAATGCCTGGCCACTTTATGGACATAATATTTATACACTGGTGGATAAAATGATAATGGCTGTGATAAAAGGATTAGAACAGTTATTGAGCAACTGGTTTTATGGCTTATGCACGTCGCAAACATCAATTAGGAAGGTCAAGATGAACGCCTAAGGCTTGATAAGTTTTTGCCCATGAAATGATTGAGGGTGAGTTAAGTGAAAACCTTAAATTTGTAATAACAAATCAAAATTTCGCGCCTTTATCCTCTAAGTTGGTAAGCGTGCTACAAACAGCATGCAGAATGACCTGTAGGTGGCAGCATAGTGCATATCTACACACACCGTTGCAGTATCAGTATAAAGATGGCTGGCCCCACTTGCGACTTGCACCAGGGAAGAACAGCGTTCTATTGTTCGGTTTTTGCGTAGTGAAGGTGTGAAACTTATTGAAATTCATTGACGAATGAAGGTTCAGTACGGTAATGCATGTTTGTCACAGCAACAAGTCTACGAATGGAGTAGGAAGTTTGCCAATGGTGTGACTTCAGTGGAAGATGCTCCACGTCCAGGTCAGGCACAGCGAGTTGTGACTCCACAGAACATTGCAGCAGTTGAAGCCATAGTGAAGGAAAACCGCTGAGTGACACTGCATCATGTTTACAGATTAGTCACGGATCAGCACACCACATTGTGCATGATGTGCTCCAGTTTCACAAAGTGTTTGCCATGGCAGTTGACTCCTGAAATGAGAGAACGACATGTTGATGCTTGTGAAGAACTTTGAACGGGAAGGTGATGGTTTCCTTGCAAGAATCGTTACTGGGGATGAAACCTGGGTTCACTTCCACCAAGCCCGCCTCATTAGCGTAGATGGTAGCATGTCTGCCTCGCGTTCAAGAGGTCCCGAATTCGAATCTCGGTAAGGGTGAGTTACCTGGATAAGGTTTTTTCTAAGGTTTTCCATTATCCTGAAGGATGAATGTCAGGTAATCCTAAGTTCCATGGACCCTGGACTCATTTGAGCATCATTTCACCTAGTTCATTCATTCATCGTTCAATATGACTTAACGTTGGAGGACGTAAAAATTACAAAAAAAAAAAAAAAAACCCTTCCACCAACTGGAAATGAAGAGAGCGAGCAAGGAATGGTGCCATCCCTCGTCACCAAAACCGAAGAAGTTTCGAACAGAACCATCAGCAGGGAAGGTTATGCCGACTCTTTTGGGACAAAAAAGGCATTTTGGAGCATTACATGCCTAGAGGGACCACTGTCACCAGTGCATCATACACAGATCTAAAAAAATCATCTGTGGCCTGCAATCAAATCAAAGCGACGTGGATTGCTGTCAGCAGGTGTCCTTAAGCAACATGACAATGCAAGGCCCCACACTGCCTGTACAACAGTTGCAACAATCACAGACCTGCATTTTGAGGGTCTTCCTCATCCACCATGATCACCAGACCTTGCCCCAAGTGATTTTCATATGTCTGGACCACTCAAAGACGCAATGGGAGGAAAGAAGTTCGTTCTGATGAAGAGGTACGCCATGCAGTGCATGAGTGGTTGCAGGGACTGCCAAAAGAACTTTTTTCTAAAGGCATTTATGTACTTGGAGGACTTGCATTGAGCGTGGGGGAGATTATGCTGAAAAGTGATACAGCTTTGTAGCACTTCTGCACAATAAATATTTAAAAAACTATTTAAGGTTTTCATTTGACTCACCCTTGTATATTGTACCTTATATGGCAAAACACTCAAATTATAATTGAATTCCATTTTGTGTTGATTTCTTACAACAAAAGAGAAGGTATGCATGTTTGGAGGAATTTAATAAGTGATGTCTGAGTTAATTGATAAAACTATGCATTTGTTGTTCAGACCTTTTTATTTTTTGAGAGACTAGTTTTGGGAGCTGAAATTAGTGCCTCAAAAAATAAAAATGTAAGTGACAGAGTGTGAAAAATGGACTACAAATAGTTTTACCAAAAGAGAAGTTGTTTACTGCAGAATATTATTTCTGGTCTATGTGATGGATGTCAGAATAGACCAAGTTTGCTTCACGTTAAAGAACAGTATGAATAAATAATAACCCATGGTGTGACAGTCCGTAGAGGGCCAATGCCTGCCAACCTGACTGCCGGCATCATGCCCACATACGCAAGGTAGAGGTGGGCGATCATCCAACTGATACCGGGAGGAGATGTGCTTTCTTGACCATGGCCGTTTGCCTATCACAATCTTCTCAATTTCTTCAGGATGTTGAGTGGGCACCGGTCCTATACCCAGGACTTAAAATCTGCACCCTAGGGATGGGATCAATACCTATCCGCTTTCTGTGGCAGAGAACCAAATCCCACTACGCCACGGCGCAGGACTAAAGAACAGTATTGTGACCTTGTGAGTTTGTAGAATTAAGTCCAGGTTGCAGAAATTCTAAATGCACTTTGTGCAGTTTGTGCACTTTTGGCAGCAGAATGAAGTAACATAAACCAACACAATCTCTCGTGGCTTTTGTGCACTCGTAAATAAACAAAAGAGTTAACCTTCAAATCACCCTGCATGTGCACAATTATCGAGTCCAATTACGGCTGTCCGATAAACTAGCCATGGCTTCTTTTATATCTCCACTCACTCTTCCAGAAATTAGTGAAATGTTTTCTAACCATCAAGACGGCACCAGACGAAAGACAAACCTTCCAGTCATGCTATCTTTATCTTTTTCGGCAAGCTTTTTATATCCGTGCTGCACTATATGTCCCTTTGTGCATGCTGGCCGTGCTAGTCGCAACAATGACTCGCGACAGTATGAAGAGATTTATTAAAGGGATGCCCAAGGAAACAAGCAAATCCTACTATATGGAGAACTGTACCATAACAAGGAAAAACAGGTTGCACAAGAACTGTTGCCATCAGAGACTAACTTCTCCAGCAGGTACTACATAAAATATAATTATTTGTTACGTACTTCACTTATTTTCAAGAGTGATGAATTAAAGAGACTATTTAACGTCGGTTACCTCTTCAATCAGAGTTTGGTAATACATACACAAATGTTACAACATTTATCAACTGTAACGGTGACAATAAAAGAAATGACTGAAGATGTAAACAGCATTTACAAAAGTAGTCTCTTTAATTCTGTGGAAATTTTCATCAATTTTTTTTTATAAGTGAAGTTTATGACAAATAATTATGTTTTATGTAGTATTTGTTGCTTCACTTGCTAGCTTCGATTTTTGTTTGTTTCATATTCTCCAGCAGGTGTTAGTTGTGAAGCCTAGTCTATGACCAGCATCACTGAAACTTTAATTTCTTCTCGGGAAGCAAGCCAGGTGAAAAGACTATTAGAAATTGATGTTTCGGAAGTGTGCATCTCTCCCATCAGGATATTTATAAAATGTTATAACCACAAATGAATCACTGGATATAACACAAATATAAACAAAGACAAAACACTATCAAAATTCGCATTACTGAACAAAGGATTGTTTTCAGTAAATTAAATGCCAGTTCAGGAGATTGCGTGTGTATAGAAAATTAATTGGGTCAAAGAAATGTAACCACGTATCGAGCTGTATAGATCTGTGCTTCTTAAGTCGACGGATTTCTATTTTTAAGGCCGGTTTCCAAGAGGAGCTGAACTGAAATCCAGCACCATGATTAAGTATGCTCCTTTCGGAGGAAATGACCAAAGCCTCCTTAATTCTCCGCTCCCAGTAACTGTTGCATATTGCCAGGATGGTCGTCTCCCGAAAGTTGGCTCTATGGTTATCAAAACAATACTCTGCCAGTCCAGACTTCTCAGGTTGCATTAAACAAATGCTCCGTTCTTGTTCGTTTATTCTGGTAGCGATGGTCCTTCCAGTTTGTCCTATATACAGTGTTCCACATTCACAGGGAATGTTTAACAGGAAGGGTAAGCAAGCTCAATTGCAATATGTCTGAGCGTTGTCTGTGATGTATGATTTCTTCTCCAACATGGTTTTCAACACTCCTGTCATGTTGTTTGAGGGACTAGTTTTGTAAGGTTCTGGCTTCATGGTTGAAAATGGAAGCAACACTTCCGAAACTAGTCCCTCCAAAAAGAAAACTGTAAGTGACGGAATATTAATAACTGACTATAAATAATTTTTTCAGTTAATTTGGATGTTACATTACTAAATTGCTCCAAACCGGCATAATCAACAAATTCATTTTTCAGGACTTTGGCCTTATTTAGTTCAACAGAAACCAGTGCTCAGTGCATAGGTTACATCTATTTTTGTGTCCTTACAACCCCTTTGTTCAACATCTTGAACACATTCTGTGCCATTGTTGTTTTGTTTTGCCATATACTGTATATTGCCGATAACTAGTTCAACAAGAATGAAATGAAATTTTATGTGTATCTCACATCTACAGCCATTTTCCATCCCAGTTGATGTTTGTACCACAGTCTTGAGAGATTTTTGAATTTTAATGCATGGGCATTAAAAGGTGCTCTGAAGTGATCATATTTTAGCATAGTAAGGTATTAGGTTATTACTTTAAAGTATATTTAAGCATATTAGTGGGTAGCACTGAACATATATACATAGTGAAAGCATTGTGGTGGCTGATAGTACAGGTATAGATTCCAATAAACTAGCCAAGAGATACTCCTAACGTTTTAATACCTCTGGTACAGTGTATTGATTCATTAAATATCAGCAACAGCATATAAATCACATGCATCACTGTTTCAGTGATATGAACCATACTTGCCACATTTTGTAATTGCTTGTAAAAAGTACAGGAGCGGAGTCCCTCTTATGACCTTATGGGAAAGCAGACATTTTTATGACTTAGTGGGCAGATTCAAAGTATTAAAGATTTTCACCATAAACATGACAAATTCTATTACATTATATTGTCACTTAAAGGGTTTCCTGGATAAGGGAAAGTTTTATGGGTTTCAAATTGGCAAGTAAGAATAGACTCCAAACTCAAAATAACAAAAAGTTGTAACGTACTTGCCTCTGGGATGCATGAAAGTACTTATATCATTTCTGAAGGTTGTTTATGTGCATCACAACATATTCAAAACAAAACCGCTCTTTGCTTGAACATGTTACTATTTTCTTGCAGGATGTTCAAATAGACGTTTGTGCAATTCTCAATGACACGACAGGAACACTTATGTCCTGTGCATGGAAGAACTTCAACTGCAGAATAGGCCTGATTGTTGGTATGGCGAAGTCTGTTATGCTAATTGTTTTCTTCTTAGGTGAAGGAGCTGCGATGTAGATTCTTGGCTTGATTTTTCCCTTCGAAAGAAGTTTAAACTTTTCTGCTTCAGTTTCACTACTTAACTACAGTTTTTATTAATGTTTTGTTTTTTTCTTTTCCTAATTTGTTTGTTTATTTGATTCTTGAATAACATTCACAGTAGCTATCCTGTTAAGCATTTAACACTATTTTGTCATTTCAATACTTTCATTTTATAACAGCTTTTTCATGCAAGTGTACTTCAACTCTCAAACATCCTTAATTATATTTTTCATATGATTTATCTGTGTGTGATACCATGATTATGTTGTGCTGTACTTTGGTATAAATAGTATTTCAATAGTTACTGTTAATTTGCATGTGCTGACTCTTTAAGTTGCCTGCCATTTATTCTTTCACTTTTTTTCTGGTGTGTCTATTTTGGGATGCTTTAACTTATGCATGATCTCACACTTGCAAATATGCATGACTAATGTATTGGGAGAAAAGGGAATGATAGAGAAACTTGTATGCAGTAGTTATTAGATTAAGTTGAGAATGAAAGAAGTTCATAGAAAATATTTGTTTAATTTGTCTATTGTTCTGGAAGTAGCACACACAGTGAAGCAGAATCATAATGAGGTGTGTTCAAAGAGAAACCAAAGTTTCGCTTTATCAGTGTTATTGCTTTTAAGCACTGTCCCCTCTAGTGGCAATACTGCGTTCCCATCGTTTCTTCCAGTTTTGGAACATCTCCTGGAGCACATTTTGTGGGAGGCTGACAGGTCCCTCGTCAGTGTGCTGAATCTCCTCTATGGCTTTGAAACCACGTCCTTTCAATGTGTTTTTCAGTTTGGGAAACAGGAAGAAATCTGCTGGGGCTAGGTCTGGAGAATATGGTGGATGGGACACAACAGGATTCTGGTGTTTTGTAGAGGTAGAATGGCACATGAGCTGGCGCATTGTCATGATGCAACATCCAGTTCTGGGTTTCCCACAATTCAAGCCTCTTCCTGCACACAGCATCCCTTGTGCACACTAGGATTGGCTGGTAGACTTCCTTGTATACCATCTGACCATGTGGCACAAATTCATGATGGATAATGCCTTTGTAGTAAAAAAACATTTTTCCTTGCGAGGTCTACCTAAGAGTCCGAAACTCTGGCCTCTAACAAACCGGGAGCAATGGAAACTCTGGGGCTCTTTCCATGGGGCAATACCTTGAGTCTAAAAAGCCCTCCCCACGACAACATCAAGACAGGTGGAAGTGGATACGCCACTTATGTGCATCAACCCCACAGGGAAGACTACCAAATAACCTTGGTGGTGCCGCCTGGTGATCTAGCACACCTTCTACTAGCTCTGGAGGCTAGTACCCAGGGCTTCTTAGGCAACCCTCTGCCCCCTCCGGGCGGCCAAAGCCTGGCTGGAGGTACCCGATCTCCCGTGGGTGTCTGGAACATACTGCTCCCTCGAATCCGACCCAATCCAAACAACTCCCATTAGAGAGGGAATCGAATGTTCGGCCTGAGATTCCTCTTAGTAACATTAGAGGTACCATGAGTGCTAGGGGTCCGCAGCGCTTGCACCACAGCAGCTGAAGGGGACGGATCCCCTCTGCTATGGAGAGTCAAATAAAACACAACCAACATCACCTTAGTCTTTGACTTACTCATGTGTGCTCACCTCTCTAAGTTTTGCCAAGATTACATTTCAGACACACAAATTGTTCAAGCTCCTTCATTGCTACTTTAACACTAAATGAACAAGTAGGCTATACTCATGCTTACTTCAGCGGCTGTAGTTCGCTTGCTAATTGTCAGAGTGAAATGCAGCAAATGGCAGTTTGTCTAAACTTACTACTTGGGTATGCTCAGTATTTCAAAACTTTGGTTTCTTTTTTAATACAGCTCGTATATTCAGATAGAATATTTAGCATTAAACTTGCTTCACTAAACTCTGTTACTAGTTTAGAATATTTACATTTTTTTTTATTGTCTACTTCTCTGGCTATATTTGACTGCCAGCAGCATTGTTGTTATCCCACATGGAGTTTAAGTACCTCTACTGAAGATTTCATGAAACTACATATTGGATCTTTTGTAAAATTTCAAAATTTATCAGAGTAACAGGACATCAACAATGCTTCAGGCTTCTAGTATAACTGAGGATGCAGACATGTCTGTAAAATATATCCAATAGTTAGTATGGATGGAGTTTATAAAGAAAGAAAATACCAACTAAATGTTACTTTAAAAAAAATTCACATTGCCATACTGCAGTACGCTAACCAAATAAGGCATGTAATTTGAATTTTA
Organism: Mantis religiosa; assembly: GCA_030765055.1. Taxonomy (NCBI): domain Eukaryota; kingdom Metazoa; phylum Arthropoda; class Insecta; order Mantodea; family Mantidae; genus Mantis; species Mantis religiosa. The sequence goes on along the minus strand of CM060955.1, from coordinate 164,417,425 downwards.
TACCATAACTATCTTGTTGATACCAAAAAAAAAAAAAAAATACATTTAAATGAATGAATGCCATAAGTTGATTTTTCGTCGTTATAACGGTAGATTTGGACTGAAAGTTCAATCTCATAACCTGAATTTGAACTCATAATAATTACGATATTGTAAGTCACAACTGAGATCTCGAAAATGAATTTCAGAATGCCTTGTGGTTTATCAGAGAAATTAACTCAGTTGGAGAATATAATGTTGCACTAGGATGTTGCAATCATTAGTGCTGCAGCAAGGTAAGCCAAATATGTGGTTCAAATCCTGGCTATGAAATTGAATTTTACAGTTGATTTTGTCTACACATGCTTGTGTGAAACAAATTAAAATTGATTATCCTCATTATTTTGGCTTGAAATGGTAAGCCACAAGAGGGTTGCTATTTAATATTTTGGATCTGATGAAAACTATAAATATTTTGTTGCCATCAGTGAAAAGGAAATATATTGATTGTTAATGAGAGCAGTAAATAAGGTGCTGCCATATTGTGAAACTAAATTAAGCTATAAAAATTATTTGTGGTTGGTTTATTGACACTCGTCACTTACTTTTTCATATATTTATGAGAGACTAGTTTCAAAGGCCCTGGCCTCCATTTTCAATCTCTTCCCAACTGGCAACTGGGTGCTCTCTCTGGTGGTGGAACTATGAACTTTTTTGTCAAATTATCTGCTGGCGGGATTTCAAAGTTCATTACGCGATCCTTATTTTTCCAGATGAATATGTTCTCCCATGTTGTCAATCTATTTTGGTTTATCACTCCTTTTAATAATTTTGGATTTGGATCAATGTCATGGTTTTCATTCCAAAAATGAAATGCTACTGCTGACTTGTCTTCTTGTTTCAATCTGATGTTTCTAAAGTGTTCTTTGACTCTGGTTTTTAAATTTCTTTTTGTTTGACCTATGTAGCATTTTTCACAATTCTTGCAATTTATTTGGTATATTCCAGATTTGTTGCCTGAAGGAATTTCATCTTTTGTTTTTGAATTTAGTAATTTTAAAATTGAGTATCTATTAGTAGGTGCCAAGATGATATTTTGTTCCTTGAATATCTTTTTAAATTTATTAAATGTTTTTGGATGATATGTGAATGAACTGAATATGCTGTTGCTTTCTTTTTCTTTAATAAATGTGGTTGCTTCCTTAATGGTTTTCTTTAGTTTAGATTTTCTAATTTTCTTCAACACCAAACTTTTGTTGTATCCGTTTTCTTCTGCTATGTGTATTATTGCTTTTTGTTCCTTGAAAAATTCTTCTTTTTCCATGGGTATGTTGACAAGTCTGTGTGTAAGGCTGTTTATTATTGCATGTTTATGTGTAATTGGGTTGTGGCTATTATTTTTTATATAATTTTCTGAATGTGTTGGCTTCCTGTAAATTCCAAATTTTATTTTTGTATCATTCCTGATGATATTTAGATCCAAGAAGAAAGTAAAAACACAGTAAAAAACAAATGCTCCAAAATAGTAGAAGAGATTAAAAATGAAAAGAAAAAGAATTTTAGTAACCGAATCATAAAAGCTCTTAAAAAGAAACCGGTTATTTATACTAAAGCAGACAAGGGAAATAAACTAGTAATTCTGGAAAAAGAAGAATACACAAAGAGGATGGAAGAGGATGGAAGATTTGTTAGAAGACAGTAATTACCAAAAAGTAGAAACTAATCCATTAAAGTACTGCATTGAAACCACAAATAAAACGCTAAAAGAGAGCAAAATAATCAACAAAAAGAATTGCACAAAATTAAAGTAGATAATCCAACATTACCAAGAGTATATGGGCTGCCAAAAATTCATAAAACAGGGAAAGGCATGAGACCTATTACTAGTAGCATAAATGCCCCCACATATAATTTGGCCAAATGGTTACTAAGTAAATTTAATAGTTTTCCAAAATTTGAAAGTGCAAATTTAAGAAACTCTTTAGATTTAGTAGAAAAAATCAAAGATATAAATTTGGACAAAAATGACAGACTGGTTTCATTTGATGTCACATCTTTATTTCCAAGCATACCAACAGAAAAATTGCAGACTGTGTTAAAAAAATGGCTAGCTACAATTGATATGGAAGCAATAGAAGCAGAAGAATATATTTCTCTAACAAAAATATGCATTGAACAAAACTTCTTTAGCTGTAATGGAAAACACTACAAGCAGAAATCAGGATTATCAATGGGCAATCCACTTTCACCTTTTTTGGCTAACTTATTTATGAGTGCATTTGAAACACAAATTAAAAAGTCCTTCCCATTGATCTTCAAGGTTTGGTATAGATATGTTGACGACATCTTTGCAATTGTACCAAGTAAACATTTAGATGATGCATTAAAATTACTCAATCTGCAAGAAAGGACTATCAAATTCACAATAGAAAAGGAAATCAATGGACAACTACCTTTCTTGGATCTAAATATCACCAGGAATGATACAAAAATAAAATTTGGAATTTACAGGAAGCCAACACATTCAGAAAATTATATAAAAAATAATAGCCACAACCCAATTACACATAAACATGCAATAATAAACAGCCTTACACACAGACTTGTCAACATACCCATGGAAAAAGAAGAATATTTCAAGGAACAAAAAGCAATAATACACATAGCAGAAGAAAACGGATACAACAAAAGTTTGGTGTTGAAGAAAATTAGAAAATCTAAACTAAAGAAAACCATTAAGGAAGCAACCACATTTATTAAAGAAAAAGAAAGCAACAGCATATTCAGTTCATTCACATATCATCCAAAAACATTTAATAAATTTAAAAAGATATTCAAGGAACAAAATATCATCTTGGCACCTACTAATAGATACTCAATTTTAAAATTACTAAATTCAAAAACAAAAGATGAAATTCCTTCAGGCAACAAATCTGGAATATACCAAATAAATTGCAAGAATTGTGAAAAATGCTACATAGGTCAAACAAAAAGAAATTTAAAAACCAGAGTCAAAGAACACTTTAGAAACATCAGATTGAAACAAGAAGACAAGTCAGCAGTAGCATTTCATTTTTGGAATGAAAACCATGACATTGATCCAAATCCAAAATTATTAAAAGGAGTGATAAACCAAAATAGATTGTCAACATGGGAGAACATATTCATCTGGAAAAATAAGGATCGCGTAATGAACTTTGAAATCCCGCCAGCAGATAATTTGACAAAAAAGTTCATAGTTCCACCACCAGAGAGAGCACCCAGTTGCCAGTTGGGAAGAGATTGAAAATGGAGGCCAGGGCCTTTGAAACTAGTCTCTCATAAATATATGAAAAAGTAAGTGACGAGTGTCAATAAACCAACCACAAATAATTTTTATATTAATTTTGACGTCACTGTTACTAAATTCCTCCAAACACACATAAATTAAGCTACTACATGGCAAAGCGAGAAAGCATATCAGGGAAAAATTTGCAATGCAGAGATGTTTACCTCAGCTTATTGCACATACATGGCGAGTCCAGTGTATGTATAGTATGTCCAGATATAATCATGTCTTCTAGACAGCAATGTGTCATATCAGCAGGCGCGAGGAAACATATATAGACACATGCAGCTTCCAATTGCTCTATTTGTGTTTCGTAACTTACTGTACATCAACTTACTAATATAAGAGACGATCACAGCGTTGGACACCTGAAGGTCGATATGCCTCAATACTCTGTCAAGTAATAACAGGCATTATAGTCTGTAGATCTTTTGTGAGGTGCAACAAGATTTTTTGGTATTAGTTCTTTTTTACAAGTATAGCTTGAGTCAGCAGTGAATCTTGAAGATAAGAATTATGACAATTCTAAAGAAGCTGTAATGCCTGCATCCATGACTATTTATGTATTTTGCAAATGCACTTTATTTCGGGAAGAAGTACTTGAGCTTGGTGCCTTTCCATTTTAGATGTAATAAACTCCAGAATATAGGAACCCTATTGTAGGAAATAAGCAAGTGAAGCCATTCATTGGATAAAATGCAGTGATATATGCTTTTTAATAAGTTATCTTTGTATTTGTCCTGAATAAATCTTTTTATTCCTGCAGCATGAGTTATATGTTTGTTGTTCAGGCACTGGCTGCAACCTCTGTTATGTGGAGAGAGTGGAAAATGCAGAACTGTTTGATGGAGACAAATCCAAGCCATATGTTGTCATAAACACAGAATGGGGAGCATTTGGTGATGACAGTCGGTTAGACTTTGTACGCACAGAATATGACAGGGAAATAGATCAGCATTCCATCAACCCAGGAAAGCAGCTGTAAGTACAGTTTATTTAGCTTAATGTGGCGAGAGAGAGTATGCAGAAAATTGTAAGAGTAGAAACGCATGTTGAGCATTTTGAGGTTAGAATGGGATTGCAGATGCTGTATGAGAACCAAAGTATTCCATGAACATTACTGAAATCTGATTTTACATAACATCTTAAGAGTGAAATGCAACTCAGGTGTGTATGTATTCTCACGATGAGCAACTAACAGCAATGTTCATATACAGTTCTGTACTCTGTATTGAATAAGGGGCACATTAGTGGGCTGCAAATCAGACACATCTAGTGATAGTGACTAATAATACTGTGACTGCTAGGGTTACGCAGAATCAAAAGTCTGGTTTGTAGAAATTTAGAACTCTTTTATTGCAATAAAAATACGTGAAATTGATCAGTTATCTTCAAGGTCAACTCTGTGCTCTGCTGCACATAAACAAAAGAAATCACTGTGGTACACTTCAAACATCCACTGCTGCAATAACCATCATACAACTGCCGCTCTAACACCTTGCGGGTTTTCATAACCCCAGTCATTGTTTCTGGAAAGCTGTAGACCTTTCGATAACATTCACAGCAGCAAGACACAGACAGAAAATTCCGGAGCCTCTCTCTGTCTTTCTTTCTCTTGGCAAGCGTCCAGCTCTCCTGCCCATGTGCCCAGCAGCACAGCAATGCCATCGGTGACAACACTAGTACAGAGGTATTTTTTAGAGGTGGTGCGTGACCTTGCTGGGATGTGCGTAAGTGACGTTATGCAAATCAATGGTGGGGGTAAGATCTCTGCTTTCACCAGCAGACTGCTGATAAAGCTAGTGGGTTAAATGACAGATGACTAACCTGACACCCCTTTCTCTTAGAAATAAGTGGACTCGACCATAAACTACTGCACGACATTACGTCATACGCCACATCTGGCATGTTAAAAGAATAAGACTAATGTGTTTTAAAACTTCTGGTTTTAAGCAACAATGCTTGCTTTCATCTGCATTTGATGTATTTATCAAGACGATACAGTTAAACAGGCAATGAAGGAGAAGAAGAAAACTTACTAGGGGATATAATGAAAGTAACTGGGTACTCCGTTTTTCAATGTAATGGAAAATCTAAAAGAAGTGTTTTGGAAAATTGGACTAGATCTGAAAACAATTGTGCTAAATGTAATGCTTGTTGCCCTTTCTTCATCTGCAATGTTGTAAGATAAATATGTAATATCAATTGCACGTCATATTGCTACATTCTAGTTTTCCTTGAAAAACTAATGGAAAAGTATGGAAATATTTTTGGGAATATACCAAACAAATGTTTATGAAATGCTGCATTAGAATTAGGTGCTCTGTAAGTCTTAGGATAACCCAGTTTTTTGAGAACATTATGATTATTTGTGCATATTCCAAAGTTTTACAATTTACGACTTTAGGCTACATTTATTTGTCTTTACCTTGTTGCTACCTTGGCTTACATGGCATCCTGATCTTCTGCTCTGTCAGGTAGCTCTTAAACTCCATACCTCCTTGTTACTTAATTAGCCCCCTTTCTTATATTCTTTACATTTCTTGTCCATTTTTCTTTTACTTTCTGCAAGAACTCACCAATACTTCTTACCTTCTTTTCCTCCCTGCCCGTTAACATTTTTATAGCTACTATCCTCTTCTCTACCTTCTCCCATTTTTCCTCCCAAACCTTTTTTCTTCATATTGCAGCCTCCTCGTATTCTGTTACATAGCGTTCTATGCTTTCTTTTCTCCCACACAATTTGCACATTCCCTTTTCCCTACCTCGTATACCTCTTAGGAATATTGTTCCTGTTGTCATCCAAGCTAGCCCTTCTCTCTCTTGCCTATTGCAGTAATCTACATTTGCTTCTCTCCAATTTCGTTTTATTTGCTTGTAAAATTGTAATGGTTTCATATTTTCTAGAGTTCCCCATTTTTCCTGTCTTTCTATATCTTCTATTCTGTATTTTACTAATTTACCTGCATTGCTTCTATTCCTTTCCTCTAATTTTTGTTTTTTTGGTTTTTATTTTATTTTGTCTCCAACTGTAAAGCTTTTACATGGATCGTCAGTTTGAATATACATAAAATTATATTTACAAACATGTTTACAAAGTTGAGAAGTGTAAATAGCATATTCTATGTAATGTTTATATTCTTCCACGGAGTAAAATACTTTCTGTAATAAATACGTTTTGACAGCCTTTAGTTTTGTTTTCCTGTTTTGTTTTTCTCCATATATCTCCCATTCCTATTTTTTTCCATAATTCCTCCTATCTCTACCCACCAACTATTTTCAGTTCTCTAATCTTCTTTGCTATCTCATGCATGATTTCATAATTTCACCCTCTTTGGCCAAACACCTATACCAAAATGTTATTATTCTTTCCATTATTCCATTTCTTCTTGTCTTTCCTAATTCTACTAAAGCTACTTCCCTAGGTGCTGATCTTGGTAAGCCATTATGATTATATCATATACACTTATGGATGTTGCAGGCATGAGAAAATGATCTCTGGAATGTACATGGGAGAAGTTGTGAGACTTATTCTAGTCAAGTTCACAAAGAACAATCTACTGTTTGGAGGGAAAGGTTCAGATCTTCTGTTCACAAGAGGCAACTTTTTCACAAAATATGTCTCTGAAATAGAGAGGTGAGTACAATATTAATAAATACATTGGTTACAAAGAAACATCAGATGAGCAGCTCTTACCCTGCAATATTCATTCTCATACTGTGGGATTAACATAAACTGTTTTTTCTGGCACAATATTTAGCAGTTCCGTGTAAGAAAACTTTGCATACAGAGAAGCCCTTAAACACATGGTTTGCAGTAGTTCCTTATTCATGAGAGACCTTGGACTTTTAGGCCTTCAAAAGCTCATTTTACAAGCATTCCAGTAGGAAAAAATTACATACTAGTTTCTTTTGACGTTAAGGCACTTTTTACAAGCATTCCAGTAGAAAAAAATACCTACATTCCTCAAAAAATGGCTAACCCAGACTACAACGGACCCCAGAGAAATAGATGACATTATAAATCTTACAGATTTATGCATAAGGAATAATTACTTCATGTTTAACCAAAAATTCTACAGACAATCAAAAGGATTAGCTATGGGGAGCCCACTTTCGCCTATTTTAGCAGACCTATACATGAGCTATTTTGAAACACACATAGTAAAGGCCTTCCCACAGATTTATAAATTTTGGCAGAGATATGTTGATGATGTTTTTGCTATCATTCCAAAAAAACGTAGAGAAGATTCTCTAAAATTACTAAACCTGCAAAATAATCACATCCAATTTACTATGGAAGTAGAAAGAGACAACACCCTACCCTTTTTGGACCTCAAGATAACTAGAAATCGTCATGGTGTAGATTTTGGAATATACAGGAAGCCCACACACACATAGATAATTACATAAAGAAAAATGAATACAACCCAGTTTCACATCAACTAGCTGCCTTTAGAAGTCTAATTCACCGGCTATACAACATCCCACTGAGTAAGGAGGAATTTTTAAAAGAACAACAACACATAAGACATAGCGGTATTAAATGAATTCAACCCAGCCATCATAAGGAACATGATGAAGAGAAAGGAAAAACTGAAGATAATATAAAAAAATACCACTCTCACACCACTTAAAAACACAAATTGGCAATATAGAAAATTCACCTACCATCCATGGGCTTTTAGAAAATTTGAACGAATCTTCAAAAGACTAAACTTAAAACTAGCACCCCAAAACAAATTCAGTCTGAGGAAACTGCTAAATAAACCACTGAAGAATACAATCCCCAACAATTTGAAATCAGGAATTTTTCAGATTAATTGTGAAACCTGTGAAAAAAGCTACATAGGAAAAACTAAGAGAAACTTGTTAACCAGGCAAAAAGAACACCAGAGGAACATTAAGTTGAAACAAACAGAAAAATCTGCAGTTTCACACCATTTTTGGACAGAAAACCACAACATTGGCCACAACATTAAACTGTTAAAATCTTTAAGTACACCCATAGAATTGGATATTTGGGAAAAAATATTCATAAACAAAAACCGTGATAAAGTTATAAATTTTGAAATCCCGGCATTAAATGAAGTATTAAAACTTAGTGCCCCTAACACCAGATGGCAGAGTGATCGGAGCTCCGTAGTAGTGGAAGAAGAGGAAGGTTCATTTAGTCACCAAACAGCTGAGGATGAGATCTAAGGATCTTGAAAACGTTTCAATTATATAACAACAAGTAAGTGAAGTTTGAGTGTAAACATAGTGACTCATAAATCAAACTCAAATATACCTAAAATAGGCTTTAAAACTATCAAAATAGGCACTAAAGATACAATAAATTATGAGTAGGTAGAAACAATGGACTTCACTTATTTTTAATTAATGAATGACTAGTTTCAGTAGATCTTACTACCATTCTTAAGTTCTTGATCCAGCTGAGGTACTGAAGACACAATTTTTAAATATTGTGACAGCGATGGTTACGTAGATTCGAAAATCTGGTTTGCAGAAATTTAGAACAACTCTTGCTGTAGTAAAAAGACGTGAAGCTGACAATCAGCTGTCTTTGAGGCTGACTCTGTGTTTTGCTGCACGAAAAAAAATGAATGAAATCACTGCGATAGACTTCAATCATAGACTGTCGCAATAACCAACAAACAACTGCCGCTCCTAACACCTTGCAGGTTAATTGATGGAAATTATTCATTTCTTCACACTAGCCATATACAGCCTAAGTTGACATGAAAAATTCAATGCCATGGATTTCAACCACAGATCTGTTGGTTTCTGTTCAGTCGCTCTTACCCATTGAACTACCAAGGCCAACTTGACGTCCTGACATTAAATTCTCCAATTGACTCATATTTCCTCGGTAAACCACTAGGGGCTCTTGTATCCAAGATACACCGTTTGTGGTGACTTACTGTTGTAAGTACTTGAGTCCCAGGCTTCATCATTTAACTCTTATTATTTTAGTTAATTGATGGAAATATATTGACTTTTTCATGTTGACCATCAATCCAATACCTTGCGGGTATTTATACCTCCCCAGCCATTGTTTCTAGAAAGTTGCAGACCTTTCGGAAACTTTAGCAGCAGAAACGATGGGCAGAATGTCCTGGAGCCTCTCTGTCTCTTTCTCTGTCACGCGCCTGGCTTCGGCTTGTGGCAACAGCACAATGCTGCATAGTGACAATATTATTTTTCCCAAACCATTAAATCTATTAGATCATTTGATTACTTTAATAATTTGGTTTCTGGATTTATTTCATGGTTAAATAACTAAAAATGATCTGCCATGGCTGATTTATCAATCTGTTTATACCTAATATTTCTAAAATGTTCCTTCTACGTCTGGTCTTTCCAATGTAAACTCGATCACAATCTAATAAAACTTACCCATGCCCTAGTCGCTGTAATGATAACAGCAATAAACAGAACTGATGATACAAATAAAGATTTGTGAAACTAGTCTCTAGAATTTTGTGGAGAGTTCATCACTTTTGTCAAAAAGATAAGTGATGTTTGTGGCAAACAATTATATTTTACGAGGGTGGTCTGAAAAGTTTCCGACCTCAACATGAAGATGGCAGCACTTGTAAATAAAAGCTAGTGAATTTGTTGTTCATCTGTTGACAGTTACTCACCAAATTTCAGCTATTTTGAATGCTCAGTTGTTATATAAAAGTCGTTTGAGTGAGTTGATGTGAGTGCTTTTATGAAAATGGACAAAATCGAGTATCGAGCTGTCAATAAATATTTGTTTTTAAAAGGCAATACGCCTACGCAAATCAAAGATTAGTTGGATTCTGTGTATGGGGACTCTGCACCATCATTTACTACAGTGAAATTTTAGGCAGCTGAATTTAAACGTGGGTGTAAGAGCTTGGGAGACGAATGTTTGGGACGTCCAAAACTGTAACCACTGACAAAAACATTGCCAAAGTTCACCAGATGGTGCTAGACAACCGCCAAATTAAAGTGAGAGATAGCAGAAGCTATGAACATATCGAAAGAATGTGTTTTTCACATATTAAATCAACAGACATAAGAAAGCTGTCCGTGCATTGGGTACTGCATTTGCTCACGTTAGACCAAAAACGTGTTTGAATGAACATTTCCAACGCTCTGTTGGCGCAATAAATGCAAGTTTTGGCGCCAATTAATTACTGTAGATGAAACCTGCCCGAAACAAAAATACAGTTCAAACAGTGGACTGCAAAGGGGAAACTGGCTCCAAAAAAAGCAAAAACTGTTTTTGAGACTGGGAAAGTGATGGTGACTTTTTTTTGGGATAGTCATGGAGTTATTTTAATGGATTATTTTCAAAAAGGAAAAACTATTACAGGGGCGTACTACGCATCATTACTTGACAAGCTGAAGGCAGAACTTGCGGAAAAACGGCCACATTTGCAGAAAAAGAAAATCCTGTTTCACCAAGACAATGCACCGTCTCGCACCTCAGCGGTTGCAATGGCAAAAATCCAGGAATTACAGTTTGAACTGTTTGACCATCCGCCTTACTCATCAGATCTAGCCCCAAACAATTTCTTTTTGTTCCCTCATATGAAAATTGCACTCGAGGACAAATTTTTGTTAAATGAAGAAGCAATCACCTTCGTGAGCAATTATTTTGCAGAGAAAAATGCTGAGTACTATTTGGATGGGTTACAGAGATGGGAGCATCGCTGGGAGAAGTGTGTAGAGTAACACAATGCTTTGTATCTTTATTTAGGTCGGAAACTTTTCAGACCACCCTCATATTGTAGTATTTATATTGGTTCAGTGTTGCTAGCTTCTATTTGTACATATTAAGCTTTAGTTTATTAGTCCACATAAAAATTAGTCACTGTCTAAAATATAGTGTCTATTAATGAGAACAGAAGCATCCTAAGAACATTAAATTTCTCGGACTCTAGCCAGGTAAATTCTTGGTTTTAAGCAAAGATGAAAAACTTCTGAAGCACTGGTCTCAGATCGGCAAAATTTCGTTATTATGCTTTCAGAGAAGCTTCAATTCAATTCTCACTTCAAATGTCTGTTCTTCAGCAGTCCAAGAGAGTTATAATTTATGTTGGTTTACTTATAATAACTGAGCATTTTTAAAAATTAGGTAACTCATGTCTGTAGGTTCCTGTTAAGGTATGGTTTTCATTGTCATATTTTGTTACTTATTTTCAGTGACAAACGAGGTAGCTACATAAACTGCAGGCAGGTATTGGAAGAATTGGGGCTGAATCACGCTACAGACCAAGACTGTAATAATGTACGATATGTGTGTGAGTGTGTATCAAGTCGTGCTGCACATTTGGTGTCGGCTGGTGTTGCTACCATCATAAACAAGATGGGACAGGAGAATGTAACTGTTGGCATCGATGGCTCTGTGTACCGTTTCCACCCACATTTTCATGATCTGATGGTGGAAAAAATATCTCAACTTATCAACCCAGGCATCAAGGTGAGTCATTCAGTTAATTATTGGAGCAAGATGCAAGGCAATAAATTCTTGTTCTCTATTAAAATTAAATTTCATTTCCTACATTGTGGAATTAGTATGTAAATGAAAATGTGAAAAACACTGATTATGCTTTGACTACTAGAGGGAGTGAAATTTTTGATTTTTGGTGTTCTTGCATCAGAAAGGAGAAGACAGTTGTCAAAAGAGATCTTAATTCAGATGCAAAAATATAGGTTTGTTTCGAAATTAAAAGTATGATGATTTCCAGATTTGCAATAGTTTCCTGAATTATCAACAATGGGAAAGTCTGAAATTAATGAAATTGCAACTGTCATGTGTTCAGTGGTCCATATACTTGACAAAAAATAAAATTTATTATGGTTACACAGGTTCTTAAAGACTTGCAGATATACCAAATGCGATTTACGGTAGTTTCCTTTGAAAGGCAAGGGTCTCCTACCTGCCAGTAGGGTGAGCTAATCCCTCTTAAGCTTGCTTCTGTGAACTACGTTCAGTGTTAATATAATATTGTACAGTAGCCTAACGAAGACATTCTAGGTAAACATTAGCAATAAATGGAGCCTGGAGTACTAGTTCAACTAGAAATTATATTCCTTAAATACGTATCAAATGTAGTCGCACGATGTATAGTGTCATAGAATATATTGCATATTTATTCATAAATTATACAAAAATAACTTTTGTTTATATTCATATATCTGGAAAAGATATCATTAATATTTACAATGTGCACAGTAAATGAAAAGTTTAACTCGTTGTGACAACACTACATTACATCTGTGTATATACCTTGTTACAGTAAACAACAATATAACATTTTGAAGGTTTCAAACAAAGGAAATCTTCTGTTCTCCATACATGCTCTGTATTGGAAAAAGCTCTCTCTGCATCACATGTGACGGGCAAATTTAAACCAAAAGTAGGAGCTACAGTTTCCTTTTTTGTGCATCACAATTTTCTCTAGAAGCTTAATTTTACACAGAGTGGAATATCCTATATTTTTCTGGAGAATGTGTGTTAGTTTCTGCTGCACCTGTAGAAGTATTTCATCTCTTCTTGGCATAGGCAATATGCACGACGTTCCACCAACAGTATGAGTTCATGACTAACTCAGTTGACGATCTAGAACCTCGTGCACAACTAACTTCATGAATTTTTGGCTAAACTTCCAGGCCCTAGTGATGACTATATCTCAACCAACCAACCAACCAACTCTTTAATTTAAAATGGTTCACAATTTTAAGTTGCAATAGGGATTGTGCCCATGTCAGATCAGTGAATGTCTTTGTTTCTGTGTTCTGTTTTATTTCACATTATTAAAAAGAGTTGTAAACTTAATACAATTTTGAGTCGAACTAATACTCAATGCTCCATTTATTGCTAGTATTTACCTAGAACGCGTTTCATTAGGATCTTCCTAACATCAGCTGTTGTCGACTAATGGATGTCGGTTCAGTGAACTCCTCGGAGGTTGTAGGTGCGTCTCTGTCGGTATCTTGATGAACTTGAAATTTGGATTTTCTTCAAAGGTAGTATCGAAATTAAACAATTTACTTTCATATTTCTTTATAAAGATTTTTTCCCACGTGGTTAATGCAGCTGGACCTTGGACACTTTTTAGTAAGTGAATTTCTCGTTCTAGGTCATGATTTTCCTTCCAAAAATGGTACGCTACCGCCGATTTATCTATTTCTTTATTCCTGATGTTCCTAAAGTGCTCTTTAAGCCTAATGTTCACGTTCCTTTTTGTTTTTCCAATGTAGAATTTGTCACAGTCCTTGCAATTTATCCGGTACACTCCTGATTTTTTGCCTGTGGGTATCTCCTTTGTATTATGTGATTTCAAAAGGTGTTGTACACTAAATTTGTTCTGTGGGGCCAAAGTAATATTGTGTTCTTTGAAGACTTTTTGGAAAAGGTGTGTAGCTCTGGGATGATACGTAAATTTTCTGTATGAGGTTTCATTGCTAATTGGGGAGACTTAAGTTTCTGCAAGCCATTTACCTAACTTTATGCTTTACACAAATATACTAATTCATTTTATTTTGTTTCAGTTTGATCTCATGTTATCCGAGGATGGAAGCGGGCGAGGAGCAGCTCTAGTAGCAGCAGTAGCGTGTAGGGATAGATGAACTTGTTTGTAAACTTAAATCAATTGATGGTTTGTGTATATATATGTATACTAGGCCATTTGGGTTCCTATAGTTGTTGTTGCTGCTGCAGTCTGCAAGATATGTTTGCTGTGATAGAGGAAGATTGCAATGTTGGCCTGGACCATATTTGAAAACATTTAGAAAGAGCTTGTAAAGAGTGCAGAAGTTTTGTTTTAGTATTGTAATTATTGATCAGTCCTTTTATCTATTGTAAATTATTGATATTGTTAAAACACATAGCTTTTAGGAAGTTTTTTTTAAGTAGACATGTTAAGAATTATTTTAATTATTTTCTTTAATTATGTGAATATATGAAAATATTTTCAACTCTGCATACGATTTTAGATGAAAATAAACGTTGTTTTACATATATGAACTGTTTTATATTTAAAACTCATTTTCCCAAGATTTTGTACTTTGAGAAATCTTTATTTTGCAAAATAATGAGGTATGATATATTAGCAGAGAAGAGAAAGGAAGAAAAAAGAACTTGATGCTATAAGGTTTAAGAGGTATTTAATGAATGGCTTTTTTGTCTTCAAATCTGTTGTGAAGATAGGTCAATTGCCAAGTTGTGATATTTGATGTAGTTCAGGGGCCGTTCTACCTTGATGCATTTGAATCGCTGAGTCACTTGTTTTTTAATAACTTACATGGTTATGTTTTATCTAATAGCATTTAATTTTCCTTTATAAAATTTCTCCAAGTTATATTTTGTAATGGAACCGCTCCCTTGGCACTTGCGTGTCGATAATGCAGCTAGATTACTTCCAACTAATGATTCGTTATTGAAAGGCCAAGGTGACCATAACACTTACGGCGAGTGAGGAGAGGTTGGAGGGGCAGAATGCATTGCTGGTTACCATGGCTAAGGATTCGATTCATAGAAGCCGTGTACACCACACCAACTGGTGTTGCCAACACAATACAGGAGCTTCTTCCTACTCTTTCGTTTATTTGAAAAGAAATTTGTTGGTAGAAGTGGTGACCCGCTTGAAGCAAGCCCGTATGTCATGTGCTACTCTCAGTTTGCATCCTGTGTAAAAAGGTAATTTTTGTGTGATCAGTGATTGTCTGATACGTGAAGTGTTTAATTTTTCATATTTAAGGGATTTACAATGAACCCAACACACAACTTGGTGTCTCCAAACACCCTTTTCTTTATGGAAAAATAACAAATCTGACGTGGTAAATGATGGTAAGCCAACACTAGTACTATGCTTAGAAAAAATTTGCAGTGGAGCATCTTGAAAATACATCAGGAAATCTAAGACTCACTGGTATGAGGAGCATAATCGTGTCAGATTAAAGGAGCTGGGAAAAAACTAACAAAATTGAGACACTCTTCGGGAAAGCTCACATCTATATTGTTGCGGCAAAGCGGCGCAAGGAACGAGTTCAAAGGAACAGACAGTACAGTGCAGAGATAAAAGCTTAGCGAAATGGTGGGGAGAAGGAGACAGATTTCTGGAGAGTTTGTCTTTCTTCTAACGCCGTCCTGATTGTTTGAGAACATTCTACGAATTTCTGGAATAGTGAGTAGCTATAAAAGGAGCTGCCACCTGCCACTGACAGTCAGTCGGTAATTGGATGCGTGCGCATGAACAGCTGTAAAAGTGAACTCTTGTGGTCGATGACCTTGCAAGTTGTATGTGTATGTGACATAATTGTGTTTCTACGGAAATAAAGAGCAATTTTTAGTGTTTGTAACCTGGACTTTTAATTTCACAAACCCACAAAGTCACAATATATTGTAAAATACAAGGAGAATGTTAAGCTTATTAGGCTTTTCATGAATATCCCATTAGGGAAGTAAACAAGAAATGACATTTCGAGG
This sequence comes from Mantis religiosa, assembly GCA_030765055.1. NCBI lineage: Eukaryota > Metazoa > Arthropoda > Insecta > Mantodea > Mantidae > Mantis > Mantis religiosa. Next base: position 164,401,649 of record CM060955.1, on the reverse strand, counting down.
ACATAATGAAAGCCAGGATTCTTTAAAGGCAATTTTAAGGAATTTTTGGATTCATATACAGAGGGAAGCCCCATCGAGATTCAAAACCATTATTCCAGAATAAAATCCATTTTTGCGATGCCGATTTTGTGAATTTAGGTTAGCCAATTTTCCAAGTCACCTAATCAGTTTGCCCAGAGCTGCGCCTGATGGAGTTTTAAAAAAGTTTTAATTTGGGTTCATTAAATTTTGTTTTAGTTAAATTAAAATATGAATTCCCAGCTGTAACATGATTGTCTTTCTTCTCCTCCAGAAATGATTTACAATACCAAAATTAATTACTGGATTTTATTTTAAATATATTGATTTTAATTCCTTTCTTGGAAGTGTTGAAAACAGTGTTATGATAAATTAACTTTAAAGAGAGTCGATTAATGACACTAAGCAACACTTACTTTTAAATTTTTCTGGAACATGTTTCTGAGGCTTTGCCTCTATCATCAGCCGGTCGAGGGCCGGCTGTTGATAGAGGCAAAGCCTCAGAAACATGTTCCGGAAAAATTTAAAAGTAAGTGTTGCTTAGTGTCATTAATCGACTCTCTTTAAAGTTAATATTTATTTTAATTCTTGTTTAAATTGACACAAATAATAATCTCAAGTGTATTTACTCTTTAAGCGTACTTCTATAAAAGATCAAGCTAACACTTCTTACGTCTTTGCTCTACGAAGGTCAGGCTTAAGTCTGTGCATCTTTTTATGAAAATTGAATTTTTCTTCTCCATAGGAACCAAGCGTTTCTTTATAACTTCATTCTTAGCAATCTATACAAACGTCTTATTTATTTTATCAATTTGATTTTTGTAAACATAATTTAAACATTATACTTTGAAATTCTTTAAATAATTTTAAACTTTAAATAAAATTTAAGTTAATTGAAGGAAATTAGTAATTTCTTCACACAAGCCGTATATAAGCTAAGGTATTGGTTTACCAGGAAAATATGAGTCAATTATGGAATTTAATGTCATGACGGCAAATTGGCCATTGTAGCTCAAGGGGTAAAACAACTGGATGGAGACCAGTAGATCCATGGTTCAAATCCCAGCCATGGCATTGAATTTTTCATGTTGACTATATCAGGAGCTGGATACCAGTAGGAGGAAGCTTTGGATACCAGTTGCAGAAGAGGAAATTTTAAAATTGTAGGAAACAGTCTTTCGTAGTTTGTTATAGCAAATAAAGCTGTAGTAGAAATGTAGATTTGATTTATATTGTTGGTGTAGGAGTAAGACTGTTTTAGATAGATTAGGTGAATAGATTTGTAAAGTTACTGGAATCCAGTAATCTGTAGCTTTAGTTTGTTCGTTAAGGTAGGAAGTAGAATATATCTGCAAAATTTGTGAATTGTTTTGTGTAATATGATTTAAAAATTAATAAAATTAAAAATGAAGTTTGCATAATAAGGCCTGGTATAGATTGCAGAAACCAGGCAATTAGATATGCAAATTTTATTTTATTTTTTATTTATCAACTCTTTATCAGTCCAATACTTTAGCCTGAATATGGCTAGTGTGAAGAAATGAATACAGTTTGGCTGACTGTTCTCCGGCTCTTGACATTTCTTGAGAGGGGGAAGCAGGCTGTTGCCAGTTCTTTAGCGGGAATTTCAAGCAGAGGAACATGCATATTTTAAATATTTCACGCATTTGCATATTTCGCGAACCAGTGGCCATATTATTATAATAGCGCTAATAATAGGATTTACAAACACTAAAAATCGGAATTTACGCATGCACAAAATAGCCAAGAAAGTGCACCAGAGCAAGCAACTAAAGCCACGTGGTCCAAATAAAAGTTACCTGGCAACATGGTGCTGGGTTTGCGAGCCATGCCTAGCAGCGACAATGCTGATTGGCGCTAGCAGAGTTTTAACTTCCTGACCACAACACTGGATGTAGACACTCCCAGTACTACCAACAGAAGCAGCTAGTGTGCTTGAAAGGTGTGAACAAAATATTCAAATGCAGTGATGTTGTAATGAATATCTTGCATAATAATGAAATTTTCAAGTTGGATTTCAATGTTTTAAAGCTAATATAGTCCTACATTTTCATTCTAAAGATAATTTTGAGTTCAATTACTGTACATTGGTACTAACCTTTCCTCTCCTCCTCCTGCAACTGCAAAACATCAGAGCCGGAGATCCAACGGCCGTACTGTAATTTCAATCAATTAACTTATTATAATAACAGTTAAATGATGAAGCCTGGGACTCAAGTATTTACGATAGTAAGTCGCCACAAACAGTGTATCTCGAATGTGAGAGCCCCTAGTGGTTTACTGGGTAAATATGAGTCAAATGGAGAATTAAATGGCATGATGGCAAATTGGCATGGTAGCTCAATAGGTAAGGTGGCTGGATGGAGACCAGTAGATCCGTGGTTCAAATCCCAGCCGTGGCATTGAATTTTTCATGTTGACTCTATCAAAGACCTTAGCCTATATACGGCAAGTGTTAAGAAATGATTAATTTCCATCAATTAACTAAAATAATAAGAGTTCAATGATGAAGCCTGGGACTCAAGTACTTACGATAGTAAGTCGCCACAAACGGTGTATCTCGAATGCGAGAGCCCCTAGTGGTTTACCAGGGAAATATGAGTCAAATGGAGAATTTAATGTTGTGACGGCAAGTTGGTCATGGTAACTCAATGAGCTAGAGCGACTGGATGGAAACCAGATCTGTGGTTCAAATCCCGGCCGTGGCATTGAATTTTTCATGTTGACTATCTATAAAATTCTAATTCTACCATATGATTGCTGTAAACTGGTTAGCTAATTAACCTCGAAATTATCAAAACGAAATATGGCGGACATGATAAAGCTTAGCATATTAGCCACTAGATGTCAGTGTATAGCGCATTTCAAATTTCAAAGTTGTCATCTATGTTTACGGAGCTAAATGAAACTTACCGAATGAGGACTTGTAACCCGATTGCTCTTCTTATTGCGCGCATACTGTACTGTCACATCTTGGACTGTATATCTGAGCAATAAGGAATACATATGCTAGTTCTGCCAACTCACTGGTTAGCTGTTGCTAATAAAAACTGTGGTCTCCAATTCTCCCCATGAATGGTCTAGGTCTTTCAGGTTAACCTCATTCCATCCAGCAATGACTGGACTCATTTGAGGTGGAGTACCTAGAGGGTGAAAGCCCATTATCTTTAATGATGGAGAAATTAGAGATCCTACAGCTTTTACTGTAGATTCTGAACCACGTTGAGGATACTTCACATATGCTATAAAGAGTATGGTATTAGAAGGTATATGAGGTGGAGCTAGGGAGGGCATGCCTAGAGCAACTGTCCTACCATAGGCGTGGAGAGTTGCCTAGTTCGGAACACGTGGCACAAGTGTGAGCAACAAAGATTTCTCTTTCTCATACGCCCAAAATTATTACTGGAATATGTGTTTGGAAGAATTTAGTAACAGTGACGTCAAAATTAATCTCAAACTATTTGTAGTTGGTTTATTGATAGTTTCAAAGGCAATCACCTCCATTTTCAATCTCTATCCGTTCGTCGATTTGAACGATGTGACTGGGACCGATAATTTTCTCCCTTGCAGCATACTTGGTGTCATTTGACATCATGCACACTTTGCAGCAGCAGCCGAACCAGTCCAATACAATCTGTGAGCTCATACATGTATTTCCTATGGAGCACTCCATTATCGTCGTGTCGTAGGATTATTTATGTGCAAAGCAGTGCATGAGTAACAAAATTTGACCAGGCGCTAATTTAGCCTGCTCAAAAAATGTTCCTTTGCACATGGACTGCATCGCCTATGTCTAGGGCATTTTTGCAGAGGTTGGCCACAAGTTTTACAATACTTTCTCATGTTGGCTGCAACACGAGAACTGGCTGTTCGTCTGCTTGCGCATGCATATATGTGCACCTTTGGACTTAGAAAATATTCTTGCATCGCACAAAAGAAAGTTTCTCCTTAATTTCGAAATACTGTCAATTGATTCTGTCTTTAAGAGTTTGGTAATACATACAAAAATATTGCAACATTTAGCGACCGTAACGGTGACAACAAAGGAAGTGGAAGTGACTGATGAGGTAAACAAGCCTTTACAAAACTGATTTCAACTCCATTCTGTGAAATTGTCACCAATTTCTTTAAAAGATAAGTGTAGTTTGTTACAAATATATTTTATGTAGAGCTGAATTACATTTCCTTTCTTGGAAGTGTTGAAAACAGTGTTGATATAATAAATTAAATTTAAAGGGAGTTGATTAATGACACTAAATGGTCAGGTCATCACCTGAAATTTCAGATTAAATCGAACTAACCAAATTATGCATAGAACAAAATTTCTTCCAGTTTCAAACAAAATATTTCCACCAAACTTCAGTTTTAGCATTGGGCAACTCTCTATCACCCTTTCTGGCCGATTTGTACATGAGTGCATTAGAAATAAGGATCACCAAAGGTTTCCCTTGCATGTTCAAATTCTGGCAACGATATGTAGATGACATTATTAAATTTTAGATGAGTCGCATTTTTTACACATCTGCTTCACTTTCGTACCTATTTTGAGGACATGTTTCGCAAATCTTCGTTTGCATCTACGGCTCTTGTGTCGCACAAGAGCCGTAGATGCAAACGAAGATTTGAGAAACATGTCCTCAAAATAGGTACGAAAGTGAAGCAGATGTGTAAAAAATGCGACTCATCTAAAATTTAATAATTTTTCGCTTCACTGTGGTGTTCCAATACAGTTGAATCTCGATATATGTAGATGACATGTTTGCAATAATACCAAAAAAACACATCAGTGATGAACTAAAACTTTTAAATATCCAGAAAAAAGCATCAAGTTCACTGAAGAAATAGAAAAAGAGGAGTATTTACCATTTTTTGATCTAAAAATAATGAGAAATAAAAACAGACTAAACTTTGGCATTTACAGAAAACCAACACAGACAGACAACTACATAAAAGCTAATGGCTACAACCCAAGATCCCACAAACAGGCAATCTTCAATAGTTTAGCACATAGAAGAAGAATACAACAAAATAATTGAAATAGCACAAAAAAATGATTTTCCCAAATCATTAGTAGACAAAAAAGTGAACTTAGCCCCCCCCCCCAAAAAAAAAAGCTAATAAAGGAAACCACAACCCTCTCGGCTACAGAAACTAATATGGTTTTCAAAAAATTCACTTACCATCCATGAGCCTTTGGTAAATTCAAAAAAGTCTTCAAAAAACAAAACATTAAACTAGCACCAGTCAAATTTCTCCTTAAAAAAACCTAATTTGCTCAAACATCAAAGATGCCATTCCATTTAACAAAAAATCTGGTATATATCAAATTGAATGCAGTGACTGTAGTCAAATGTATATTGGAAAAACCAAAAGAAATTTAGAAACAAGAGCAAAGGAACACTTTAGAAACATAAAATATAAACAATTAGAAAAATTAGCAGTTGCCATGCATTTTTGGGGAAAAAAAAAAAAAAAAAAAAAAAAAAATCCAGAACCAAAACTACTAAAACATACATCAGGAAAACAAGAACTATCCACATGGGAACAAATCTTCATTTCAAAAAATAGGAACAAAGTATTCAATTTCGACATCCCCCAGAAAAATTTGTTCAGCAAGTTCCTTGAACCGTCACCAGAGGAGACCTATGACAAAATATCGTCAACTACACCAATGAGAACCAGTTGATGGCCGGCTGAGGATAGAGGCAAAGTCTCTGAAACATGTATAAAAAGTAAGTGTTGTTTAGTGTCATTAATCGACTCCCTTTAAATTTAACTGAATTACATGTTTTTAAAATAGATAAGCTATACTAGCCTCCCTCTTTCGCTGCGCTATAATGAAGGAAGTATAAGAGGATATCTTAAGATATGCCTAATTAACATACTTACAGATGATCAGAAATAGGATGTTTACTTCTTATGGGATGTGTATCAATTAAATTTCAAGCAAATATTTTGGAAGGTGATTTATGGGGGCAATTACTTAAGTTGATCATTAAATTGTTAGGCAATCATACTTGTTACTAAAATTAGGCAAGTGAGTCAACCTTGTATATACTTTTCTCCACTTACAAGTTTTTTATGAAGACTAGTTTCTGGGGACTTCTCCCCTATCGTCAGCTCTGTGGTAGACTGATGATGCATCCGGTGAAATTCCCGCTGTAGATGACGTCATCAAACTTACCAGGACACTAGATGGCAGCACAACACCAAGCCAGATGCAGACACCGGATGCATCATCAGTCTACCACAGAGCTGACGATAGGGGAGAAGTCCCCAGAAACTAGTCTTCATAAAAAACTTGTAAGTGGAGAAAAGTATATACAAGGTTGACTCACTTGCCTAATTTTAGTAACAATGGCACTCCACTTTCTGAAATACTTCTTTTTATTCTATATAATCATACTTGTATCAGAAAGAAGCAACACTAAGTGGAAAAGCCATAATAAGCGAGATATATACTTTTTTTTTCTTGGATTAGGTATTAACTTGAGTTCTGCTTTTTTTCTGACAAAAACAAACATAAATATTGATTTTAAAATTATATTTATAACAATTTGTACAATACATTTAGATAATTATGAAAAACAGACTCTTAAAATGTTGAATACAGAGAAGTAAGTGTAGTTTCAGCACAAAAATGTATATCTTGACTTGATCAGCTCTGAATATTAAGCTTTCACACACTATTATGCTCAATCCCTTGCTAAAAGCAATTAGTCAAACTTTCTTTATGCAGTTCCTAAAACCAATCTATTTAATACAATTCTATATTAAGTGACCATCTGTATCTCCTGGGGATACGAACTACATAAAGCTACAGGAGATCCAAAGCAAACATTTGTACCAACTAGTGCAATTTCACACAAACAATGTATGAAGATGATGCAAATTAGTCCATGAACCAAAATGTTGTCGCCTGAGAAAACCTGCTGGAGGCTTGTGAGAGAGTTTGTCATTGCCATCACTTTCAACGTCATATGATGGTTCTGAAGTAGAATGATCATAACTTTCTTCTGGACGGGGTTCACCGTAGTTTGTTGAGCCAGGTGATGAACCTTGTTCTGGAAGATGACATACATTATCTGGTGATTTGGACTTCTTTCGAGCAAGATAATTCTTGTAGTCTTTGGCAGCTTGTCGTAAACGCATTTGGAATTCTGGTAATCCTGCATAAAAATAGAAACACTAATTAACTCAAGTGCATTAAAGGTATGTTTTACGCTCCTCTTGATATAACAATAAACCAAAAGTGTTAGAAGTATACAAAACAAGTACTAAGCAGCAGAGTAATAGACCATAAGATTCATTGCACTTGGATAGTACATGTGCGGATACTCCTTCATATTTCATGGTGAAGGAATGAGTGGATAAATCTGCAATTTCATGCCATTTCTGGACAACCAACCATAACTTCAAACCGAACATTATACTGATCAACCGACCAGAACTGGACACATGGGAAAAGATCTTCATTTTGAAACACAAATAATAGTTAATGAATTCAGATTTACTGCCACCAAGTACCCTCTGGAAGTACACACCGCCACATGATGCTGCCATTATAGACAACCATTACAACACAGATCAGTTGGATGCGTTCTGAAGATGGGAACACATGTTCCGAAAATGTGTTAACAGAGATTAAAATGAAGTGATGTAGTGTTACTAGTAGTGAACAGCTGTGTAAGCTGTGTTGTGGTCGTTGACCTTGCAAGTTGTATTGTGTATGTGACGTAATTCAGCGACTGTAAAAGTTGACAAAGTGTGGTTCTACGGAAATAAAGAGCAATTTTTAGTGTTTGTAACCTGGACTTTTAATTTCACGAACCCACAAAGTAACAATAATACTAGATTACTAAATTAAAATTTGAGATTTGGTCCTTTTCATTTGCAAGCACAATTAGTTTCAGTAGCCTCTTTAGCCAAATTTAAATCTATTCTTAAGTACACAAATAACTGTTTCTAGCTTCTTCCATATATAAATAAATGATGATGTTAGGAAGATCCTAACGAAATGCGTTCTAGGTAAATACTAGCAATAAATGGAGCATTGAGTATTAGTTTGACTCAAAATTATATTAATTTTGTGCTTCATTGTATCATAGTCCTTACACATTGGAATAAATAAATAATTTTGTTTGAGCTGTCAAATCCCATCACGCTTGAAGACTTAACCTCTTCACTTGTAAATGAACACTTCTGTAAAACAAACACATGCTATTTTCACTATTTGCAATAAGTAACTGAGTATCCTCACTGACCAGACAGGTTAACTATGACTTGTTTTTGGTGCTTAATGAGAGTGACAGGCAACCCTTACTGTATAGGCTTGTCCACTAGTTCCAAAGAATTTGTCATATGCCAAATTGAGTATTCGGAAGCTTTCACGGCCGGAGTCACAATTAATAAAAGTTTCTTCCAGGCTTAGAAGCCATGGTCTGCTTAAGTTTAGATATCCAGACGTTTTGTCCACACCTTCGGTGGACATCATCAGTGGTGTGGGCTAAATCTTCTTGGCAAAGATTCAGGCACAACTGCGACGTTTGCTGGAGGTGACATATTTATATCCGAGCTGCTGCTAGAGGATTGGCTCAACTTGAGTGGAGGATGTGCGCTCTGTGGGTGGGGTTTCTCTGTTCTGATAGCTGATTGGTGCTCGTAATATCTCTGCATTTGAGTTTGTTTTATATCTTCAAGTATTGAATGCCAAATTAAATTTAATTAATTCAATTAAACATTCCTTTCTTGGAAGTGTTGAAAACAGTGTTGTTATGATAAATTAAATTTAAAGGGAGTCGATTAATGACACTAAACAACACTTACTTTAAACACTTTTAAAGTAAGTGTTGTTTAGTGTCATTAATCGACTCCCTTTAAATTTAATAAATCAATTAAACATGCCAAATTGTTTAGCGATAACTATACCACAAAGGGGTTTTCAGGAAAATCCTTACACTAGAAATTGCTTTTCATATAGAAAATGTTTTGAATATGTTGATTTTTCTCAATAATGGATCTAATGATTTAGATTAATGATACTTCTCTGACGGAATGAATGTAGATCTTCAATTTTTTGTAAATAGCTTCAGAAGCCCTCTACATTCTGAATGACCTTTGCATAATTAAATATAAGAGATATATCTGAGGTAAGGGTCTACCTGAGAAGTTGGGAGCCGCATGCGACTCCGTGGGGTGTTCCAGTAGGATGGTACCTAGGTTACAACACCCCCCCCCCCCTCCATTACTTCTAATAACGTCAGAAGTACCAGTAGTGTTAAGGGTCCGCAGTGCCTGCACAAGGCGGCTGAAGGGGTTAGAACCCCTCTTCTAAGGCAATGTAAAAGATACAGTATACAAAAAAAAATGTAGATCTCTTTAAAGCACATAATTTCTGTACTTTTTTTTTTTTTTTTTTTTTTTTTCGGAGGGTGTTTGTGGAGATAGTTTGCCAGTTATTCCTTTTTATTGCTTTGAATTTTTAAATACTTATGCTCTTCGGAAACATGAGTCATTCATTCTTTTTTCTCCTGGACATGCAAAAGGGAGCTGAATTTTAAATTCATTATATAGCAACCAGCTCATAAAATATTTAACCTTCTCTTAATTTAATTCCATTTCCATTGCATTTATAAACAAATATGTAATGCAAGAATTTCTGCAAATGCTTATCTTGATTAACATGAACAAGATAGAAGAATAGGGAGGAAAATATATGTAAATATAACACAACAGTATTTTTTTTTTTTTTTTTTTTTTTTTAAATTTCTATTGCAGAATGTGGTTAAGGCAAACACTTTTTGACCCTCCCTGGCTATTGATGAAGTGAAAAACAAACAAAATCCAAAATTACAAACCTGTTTATTATATGTTTCTGTAACAATACTTACCTGTTACGGCAACCCATGAAGTTATTGATGGAGGGACATTCACACCAGGATTATCAAAGTATGTTAAGCTGAATTCCATTCCAGGCTGTAGAACAAACAGAAATATTAACGTGCTTGAAAGTTTGAAAATGGTGTTACTGCACACATCAGACATACAATATATAAATGACAGAATGGAAAGTATAAAATTCCAGTATAAAATCCATTTTTGTGATGTTGATTTTGCAAATTTAGGTTAGCCAATTTTCCGAGTCACTTAATCAATTTGTCCAGAGCCGCGCCTGTTCACCTTGATTCTCAAAATAAAGCTCAATTTCTGTATGTTTACTGCTACTTGTGCACAGCTGATTCATCAACACTGTCTGAATCTGAATACTCTTCATTTTCAGTAACACTGCATGATGCAATAGTACCTTCCTCTGTAATCAGTTTATAACCTCCGTCATTGTCGATTTGCAATCAGTTGTCAATGTCTTTTTCATCAACATTGGAACAACCATTGATATATGAGGCAATCAAATATTAACGGGCCTTTGTTTACTGCGCACGCATAAAGTGCCATATGGGTTCGAGGCTTTTACAGCACATGCAGTGAGGTCCCTGGAAGGGGACAGTGGCTTTGGGAACTCGTTTGGCTCTGTCCCTCAGTTGCTGCCAAGATGTCTGAGAGAGAGAGGTGCATCCAGGTTTTGCGCAACAAGTAATAATCAAATTTCTTGTCAATGAAAATGTCGGTGCAGCTGTCGGTTACTCCCACAGTTTGGGGAAAGAACCCTTTCATGGTCCAGAGTTAAACATTGGTGCCATGAGTTTAATGAAGAACGTGAACATGTTGAAAACTTGGCCCACCCTTGCCACCCATGCACCAGCATCAATCCAGAAAACATCCAAACTGTTCAAGACATCATTGAAGGGGATCGCCACATCACAGTGCTCGAGATTTGTCAACTTCTCATAAGCTATGGGGGAGTGCCCAATCAATCATTTGAAGGGAGCTGAAATTGAGAAAAGTGTCAGCTTGTTGGGTTCCGCGGTATCTCACTGCAGAACAGAAAGCAATGCAAGTTCAAATGTGTCGCACGATTATCACGCACTACGAAGAAGAAGGTGATGCTTTTCTGGACAGAATCATCACTTGTGATGAGACATGGATGCATCGTTACACACCCATATCAAAGAGGGCCAGTCTGCAGCGGAGGAGTGGAGAGCAACCGCCGGTGAAAGACTTCCTGCGCAACTGGCTCCGCACCCGTCCTTATACTTTCTTTGAAAATGGCATTAAAAACTGCCTGTCCGTTGGAGCAAATGTATAGAAAAGATGGGTGAATATGTAGAAAAGTAAGAAAAATATTAATTTCAATTATTCTTCATGAATACATTTTCTGGAGTGAAAGGCCTATTTATATTTGATTGCCCCTCGTATTTAAAAATATCTATAAAATCTTCTTTCACATATATTTTTTTCATCTTCTTCAATCTTGTTTCCTGGTGCAAGTCACATACACCAGGCCAAGACTTCCTCCATGACTTTATCAAAGTTTCTCTTTCAACCTGGTCCCAAGCAGTTGGGGTGAGTGCAATGAATTTGACTGTGGCAAGAAAATTTGAGTAATGTACCTAATGAGAATAGCAATTTATCATCTGTAAAATAAGTCTTCATGTGGATAATAGTAACACATCCTTTTTTTTTTATACATTTATGCCTTAAGAATTATATATTTATATCTTAAGAACTTTGTTTCTAAATATACATTACCTCATTAACATTTTTAAGAGCCTTTATGACCATTATGGACCAGTATTCAGTCACACGAACAGCATGGGATTTTCTTGGTACATTTGGATGTTGAGTTGCTTTATTCATCACTAAAATGAGGTTTCTGTCTTCCATTACTAGGAATCGGCGATTGAAAACATAATCTCGGTTTGAAAACATTCGCTGGAAAAGAAAGCCTTTTCTTTATTACATACAAAAATAAAATTGATCTTAGCAACTCTAGAACATACATGCTCATCTTAACACATGATTAGATTTAATAGTACTCCACACAAAGATTCATGCATTGTAATTGTATTAGATGTAAAGTTGTACTTACATACTATTTCTACATACTACCCCTCAGCCAGCAAGAATATCAAAACGAATACCATCAAATCTTAAAAACTGCAATTAAAAATGGATATGGAAAAAACTTGTAGATAAAAAACTAAAATCATTCAAACTTCAAAAGAGATTAAAACAGATCACAGCTCTCACACCAATAAAACCAGAAATTAGATTTGCTAAATTTACTTACCACCCCTGGGCCACAAAAAATTTCCAAAAAATATTCAAGAAATACAATATAACATTGGCACCAAAAAACAATTACATTAAAAACCTACTTCACAGTAATAATACTGATAAGATAAAACCAGAGGAAAAGTCAGGCATTTACAAGATTAAGTGTAAAGACTGTGAAAAAATTTACATAGGGAGGACAAAAAGAAACATAGGCTAGAAAGAAAGAACACTTCAGGCACTTAAGATACAAAAATATTGATAAGTCTGCAATAGCAGCTCATTTCTGGTCTGAAAATCATGAAATTGAAGATAGCACCGAATTACTAAAATACGTACAAAAACATAGTGAACTCGTCATATGGGAGAGAATATACATAGAAAAACATAAAAACCAACTAATGAACTTTGAAATCCCGCCCGAAAGAGAATCCCACATTTAAGTTCATCACTAAATCAATAGATGGCAGCAACAACTCCAGAATTACCCACACCACTGGATCAAGCTTTAGTCGCATAAGAGCCGAAGATGCAAACGATGATTTGCGAAACATGTCCTCAAAATAGGTACGAAAGTGAAGCAGATGTGTAATAAATACAACTCATCTAAAAATTAATAATTACATACTATTGTCACGAGGCCGCTCGTAAGCGAACGCCGGGAGAGAGGGAAAGAGACAGTTAGTGCCCAAGACACACCCAGAGTGAGAGAGAGAGCAACAGAGGGAGAAAGAGACGGAGATGGTCTGGATGTTTCTCTCCATGCAGAATCATAGCTCGCCATTCTTCTTTGTCACCAGAACTACAGGGGAATACCAAGGGCTGTCAGACTCTTCAATCACTCCCCTGGATCTCATGTCCTCCACCATGTCCCATACCGCCACTTGTTTTGCCAACGCAACAAGTCTAGGTGGTTGCCGAATCATCCAAACTATCTCCATATCTTTTTCCCTTTGGGCGTGGCTTGGGCACTATCTGTCTCTTTCACTTTGCGCTTCCCTCTCTCTCGGCGTTTGCTTATGAACAGCCTCAGGACACTATTAATAAATAGCACTTGAAGTTAGTAACAGTGAAGCAAATTCTTCATGTGTATATTCTAAATAATAATGTTTCATTTATCTTGTTTTGAGAGTTTTGGATTTAAACATGTTCTTTGTTTAAAAATCATAATTGATAAGAGTTCAGATGTTAGACAAAATGCCTCTCTTACTGGATGTTTATCAAGATAAACAAAACTTATTATCTTAAAAAATCTTTTTGTGGGTGCAAGGGAATATGGGAATACAATAGGCTTTAAGTGATAGTCAAATGTTTCAAAAATGGTTGCTATGTGATGCTTTTTAAATTTTGTTCTCTTTGAATAACCAAGGTTTTTTTTTTTTAAGAATGATTTTCTATAAACAAAAATAATAAATAACAGAAAATTCAACTCAGTAACAAGAAATATTTCTGAAATGGATCACGCCACAAAAAATGTATTTTGCATAAATTGCATATTTTAATCAGATCTGCATTTTTTGTGCAATAAGAGTTTGTCTACTATGGTTTACTAGTTATGCAAAAGTCATCAGAATGAAAAGGACTTCTGAGGACACTCCTAGAAAATTCAAGTTATACATTTCATTTGTCATGAAGATATCTTACATGAAATGTAGTTTAATTATAGAGCTATTTTTGACCAAAAGAATGGAGAAACTTTCTTTTGTGTGACACAAGAATATTTTCTAAGTACCAAGCTGCAAGTATACGCATGTGCAAGCACACAACCTGCAGGTCCTCACGTTGCAGCCAACATGAGAAAGATGTGTAACACTTGTAGCCAACCTCTGCAAAAATGCCCCATACATTTGTCCAACACCAGTGCAGAAAAACATGTGGATGCAATTAGTGCAAGTCAATTTTGGAAAATACTGACCATGTTCCCTCTCAGGTTTTATTGCTTTACAAAAGTAGGTTTGCTGTCCAGCAGAAGTGCCTATTGTACTGTTAGAAGTGAATGAAGGCTGTTCATTTTTTGAATATTTAAGGTTTGTTAAGGTTTGTTGAAAATCAGGAAATGACTTAACAAATCAGTAAAATGGAATTGTCCTTTTACGAGGGCTATCCAGAAAGTAGATTACGTTTTGGAATAAAAAGTAAACAAAGTATAGGAAACAAATTTTATTATATACAGATGAAAGCCACACTCAAATACTACTTTTCGACATAGTCACCATTCAAATTAAGGCATTTATCGTAGCGATGTACGAGCTTGGAAATTCCTTCGTCGAAAAATTCGGCCGCCTGCGCCTTCAACCACTTCGTTACCTCTTCTTCACGTGTTTCACCCATGTTTCGTCACCAGTAACGATGCGATCGAGTAAAGAGTCACCATCCTTATGGTAAACGTCCAAAAAGTTCAACGCTGCAGCCATTCGCTGATTTTTGTGGTCCTCTGTCAAGATTTTTGGAATCCATCTTGCACAAAACTTGTGGTAACCAAGCTTTTCGCTGATGATTTCGTGCAACAAACTTCGCAAAATTTGTGGAAAACTCAAAGAAAGTTCCGTTATTGTGAACCTTCGATTTTCACGGACTTTAGCATCGACTTTTTCGACAAGTTCGGCAGTCACTATGCTGGGTCTCCCACTTCGATCTTCGTCGTGAACATTGGTTCGGCCATTTTTAAATCTGATGACCCACTGACGCACTCCACCTTCAGTGATAATGTTGTCCCCATACACTTCACAAAGTTGCCGATAGATTTCTATCGGTTTACAGTTTTTTGCAGTCAGAAACCTTATTACTGCACGCACCTCGCAGCTCGCAGGATTTTCAATTAACGCAGACATTTCAAACCGTCACAGTATCTGAACGGAGCACAGCACGAACCTCTCACTAGCACGGCTAGATGCCGACTGAGCTGCGCAACGCTCTGACCCCAAGATGGCCGCGCTAGCCCCGCCCCTAGCGGAAACAGACGAAAACGTAATCTACTTTCTGGATAGCCCTCATATTTTAATAATGAGGAGGGTCTGCCTTCCATTATTATTCGACGAGGATCTGCTGAGGACACGGATGTTGTGTTCTGAATGCAAAGCCCTTAGTGTAATTAACTAGGTAGTGCAATGTAGGTATTTTGTAGTTTGTTTGCTAGATAGTGTAATACAGGGACAAATAAGACTATTGGCAACATTGTGTTCATTGGAGAAACAAGGATAATTTGGCTGCACTGAATTCTTCAGTATAGCTACATACGCAATAAGTAAATAAATGAACAATTAAGTTATGACTTCAGTAACGTTAAAAGAATGCCCTCCGGTACAAAATTGCACTAAAAGCTAAAGAAATCATATTAAACATCATAGGTGAATATAAAAACATTTTAGTTGTATAAATAGTGCAAAGGACTTAGAAAAACTTGCAGCATCACATATTAGAAAGAACAGTCAAAAGTACATTTTCGAAAAATGTTCCAGTTGGTGAAAATCTTCATGTCACATCTTTGGGAGATGCTTAACTTAAATACAGTGTTAATTTTAACTGAATTTTTGATTTTGGGTTATGCTGTTTACCAACATTTTTTTCTAAAAAATATTCCTTTTACATTCAGGAGACCCCAAAATTTATATTTCCAGTGAAATCTTGGTACTGAATTTTTGGGTAGAATGGAATACCTGGAAGCATAATCAAGAAACACAGTAAAACTTCAAGATCTAACACTCCCTCAATAGTGTACAATTTTTTTTGCGAAGTTCACTTGCATTGGTAACAGTGTGTGTGTGTGTGTGTGTGTGTGTGTGTGTGTGTGTGTGTGTGTGTGTGTGTGTGTGTGTGTGTGTGTGTGTGTGTGTGTGTGTGTGTGTGTGTGTGTGTGTGTGTGTGTGTGTGTGTGTGTGTGTGTGTGTGTGTGTGTGTGTGTGTGTGTGTGTGTGTGTGTGTGTGTGTGTGTGTGTGTGTGTGTGTGTGTGTGTGTGTGTGTGTGTGTGTGTGTGTGTGTGTGTGTGTGTGTGTGTGTGTGTGTGTGTGTGTGTGTGTGTGTGTGTGTGTGTGTGTGTGTGTGTGTGTGTGTGTGTGTGTGTGTGTGTGTGTGTGTGTGTGTGTGTGTGTGTGTGTGTGTGTGTGTGTGTGTGTGTGTGTGTGTGTGTGTGTGTGTGTGTGTGTGTGTGTGTGTGTGTGTGTGTGTGTGTGTGTGTGTGTGTGTGTGTGTGTGTGTGTGTGTGTGTGTGTGTGTGTGTGTGTGTGTGTGTGTGTGTGTGTGTGTGTGTGTGTGTGTGTGTGTGTGTGTGTGTGTGTGTGTGTGTGTGTGTGTGTGTGTGTGTGTGTGTGTGTGTGTGTGTGTGTGTGTGTGTGTGTGTGTGTGTGTGTGTGTGTGTGTGTGTGTGTGTGTGTGTGTGTGTGTGTGTGTGTGTGTGTGTGTGTGTGTGTGTGTGTGTGTGTGTGTGTGTGTGTGTGTGTGTGTGTGTGTGTGTGTGTGTGTGTGTGTGTGTGTGTGTGTGTGTGTGTGTGTGTGTGTGTGTGTGTGTGTGTGTGTGTGTGTGTGTGTGTGTGTGTGTGTGTGTGTGTGTGTGTGTGTGTGTGTGTGTGTGTGTGTGTGTGTGTGTGTGTGTGTGTGTGTGTGTGTGTGTGTGTGTGTGTGTGTGTGTGTGTGTGTGTGTGTGTGTGTGTGTGTGTGTGTGTGTGTGTGTGTGTGTGTGTGTGTGTGTGTGTGTGTGTGTGTGTGTGTGTGTGTGTGTGTGTGTGTGTGTGTGTGTGTGTGTGTGTGTGTGTGTGTGTGTGTGTGTGTGTGTGTGTGTGTGTGTGTGTGTGTGTGTGTGTGTGTGTGTGTGTGTGTGTGTGTGTGTGTGTGTGTGTGTGTGTGTGTGTGTGTGTGTGTGTGTGTGTGTGTGTGTGTGTGTGTGTGTGTGTGTGTGTGTGTGTGTGTGTGTGTGTGTGTGTGTGTGTGTGTGTGTGTGTGTGTGTGTGTGTGTGTGTGTGTGTGTGTGTGTGTGTGTGTGTGTGTGTGTGTGTGTGTGTGTGTGTGTGTGTGTGTGTGTGTGTGTGTGTGTGTGTGTGTGTGTGTGTGTGTGTGTGTGTGTGTGTGTGTGTGTGTGTGTGTGTGTGTGTGTGTGTGTGTGTGTGTGTGTGTGTGTGTGTGTGTGTGTGTGTGTGTGTGTGTGTGTGTGTGTGTGTGTGTGTGTGTGTGTGTGTGTGTGTGTGTGTGTGTGTGTGTGTGTGTGTGTGTGTGTGTGTGTGTGTGTGTGTGTGTGTGTGTGTGTGTGTGTGTGTGTGTGTGTGTGTGTGTGTGTGTGTGTGTGTGTGTGTGTGTGTGTGTGTGTGTGTGTGTGTGTGTGTGTGTGTGTGTGTGTGTGTGTGTGTGTGTGTGTGTGTGTGTGTGTGTGTGTGTGTGTGTGTGTGTGTGTGTGTGTGTGTGTGTGTGTGTGTGTGTGTGTGTGTGTGTGTGTGTGTGTGTGTGTGTGTGTGTGTGTGTGTGTGTGTGTGTGTGTGTGTGTGTGTGTGTGTGTGTGTGTGTGTGTGTGTGTGTGTGTGTGTGTGTGTGTGTGTGTGTGTGTGTGTGTGTGTGTGTGTGTGTGTGTGTGTGTGTGTGTGTGTGTGTGTGTGTGTGTGTGTGTGTGTGTGTGTGTGTGTGTGTGTGTGTGTGTGTGTGTGTGTGTGTGTGTGTGTGTGTGTGTGTGTGTGTGTGTGTGTGTGTGTGTGTGTGTGTGTGTGTGTGTGTGTGTGTGTGTGTGTGTGTGTGTGTGTGTGTGTGTGTGTGTGTGTGTGTGTGTGTGTGTGTGTGTGTGTGTGTGTGTGTGTGTGTGTGTGTGTGTGTGTGTGTGTGTGTGTGTGTGTGTGTGTGTGTGTGTGTGTGTGTGTGTGTGTGTGTGTGTGTGTGTGTGTGTGTGTGTGTGTGTGTGTGTGTGTGTGTGTGTGTGTGTGTGTGTGTGTGTGTGTGTGTGTGTGTGTGTGTGTGTGTGTGTGTGTGTGTGTGTGTGTGTGTGTGTGTTTTTTTTGTTTTGTTTTGTTTTGTTTTGTTTTGTTTTAATGTAGGTCCTCCAAGGTTAAGTCATATCGGAGATGAATGATGAACGAAATGATGCTCAAATGAGTACAAGGTCCAAAAGAGAGCAATAAGAATAATGGAAAAAATCCCTAGGAGACAATCATGTAAAAGTAGCTTTAAAAAGCTTAAAATACTCACATTACCCTGTTTATATATATTTGAATGTCTCAAACAGATAATAAGAAACCACATAGAAGGAAAAAATAGAAACATTCATGAATATAATATAAGAACAAAACAGAACTACTTTAGAAATAGGTTCAGGGGAACATTAGCTGCCAAATGTATTGAAAGTACTGCAAAAAATTTATACAATCATTTACCTCACTCTATCAAGGCAATAAATGAAGAAGTGAAGAAAATTCACTTACCTAGTGGAAAATGCTTTCTACTCAATTGAGGAATACAAAAAGGGAAGAGAGACTTAGTTTATTAAATTTTGTTATCAATCTATTGTGTATATCTAGAACTGCTAATAAACTGTAAATAGATGTATTTGTTTTATTATTGAACTGTAAAAATGTAATTGTAGTGTTACGTTTGACGATGCTTTGTAAAACATGTTGCAAATGGCAGAATAAAATCTGAATCTGAACTTAGAGATACTTGACATTCATCTTTCAGAGTAAGGGAGAACCTCCAACATTAAGCAACATCAGACGACTATGTTCAAATGAGCCTAAGGTACATAGAGCTTTGAGTTACTAGACATTCATCTTTCAGGATAAGGGAAAACTTCCAACATTAGGTCATATCGGACGATGAATGACATGTTCAAATGAGTACAGGGTACATAGAGCTTAGAGTTACCAGACATTCATCTTTCAGGATAAGGGAAAACCTCCAATGTTAAGTCATATTGGACGATCAATGAAATGATGTTCAGATGAGTACAGGGTACACAGAGCTTAGAGGTACCAGACATTCATCTTTCAGGATAAGGGAAAACCTCCAATGTTAAGTCATATCGGACGATGAATGAAATGATGTTCAGATGAGTACAGGGTACACAGAGCTTAGAGGTATCAGACATTCATCTTTCAGGATAAGGGAAAACCTCCAATGTTAAGTCATATCGGACGATGAATGAAATGATGTTCAGATGAGTACAGGGTACATAAAGCTTAGAGTTACCAGACATTCATCTTTCAGGATAAGGGAAAACCTCCAATGTTAAGTCATATCAGACGATGAATGAAATGATGTTCAGATGAGTACAGGGTACACAGAGCTTAGAGGTACCAGACATTCATCTTTCAGGATAAGGGAAAACCTCCAATGTTAAGTCATATTGGACGATGAATGAAATGATGTTCAGATGAGTACAGGGTACATAGAGCTTAGAGGTACCAGACATTCATCTTTCAGGATAAGGGAAAACCTCCAATGTTAAGTCATATTGGACGATGAATGAAATGATGTTCAGATGTGTACAGGGTACACAGAGCTTAGAGTTACCAGACATTCATCTTTCAGGGTAAGGGAAACCCTCTGTTAAGTCATATCGGACAATGATGTTCAAATGAGCCCCAGTCCATAGAGCTTTGAGTTACCTAATATTCATTTTTCAGGATAAGGGAAAAGCCCAGGAAAAGCCTTATCCAGTTAACTTACGCTGACTGAGATTCAAACTCAGGACTCTTGAACATGAGACAGTCATGCAACCACGTTTGCTACCGAACTGGACAGTTTGTTGATGCTCTGTGTAGAGCTGCAAGCATCAGTGAGAAAAGAGGGATTTTGTGCGTGACCACAAGAGGCTGCTTCACATTACACACAAGAAAAAATACTAAAAGTGACCAAGGAAAAACTGGACAATTACAGTATTTTCAGTGTGTTTTTGGATTTATATTTTAACTAAGTGAATGCCTGAACTTTTTGGCTCTATTAACAACATTTAAAAGTAGTATCATATGAATAAAAGTTAAAGTGGTGCTTAGGTAGAACAATGGGACAGAAAACGTTGTTCCATAACCAACAGATCTCCTTGGACTGCACCCTTAGCTTTCCTTTGACTTTACTTCCTTCTGAATGCAGGTAAAGGCCTTTAAGGCCAATGTGCATCCTAAACCTCTTTCTAAACATGCCTGATCAAAACATAAGGATAATCCTATTTCAATTGATGCTCTATATTATAGAATGCACTTTAAAATTTCTAAACCACATAAAGTAATTGCCATGCACTCAAATATTTTAATGATGCATACTGGCCACTCCATCTCCCAATAAACAATGTCACTATTGGATCCTTCCTCTTGTTCTATCAGCTGCAGATTCACCACAGTCTTGTCCCACTCTCTGCGAAACTCTGTGTCAATCTGTACTTGCATGAAGTCCTTGGCTGTCACATCCTGATAACACCCATACACTGAAAACACAACATTCAAAATAGATATACATTAGCATAGAAACTAAGAGCAGCAGTGAACAGAAAACATGTTCTCTCAAGTGCATGTTAAGAAGTACATCAAAATATTGGATGTGAAACAATCAGACAACTTATGCCTGATTTCACGAACAGATGTTAAGACTTAACATGAGTTTAGCAATAGTTATAATAAAAATTGCATTTCACCAATAAGTCTAATTTCTGTTGTTAAGTCCTTAACAATTGTAAATAGTCAAGATGGTAGGCGTGAACACAGCTGTTAATGGCGATTTGTTATATTTAAGACTGTCTAAATGGCATTCGTAATAGAGTACGGTCTATGAGGAGAAATGATTTTGAGGAGGTATCAGAAGAAGATTTTCTACGGAGGTATAGACTGTCGAAACAAGTTGCTATGAAGGTTACTGCAGAAGTACGAGAGAGGTTAGAACATACATTGTAAGGAATATGCTGATCTCGCCTTTGCTTCAAGCATTAATAACTTTGCGATTTTATAATTCACTGAATTATGTGGATAATACACTGTCTATCTCCCGTCTTGAAACGTTCAAGTCACTCGTCACTTGTCCTTCACAACTCATTTTAAATTTACGTAATACTGACAAAGTTGCTTCGTGCTTCTAGTGTGACACATGCAGTTGAATTAAATTTGTTTCCAATTTTTTTCCCACATGACATGTTTCTCTTTTATATTCACTGAATCCGTCCTCTTATTTTCCATGATAGCCTTATACTTCATCACCAATTCAATTAACAATTCTTTCTCCATGGATGAGAAGTTTGTCTCACGGTTTTTGTTTACCTGCCATTTTTCAGCTGTGTGCAGATGAAAATGAAAACAAAAGTGCATTGCAGTGCATTCGGAAAATAATACGGCTCATCCATAACCTTCTATAGCTACAAGTCTCTTGGCATTAAGACGTGTTTGCTAACATTTTCAAAAAACAGGTTGGTGAAATGCAAGACATTTAACAGCTTTGTTTAGCACTGTGACAATTGTTACGTTGCATTTGTTATTGTCGATTTTAACATCTGTTGTTGAAATTGGGCATTATTATTACATAAAAACTGAAGCTAATAACAGTGAAGCACTACAAATACTATGTACAACAATATATATAATACTTGTAATAAACTTCATTTATCTTATCAAGAACTTATAAATTCCTCGCAATACTCAGGAAGTTTCCACCCGTAACAAAATAAGACATTCATAGTGAACTCGTCATATGGGAGAGGATATACATAGAAAAACATAAAAACCAACTAATGAACTTTGAAATCCCGCTAGAAGAGAATCCCACATTTCAGTTCATCACTAAATCAACAGATGGCAGCAACAACCCCAGAATTACCCACACCGCTGGATCTAGCGTCAGTCGCACAAGAGCCGTAGATGCAAACGAAGATTTGCGAAACATGTCCTCAAAATAGGTACGAAAGTGAAGCAGATGTGTAAAAAATGCGACTCATCTAAAATTTAATAAGACATTCATAATTTAAAAAAGTTTACTTACCATTTTGCTTAATAAAAAGTTTCAAAATGTTTTAAAGAATTTGGTGTAATTCTGGTTCCTCAAAATAAATATAATATAAAAAATTTATTAAATTTTTCTGAAAAAGATAAACTTTCTAATAATAAAAACTGTGGCATTTTCAACTGAACTGTTTAGATTATGACTGGGTTTACAATGGAAGAACCAAAGGTAATTTAGAAAGCAGAATAAAGTAACAGTTTATAAATATAATGGAAGCCTGAAATAGCACAGTCTAAAATATTGCAGATTCGGATTTAACGCAGGGGAAAGTATGTCCCCTGAAAAATAAAACCGTATTTTTTAAATTTATTTATATTCATTTTTTTACTTTTGAAAGTTGAGTTTATAAATGTTTTCAAAGAGCGGTTCTGCAGTACAATTTCCGCCCTCATCACATCCCTAGCATTGACCTTGGCCACTTTATTAGTGTAACGGGACATGGAAACAATAGATTTTCTGTAAGGGCTAAAACATCTGTGTCTGCGGGAATTCTAAGACCTGGGAAAGTTAAAATATTATTTCAGTCTGAATCATGTCTTTTGAGTGCACATTTACGTGTTGAGAATACCAATAAAGTGTGATCGATTTCAGGACTGGAATACACTTCCAGCATTACTGGTGACTATAGGTAAACTGCGAACAAAATGCAGCTGGAGGCGTGATTTATCAAAACTGAAGCTCTCCAGCTTTCCCCCCCCTCTACTGTCATTTTAGGCTGCCTCTCCTCTCCTCCATAGCGCAAGCTGCACTGCACTGGTCAACGTATCGAGGGGAGGAAGTCATGTAATGCTTGGATGTTGAGGAGGGGAGACGACTGTGCTCGTGCATGCGCAAACCGACCGCACACCGACCGGTCTATCTGTAATTGTATTTAAAAGTGCTGTACTTTAATTACAGACCTTTTTATGTATCTAGCTACCGTAATTTATTATTGCGAGAATGTTTCCTTACACCTCTGCAGCATTGACTTTTGTCACATCTAAGCTCACATTTCGATATACTGCAGAATTGTTATAATGCATGGGTAAAGAACGTCCCCCAACAACTGCATTATTTTGGGCTTCTACTGTATTAGGATAAATAGATTGATAAAGTTTGGATTTAACCCATTTTTTGTATCTGGGTTATGCTGTTCTCTCTCTTGCACACATGCACCCACATACAGACCTTTTTTAAAAATGCTTTTTTTTCAAAGAAATATAGACCGATCATGCGGGTTGCAGACATTGCAGACCGGATCATGTGGGTTTTCTTTACACCAGAAATATTTATATATTTCTCGACTTTGCACTGCTATATATTGTACACTCATCCGACGATATTACTCTAGGAGACTTGGAGGAAAATATCGAAAAGTCGCACATAAGCGTAATGATTTTACGTAACATTATCACTTATCTAATCTTCAAAGGAAGAGTTTAATGTCGTTAACTCCAATCCTTTATATTTTTTGATATGTCCAGTACGGAACTACCAATTACTACCCTTCAACAAGTTCATGGTACCTCTAAGAATATATTTCAGGTTAAATCTCCACATTGAAATTTTGAATGGCATACAGAGTCAAAATTAAGGACAAAGGGCCAAGTAGAATGTGAAGCAGGGGAGGTCCGGTGCTACAGGGTCACTCTTAGGAGTACATATATGTGTGTATAAGACGATGCTATACTTACTAAAGGGGAGCGCTAGGTCCAGGGAAATTGCCTACAAGGCCTTAGTGCGGCCGGTTATGGAATATGGAGTAGCATGCTGGGACCCGTATAGAGCTAACCAAATCGATCCATTAGAAAAAATACAGAAGAGGGCAATAAAATTCATAAAAAGAGGCAAGTATTTTGGGCCTATAAAAGGAGATGAGACTAAATGGGAGGAATTAAGAATTAGGCGTAAAAAACATAGGTTGGTAGCGTTATTCAAAGCTAATGCTGGTGTAAAGGCATGGGTGGACGTTAATGTAAGGTTAGATAATCCGGATTATTATGGACGAAACGATCATAGATATAAAATTAAGGGTAGAAGATACAGAACCGACTTAGGAAAATTTTCTTTTGTTAACAGAACCATTGAAGAATGGAATGAATTGCCTGTAGCAGTCTTTCAGGGCTGTCCCCTGTCGTTGAAGAAATTTAGAAAAAATCTAAATGGTTTATAGTTTAACTTTTGAATTATAATGGTATATAATATGTAAATAGAGAAGTAATTAGATAAGTTTTAAGTGACTAAAGTAAAATAATATCATGTTTGTATTGTTTACTATATTATTGTTGTAAATCTAGTATATGTAATTTGATCTGTATTCTTAACTCTGCCACCGGGTAGTACCCAATTGCAGTTAATAAATACATACATACAATACTTCTGCTTCCTATGCAGGTATGCCTCATGTTCAAGAGGTTCCGAATTCGAATCTCGGTCAGGGCGAGTTATATGGATAAGATTTTCCCCGGGGTTTCCCTTATGCGGAAAGATAAATGTACAGTAACTCTAAGCTCTATGGGCCCTGGACTCATTTGCGCATCATTTCATTCATCATCTGATGTAACTTAACGCTGAAGGTTGTAAATTAAAAAATAATGATAATAATAAAAAACAATTTCATATGCATAGTATAAAAAGCATTTCTTTAGAAGGTAACAATTTAGCCCACGTTTGAGTGATTCTACTGATTGCTCTTTGGTATTTTTTACCTTTGTAAGCATAGAGTCCTTTATCCTTCTGCTCTGTTTTGCGCCAAATTATTAGTTCTCCCTTATCTAGGAATGGCTCCCACTGTGCAAATTCTGGACCTGAAAGATGATCAGAAGCATTAGCAGTACATGCAGTAGATGATATACTACAGTAAGCTGCAAACAAAAGAGAAATGTTAGTTTATGTATTTTTTATAGAATATGTGCACTATCAAGTACCAAAAATTGTTCATAACGTTTCTGAAGATAGGATGCCAGAGAAGTGCAGTGGTTATGTTAGTGGCTTCCATGCTAAGGATCCCAAGTTCGATTCCCGACTCTAGCGCGCAATTTTAAGTTGGCCCTATCCATGCCTTCACCTCTGTCTAGCAATGTGAAGTGTCCCCTATGACCAACGTGGCTCGGAGTCCATGGTATAAGTTGTAGGTCCTCTTGCCTTACCATCATCTTCACTATCACCCTACCATTGGAGGTAATGGACACCGGCCTCTTGGTGCCTTCACCTGAGAAGAGCAAAGAGGTGTGTTCGTTTTCTGAAAGTGGAAGGAGTATAGGGAATAGATATTCATCGACGAATGTCACTAATGTACGGCAAACACTGCATGTCCCTTGCAAGGGTCAAGGTGTGACACAAGCGCTTCAAGGGAGGACAGGTGTCGTTAGCCGATGATGCATGGTCTGGAGCACCACACTGCATTATCGATGACATCGTCCAGCTGGTTGATGCACTCATTACCCAGGACCACCAAGTGACAGTGAAAGCCATAGCCGCCAAGGTCGGATTGAGCTTCGGAAGTATTTACACCATCATGAAGGAATGACTGCTCTTGCGCAAAGTGAGTGCCCAATGGGTGCCCCACAATCTTCAACCACACCAGGAAGCTTATCGAATGGCCCACAGTCTTGGTCATCTGCAGTGCTATGCTAGGGAAGGGAATGAGTTCCTGGCACGAGTGGTGGCTGGAGTCATGGTGTCATCACTTCAAACCAGAATCAAAACGACAAAGTCTCCAGTGGAAGCATCCAGGGTCACCACCACTAAAAAAAGCAAAGGCCATCCACACAAGTGTACGAAAAGTTATGCTGACGTTCTTCTTTGACCAAGATTGCCCTCTTCTGATACAACAGTGAATGCCCAGCGTTACTCACAAACCTTGACCAACCTTCGTGAAGTGATCAAGGCTCTGAGGGGCAAACAACTCACCTCGGACAACGACGTCCAGCTGTACATGCGGAACTGGCTCACATCGCAGCCCTGGGACTTTTATGAGACAGCCATTCATGACCTTGTGTCACAGTGAGACAAGTGTCACAACAGCCAGGGCCAATACTTTTAACATACAGGTTCTGGTTTCTGTAATTATGTCTCTGGCTCATTTCTTTTTGAAAGCACCTTATATAAAAATGAACATTGGTATGACTTTACTTACATTTCTTATCAGCACCAATTTTGCGAAGCTTCTGCACATATTCAAGTTCATTTATATGTCTGTAACAAAAAAAGCAATTAATTACTTGAGAACAGGTGAAGTTTAATGATAGAAGTTTAACAGAAATTAATGTGCTGACCTCATTAATGGGTATATGCATACGTTCCCAATGAGCATGTTTGCTGTAGTAGGGCCTGCCTTTTATAAGTGAGACAGTAAATACAGAGTGTGCACAAATGATTTGAGCAGTTTTGTGATTTTTTATAGTCATATTATTAAATATATTGTGAAGGTACATATTTGATGTTGTACATTAGCTATCTCTCCAAGTTTAGTTTGCAGTCATGATGCTTCTTCCTTTCACCGCAAGAGTGCAGTTATGACTTTGATGATGATGATGATAATTGTGTTTTAACGGAGCTCTACTTCCAGGACATCAGCACCCTTAAAAAACCAATGCGGTTTAAACAACTAAGTAAAAGGATAAAAAAGCTAAAAGGCAAAAGACAAATAAAATCAAGATAAAAGCAATGGTGTTGCAAAGACTACAATAGGGCTGAAAACCATAAAAACCTGTAAGCCATAAAAGGTTAAAATGGCTAAGACCTAAATTCTAAAAGTTGTGTTTAAAAAGAAAGCTAAAACTTTGCCCACCACCATCTCGTCATCCACAAGTATCTCTGCCAAACTGACTGGCAGCTGGAGAGACCTACGGAGAAGAGTTAAGCTGAAACAGTCTAAAAGTACGTGTCTGACTGTCAGCTCAGCACTGCACAGTGGGCAAACTGGTACTGGGGTCCAGTTTAATAAATAATTGTGGCTAAAATAGCAGTGCCCAATGCACAACCAAGCCAAAAATCACATCCTCCTGCTGGGATACTCAACAGGAGGTTGCCCACTGAATTGGAAGCACCTTAACCGTTCTAAGCCTGTTGCCACGCAGAGCAAACCACTCAGTGTGCCAGCACGAGACTGCCGCTCTACGGACAACAAGACCAAAACCTTCCTCAGTGACGAAGGGGATGGTAATGCTAGGTTCTACGGTGGCCACCTTAGCTACCGTATTCACCTGTTCATTCCCCCGCAAGCCCATGTGACCAGGAATCCAAGCACACACCATGCTAATGCCGCAGGCGTGTAAACCGTGGCACTTATGACTTATGCTTAACTGTATGGCCACGAACTCCACAAGCTGTAAGATGGCGATCAACATGAAAAGCGTTTGCTCTTTGAGTTTCATATGAGTAAATTGACTCATGCCACAGTTGGATACTAATACTACCATCTACCAACAGGATGGTGGATGTTCGTGACTTCCTGAGCACCAGATTTCGAGATCAATGGATAGGTCATACCAGAAATGAAGATAACGCACTGATATGGCTTCCACTTTCTCCCGAACTCACCCCTTGGACTTTTTCGTATGGGGTTATGTGAAGGATGCAATTTACACGCCCCCATTACCTACTGATCTAAGAGAACTATCGATCCACATAATCAACACATTTGGTGAAATTAACAGGGACATGCTATGTTGAGTGTGGGCCAAACTTGATTACCGAGTTGGTATTTGTAAAGTCACTCGTGAAGCACATATTGAGCACCTGTAAACTATTAATACTATATCAGAGTATATAGTGTCTGCAGTGTTCAGTCAAATAATAATGCTATAATAAATTTTTGAAACCGCTCAGATCATTTGTGTGCATCCCGTATTTTTATATGTCAAACAGGAGACCTTTTATCCCATATTCAGTAGATTTAACTGATTCTATAGAGATGTAACTACTTCATCTCATTTTGTAGGCTGTATGTCTTTTATGTGTTTGATGAGTTGATAAAGCGGATATTATTTTCAGTTTTATATATGAGTATAGATTCTTTACTTCAAAAAACAAATTTTGACAGTAACATGGGAGACTCATCTGCGCCGTGGCATAGCAGGCTAAGGCAGCAGGCCTTGGTCCCTGGCCATGGAAAGCGGTCTGGGTTCGATCCTACCCATGAGGTGCAGATTTGAAGTCCCAGGTATAGGACCGGTGCTCACTCAGCATCGTGAGGAAAGTGAGGAGCTTATGCTAGGTAAGAGGCCCTGGTCACGAAAACTAACGTTCCGGCTGGGGGATGCCGAGATGCTGATCACATCTCCTCCCCATATCGGTTGGATGACTGCCCACCTCTGCTTTGCGTAAGTGGGCATGAGGCCGGCAGTTGGGTTGGTAGGCCTTGGCCCTCTTAGGGCTGTTGTGCCAGTATGAGACTCATACTATGCATTTGCTTAAAATATGCTATTATCTACAAGGGATATTGATGCAGTAAGTTGATATATCCTGAACTGATGAACTTTCCAACAGAGGGAGTCAATTACAAGAGACACACACAACTGATAGTGAAGATAGTCACTAATCAGCTGAGGATGAAACTGGGACAGTCTGGAAAACATTTCTGTTTTTAATAGTGATGTGAGTGAAGTTTTAAGTTTTAATAAAGTATGACTCATCAAGTCTTTTAATACCAAATCTAGTAGGATCGTCAAACTGAAAAATTCATTGCCATGGCTGGGATTTGAACCATCCAGTCACTCTTACCCATTGAGTTACCATGGCCAACATGCCATTGTGACATTAAATCCTCCAACGGACTCATTATATTATCCCGGTAAACCACTAGGGGCTCTCGTATTTGACATACACAGTTTGTGGCGACTTGTAAGTACTTGAATCCCAGACTTCATCATTAAACTTTTATTTCTTAAGTTAATTGATGGAAATTAATCCTTCAAACACACCACCTGTGTATAGGCTAAGGTTGGATAAATACTCAAACTGAAAAATTCAATGCGATGACTGGGATTTGAACCACGGACTCCTGGTTTCCATCCAGTTGCTCTTTCCCATTAAGCTACCATGGCCAACATGCTGTCATGACATTAAATCTCAAAGATGTGGCAAAGACTTTCATGGAAGTGGCAAAGACTTCAAACTACTCATGTGGAAAAACATTCTTTTTTCAATTCTTACGAAAACAGCTGTATTAATTTTGATTAAAATACCATATATAAGGCATTTGTCCTGTGCCACAGCGTAGTGGGCTGGAGCATTGTACTCCGGTTCTCTGCCACTTAATGTGCTCAGGTTCAATCCCACCCTTGGGAGGTGGAGACTGCTTCAAAATATAACTTAAGGATTGAGGGTCCTAAGCTTCAATCATAGCTGAGGGATGGTTTTATAAGAGTGAAGCAGTTGCAGCAATAAGGCGTAACTGTGGGATCTGTGAAGCTTAACTCAAATGATCCATGATCGTGGGGAAAAGTTTTGGTAATATAACACATTTATAACCAGTATGTCTGGAAGATGAATGAAAAAATCTCTATTTTTCACAGTTATTACTACTACTAATGGGTTGGCACTTTCTGTCCATTATGTGCAATTGTAACATAATCAACTACTGTACTGCCATTTGGCAATTGTTTTGACATGGAGGATGGATGACATAGAGGTTCTCTTATTGATTGCATCTAATTCTAAACTATGTAACATAGCTATATGGATTTAATCACCTTTCTTTAGCCTTGCATGTGTAAGTGGGAAACCTTTACTATTTTTATTCTTACAGCCCCAAAAGTTAGCTACAAATGACTACTATATTAGGCCTATAACATGTTCATCAATATACTCTATCTCACACTAGTTTAATTCTGCTATAAACAAGGCGGAGCTGACTCAACTCGTCACATGTTAGACACTACATGCACGCACATAAGTTTCGCAACACTAGCAGTATACATAGCACCGCTAATTTCTATACAATAAATAGAGTTGGGTTACACATTAACTTATTAAATCTATGAGTTGGTTCATTTCTGAAAAAAGTAATCATTAAATTTATTGCGTATAGCACTTGCCATAAAATCGCCATATTTCTCCACGCGCTGTTTGCATTAACGTGATTTTCCGGTGTTCTTAGAGTTCCGGATGCTTGCTCTTCCATTCTGACACTATGTACAGTACTTGCGGAAACACCAAGGAGATCACCAGTTTCTTTCTCAGTGTTTTTATAGACGATTCCGGGTTTCTTTCTTTAAACACTGCGAAACAATGAGCAATCATTTGCTTCTCGCCACTTTTTAAAGGTTTGCCTTGATTGTGTTTCATTTCGGCTGCAGCGCCGGCCTGCTCCATGATGAAAAGCTTATAGATTTTAAATTGCATATACATAAGTGCTCTTGGACTTGTGAGGTATGCGAGATGTACAGGAAATACACTGTTAAATATCAGAAGCAACTCCTCACTATAAACAATAACATCTTAATCTTTATCTGTGGACTGAGGATGCAAGCGATTTGTTTGCAAACTTGATTTCCATTTGAAAAGAAGTATCAACACCAATTTCTTAAGATAAGTGAAGCCTTAGTAGCAAATATAGGAATGCAAAAATATTATATAATAGCAGTGTCCTTTAGTAATTGTTAAATAGCTTAATTTAACATAATAATAGTGTGTATAATTTCAGCTGCCTTCTGTCTAATCTATATATACTATACAGAACACATATGTGGTATGTGAAACAGAAAGATAAAATGTGGGGCTATTATGTTTATAAGAATCGAAACATTTGCATACTTTTCTCTCTCCGAAATTAGTCGCACAGAGCAGTGATCAGAAAACTACTTACAGTACTGTACTTAAAGGAGGGGTTTATCGTACGTATGCAAATAAAAGAAAATGTCTATTAACTTCGCTAAACCAATCAACAGCTTAACCGTTTTCTGTCCCAAAATCTCTATCTCTCTTCCCACCCAGATGTTTACAGCAGGATTAAACTATGTTGAGACAGAATTAGCATAATCAGTACATTTTATGGTTTACAAGGGTACTCTCGTAAACTCGACGGAAATAAATTCTTGATTGCTCTTCAAAACTTATTTGTGTAGAAGCGTTTACCACTTTGCACTAAGGGAATTTCTTTCCTACTTGGCCAGAAAATGTGAAGTGTAAAGAAAGTGAGTAAAATTAATGAGATTATCTTAGGAATTGCAATGGAAGATGTTGCTATGCTGGAATCCTGTAAACCATCCATCAGCCTTACTGTCCTCCACAGGGGAGAAAGTCTCCGAGGGATGAGATGCAGGAGGATTGCAGAAGGTTCCCACACCCTCCCTGGACAGGTTTATGACACCCCATGTTAGTACAATTACAGACCATTCAAAAACATTCTGACGGTTTCCACTTTTGTGAATAAATCTTCTCGGTTTTAGTGTACAGAATGAACAGGGTGCATGTTATTTTAACAGTTCTGCTCCTTGTGTAGCATATGTTCCCTATCACACACATTCACTGTCCTTGTCCCACTGTGTAAGGAAGCACGTTCCTTTCAGTGACCTTCTTTGCGTTGCTGGATATATTTATACCCTCGGGTATCTACGTGGGCAGCCTTCACAAAGTGAAGACCGACCGCCCTCTCAAACCAGGGAGTTACTGAGCTGTTCCCCTAGGGCACCCGGTGCCTACATGGGGCTTTCCATAGGGCAAGACCTAGATACTAACAAGCGCCCCCATCTGGTCCGAAAACACAAGACGGGTGGAAGTGGATATGCCACTTACGCGCGCCAACCCCAAAGGGGAAGGCTACCGATCAACCTCGGTGGGAGCGCCTGGTGATCTAGTACACCTTGTACTAGCTATGCTGGCTAGTACGCGGTAATATATGGCTCCCTTCACACCCCGTCCGGAGACTACCCGATTTCCCATGGGTATCGGGAACCACTGCCCCCTCGAGCCCAACCCAATCCGAACAACTCCCCTATGGGAGGGGCTCGGCAGTTCGGCCCAAGGTTCCTCTAGTAACGTCAGAGGTACCACGAGTGCTATGGGTCCGCAGCACCCGCATACTTTTATTTTAATGCTCACAATTTTGGTATGAAGACAGCAAAACATGCCATAATACAATGCTGACTATAGAGGGCTGAGAGTGCCAATGTAAGGGAGGGAGTGAAACTGCCATTTTGGTATAATTTGAAAGCTTTTTCAGTTTAATGATATTATCCATTATTTAATTTTGCATTTTTTCCCCTCACTAATCTGGATCATTAGGGAGTTTCAGTTCTCTAGGTGTGCCGGTTACTAAAGCTTGAAAAAGACGACTAAACTGCAGAATAGCGGTGCCTAGATAATGAGGTAACAGAAACAAACTGTTGCTAGCTGCAGAGTTCTGAAGTATGCGAAGGCAGTAAAATGTTGCCAACACATATTTTTGTTGTTATTCTTGTTCAAATATTGTTATTGCGTACAAATGTTACTGACCACATTAAATAGAATTATCTTTCTTCCAAGGTAGAGATTGTTTCTATCAAACAGGGCTTTCCAATAACACATGCAATGGCACATCCAAAATTATCTAAAGAGGAAGGTATTCTTTGAAACATGCACCTATAAAGTAAAAAGCAGATGGTTATAAAAACATGTTACATCTAAGAATGTGACTCGTTATGTTTTAAAGCAGATGGTTATAAAAACATGTTACATCTAAGACTGTGGCACGTTATGTTTTAAAACTATAGAAACTCACAACAAATATCTGACAATATCTGTATCTTTATATCCAAGATATTGTTAATGATTTTAGTTTGGGTGGATCTGCCTTGCAGTACTTTGCATATGTGGTGTTGGTATTTTCAGTGATGCATGTTTTCACTGTTGGCAACGCTCAGCCACTGACATCATGTCTGTCATTCTCTATACCGTTGTTCTGCAGTTTAACCAAAAATACTTACAGAAGTAATTTCAGGATAGGTGCATATTAATTGTGAGTTAAGGAGTAGCAATTGGGGTTTACCTTCACTGAAATTTTGGCTGCACTTTTTATTATACACTCCTCTGCTTTTATAAAAACATCCCACTGTTATGCTTTCAGCTTAGAGTGCTTAGTACATTTCCCTATACTTCCTTATGTGTATAATTTGTATATGTGCAATATGTGCTTTATAGCTTGTGAAAGTTTTACCAAGATGCCAGAACACATATGCAATATTTACACATTAGGGTTTAATTACATTGATATTTTGGCTATGATTTGTTGTCATTGCAACATCTCTTGGCTGCACTTTGCAGTTTAGGACTTTCAAAACCTTGATTATGCTTTGCATTTTGGTCCTAAATCACTTATTTGCATAAGGATGACAGTCTGCTAGTCCAGTTGGCAGCTGAGATATCAACTTGTAAAAGAAATAGCACATAGAGCAAACACTTGACTATCCCAGAACAAGTAAGAACTAAATCCCCAAAAGTTCACTTAAAACAGATATATTAAAAGATAAATATATTATTGCAATAACAGTAATGTATGCCTTCACAGCTGGTAGAATGAAGAAAGGCCGAAAGTTATCCAGCCTGTATATTAAAGGTCTACTGGACTTCCTCCCCAGATGAGGAAGATGAAGCAATCATACGCTCAGTGAAGCAATCATACGTATGGATACTTTTCTTCAAAGTAACAATAATTACCTCTGCATTTCTGCATCTGTGATTCTTTCTTGATCCCAATTATATGCTGATATTCCTACAGAGCCCAGAATCAATTCTTTCCATTTTCTTGATACCTGCAGTCTCATTTTACGAATTAGATCCTTTAATGCAACTTCATCCCAAAGCTTGTTGTAAAGACTAAAGATCTGCTGGCCACGTCTGATTCTATGCGCTAGGACACATTCACATTGTTGAGTACAAACCTTTACAATATGTACAGAGTGCTGTTTAAGGGAATTCGGTATCCTTTGCAATTCTCTTTTGACATACAACAACGCGGAACGTGTATGTACTAACTTTGTGTCTTTTACTTCTTTAACGCAATTATTTCGTAAGACAGGTTGGCGAAATATTGGCAATCTTCCTACAAACATATTATAAAATGTTAGCGCATTTGTATGAAACGCAGTTTTGGGTAAAAATGCTTCAGATTTGTATTTAAGGTTATGTGCATTAAGAGTTGTAGGGTTGCAGTTAGTAAATATCATTCTTACATAGCTATTGCTCGACATAGTGGTTTGCACTTAGCTTGCAGACATCTTTATAATGCTCTGTTGCTTTCAAAAAGTAGCTTTCTTAAATCTAATTTGCACCATAACATTCAGCCGGTACACATTTTCAGAAACTTGATTACCAAAACAAATGCTCGCATACATTATCGCATTCATACAATCATTAAGCAGGGAAACCAACTATACAACATGTATTTAAAATTTTTATCTTTTCTTTATTTTCAGTGGTGTGTTACTTATGAATCAGCATTTATCACTAATAATTTCTAAATAACACACTAAAAGTTTAGGCGTGCCTACACATTTTACAAAGGCTATACAATTAATATGATTTAGGTTATGTTGCACTTCTCTACTCCAAAACTCCCAACATTATTGATTCAACATTAAAATTGGCATAGTCTGATTTTAATTGTTAATAATTTTGTATTCTTATACAAAGAATACATATATGGTAAGATGAACAGTACGATTAACAGATATAACACATTGCGAAAAGGATTTTATATTTAGATAGAAGCGGCTTATATCTAGCGTAAAAATTATTCAATTGTTGGCTTCTCTGTTGTTGACCAGTTTTTCGACGAAAATACGAAATGGGTGATGCAATCTTGTTGATATTTATTAACGAAAGTTGTAACAAATGTAATTTGTGAAGATTTGGGTGAAATAAAGTGCATAAACTTGGATAAATAAACATCGAGGAATTGATTTTACTGTTAAACAGCCGAATTTGAAGTACTTGGCAGTGCCATATATTGGAAAGGTAAATAAAATGAGCGAAACAGAAGAAGAACTTGATAATGCAAAGCTCAGTGATGCAGAACGCAAGGAAAAAAGAGAGGAATATCTGAAGCTTATGTCACAACTTGTGGAATTGAGTAAGTATTAAGTTACAATATTGGCGCCAAGGTTCGTTCAAAAGCGAAGCACGATACTGCTATGCTTAGATAGCCGAGAATTCCCTGGCTATCTATAACTTGTCTAGTTGTGAAGATAGCCAGGATTTAAACTAGTTACAATCCTTGTTGTAAAACAAAACTATAGCATTACTTTTATATAGCATTTCTCTATGGTCTTTATATAGTTTATATTTATTTGCTTTTTCTATTTCAGACTTTTGTTGGATCCTGTATCTATTACAGTTTTTAGTCTTATGTAACTTTTTATATTTATCTTTGTATCTTGAACTGACGTGTCCTATAACATCTGTATTATGTTCCAAAGGATGAAATAAATACAAATACAAATATGTGTTAGGACGGCCATTGCTCCATGTCTGCTAGGATCATGACGTGATCATGACACAGCTTAGGATGGTGTTACCAACCGAGGCGTTTTGAATTGTGCTGAGACAGTGACATATTGCCAACCATATGTTTATTATTATTATTATTTGTTATTGATGATGATGGATGATGATGTATGATGATGATGGATGATGATGATGGGAGGTATTGTATGCCCACGACAGGAAGGCTAGAGGGGTATGAAGGGCAGATGAGCTTGAACTGTTTATCTGCTCCTGTTTACTAGGAAATGCGTGAATGAGAGTGCATATGAGTCACCCATGCTGCCAGATCTAATGTTTGTTGCAGCAATAGGCATTATGTATAGGTGAGCTATGTGACAACACTTGTGTATTTTAAACGAGTCTTCCATCATTGTCATACTCGGAAGGTGAGCATACACCCCGAGGAGACAGCAAAAGTGATTATATTGTACATTCCTCTAGCTTGCCTTCTTGTCCTGAGCAATCAGTAAATTAAATGATATTGCATTCCCCTATAAAATATCAAATTTTAATTTCAGAAAAACATTGTTCCCGCAAAACTTTTTTAACAGGTTTTAGGATTCGAGAGGGGTTTGGAAGAAAGGATAAAGAACAGTGGCGAAGCGTGCAATAAAGCGCTGGAAGCGTTACTTCCCAATAATTTCAGAAGAAAAAGAAAACAAAGAAAATTCATGTCAAACAACATTTTATTTGCTCTGGATACATTTTCAAAATATATTCGCGCACATCCGTGTTACTGCGGACAATTTGTTTAGATTTGAGTGACCAATCCCACGAGTTCATTCACCACTGAATATTTCTATATTTACGTATTTGTAACCTTGAATACCATGCTTCCAAGGTTTCCGGAAGCAATCGCTACTCTTTGATGGTTAGAAAGCACTGACAGATTTTGTCACGTGAAGTTTCTGTAGCGTTTGAAGAAAAGTGTTTTGTTTTATGTTTTACGCTTTTAAATATGTACAGTGTAAGCATATTTTAGTAACATTAGATACGGTATTTTACATAGATTGGTATTTGGTGGTGATCAATAGGAAGTTCTTGAGAAGCTTTAAGTTATTAGTAAAGTGTGTGAATTGCATGCTTTCTCCATTTTAGGCTAAAAGTTCACGTGGTGTGGGCCAGCTGTAGGAAAAATTGGAACGTCTTAGTGGAGAGGGGAAGCAGGAATATGCTTGTAATGCAGTGGTGTCATTGAGGGGAAAGAGGGTGGTTACTTTTCCCCCTCTTAGTTAACCTTCACAGGTGACATAATAGATCAAAGTATAAACTTGGAAGAAGCGTAGGGACAGTGAAGCACAAATTAGTACAAAAGTGAATCGAGAAGATATTGACACATTGCTTCACTCACACTGTTTATTCACAGGACATGTTTCAAGAGCTCTTGCTCCTATCATCAGCTGATACTCGACTAGTGCAAGTTGTAGTGGTTTCCTCTTTCTCCGTTTTGTCAATAGATGGCATGATGTACTTGTCAAAGATATTCGATGGTGGAGTTTCAAAATTCATGACTCTATGACGATTTTTGTTGATGAAGATTTTTTCCCATACGGAAAGGTCTATGGGGTGATTAACATATTTTATTAGAGATGTTTCCAAGTTGATGTCATGTCTAGTATTCAAAAAATGAAAAGCCACT
The DNA here is from genome assembly GCA_030765055.1 of Mantis religiosa. Taxonomy (NCBI): domain Eukaryota; kingdom Metazoa; phylum Arthropoda; class Insecta; order Mantodea; family Mantidae; genus Mantis; species Mantis religiosa. Next base: position 164,364,405 of record CM060955.1, on the reverse strand, counting down.
GCTGATTTTTCTGTTTCACCATTTTTAATGTTTCTTAGATGTTCTTTAGTTCTGATGTTAATATTTCTTTTTGTTTTTCCTATATAAATTTTAGGGCAAGTTTCACATTTGATCTCATAGATTCCTGGTTTTTCTTTGGTAGTGATTGAATTTTTGGGAGGGCCTTTTAACAAATTTCTGATATTAAACCTATTTTGAGGTGCAAGAGTTATGTTGTGTTTTGAGAAGATTTTTTGGAATTTGTTATAGGCTGAGGGGTGGAAGGTGAATTTTTTAAAAAGTTTTTCTTTTTCTCCTGTAGGTTCTAGGGTGATGGTTTCTTTTATTTTCTTAGCTTTGTTGAGTCTGTTAACTGTTTTGTCTACTAAATTTGGGTTGAAACCGTTGGATATAGCTACTTTTTTTATTAAATTATTTCTTCTTATTTTTATGTGCATAATGTGTATTGAATATACTTGTAGAGTTTTTATTCTTCCTGCCTATCAATTTGTCGATGTCGGGCTCTGTAACGGGACATGCTGACTGTCCGCCGCTTACTTTCATTTGTTTTAAAACACAAAGGTGTGTAGACGTCCCGCAATAGCCAATACCAGTCAGCTGTTCCCTCCACCTCTGCGACGCTAAGCGAAAATATGAAGGGGAGTCACCCTTAGTGACACTCGATGGCACTTATGGTGTAGTGTGACCAGTCTTACAATGCAAGAAGGGGCTACATGTGAGAGTACAATAGAAAGAGTACTGAAGAGTAGCCTTAGTTCTTTGAGTCATTATTCTCCATTATTTTAATTAGACGTTCCTAAGAGCAAGTGGTCTTTGATGCAGGTCCATATCATGGTGAATTCGTTTGTGACATGCTGCTGGTTGTCTTGTGGTTGTGGTAGTAGTTTGAGAGGAAACAATGTTATTGTAATTCACATCAGACAGTAAAGCGTGGTTCTAGCCCTGTATACTGTGGATTGCGGAGTGGTCCTGAACACCAAGTCTCGAATAGTGGCATGTTGGTGAGGTGCGTTTCAATTCATTGCAGCTTGCGTTGTAGAGAGAAGAACACCTCTTTTTGTTGCGGCAGTGGTTTGTACTACAGTCTCGTGGTGGAGCTGTCTGAGTCTACAGTGTTTTGTTATTGCGACTCGATGTTTTAGTTGGTTACATTGTGCAGTGGAGTTCGCGGTGCTGCTGTGTGCAGTTGTCTCTTGTCTGGTCAGGTGATCTAGTACAGCCGAGTTGGCAGTGATATTGCTGGAGATGGAGTCCTCCAGGTTGCCTAGTCGATTGATGCCCACGATTCCAGTGTGTAGGTCCTGAATGTCATCTCTTGAGAGCCGAGAGGTGGAGGCGATGGTGGCGGTTGTGATCCTCTCCGCAAGTATTGATAAGTGGGCGTTGAAGTTTGGGACATCCTCACGGAGGTTCTGGAAAGCTTGTAGCAAGGTCAAGTCTGCTGAGTTGACTCTTGAGGATGGTACGGTTCTGGTCAACGTTGGAGGTATGAGTAATAAGGGCATTGCGCCTGGCTGCTGAAGTGGCCTGCCATTGCACTTTGGCTTGTATTTTGCCGTGAGAGACCCGGCACAACAGTGGTGGCACCTTGGGTGCGGCGAGTTGCAGGTGGACGAGTTATGGTGGTTCCTCTGCGTGATGAAATCTGGGTGGCTCTCAGCAGAGGCTGCAGGAGGTCCATGGTGCTCCACATTGCTACGGCGCTCTATATTCCATCTAATGCGCTCGGCATTGGCTGTGGTGGTGGTGTCCATGACCAGTGGCAGACGTGAGTCTGCCGTGGATGGGGGGGGGGGTAGGTTGGTTGTCCATGCAGATGTCCATAAGGAGGGTTTTCGACCCCTTCAGCTGCTGTGGTGCAGGCGCTGCGGACCCCTAGCCCTTGTGGTACTTCTGACGTTACTAGAAGTACATCGACCATTCGAGCCTCTCCCGAATGGGAGTAGTTCGGGTTGTGTTAGACTCGACGGGGCAGTGGCTCCTGACACCCATGGGTTATGCGCAGAGGATCTACCCAAAAGTCCGCATACCTCGGAGCAATGGATAACTCCGGGGCTCTTTCCATAGGGCAATATCTGATTTCTTAAAAAGTCCCCCCCCCCCCCCAATTGACAAAAACGTCAAGACGGGATGGAAGTCAATACGCCACTTACATGCGTCAACCCCGCAGGGAAGACTACCGAAAACCTCGGTGGGGCCACCTGGTGATCTAGCACACCTTCTACTAGCTATGCAGACTAGTACCCGGGACTTATGAGGCAACCCTCTACCCCCTCCGGGCAGCCGTACCCTGGCCGGAGGTACCCGATTTCCCGCGGGTGTCGGGAACACACTGCCCCCTCGAGTCCAACCCAATCCGAACAACTCCCCGACGGGAGGACTCGGCAGTTAGGCCCGAGGTTCCTCTAGTAACGTCAGAGGTACCACGAGTGCTAAGGGTCCGCAGCGCCCGCACCACGGCAGCTGAAGGGGACGGATCCCTTCGGGTATTGGATAGGTCTGGATGGCCTGCCCGCCCAGATGGTGTTGAGGGAAAGTCTCGGGTACTATAGTGTGCTAGATCACCAGCACCCCCACCGAGTTGTTCGGTAGTTGTCCCTGGGGTGATTGACGCGCGTAAGTGGCGTATCCACCAACCTGTAAAGGAGAGATCTTTTTAAAGTTATAAGTATTGGTGTACTGGAAACACCCACGTAGACATCCTTTCTCCTGGGCCATGGATTTAATTGTCTCTGGGAGGTTACCTGCGTGGTGCTAGAGGTTCCGAGTGAGGGCAGCGGCGGCTGCCAGGACTCCAGGTGTGCATGGTTTCGTTCTCTCCATGTCAGCAACTCCGGCTCGACTACCGAGACTATAGTCTAATTTTTAAAAGAAGATACATCAAGGTCATCTGTTTCTCCACGTGGGTGTTGCAATGTTGCCCACCAGATTCCCTTTCTTTATCCTCTCAACACTCGAAACATAAACAAGGGTTCGAGTTATCTCACCTCAACAAAAATATGCACAGTTAACCTGTATTAGCCTATTTTAAAAACAGAAATAAATTGTTCACACATTCACTGAGTTGTAGGTTCTGCAGTTGTTTTAAATAACTGTTTGCACTATGTAACTAATATTCCATACTTACCGTTATTGTTACTGTGCATCATAAGCTGACATTCCCATACAGTGCGGTAAGTACTTCGCCATAGAAACACATATACGCGATGCATGTTCTAAAATCTAACATATATCTTCAATTACATGTATTAATATTTCAGCTAATATCTTAACTACTAAAATTCAGATTCATATAAATACACATAGTGCAAAAAATAATGTGCAACACACATGTGGTAAGCACATAATGAAATCTCGAGGATTGAAAAAACTCTGTGCAAGCACCTCGTTTTTCCAAACCTTTCCTTGTTCCGTATACATTAATATCGCAACATACTATTATTAACGACTTTCTTAATTGACATGTTCATATCAACGCTGCCGATATGCCGGAATTTTGGCCTACAGGAATTATTTTACATGCAAGCATATCTACTGACATGGGACTGTCGCTTTCGGATAAAAGGAATAAGCTGTTCATTGATATGGAGCAAACTCTTGTCTTTATATTTGAGTTTTGTTTTATGAGTCACTACTCTCAAACTTCACTTGTTGTATAATTGAAACGTTTTCAAGATCATTCGATCTCATCCTCAGCTGTTTGGTGACTAAATGAACATTCCTCTTCTCTCACTACTAGGGAGCTTCGATCACTCTGCCATCTGGTGTTAGGGGCACTAAGTTTTAATACTTCATTTAATGCCGGGATTTCAAAATTTATGAATTTATCATGGTTTTTGTTTATGAATATTTTTTCCCAAATATCCAATTCTTTGGGTGTACTTAAAGATTTTAACAGTTTAATGTTGTGGCCAATGTTGTGGTTTTCTGTCCAAAAATGGTGTGAAACTGCAGATTTTTCTGTTTGTTTCAGCTTAATGTTCCTCTGGTGTTCTTTTTGCCTGGTTAACAAGTTTCTCTTAGTTTTTCCTATGTAGCTTTTTTCACAGGTTTCACAATTAATCTGATAAATTCCTGATTTCAAATTGTTGGGGATTGAATTTTTCAGCGGTTTATTTAGCAGGGTTCTTCAGACTGAATTTGTTTTAGGGTGCTAGTTTTAAGTTTAGTCTTTTGAAGATTCGTTCAAATTTTCTAAAAGCCCATGGATGATAGGTGAATTTTCTATATTGCCAATTTGTGTTTTTAAGTGGTGTGAGAGTGGTATTTTTTGATATTATCTCAGTTTTTCCTTTCTCTTCATCATGTTCCTTATGATGGCTGGGTTGAATCCATTTAATACCGCTGTCTTTTATGTGTTGTTCTTTAAAAAATTCCTCCTTACTCAGTGGGATGTTGTATAGCCGGTGAATTAGACTTCTAAAGTCAGCTAGTCTTGTCTTCCTGTTGGAAGAATTCCCTAAGAGAGCAGACAAATTCTCTAGCTGGGCTATGCAATGTAACCCAACCGTAAGCTGATCTTTGCCTAGGGCCATGATTCCTTGGTCCACCTCTAATCCTACCGTCACTACGTCTTGCTTCCATAAAAAACGTATTTTAATTGTGTTTTAACAAAGTAGGCTAACAATACACAGCGCAACTAGACAAACTCTGTTTCCAGCATACAACTAGCGATAACTGAGCTGAGGAGTATGTGATTCACCAGTGTATCCAATCTGGCAACCTTAGTTTACGTTATCAACGACCTTCCCTTCTTACCCTTCGCGTCCCTTGCCTGATGACCTTCACGTATCTTCTTTTAAAAATCAGACTGTAGTAGTGAGGACCGTGAGCAGTTGGGTGAGGAGTGCGGTAGCTGTAGCTTAGGTGCCCGGGCATTACGAGAGGCGACAGCTTTTTTTCTTCCCCATTTTTTCTGCGTAGCGTCCTCTCAAATGTGCTCTGCCAACAGGACTATCGGTATCGCCAGTTTTGTTATGAAGTGTTATTCACCCACTTCTAGCAGTATCGGCAGTTTTATTATGCAATGTTGGTATTTTCAGCGCGTACATGTTTTCACAGTTGTCAACGCTCCAACCACAAAGGTCACGCCCTCGATACTCATAGCGCACCATGGCCGTCTTAATACAGGATAACTGCGTAAGTGATGTTGCGGTAAATATATCATACTTTGTCCCCCAAATGAAATTTAATAAAATTAATATTCAGATTACTTAGCAATTGCATAGGGAGTTGGTGTTAGTACTCCTGAAATTTGCAAACCGCTGCATCATTTTTCAAGACATTTTCTTAAACAGGAAAATAATGATTTGTAGGCAAACCATGTTGACACTGCTGGGCATGCTCAAATGAGAGTGCCAATGTAAGTGAACAAGTGAAATCAGCCAATATTGGGGCTTAGCTTCAGGCTCTGTTAATATTTTGCAGTTGCAGGCCTTCTGATGCTTCAGTTCTATGTTCTCATATTTACTTTCTGGTTCAAAATGGTAGATGATGATGATGATGATGATGATGATGATGATGATGATGATGATGATGATGATTGATGATGTGTATAGGGGCGCTCAACTACGGCGGTCATCAGTGCCCTCAAAATGGTGGATCTAAGGTTTCATCTCTATTATATTCACCATTAAGCTTACAAGAAGCAATAGGTTTCGTCAGTTATAAAAAGTATTTACAATATGTTTACAAGTACAGAAGATTTACAAATTAATGCATATAAAATTCTAGGTGAAATCAGATTATTTGCATGGCTTAAGCTGGTAATTATCGTAAGTTAACTTTACTATAATAATAATAAAATTAAACAATTAGGTACCTACCACTATAATTTACAATAGTTTTACATAAATTCACTAGCATGTATGTTATATTCTAAGTATTCTTGTACAGTATAAAATGCTTTTTGTTTAAACCAGTTTTTTAATACTATAACAAATCTGTTTTGTGGCAGTTCTTTTATTTCCAGAGGAAGCTTATTGAATAATTTTATCTGTTGATAACAGTGGCTATTTATGGTCTTGCTCAATCGGTTGTGAGGTATATCTAAATTATGTTTGCATCGAGTGTCATAACTGTGTACTGAGGAACGATTTATAAATAAGTTTTGATTTTCTTTAACGTGTATGACGGTAGAGTCATTATCTTAAGGTCTATAAAGCTAGGCTTACATGTATCCTGTTGTCCTAATCCTAGAATTAGTGTGAGAGATTTCTTTTGCCATATGAATGCATTTTTTGAGGTAGCACAATTACTCCAAAGCCTAACCCTATACAGTATATGTGGATGAAAGAAGGCATAGTAAGATGTTATTAACATATCACGACTAACACATTTCTTTAGTTTCCCAAGAAGATACCAGATTCTAGCAAGCTTTTTACAAAGGTAAAGTATGTGTGTTTCCCATGTTTGTGTGTTGTCTAAATGTAATCCTAAGAGATTTACTGAATTACTGTGGGTGTCATTATGTTGCAATGTAAATAATATATCTTCAGTTTTAGACATATTTACACTTAGATTGTTTAAGGTGAACCAGACTTTTGCACTTTCTAGGGATAGTTGCATTTGTTGCTTTACTGTGTTGATATTATTGCTTTTGCTCAGTAAGGTAGTGTTGTCTGCATATAACATAGTAGTGCAAGGTAAGTTATCGCTTAAGTCATTTATATAAATTAAAAATAAGAAAGGCCCCAGCACAGATCCTTGGGGTACTCCTGCTATCACTGGAGCTAGCTCCAAGTTTTTGTTGTTCACAAGTACCATCTGCTGTCTTTGGCTAAGATAGGATGCTAGCAAATTTAGTTCATGTCCATTTATTCCATAATAATTTAGTTTACTAATCAAAATATTATGTGAAATACAATCAAAAGCTTTGGTTAAATCTATCAAGGTAGCATATGGAAGGGTAGCTTTTCTGAGGTACAAATGAGATCGGTCATGGGTGGGGTCCCCATGACGGCACAGACCGTGAAGATTCGGTGTCTTTCTTTGTTTAACCCCCGGATAGCAGGCTGACGCCGACGGTTCCGGATGGGGGTCTTAATCAAAATGTATCCGCGCAAACCCTCTTTCATTGACCCTTTTTTGGTAATGACCTTGGCATGTGATGACAAAACGTTTAAAGATTTGAGTCCGTTCTATATAAAGCTTGAACTAGATAAGATCAGTGGCCCTGTTAAAAATGCGACGCGCCTCCGAGACGGTACGTTATTATTAGAGTACCAGCGCAGACCAATCTAAGAAGCTACAGAAATCGAATTTGTTGGGCTCCTACCCAATCCGGGTAGCCCCACACAAATCGCTGAACACTTGCAGAGGAGTAGTCACCACCTCCAGCTTAGATGGTCTTGCCAATGAGGAAATCGTTAGCTGTCTCTCAGATCAGGTGGTCTGTCAAGCGTACCGATTAACCCGCAAACAGGATGGCAAGGAATACCGCCTCCGCACGGTCTTTCTAACCTTCTCAGACACTAAATTACCGGAATACATCTAATGTGGATATGAACGTGCTAGCGTCCGTCAATATGTGCCGAACCCCATGCGCTGTTTTCAGTGCCAGCGCTTCGGACATACTAAGGGCTCGTGTAACCATCCAGCTCTGTGCGAACGATGTGGCCTTCCGGTTCACGAAGACCCGAACTGCAACCGAACACCCTGCTGCGTTAACTGTGGCGGAGATCATCCGTCGAGCTCGCGACAGTGTCCACGATTCCTGGACGAAAAGAGTATCCAGGAGCTGCGGGTTAAGGAACGCCTCACATTTCCTGAGGCACGACGGCGCTTCGAACAACTGAAGCCCGCTACCACCAGCAACTATGCATCAGCCGTCCGCCACACTCCTGGTACCACTGTTGCCGTCCAACACATCCCTGTTGCTCACGCCTCCACACAGACTGACTTTCTAGCGGCTCCTCCCATGTCTCGAAACCCACCTACAGCTACCAACAGCACTACTACTACCACCGCCACCACTTCAGCCTCACAGACACCAGTACCCAAGCCCTCCACAAGTACTGCTAACCAAGTAGTGCTTGTAAGAAACCGATCGCGGCCATCACATAGATCACGCAGTCGCACACCTTCGAAGAAATCCCGGTCTCGCTCAGCGAGCCGAAGGAGTTCTTCTGACTCTCGTACATCTGGAGAGTCGCAGGACGCTAGCGCCTTTCGCATGGTGGGCCCCAAGTCATCCAAGGTGAAGAAAAAAGTTAAGACAGCCCATTAAATCTCTCTAAATGGAAATAATCCAGTGGAATATCAATGGCTTTCGAGCTCGTGCTCAAGACCTACAACATTCAGTTTCTCAACGGTCACCGTCAATTATTTGTCTCCAGGAAACCCACTTACATCCCAATCACTCATTACACCTTCACTCTTTTTCGGCATTTAGAAGCGATTCTCTTGCAGGTATGCGTGCAAGCGGTGGCGTTGCTACCTTAGTGGCGCCTAACATCTCCGCCGCCAACGGTCCTCTTACCACACCATTGCAAGCTGTGGCCGTTCGGATACAACTGGAGACCATCTGTAACATGTACCTGCCGCCGCTCAGTATAGTTCCAGAGCGGGATCTTCTAGCTCTATTGGCTCAGCTCCCCTCACCACTACTCCTTTTGGGAGATTTGAATGCCAAGCACACGCTCTGGGGATCAGACACTGATGACGCCCGTGGATGCCTCCTCGTAGACGTCTTCGATAAGTCTGACCTGCTTCTGCTAAATACTGGTGACCAGACATTCCTATCATCCGCTTATGGTACACATTCCGTACTAGACCTTTCTTTCTGCAGTCCGTCATTAGTACCACTACTTGAGTGGTCAGTACTTTCCGACCTCTTTGGCAGTGATTATTACCCCATTAACATTCATTTTTCTGGCCGCCAATGTGTACCTTCTCGACATCCTCGCTGGATTATTTCCAAAGCTAACTGGGGAAAATTCCCTCATACACCTCATCGACGATGGTTTCGACACCATCGATGCAGTGGTCGAATATTTTACTTGCTCGATCTTGCTCGCTGCAGAATCCAGCATTCCTCGAGGTTCATCTACACCACGTCGTATCCCTGTACCGTGGTGGTCTGAGGAATGCAGTTTTGCGCGTTTTTCAGCGGCACCCGACGGAAGGGAACTTCGTCGCCTACAAACGTTCTCGCGCTAGGGCCCGTTTTATACTGCGCAACACAAAGCGTAAATCTTGGGAAGCCTATGTGTCTTCCCTTTCCCGGCGCAGCTCTACCCAACAAGTATGGTCAGCTGTTCGGCGGATGTATGGCAAGTATCGCCGGACGGTAATTCCCGGCCTTGCCATCAACGGTTCCATGTACACCACCGAGCAGGACATAGCTGAAGCGCTAGCTACCACATTTGCTGCTACTAGCCAAACTGCCCGCTATGATGCTCTCTTCCTGCCTATTAAGGAAAAGGCGGAGCGGGTACCACTTAATTTTAATAGTGACTGCACCGAGCCGTACAACCAACCTTTTACCGCTACCGAGCTCGCCCATTCTCTAGCGTTAGCAAAGGATTCTTCTCCAGGTCCCGATGACGTACACCGACAGATGCTACTAAATCTTCCATCTGAGGCGCTATGTTTCCTTTTAAACATCTATAACCGCATTTGGCATGAGCGGGTTTTCCCCTCCTCATGGCGAGAGGGTATTGTCATTGCAATCCCTCGTCCCGGGAAGGATCGTACCCTTCCACCTAGCTACCGCCCCATCTGCCTGACGAGTGTCATCTGTAAGACCTTTGAGCGAATGATAAACCTCGGTTAAATTGGTGGCTAGAAAAACATAACCATCTGTCCAACTTGCAATGCGGTTTGCGTCGCCATCGCTCAAGTGTCGATAATCTAACACGCCTTGAGGGGTATATTTCCGATGCCTTTCTACTGAAACAGCATACCGTGGGCGTGTTCCTCGACCTGGAGAAGGCCTATGACACCACTTGGCGGTACGGCATACTCCGTAACCTACATGGTTACGGTATGCGTGGTCATCTACCCGAATTCCTATGCAACTTTTTAAAACTTCGCCGTTTTCGTGTCCGCATAGGAAACACGATATCCCGGGAGCGGATACAGGAGAACGGCGTACCTCAAGGGTCGATTTTTGGCGTCGCCCTTTTTGCCGTAGCTATTAACGGCATCACTAGTGCCGTTCGAAGAGGAATTCCATCATTACGATGTTGACGACTTCGCAATTTATTATAGGTCAGCCAACATAGATCACATTGAGTGCCAACTGCAGCTGACCATCACACAGCTAGCAGCTTGGGCGCTTCAAACCGGCTTCCGCTTTTCAGCTGCGAAGACACAGTGTATCCACTTTCAGCGCCTACGAGGTATTCACCCGCCTACTGATCTTCATTTGAACGGCACACCCCTGTCATTTGCCTCGCACCTGAAGTTCTTGGGCCTCTACTTGGACAGACAACTGGGAGCACCACATTCGTCACCTTCGAGCCTCTTGCGATCGTTCTCTTTGGGTGCTGAAGGTATTATCTGGAGCATTTTGGGGAGGAGGGGGGGCGATCGCACGGTAATGTTGAGGCTGTACCGCTCTCTTGTTCGCTCCAAGCTGGACTACGGCAGTTTTATTTATGGCGCAGCGACCGCCTCTAAACTTCGCCTTTTAGACACCGTGCATCATACTGGTATCCGCCTTGCCACAGGAGCTTTCCGCACCACTCGAGTCGACTGCCTGTATAGGGACTCAGGCGAACCTCCACTCCATATTCGTCGCTCGCTGTTACTCTGCTCATATGTCTCGAAATTGGCAAGTTACCCCAATCATCCTTGTTTCAAACCAGTTCTGTGTCCAGATTTAGTCCACCGTTATAAGCGCCCTGGTTCTCGGACATGCACCATGGGAATAAGATTTCGGGATCTCCTACATTCGCATGGCCTCCGAATGCCTCGTGTGGAGAGCTGTATGCCATCTTCTATTTGCTCCTTTTTATTTGCAAGTTAGCTCCTTGCTCTTTTATTGTTTGCACTGACTCTCTAAGTGCTCTTCAGGCCTTGCAACAGCACACTGCCGCTCACACCCTTGTTTTAAAAATACAGGCCAAGATCTCGCAAATGCTCAGTTGCGGATACTATTTTGTTTTTACTTGGACCCCAGGCCATGAGGGGATTTCCGGGAACGAGGAGGTGGACACGGCTGCTAAGTCCGCTTGCCGTTTGCCCCAGAGTTTAACAACTATGGTGCCATACCAGGATGTGCAATGTTTTTTCCGTCGCCAACTCCTATCTGCTTGGCAGCAATCCTGGACAGCTTTACAAGGCACACAACTCCGGGCTATAAAGGAGAGCGTACAACCCTGGCTAACTTCCTGCAGGGATAACCGGCGGGCCGAGGTGATACTCACCCGGCTGAGAATTGGGCACACACGAGCGACTCATGGCCATCTGTTAAGAGGGGAACCGGCCCCTGTGTGTGCTCCGTGTGCAGTACGCCTCACTGTGCAGCATGTATTGCCCAATTGCCCGCAGTATGCCCGCGTTCGCTGGTCTTTGGGCTTGGGGACTAACTTGCTCGGTGTTTTAGGGGACGACCCAGTGGCCGTGGTTAAGGCACTGCAGTTTGTTTCTGAAATCGGTTTTAATAAACAAGTCTGACTTGTATTTTATATTTATTAATTTTAGAGATTTTAAATTATTAATACTGGAATGAGTTTTTTTATGTACTTTTAATAGTTGAGTGTTTTTATTTTATCTTTTTAACTTAGTTTGTGTAGCTTTTAGTTCTTAGAGTTAACTTCGGGCCCAAATGACCTTGTTGACGACGGACCCTAAAACACCACACACTCACTCACTCTCTATTTACTCTAGAGTTCAAAGCAGTACTATTCAGTTACTCTTCCATGAAAAAGTGTATCCGCTGGATCAATGAAACACGATCCACCTTCCCCCTTACTACTGGTAGAACAATCCAATAGAGTTGATATGGGCTCAAATTATGTTGCAAACAGAAATAATATTTTTGAACTGCCTGACGTTGAACGACTTACTCATGAAGAAATTGACAAGGAATGCAACAAAACTGGGAAAACTGCGTGAGACGTCAGATAAACTACAAGAAGATGACTTTCGGAAAGAAATAGCACGTAACGAGATTTTGAACCTATCATCATAAATTTGCAGTACTCGGACGTTGAAGACAGTGACAATGACGGTGACAATGACGAATTATCTCTTAATGTAAGTATCATTCACAGCTATACTGATGCACCGCTGGTATTTTCTTGGGAATAGAAAAATAAGTAATTCATAAACTATAATTTTAAACTAAATATTTAAACATTTGTGTAATATACGAATATCCATGTTGCAGTTGTGATTTCAACAATTGAATTATTATAAAACTTTGGAAAATTCAGTTTGGGTTCCCTTACATCTAGTGCCACAAACACTCGCAAGTGAGGGAAATATAAAAAGAGTGGGGTAACGAAGTGGCAATGCTGAATGCTCTAATGCATCTGATTGGCTACAGGTGAGAACTCTTCCCATTTGAAACACATAATAATGACTATTTGTTTCAAAAATGAAGTAGGCACTACCAATGTGCTTATGCTCTTCAGAGAGCTGTTTTGAAAATCACTTTGCGCAGACTATACGAAAGCCAAACCTGTTATGGACAATGTTATATGCAGAACCATAACTAATTTGAAAATGGTTTTCCGATTTATCAATGTCATCACAATCATAGCATGAACTTCCTCAATGTTCCATGTAGATGTGGATGGGCGACCTGCTGTTTCCCCGTCTTTTACACTTGTCCTACCAATTTTGAGCTTCTCAATCCATTTGTAACACTTTGCCATAGTAAAATACTGTCCCCATGCTGGGCTTAAAGTCTTTTGTGAATTTTGGCTCCTGATATACCCTTCGTTCACAAAAAATGGATCACTGCATATTGTGTCACCTTGAGCAGGAGATTTCGTTGTAATTTACGTCCTCCAAAGTCAAGTCATATCGGACGGTGAGTGAAATGGCTGAAATGATGCTTAAATGAGCCCAGGGTACATAGAGCTTAGAGTTACCGACACATGTCTTTGAGGATAAGGGAAAACCCCGGAAAACCCTATCCAGGTAACTCACCCTGAACGAGATTCGAACTCGGGACCTCTTGAATGTGAGGCAGACATGCTACCATCTATGCTACCAAGATGGGCAGAAGGAGAGTGTAGCAGTGCTAAGCTAAACAGAGTGATGACGCTCAAACTTTGTTTAAATGGCGACAAAGTTACAGTCATTTGTCATGCTGTGCAGAAAACAGTACAGTCATTGTAAACTACACTACAAAAAAGGTCAGATAATTATTGACCTACTCTCATGTACATTGTTTGGTAGAACTGAAAAAAAATAAAATTATTTTTGGAGATTTTGTTCCTGCCCATGGATTGGCACTTCCCCTATGCATGTACAATTGTAACAAAATGCAGTACTTTGTTCTACTGTATGAATGCCTTGTAACTGAGATAATCAAGCTAGAACTTAGCAGACTATCACAACACAGATGGCATTCTGTTTTGTAAGATTCATGAATATATGGGAACTACATATTTTGCAGATCTTTGGCTTGAATAATGTGCTATGTGTTTCAATAAGTGATGCCATAATTTTATTTCTTGACAGCCTTTCATTGGAAATGAACAAAACTTCAGAGAACTGTAGCAGGAGTTTATGGTGATGTTATGTGGCACGTTGACTATCTCGAAGCCCCAGGTTAGGAAGCCATTTTGTAACAGGGGTGAGTGAGTGTGTGGTGTTTTAGGGCCCGTCGACAACAATGTCATTTGGGCCCGATCCGTTTTGTAACAGGATTTCCCTTTATGTACATGTAAGATGTTCCACGTTGCGGGGGTCGTGGTATGTTCGCTGCCTTCCTGGATTGTAACGTTGAAGCCACGAGTTGCCACTTCTCGATCTGAGTCCTTGGTTCAGATGTAGTACTCAGATGTATAGATGTATATAAAAAAATCTCCTGCGCTGCTTCTGTCGTTACATGAGAACCCTTTTGTCAGGCATGGTCGCGAGCGAAAGAATCATTTTTTAAATAAACTCAAAAATAAATAAATGTTGTTTAATTTATAAACATCCAAACTCATAATGTAATTGCGATACTTAATGCCATTTTTTCTACAACACTTTACATAAGAATGATATTTCTTCGATACAATTTTCTGAAAAACCGTTTTAACTATTTTTAATATTTTAGTCCGTTCACTTCAACATTCCACAATCCAAAACACATCTGTTCTCTTCAACGTTACGCAATCAAAAGATGCTTTCTTTGCTCGCTGTTCTCCCAAAATTATTGATTTTTCCTTCTCTCATTGCCATCACTAATCAAACTTAATTTTCACTGGTCCACGTCACACATTGCATAATCTCTTTTTAAAACTACCAATGATAAAACATTCACATCATATCACGTACATGTTGCGTCCTCTCATGACCTATTAATCACATTCAAGAGGTCCCGAGTTCGAATCTCGGTCAGGGTGAGTTACCTAGATAAGGTTTTTTCCGGGGGTTTCCCTTATCCTTCAAGACGAATGTCGGGTAACTCTAAGCTCAATGGACCCTGGACTCATTTGAGCATCATTTCACCCAAGTCATTCACCGTCCGATATAACAACGTTGGGGCGGACATAAATGGAAAAAAAAAAGACCTATTAAATTTTAACAATTTCCTTTCTTATTCATTTTAATCTGTCCATATCAATTTTTAAATCATTAAACATATTTAAACAATTTTACAACTCTTGGGGCCTAAATCAAAACAACCGTTACAGAACATGTCTTAAATTGTTCCTTTATAATGCCACAAAGTTTGTTTTGTGATAAATGGCAGTTTAGATACAGTTTAGCTGTAAACTGGCACCTGCTTGTGACACTCATACATACAAACGAGAGAGTATGTGATTTAATTTCTTTCTGTAGAGTGCTTGATCATTTCATACCTAGTCTAGCCATAAATACTATTACAACTTGAAAAGGGAAAAATGCAAATACCATGCAAAATATTTTAATTGGCGTTTAGTATGTTGTACCTACAGGGATTCATTACACACAGCACCAATCACTTTCCGAAATGGCCACCTTTTGCACGGATACAGGCTCTGAGTCTTTGTGGCCATTCGTCTATGGCAGAACAGACGACATCCAGGGGGAAATCCACCACTGCTGACAACAAGGAATGCTTTAAACTTCCAATGGTGCGGTGTCTCCTCTTGCAGGCGATGCCATCAAGCACTGACCACAGTCGTTAGTTCAGTGGATTCGTCCGGACTGCTATTGAGCCAATCTTCAGGCAAAATGAAGTCAGAGACATGATGCTGAAGCCATGCTTGCATTGACCTGGCCTTGTGGGCAGGACAGAATCCTGCTGGAAAGTCCATGGTTGGTTTTGAAACAATGTGCCACTCAAGTTCTTGACAATAGTGTCCTTTATGTCGGCAATAAGCCCTTAGTCCTATTATAGGTCCTCTGACACAATCCTGGACATTGTCCTTTTTGAAATGTTCATTTCACGGGACAAGAAAGCCTGCTTCCACACAGGATTTCTCCGAACACGAGCTGCCACTGCTTTTTGTGCTGCTGGATTCCTGACACTGCATGGTCAACCCTCCCTCGGCCATTCTTTTACAGTCCCAGTTGCGTGAATCACTCAATGGTGTGGTACACAAACATACAGCTGATTTTCAGCTTTTGTAATGTCTTGAAAATGTTACTTGCAGATTTTCCAACTTTATGCAACGCAATGACGTCTACACGATTTTCATAATCACCCCATTCCGTGTTGAAACCTGGAGCTAAATGCTTCTTCTTTCAAAAGCAAGCTAACAGTGGTTCAAGATTAAGTTGTGCACTTATGCAGTTGTTTACATGCCAAACCGATGTACAGTATATTGTCACGGCAACAGGCATAAAAGTTTCGGCACAAATAATAAAACAGTCGGCGGATAAAGTTTCAGGGTAGTAATGAGCCTTGCTAAGCAGTTAATGATAGCGATGCGATTGTAAACAAGCGCCGGTGAGCAGCGATAACTGAGGTAAAGGATACGCCATTAAGTTACATTTCTCGAAGGTCATAGAATATTCGGATTACGTCATTAGATGCCTTGTTTTTCAGAAACATCTAGTGATTGACAGAACAGTCTGGTAATCATGAATGTGATTTATAAGGGATTGTGACACGCCAGCAGGACATTTGTAAAACAGTTAGTTGTGAAACAGTGTTGTGAAATGAGAGACAGCTAGCTGTGTAACGAGAGCTAGAGATGTAACCTGTTGTCACTGTTTGTTATTGTGATCGACCTTGGTAGACTGATGGTATGTGTAACGTAATGCTGCTGTAATCTATAAGAGTATTTCTACGAAAATAAAGGAGAGTTTTAATTTCTGCAACTTGGCCTTTTAATTCTACGAACCCACGAAGTCACAATATGTTAAAAATTTGTAACAGTATTTATATCAAGACTAGGTATATGCTTCATAGATGCCTATGAAATTTCTATGGGAATCAGGCAGGGAATAGAGGTATTGTCAGTTGTTGTGTTAGCACAATGTCAGAGGTAAAGCAAGAGTATCAGAACTCCCAACACTTGGGAACGCCACACAATGCAGTGATACTGGAGACAATTCATTGCAGTGGTAGGTTTATTTAGGAAGACTGTCAAGTAACAATCAAAGATCTGGCTCCTTAATTACAGTTTGGCCGGCCATTCTCCGGCTCTGACATTTCTTGAGAGAGGGAAGTGGGCTGTTCCCAGTTCTTTAGCGGGAATGTCAAGCAGAGGAACAATATGTATTTTAAATATTTCATGCATTTGCATATTTTACGAACCAGTAGCTGTATTATTATAATAGCGATAATAATAGGATTTACAAACACTAAAAATTGGAATTCACGCATGCACAAAATAGCAAACAAACTTCACCAGCACAAGCACCAAAAGCAACTGAAGTCACATGGTCCACACAAAATTAAAGTGGCAACACAGTGTTGGATTCGGAAGCGATGCCTAGCAGCGTCAATGCTGATTGGCAGTAGCAGACAGTTTTAACTTCCTGACCATGACACTGGATGTGCAGACTCCCAGAAGCAGCTAGTGCATGTAAAAGGTGTGAAAGAAATATTCGAATAGAGTGGCACTGTAATGAATATCTTGCATTATAATAAATTTGCAAGTTGGATTTCAATGTTTTAAAGCTAATATATAGTCCTATGTTTTCATGCTAAGGATAATTTTGAGGATATGTTTTCAATTGCTCATTACTGTATGTTGGTACTATTAACCTTCTCCCTCCACCTCCTGCAAATGCAAAACATCAGAGCCGGAGATCCAACGGCCTTACTGTAGATGTCTCTGTGTGTAATGGTCAAACATAGCAAAGCACATTTTACTGTGGATATTTAAAATACTTAGGGAGTAATGTTAGCTAATATATATCTAAAAGTACCTTGTTGGAAAATTAAATTAAGGGCTATTAGAAATAAAGCTTTGAACGACTCCTGTTGTTAACAATACATAGACATTTGAAATTGTTATGATTAAAAGTGTTGTTAAAAGTGAAGCTAATTTCATATTAAAAGACTCATTAAGTCATATTTCATTAAAACTTCACTCACGTCAACTATTAAAAACAGGAATGTTATCGGGACCCACCAACGTTCCTGTTTTTAATTGTTGATATGGGCTAAGTTTTAATAAAATGTAGCTCAATAAGTGCTTTAACATAGACATTTGTTCAAATGCTTTCTTTTGCTATACAAAAACATGTTTGCTTTGTATAGAATTTTCATAGAATAGTATAATATTGTACAGCTTAATTATAACTAAACCGCAAACAAAATGCAGTTGGAGGCGTGGCTTACCAACACTGGAGTCCTCTAGCGCTGCCCCTCTACCATCATTTTAGATTGCCTCTTCTCCATCACGTGGGCTGCACTAGTCATCTGTTTCACTCGCTTTCACATTCACTGTTAGATTCACTCTCTGCATTTTCTTGTGAATCACTGCTTTGTTCCTCAGGATATAAAGAAACTATGATTCTATCTATTTCTTGATCGATTGTGGTCATGTCCGAGGTAATTATTTTCTGTTAACTTTACACTATCACAATACTTAACCCATTGTTCAATAGAGTACTCCGAAAACAATTGTCTGCACAATTCTTTTTTCTCCTTCAAGCTCCCGCTAATTTGTTGGCACACAACGTTTCCCTTAATGTCACCCCATACCATTTCAGTGGGGTTTAAGTCAAGGTGATAGGGTGGAAGGCGAATGGAATGTGACCATGTTCATAATGTTGTCAATGATGAATTGCTTCTCACGAGGCTTACTGTTGATAATTTCCAACAATTTTGCTTTAGACATTGCAGGGTCAAAATAATTGATAATAATCGGTCCTCCATCCAGCGTGTCACTCCAGATTTTAAAGTTGCCATGTTCGGTTTCTTGTCCCTCACACTGATGTAGTACTTAGCATTATCCGTTACAATAACACTAGGGTGGGAAAGAGCTGGAAGAAGCTGCGTTTCCAACCATTTTTGGAAGTTTTCAAAATTGATGGATTTGTGGTAGTCCCCTGAAGTTTGTCCACCTCTAAAAATTAACAGTGCACACTCGACAAATCCATCCTCACCTCCACCATGAGAAATAATTAATTTCTGCCTCATTCCAATGTTGACTGTAACTCCAAGTTCTACCTCTGACTGCCAGCACTTGCTTACTGAATGCGATTGTTGGATGTGTGTTTCATCAGTATATACAACATTCCATCCCTCTGCCCTGTACTTCCTGATGTCATTTAAATACTATGTTTGCCAAACAGCTATATCCGGCCGTTCTACCAAAATCTTGCATTTGGACTGGCAACGACTCCATTTGAACCCCATTTGTTTAAGCTTTCTTCGCAAGAACTCCCTTCCACAATCAAGGATTCTATCTTCTTTTAGACTGACTGAAAGTTTTTTTATTGTTGGCACCTCTTTGCGCATAGTATAAAATGCATGGATTTTCTGATGAATAGTGGAATTGGTAAATGAATCCACTTCAATTCTAGGTTTCTTTAGCTCTGATTTTCCATCTGGAGTGGAGAAATTCAGTGTACCCTTTGCAATGGACATTCTTCCCTCTTTTAAAATGTTACTTACAGTTCTTGCTGAAACACCAGTTGCTTCACTCTCATTGCCAGCACATTGACATTTTGTATGTCAAATCTTTCTTTCATGTTCTTGAAATACTGGGCAACATTATACACTATTTCATGAGCCTGACCTCTGAGTGGCCTCCCGGAAATGCAAGAAGACTTTGAAGATTGATAATTAATTTTTCTGGACGTTTTTAATACGCTTTGAAAATCAAAACAGCATTAAAATACACGCAGAGATTTGAGCTCTGTCGCATGCAGGAAGGGAGGGGTGTGAGTCACGTGATTTGTGGATGGTTGGGAGGGGAGAAAGCTCTGCTTGCACATGTGCACACTGACTTCATTTTGTTTGCGGTCTACCTGTAGTAATTTTTGGGCTAAAGAAAGCTAATTTCATGGAGAAATGCTAACAAAGTTGAAAACTAAAGTAGTATCTCTGCATTTGTAATTGTAACTGTTTCTGTTTTGTGTTACAGAGGAAAATACTTCTACAGGAGTAAAGAGCACCAGGGTGGTATTTCACGCTTTAAAAGAATCTGCTAAATTGCAGGAAAAAGGTTTGTTGTTTTCCTTTCTTTTTATGTATTTTTTAATAAACATTTTGGACTGGATGGCTGAATTAAGTAATGTAGAATATACTTTTGTTTTTAAATATTTAGCTCTATGTTTTTGTCAAATGCAGTTCGAAATGTGTTACCAATCTAGTTAAATATACTTTCTCTCTGAAAAAGATGCCATACTCATATGATTCATGCAAAACTAATCTTCCTCATAGAATAAAGCAGATGTTGAAGAATAGAAATATATTCAGCTCTTCTTTCTAATATGTGATGCTTACTTTTTGTGCAATTTTGTACTGGAGGACATGCTTTCAACGTTACTGAAGTCATATTTATTTACTTACTGTGTATGTAGCTGAATTCAGTGCAGCCAAATTATCCTTATTTCTCCTTTGAATGCAATGCTGCCAACAGTCTTATTTGTCCCTATATTACACTATCTAGCAAACTACAAAGTACTGAAATTGCATTACTTAGCTAACTATACTGCTCGCAAAAGTTAAAGACATATGAACGCTGGCCAATGCCCAAGCGGAGCGCTGTTGCCAAATGTAGTACGTGTACCTGCAGAGGTTCAGTGTACATAAGAGCAACTTTTACCCACCAGCAAAGCCTAAACCACAAAGAATCAACCAGAATAAAGGAATTGCAGCCTCTTCAGCCGCACAGGGATTGGTGGACAGGTAACCAATAGGAGCCGAGTGGGCGGTCACTCATACCTCTATATATAGTTCAGGCACTCAACTAAATGCCAGTCTAGTTATGAACAGAAAAGACTTAGAATCTCTGAAGATGCCTGATGGAGTTACGGGCGAAACGTCAGATATGTTTTCATCGTCTAGACCATGGCCTTCACCCCGGAAACAACATTCTATTGGTTCTGCCTATTCTTCCATAATAAAACACACATTAAATAGTCTTCAAACATTAAGATCTTACTTTGACACATGTCACAGCAGTGGAACAGCAAACACAGTTTCCAATCCAGTAACTCGCTTTCCGACTTCATGGATCTTTCTCAGAAACACAGGTACGCTCCCTTTTTCTAAGGATGAAGCTGCTTCACTACAAATTCGTGACACTGTGTGCACACTATCTACACCACAAGGTTACAGAGTTCATTGCTGGGATTTTGAAAAATCTACAGTTGCCCTATATCCTGGATTGGAGAGCTTTCGTAAAAACTTGTTCATATTAAATATAATTATTCTGACCTGAGAATGAATCACTTCATGTTTATTAATTTTTAGATGAGTCGTATTTATTACACATCTGCTTCACTTTCGTGCAAATCATCGTTTGCATCTTCTGCTCTTATGCGACTAAAGCTAGATCCAGCAGTGTGGGTAATTCTGGGGTTGCTGCTGCCATCTGTTGATTTAGTGATGAACTGAATGTGGGATTCTCTTTTAGCGGGATTTCAAAGTTCATTAGTTGGTTTTTATGTTTTTCTATGTATATTCTCTCCCATATGACGAGTTCACTATGTTTTTGTACGTATTTTAGTAATTCTGTGCTATCTTCAATTTCATGATTTTCAGACCAGAAATGAGCTGCTATTGCGGACTTATCAATATTTTTGTATCTTAAGTGCCTGAAGTGTTCTTTCTTTCTAGTGCCTATGTTTCTTTTTGTCCTCCCTATGTACATTTTTTCACAGTCTTTACACTTAATTTTGTAAATGCCTGACTTTTCCTCTGGTTTTATCTTATCAGTATTATTACTGTGAAGTAGGTTTTTAATGTTGTAATTGTTTTTGGTGCCAATGTTATATTGTATTTCTTGAATATTTTTTGGAACTTTTTGTGGCCCAGGGGTGGTAAGTAAATTTAGCAAATCTAGTTTCTTGTTTTATTGGTGTGAGAGCTGTGATCTGTTTTAATCTCTTTTGAAGTATGAATAATTTTAGTTTTTTATCTACAAGTTTTTTCCATGTCCATTTTTAATTGCAGTTTTTAAGATTTGATGGTATTCGTTTTGATATTCTTGCTGGCTGAGGGGTAGATTTACTAATATGTGTGTCAGACTGTTGATGGTTGCATGTTTGTGTGGAATTGGGTTGAAACTATTTGCTTTGATGTAATTATCTGTGTGTGTTGCTTTTCTATGGATACCAAATTCTAGTTTTTCATTGCTTTTTTTGATTTTAAGGTCTAAAAAGGTAGAGTACAGTCCTCTTCAGTTTCCACTGTGAATTGAATGCTGGGTTCTTGCAGGTTGAGTAGTTTCAAAGCATCATCTATTAGTTT